>ML662445.1:12758838-12848436 GCA_007570785.1 Antilocapra americana | reverse complement strand
CATCTGCTTTCAGCCCATGCTCTGTGAAGTGTCTGCATGTAAATCTGCTTTCAGCCCACGCTCTGTCTGTGAAGTGTGTGTGTCTCTGCATGTACATCTGCTTTCATTTTACCGTGGCTAGCTCTTAAATTCTTTCCTGTGCGAAGCCAAGGACCTTCACTGGGCAGCCAGGCCCAGGGACTCATTTGAGACCCAGAAAATGACCCTCCACTTGTGCCCCTGTTTTTTCTACAAGTTTAAGGGATAAGTGTTGGTGGAGTAATGACTCCCAGGGGCTCGGGCTAGCTAATTAGGAGATAGTAGTTCCTTAATGGTAAGGAGAAACCATCTGGTAGAACATGCATGGGTTGAGAGTCTATGGGTTTGGATTCTTAAGTCTAGCCTGTCCAATATTTTGAGATGATGGGCAAGCCACTTCACTTAGATTGTATACAAATTTAAGCACTCCATAGTGCTTATATCCCTTAATTTAGTTAAGTCAAGAAGAAGTTCAGTTAGTTCAGTTGCTCAGTTGTGTCTGACTCTAGCGACCCCATGGACTGCAGCATGCCAGCTGTCCCTGTCCATCACCAGCTCAAACAATGACTCCACATGGTTGGAGTCAGTGATGCCATCCAACCATCTCATCCTTTGTCATCCCCTTCTCCTCCTGCCTTCAATCTTTCCCAACATCAGGGTCTTTTTATTGAAATTTCAGCTTCAGCATCATTCCTTCCAATGAATATTCAGTACTGATTTCCTTTAAGATGGACTGGTTGGATCTCCTTGCAGTCCCAGGGACTTTCAAGAGTCTTCTCCAAGACCACAGTTCAAGCCCAAGAACATCAAATCTTTGGTGCTCAGCTTTCTATATAGTCTAGCTCTCATATCCATACATGACTGCTTGAAAAACCATAACTTTTACTAGACAGACCTTAGTTGGCAAAGTAATGTCTCTGCTTTTTAATATGCTGTCTAGGTTTGTCATAGCTTTTTTTCCAAGGAGCAAGCATCTTTTAATTTCATGGCTGCAGTCACCATTTGCAGTAGTTTTAGAGCCTAAGAAAATAAAAGTCTGTCACTGTTTCCCCTGTTTCTCCATCTATTTGCTATGAAGTGATGGAACCGGATGCCATGATCTTAGTTTTTTGAATGTTGAGTTTTAAGCCAGCTTTTTCACTCTCTTTCACTTTCATCAAGAGGCTCTTCAGTTCCTCTTCACTTTCTGCCATAAGTGTGGTGTCATCTGCATATCTGAGGTTATTGATATTTCTCCTGGCAGTCTTGATTCCAGCTTGTGCTTCATCCACCCCATCATTTTGCATGATGTACTCCACATATAAGTTAAATAAGAATAAGTTAGGAAATGGGAATGAAGATTAATTTTTTATCATACTAATAAGTAATTGTATTTTATTATTCAAGGGAACTTTGTTTTTTTGGAGATCTTGGTTAATTTACTAATGAAAATGTTTTTAGTTGAGCGGAGCAGGAATTTAACATTTTAAAGTTATCTTTGTTCAAGAGATGAATTCAAACAATATCAGCCAGGAAAGTGTTGTTAGTAGGGAGATCTGGCAGTAGGAATTGCTTTTTTATAAAAAACAGGTATACACTCTTTCAAAAGCATTAATTATTATGCAGCCATGAATGATATGCTCCAAGTTAGCTTCCTTACCTAACAGTCTTAAGAAGAGTTGACTACCTTTCTAAAGAAGGGAGATTCCAGAAAGATTCTACAAACAGCCAGCTAAATCATAGAATGAATATATAGAAACCAATGTATTTATCTATTTTTGTACTTGTTTCTGTAGAGGTTTTTTGTTTTTGGTTTTAATTGTTTCTCTTTTTCTGTAGTTACTTCTCTCTGTAAGAGAGACACACATATTCATTCAACTTCGTTTGAGTCATCCTGTGTGAGTATCTAGGAAAACCATTGACTCTAGGATATGCTCTGGAATGGGGTTCTACCCTTCTTGGCTTTGGACTCCTTCATTCTTTGGTTGCAATGTTTTATGTCCCACATGTTGATAATGTAAAATGAAGTTTTTCTCTTAAAACATCTCAGACTTCATAAGACATGTCTCAGCAATTTCCTTGTCTTGAGTCTTGCAGTATTTTAAAACAATGAAAGCATAATGAAGAAAAGTTGAAGAAAATTTAAAGCTTCATAGTGCTTTGTAGTGCTCTGAAAAAAAAAAAAGTTACAAGGAATATGCATTTCCTCCACCTCACTCCATCCCACCCCTTGGTCCTACAGTGTGTTTCTAAGATTGTGTGTTTAGTGTTATGTGAGGAGTCTGTCGTTGACTTTGTGACTCTGCCGTCGGGTCCAAGTTGAGCTCTGCCTAGTCATCCTTGATTCTCCCTTTCCCAGAATAAGATGTTTCTAATATTTAAACCTTTTCTGATTTTAGGCTTTGACAAAGTTCTTGAAATGTGTAAACTGGGATCTACCTCAGGAGGCCAAACAGGCACTGGAACTCCTAGGCAAGTGGAAGCCTATGGATGTAGAGGATTCCTTGGAGCTGTTATCCTCTCATTACACAAATCCAACAGTGAGGCGCTACGCTGTGGCCCGATTACGGCAGGCGGATGATGAGGTGCGTAGTATTTACTCCTCTGCAACTGGGTACATTTTAAGCTAGGACCTGTGTGTGTGTGTGTGTGTGTGTGTGTGTGAGAGAGAGAGAGAGAGAGAGAGTTTTAGAAGGGAAGAGGATATACTATGTGTGTTTTCAGAAGCAAAATTAAAATATTCCTCCAGGGACTCCTCTGTGAAATGAAAATTTACTTCCTGATCTGTTACATGATGGGACAGCCTCCCTCAGGACATTTACCTGGCAGCAGAGCTTGTATTGCTCTGTCTGGAAAAAGGAATTCTAATGAAAAATGGCTTAATGCAGTACCAGCTAGGGAATAATTCAAATCCCTTCTATCAGTCAGTCTACAACAAGCCACATTTAATTGTAGCTTTGAAAGCCTTTGGGGCCTTTAAACCATGGAGAGGCATGGTCATCGTATTCTTTTTCAGACTTCTCCTTTAAACTTTAAGCTACCAACAATTGTGTATGTAAGTACATTTTTTTAAAGGTGGTTTTGAAGCCTCTGGAAGAGAAAGACTACCGCTTTATGGTGGCTGTTTATATACACATAAGGCCACCTGGGAAGGTTGGAAACTGTTGACCAAAAACATTGCTAGATGTTGAATTTTAGTAATTCCTAATCAGGTATACGAATTCACTAATTTTTTTTAACTTACTAATTTTTATAGAGGAAATGTGTTCTCAAACATAGTCTAATAATTTATGCTAGCCTGCAAGGCTTATGGAATATAAGATGACTATTCTTAAGCCTCAATATATATATATAGGAGTGCTCATCATTATTTTGAACTCCTAGTGGTATCTGAATTTCAAGAAGCAAAATGCCGCATTTATTAAAGTTGGTAGTTGTATATGTATCTAATTACAGTTAAATTTAAACACTAAAGAAAGTAGTACAGTGACTGTTCATACGTAATTTACCTAACTTCAGTTGCCAACTCAGACAATTTTGTTTTCATCTCTAATGCGAGTTACTCTCTCCTTTCCATTCCTTACATTCCACTAGATTATTCTGAGGCAATTCTCAGATTTTTTTGGACTAAGATGTTTTTCACTTTCCTGTCAAACAGTAGTTCCTAGCATTGTGATTCAGCATATTGTCTTCTTTATTGCTTACTTTTACTATGTCACAAGTAAAAATAAATTATTGCAATATTTATTTTGAAATTCATTAAAAATTTCACTTTAGTCATTAAGTCCTTATGTTTGACATGAGTCAGGATTTAGGTAAAGGTCTTTGGGTTGTAGTCAGTACAGCCCTCCTCAACATGGGTTCAGAGTTTAAATAGGAATGTTATAATAAGTCATCATTTTTGGTTGTCTGACTACATTCCCTTATAATCTTAGAAGCTAAACATTTAATTGTCTCTGGAATTAATAGTATTAGTGCAAGTACTGATCTATTTCTAGACTATTTTATAATTTTTGTTACGAGATAAAGAATAATGATAGAAATATTGCATGTATCCCAAACTGCAAAATATGGTTGTTAGTTTAGGAGTGTTTTTTGAGGTTTTAGCGATAATAGATAGGTGAGATGGTAACTATCTCTTGATTTCCCTTTCTCTGAACTTGGTTCAGTAATGAATTATATATACTCAGCTTAAAAAATATATATTTTAATTTAGTTTCTACTGATTCTTCAAATGTACATTAATATTTGAATTTTGGCTTTTATCTGACTCTATGTACCCATATGTCTTTGGGAACATGTGTTCTTCCACCTCAGTTTCCTATCCAAAAAAAAAAAATAGTGATAATAGCTATTTACATCACTTAATAGTTATGAAGAAAAAATTATGTGGCAAGAATTTTGAAAACTGTACTTATACATAATATGCTGAAAGATTATAAATTTATATCAATTTTATACTAAAATCATTCATGTTGTACATTTTACTTCTAATTTGTATAACATGTCTCTATGCTTTTGTATAATTTGTGGAGTAGTATGATATTTATGGCTTTATGAACTTCAAATGTTTTTTAGTATTTCAAAAGATGAAAGTGACAGTCACACAGTCATGTTTGACTCTTTGTGACCCCATGGACTGTAGCCCCTCAGGCTCCTCTGTCCATGGAATTCTCTAGGCAAGAATCCTGGAGTGGATAGCCATTGCCTTCTCCAGGGGATCTTCCCAACCCAGGGATTGAACACAAGATCTCCTGCATTGCAGGCAGATTCTTGACCATCTTGAGCCCTTAATATAGTCATATGATATATACTAATATAATCATGTAAACATAGCATGTACTAATACAATCATGCAAACATAGCATCACATCAAAGGTCACTTTGTCTAAATATATACATCTTGGACAACTGAAAAAAACTTGAATGAAAATTTAATCTTTTGCTGTAACTGTATTAGTGAACAGAGTTTTGTATATGTTTTTCTATATTCTTGAATAAGTAGCTTGCATTGAAATTATTGTCAGAATATATATGCCTTTATCACAATTTTTCATAAAATTTTTTCACATTTTAAAACATTATTTTGTGACAGTCATTACTATCATAAACTACCTCACCACTTTTATCTCTTATATCTGTTTGTTGATTAAATGAAAACTGTGTTTTTATTTTAATATTTATGTTTTATCTAGTGTCTTTAGTGATGTCTGTTTATAGTTTTAATAGGTATTAGATGGGTCCCTATAATTTGTAGGTATAGCATCATTGTATCTGAAAAACACTAATATATTATAAATACTATATGTGAAATACATGCTGAATTCCTAATGTTAAACTTACCTTATATCTGTAATATGTATCTTAACCAGTCTTTTAATATCTTTTTGAATTGGATTTGTATAATGTTCTTTAAAGGCATTTTTAAAAGCCATATTTCTTTCTGGGGTGTGGGTCAGAAGGAGAGAGATTCTCCATTAGAACTTGAGGAAGAAACGGCATTTGAGATAGACATTGAAGGAAGAGTAGAATTTTCAGAATTAGACTTGAGTTTACTTTCCAAATGGAGAGAGCAATATGAGCAAAGGCAAGGAGATTGAAAAGTACAGAAAAAATAGAAAGTATTTCATTTTACCAGAAGTATGGGATATATGTAGCTGTCTGGGAACCAAGGTCAGAACCCATGTCTTTAACTGTAAATGGCTATATGAAGAATTAATCTTAATTCAGTAAGAAATAGTGATTTTGACATGAAATGTAACATTTGTATTCTAAAGCACTAGAATTAACTTCTTTAGAAGAATAATGATTACTATCTAGATAGTATTTCATAGCTGTTGAGAAATTTTTAATGAATTGTCTGAGATAAAGTCTGATTTTTTTTGTTTGTTTGCTTTGCTTTACTTATATGCTTATATCCTTTGTGCCTGGAGGGATTTTATGCTTTTCGAATGTGACTGTAATGAACAAACAGCCTTTACACTTACTCTTGAAGTTAATTTATTTTCATGCAGTTGAAGGAATGGGTAGTTTGAATACAGAAAGCAGATGACTAACAATCATATTGTGATGAGTGACTTAAAAAGATGTGTTTTCTTCTAAATTTCTCCTTCTTGGGGAATTTGATATCAGTGCAACCTTTTTGATTTCATGCAAGAAGTCTTTTCTATACCTGGGGAAGCACACTAGGTGGTACATTCAGCAGCATTTCCAAAGCCTGCCTGGTAATAAAGGGTAGCAGTGAAACTGAATTACTTAAACCTCCTAAGAAGGATACTTGATTTAAACAATTTTCTGTTATATAATTTTTTTCTTAGAAAATACTTAGAAGAATATCTAGAGCTGTAAGATGCCATAAATCCTAAATAAAATAATAGAAAATCAAACATTTATTGATCCAATTAAAATTTGTTTTTAGAAACAGAACACTATAGACGTACTTTGATAAAGTCATTTGATTTTCCTGGCCACTGATACTGATATATTTGAATAAGAATTAATAAGGCAGTTATCACAGAGTAGACTTCCCTAAAGCTCTTGCGGTAAAGAATCTGCCTGCAGTGCAGGAGACTTGGGTTCAATCCCTGGGTCGGGGAGATCCACTGGGGAAGGGAATGGTACTCCCATTCTTGCCTGGAGAATGCCATGGACAGAGGAGCCTGGTGGGCTACAGTCCATGGGGCTCACAAAAAGTCAGACACAACTGAGTGACTAATACTACTACTAAGCCAGTTAACCTTTCATTTAGTTTTTTTTTTTGAAAAAAATCATATTTAATGGTAAAATCACATGTATTGCTTATTGTCAATATTTGGGCAACTATAAAAAAGGTTGACTATGTCAGTATAAGAAAAAAAGATGAAAAGAATATATTTTGGTATTAAGTAAGGGAAAATAGGATGTTGGGAAGTAGCCACCTTCATGGAATTTTTAAAATGGTGGAAATGACAGAGAGTAAATAAGAAAGGAATTGCAAATACTGGGCTTCCCTGGTGGGTCAGCTGGTAAAGAATCCGCCTGCAATGTGGGAGACCTGGGTTCGATCCCTGGGTTGTGATGATCCCCTGGAGAAGGGAATGGCTACCTACTCCAGTATTCTGGACTCCTCTGGAGAAGTCCATGGACTGTATAGTCCATGGGGTCACAAAGAGTTGGATACGACTGAGCGACTTTGACTTTCACAAATGTGGTATTTGTTAACAAAATACAGAAGGAAAGAGTTGTCCATGAAGTATAAATATAAATATTTAGCCAGGGCTTTAACCCGGTTTCTCGGCTTAAGGAAAGGTGACTAAAATTAAACTGGTAATCACAATGTCTTAATATTACCTAATTGAATTTTGACTGCCTGAGTGGCAGTTAGAACTGGAAGATAATAGATGCTGTCAATTTTTTAATAGTTTTGTGAATTTCTTCAATTTGTAATTATTTTTGAAAGCAAGACTTTTGGAGTTTTCTTGATAGTCATTGGGAAGGGCTAAGAAGTACATTTATAGAGTAAGATGGAAAATATTTCCATTCAACTGAGTGTTAAAATATCTACTTCATTGTAGTTTCCATTTAAGAAGCAACCCAAATTCTCTAAATTCACTAAACTCCAAATTCTCTTAAAGGAGAAAAAAGCAGCATAATATTTTTAAAAATCTCAACCAGGAAAAATTATGAAATAGAAACACTTTAAAAACTTAATAGTTTGGAGTTTCACATGTAATCTTAGACCTAAAATGCCATTGCTGTATAAAGGATTTTTTATTAATTTCTCAGCTTTCTATGAACCATCTCAATCATTTTTCTTAGTTATTGTATTTTTTTTCTGTACTTTTGGGAAACTATTTTTATTTTCTATTAGAGTGTGGCTGACTAAGTGTTGTGTTAGTTTTAGGTGTACAGCAAAGTGATTCAGTTATATATATACATGTATGTATTCTTTTTCAAATTCTTTTCCCATTTAGATTATTACAGAATATTGAGCAGAGTTCCCTGTGTTGTACAGGTCCTTACTGGTTATCTGTTTTAAATATAGCAGTGTATACATGTCAGTGGGATACCATTTTAAACAAGATGTTTACGGATCACTTACTCTGTGCCAGGAGCTATTCTGTGACTTTTTTCCTATTAATTGACTTAATCCTCACAACTCAGTCTCTAAGGTTTATATGATTATGGCCATTGTAAAGAAGAGGACCCAGTGAGGCACCAAGAAGTTAAGAAACCTTGGGACCTGCCCAAGGTAACACAACTGAGAAGTGGTAGATTAAATTGTTTAGCTTGATATTTAGGAATACCCATAACTTGTTATAATCATTGCATTTTCCTAATATTGGCTTATTTTTTGTTTGTTTTCCAGGATTTGTTGATGTACCTATTACAGCTGGTCCAAGCTCTCAAATATGAAAATTTTGATGACATAAAGAATGGATTAGAACCTACCAAGAAGGATAGTCAGGGTTCAGTGTCAGAGAGCGTGTCAAATTCTGGAATAAATTCTGCAGAAATAGATAGGTATGGATATCTAGGGAGGACTTCTTTTCTTTATTTTTAATTTATTTATTTTAATTGGAGGCTAATTACTTTACAGTATTGTAGTGGTTTTGCCATACACTGACATGAATCAGCCATGGGTATACATGCCATCCTGAACCCACCTCCCTCCCTATCCCATCCCTCAGGGTTATCCTAGCGCACCAGCCCTGAGCACCCTGCCTCATGCGTTGAACCAGGACTGGCGATCTGTTTCACATATGATAATATACATGTTTCAGTGCTCTTCTCTCAAATCTTCCCACCCTCGCCTTCTGCCACAGAGTCCAAAAGACTGTTCTGTACATCTGTGTCTCTTTTGCTGTCTCGCATATAGGGTTATCGTTCACATCTGATAGTTTTCTACCTTTTCAGACTGTCTTTTTTTCTTTTTTCCCAAATGTACCAAACCCTAGTTGGCAGTAAGTTTGAAGTTCTACCAGTGAACTTGTGCTCACAGAACACAAACTACTATATTACAGGGCAGTGTTTTAAAAGCAAGCTATAGAGTCAGAGTGCCTGAGTTACAATCTTGACTCTACCACTTACTAGCTGTGTAAATTTGTGCATGTTAAATATTCTCTCTGTGACCCTGGCCCTAGTTTCTCTTGTTGAAAACGAGGATACAGCAATAGTAGCTGATCTTCAAGGGCTGCTGAAAGACTAAATGACACACATAAAGCATTTAGAAAGTGCTTTGTAAGTGTTAGATGTCATTGTTATTCATGCAAAAATAAAATGAAAGATGGGGCGTATTAGTGAGCTCAGACATTTTTATTGTAAAGTATTTTTTATTGACTGCTTTTCACCTCTTCAGTAGTTAAAGCAACCTGTTAATTGAAAGTTGGCTATTAACAGTTAACAGTAATAACAGTTAAAAACTCACACCTCTGTAGCAGACACCAGGAGATGGCCCACATATATTAAACTTGTTATTTAGATATGAAGGACTTAAGGAGTAAATTCCCAAAGTCTTCACTGTTGCAAATTAGGTAGAGTTGACTCCAAAGCTCTTGTTCTTTCTACTTTGCCATTTTTCTTTTCATAAAATCTTAAAATTTGAGATAAATAGAAATATTTGTGTGAGAAATTCTAGGCTTACTGGTATAAAATTGTTTTGTGAAGATATCATGAGATTTGTTAATGACAGAGGGGGGGTCTAGAATTCAGATTATCTGAATTAGTACAATTATTTCGATTATCACGTGAGTTCAAGATTATATTTCTGAATTTTTCTTGATGATAATGCCTTTTTTATCTGCTGTTTTTCATTTACAAGAGAACTGAGAGACGGAGGAGAAAGCATTTTTTCTTATATAGGCTCCTTTATGTTTTCCTTTTCTTAAGAGAGGAGATCCTTTACATTCTCTTCTGCTGTACATTAGAGGCCTTCAGTCTCCAGGCACGTTTACTTAACTTCATCTTACTTAGGCCGCTTAGAGCGTTTTATTAGAACTCTACTTAAGACTTTACGACAGGATGCAAACTATAAACTATAATATCTTCTGGTCACCAATTTGTATGCTTTTTAAAAGATGAAAAAGAGATGAGAGTTGTCTTATGGCCAAATATATTTGGAAAATACTGGCTTAAAGTAAAATGTGCTTTTAAAAACACTGTAGTATTTATCGGAAACTTTATGCAAACTTTCACATACATCTCAAAGATGCTGCTGCTGCTGTTCAGTTGCTTCAGTCGTGTTCGACTCTGACCCTCTTTTCCAGAATCTAGTGTGACTCAGTGCTACCCAGAACACACTTAGGGCGATGGGACTTTATGCAGACACAGTCGTGGTGAACGTACGTATCTTCTCTTACAAAAAGAGGCTTTTACATGTCAGTGTGTAATTTTTTCAGCTCCCAGATTATAACCAGCCCTCTTCCTCCAGTGTCTTCCCCTCCTTCTGCATCTAAAACTAAAGAAAGTTCAGATGGTGAAAATCTGGAGGTGAGTACAGAGCTTTTCAAGTTTCCTATAGTAAACATTTTATGTTGGTCTTGAAAGTATTGATTTTGATTTATAATTACAACTTTGTGAAATAATTTGGTTTATGATACATGTTTATAACTTTTCCTTCCAGCAAAAAGTGATATTCAGTTCAAGACATTTTATTGGAGCCTTTGGTCATGTTAGTATAAATGAATTGAAATACAATGTAAAAATAAAGTGGGCCTAAATATTTTATTAAAGAAAGTCAGAATATTTATTTTTAACACATTTATGAACATTACTGTAGTTGTTGGTGTTTGTAATTACCTTGTAGAAATGTATGACTGAAACTAGAGAAATACACTTAGCTGCTCTTAAGTTCTTTTAGCTAAGCAGAGAAATTTGTGAGGTAAAATAGGTCTGTATGCCTAGTGCTACTCTGAAGACTTGTGTTTGGGAGTACATTTGCAAAAGTTCATTTAGTATGTACTGTTGATTTTTATCCCTATGACTTCGAATTTGAGAAGAATTTTTCATATCCCTGATGTTGAAAATAAGTAATACATGCTTGATATTAGAAAGAGGTTTGTTTTCTTTTAAATGTGTATATTCTTTCAGTCAAATTTTAGGAGTTAATAATATTAACTGAGTGACATTTGTTTTCACTGCTAACTGTTAATCAGAGTTTGCTTGTCTCCGCCTACCTCTTGATATATCAGAGAATATTAAAAAAATGATTTTATATTACTGGATCATAGAATCCTTAGAGTTCTTTAAGGAACCATTTAGCGCCAGTTTATTTTTCTCTTTCAGAAGGGACTGAGTGACTGATTCAGTAATCAGTTCATTCACATGTATTTTTTTGAGTTCTTACTGTGTACCAGAAACTATTGTGGGTGCTAGGGATGATACAGCAGAGAACAAAACAGTCAAAATCGTTTGTCTTCGTGGGATTCATTCTAGTGTTTGGGCTGATGATAGTCAATAATATTTATGTTATAAGAAAGTCAAAGAAAAATCAGAATGATAGACAATGTTGGGGTGGGGTGATTGAAATTTTGAAAAGACTGTTCAGGGAAGGCCTCCCAGGAAAAGGAACACCTTTTGTAAAGATGAAGCAGGTGAGGGAACGACCATGTGGTGATCTGGGGGTGAGCGCTGTAGCAGAGGGGACAGGAGTACTTTTTATGCACTGCTGCACCGAGACACCTAAGTGCATTGACCTCCACCTTTTCCTTTGCTTATCAGTACTCTTTGATGTTTGCTTTCCTCTGAGAACAGCTTCTATCCCAACTCATCATTTTAATCATTCTTCAGTTCCCTTGGCACAGTCCTAACCCTTGATAAGCCTAATTAATTACCCAATTTGTCTGTGCCTTAATACTTGGGAAGAAATCACAGAGCCTAGCATGTTGATATCATATAAATTCATGATCACAAACATCAGGTGGGCACTCAGCACTGTCTGCCTCCCTATATTTCTCTAGATGGTTGCTCTCCCTGCTCCACAGTGACTCTTTCCTACCTTTTCAGCCCTGTTCTTTATGCCCTGCCTCTCAGTTTCTAGATCATAATTCTGCCTCATTTTTAATGGAAACAAATAGAAATCATTAGATAAAAATGGTTACCATTTTCCATCACCAGATTTACAGATGTGAACCTCTTCCCATTCTTTACTTCTGTTTTCTTAACAATGAAGAATATAACTCCCTTGAAAGATATGCTCTCTTCTTCTTCTGGTAGAAATATTCAGGTATGTGTTAGTATCTTTCATTTAAAAAATTCAGAATTGGAAAAAAAGAAAAAGAAAAATTATTCCCTGATACCACGTCCTTCAAAACAGCACCTAATTTTCTTTATTCTCTTCATAATCAGGTTTTTCAGAGGAGTTGTTTGTCCATCTTGACTCTCCTTCCTTTGTTTTTAGTCTTTAATTCACATTATTCTGGGCCTTTGTTTCCCATCATTATATTAAAGCTTACCTTGCTAAAATAAAATAGTAAATGGCTTCAGTGTTTGTGGTTGTATGTATTTAAATTCCTCCCTGCATTTTTCAGGAAAATAAATGACTCCCTTCTTGAAAAGCTAACTCTTTTCATGGTTTGAGTGATACCATACATCCCGCTTTCCTCTTCACCTCTCCAGCCGTTCCTTCTTGGTTTCCCTTTGTCAATACTTTCTTGTTGCTTGACATCTTACTGTTCCTCAGGGTACTCATTGCTAGCACATTTCTCTCTCCTGAGTTTTAGCTTCGTATATCCAGATATCTACTTGATTTCTGTTGTATATCTGATAGGCATTTCAGACTTAATATTTCAAAATATAACTCTCTCCCCCAACACTCTTGCCTCACTTGAAATTTCTGTGATCAACAAATCAACCTGTTTTACTAAATCCATAAACTTAGGGATTACTGTCAGTTCTTTTTTGTTTCATACATTCTCTCCATCAGCAAGTCCTATCAATTATACTTCAAAACTATTTTAATAACCTATTGCCTCTCTGTCGCCATTCAGTCTTCTAGACTACTGTAATAGTATGCTGACTGATCTCAGGTCTGTACTTCTCAGAGCAAATAGAGTCATTTTCAGAAAATGTAAAGCAGATCACCTCACTCTCCTGCTTTAGATCTTTTGTTAAATATCGATTGCTTTGAAAATAAAATCCATACTCAGTAGTGTGACCTTAAAAATTTTCATTCACAATTTGGTCTTTGCCTCCCTTTTCAGCCTCCTTTACTTTAGTGTTCCTGTATGTCAGCTACCTTGGGCCTTTTAAAAGTTCCTTGAACAGTGAGATTCCGGGCTTTGGTCCATACCATCATGCTGCTCGTGCCTAAACATCACATCCTCATTGCTGCCTCTGGCCTCACAGTCCGAGTTATTTTTATGACTTCCTTTAATGCACGTCTCCTCCACTAAATGTTAAGCTTCCAGTAGAACCAGGAACTCTGCAAACCATTGTGTCCTTAACCTCTCTCACATATTCCCTGGTTTAGAATAAATATTAGGTGGGTTGGGATGGAGGGATAGATAGATGCATGAAAATCTGATTTGTAGCATAGATATGTAGGTGAAAACAAATGTAGACTCTTCTTATTTCCCCCTCATTAATAGCAGATGGTAATATATATATACTTTTCTTTTAATTCTTTCAGCAAGATCTGTGTACCTTCTTGATATCAAGAGCCTGCAAAAACTCAACACTGGCTAATTATTTATACTGGTATGTGAAATAATTTTTTATTTTATAATCACTGTTTAGGACTGTTTTTTCCCAAACTAAACAAAAAGGCAATTTAAAGTATGAGCAATCATCAAAAACCTTTTTTCTATCTAGCTGTATTTCTTTGCAGTTATGCTCATGGAAATGCTTGTTAGCATCACAGTTTTTCTTCCTTTCACTAACTTTCTAGGATCTAAGATAAAACTGGGTAAGTTAATTGATGTTTTCAGTTTGATGTCTGTTTGCCTTTTATGCTACTTAAATCATGTAAGTATGATACTTTACTGTAATTCAGTACTTTCACACTATTTACTAAAATACTGCAATCATGCTAAAGTAGACAGAATTAGAAGTTACTTATCTCATAGATGAGGAAACTGAGGCAGAGGCATGATGTAGCTGAACTTGCTAAAACTTGAGCTGGGATTAGATCATTGCTTTCACATTTTGCTATTTAAAGAGTACTTTCAGTGACCATTTCTCTTTTGTTCATGTGAAGTTAAATAGGGCAAATGTAAGTACTCTATTTTACATGAGAATAGGTTTCCTGAATAAGTTGAAGGAAAGAAAGAGAGGAACTAAGGTATAGAAAGGTTAACTGACTTACTAAGACACAATTAATATGAAGCATGGTTCCCTTTTGTCATAGAATTTTAAAGTGTAAAGAACAAGTAGCTTAAGCCACAGGAGAAATACTTTGTTTTGGGTTCAGTTAAAGAAATCAGTAGGGTTAAACACTAGACAAGAGAACCGTATCCAGTTTTTAGCAAACAAAAGGCAGAGCCAGTTCTGAACTCTACTTGAAGCCTTCTGTACATTTGAGAGAACAGTTTTTTTAAACTTTCCAATAAACTTGGCATTTTTTTAATTGTAGAAAAGATCCATGATTTAATCTTAACTGCTCAGTTTACTGTGTTTAACTGTGTTTTCCTGTTGGTCTTTGTAGTGGGAAGAAAAATAATTTCATGCTTTTCTTTAGCAATTTAAGATAATATTCATAAAACCACATTTCCCTCTCAGTAACTTTCAGTATGTCCTTGGAAATACATCCACAGAATGTTTTGGCTAGTTGTTAATCAACGTTTTGACTTTGAAAGGTTTGCTTAGAAGTTATTATATGACCAGATTGCTACTATTTCCTTTTAATGCAGCTTCTTGCTTCCTAAAGTTCTCCATATTGCAGTTTGAATTCTTAAGTGTATGTCTGTTCACTGGTGTTAAGGAAAAATATTTCCTCATAAAAATTTAGGCAAATAATTTAGAGTAAACTAAAACATGTAGGGCACAGTGCCAAGGTTTTGAGTAAGTACTTTTAAGCCTTGTTGGTATTTAAAATCAAGGTTTTATATATTTTAAATTGATTTACTAAGAATGCCTGTATAGCTATGTTTATGTCTTGGTAATATTCATGGAAAGTTTCTCTGGCTCATTACTTTCAGTGTAAATTAGTCACTTACAGGAACTGTATGTACATACACTGATTATGTGGTGTTTAAAATTATGTATTCTTTAGATTTGAGTGTAGACCAGATTTCATTGTAAAATTTGAAATTAGTTGTGATAAAATCTTTGCTATCTTATTTCAAGTAGGAAGAGTTTTCAAACCATTCTGAAAGCAGCTGAACAGTAGGAAATCTATTAGATGAACAGTTTCCAGTGAGGCAACAGTTTCTGTTCAGAAAGAGTACTTTGTTTTCTTTACAGATAATAAACAAAGTGAAGCCCTGGCTCCCAGTCTTATAAACGTTCCATCAAACTTAGATTTGATTTGTATTCTCCCTCTGTGTCTCTGATTCACTGATGCGATAGCATGTGCTGTGTCTGCTCATTCTCTGAGGAGTAATTGTTTTTCCCATATTTACAGTCTGTATATTACATATTCAGAAATACTCAAGGGGGGGAAAGAGCTATTGATGTGGACTTCTGACTTTGGTAGACACCACTTTTGTGATTGTAGCATGAAAATAAGGAAATAATTTCAAGTAGTTGACTTAAAATAATCATTCTTTTCCGTTGAACCTGGACAGAGTAATATAAAATATTAATCACATATAACAGTTGATATGCTTCTCAGTCTAAGCTTACTCTAACAAATGTATTAAAATATAAATTTCAATTGATTGTGCTATTTCATTTTGAACATTTTGAATTTCCTTGTTCATTTGTTCCCTTTCCATTGATTTAAACAGGATTCCTGCTACAGTTGAATCCTTAGGGGCCTATAATAATACAGACAGTCCTTTTAAAATAAATGATGTCAACCTTTTAAACTACAGAGAAGAGTAATAGCCTCTAATCTGTTAAATGTTGGGCATCAGGATCTATAAATTGCTCTACTTTTTATTTTCTATAGCTATTCCAGTATGTTGAAGTTAAAAATAAACTTTGGTTACTTTGACATGTTTTTCTGTAACTTTTAAGACCTTTCAAGGTAATAAATTTTATTTATCTCAAAAAGTGAGATTGTCAGGAAGTATGATGTCATCATACAATGGGTACCCACATCATTTTGTTTGCATTTCTACTTGAAGACGACAGGTTTCAATGAAGTACATGAGTGCTTTGTAGAATCTTCTTATTGTTGTGAACAGAATTCGGAAGTGACTCAAATCTTGGTCTTGTCTTAATCTAAGTTTGTCCTTTATTTTGGAGATGACACTGTCATTTTTATTTTAGATGGACTTGCCCTTTGTTTCAGAGCTTTGGCCTGAGTGATTTTGAGAGCTGTTGGTTATGTGACCTTCATCAGTTGGCCGTAGCCATCGTATTTGCTTGACAGTCAAGGGGACCTGAACAAAGCCATGGAGCCTGTGTATCATGGTCATCTGTATTGCTTGTTTAGGAAGGACTTGCTGTGTAGATACAGGGAAAGACAAGGAATATACTGGCGTGACGGAGGTAGTAAAGACTTTAAAGGCTAACTGTTGTTCAGTCACCAAGTAGGATCCACCTCTTCGCCACCCCACGGACTGCAGCACGCCTGGCTTTCCTGTTCCCCACCCTCTCTGGGAATTTGCCCAAGTTCACTTCCAGTGAATTGATGATGCCATCCAACCATCTCATCCTCATTTCCCTCTTCTCCTTCTGCCTTCAGTCTTTCCCAGCATCAGGGTCTTTTCCAATGAGTCAGCTGTTCACATCAGGTGGCCACAGTACTGGAGTTTCAGCTTCCACATCAGTCCTTCCAATGAACACCCAGGACTGATCTCCTTTAAGATGGACTGATTGGATCTCCTTCTTGCTTTCCAAGGGACTCTCAAGGTGATGGAGATAGTAAAGACTTCACTACTCCACACTGAGACTTTGCAACTTATATACTAAGGTTATAGAGATGGTAAAGACTTTAAATAGAGTTATTAATTTTTTTAAATTTTATTTTAAATTCATATGTGTCCTGTGGCTATAGAAGGACACATATGAATCCTGTGGCTTTCTTTGTTCAAGATTTAAGAATGCTTTCTTGAATTTTTGATTTCAAACTCTTGTTGGTAACATAAAATAAATATAGTGTCATGGTCTAGTTTCTCATACTACTTTACAGAAAAGTCTAGGTTATGCAGCTCTGAGGACTTCCAGATCACCTGTTATTATCATGGTACAGCATGGCACTGGGAAGTCAGTAGGAGAAGACACTTAACTTTATCAACCTTTAAAATATTTCGGTGTATAAGACTATATTGCGTATGTCAGGGGCCACTAAATATTTTTTAAGATACAGAATCTGTCATCAGTTTCTTTATAACTTCTGAAGGGAGCTAGGAGTAAGTTGTGAAACAGTGATGAGCCAGGTGACATTATCAGCAGTTGTTGTGAGAGGTCGTACCTGTTCTGGGACATCAGAGAAGAAGTTGTTAGGCTTTAAGACTTCCTGCAAGAGGTGGAGTGTCCCTGTGTTTTAGTGTGGGTAGAATCAGGAAGGGTGGAGGCGGGAAGGTATTTCTGGACAGTACTACAACATGAGCAGAAGCACACCGCGGGGTAGGGGAGTCGAGCTGACTAGAGTATGCGTCAACTGGAGACAGTGGAAGTTGAACCAGAAACCTAGGGCCCCAGAGAGTGTTTTTAAATAGAGGGAACTGTTGGTGTTTTTGTTAATATCAGTGGGGCATGATGAAGCTTGTTTAAAGAAGAAAACTTTAGGATGATTATATTGATCAATAAGGTGTTTGTTTTTAGAGTTAGAGAAGCTGGGAAAAAAGTATCTGCTGATTGATTCCAGACAGGGCTGGCTAGTAGTGCCGGACAATTATAAGAAGTATTTTATAGGAAAAAAATTGACATGGCCTGGTGACTAAGTGAGCATAGGTGGTTGAAGTGGGCGAATGTGACCTAGGCTTGGCTCTAGACCTACAGACTGCAAATTAAACACAAAGTGCCAGTAATAGTTTTAGGTAGAACCTGTGTTTGCTCGTTTGTTTACAACCTTACCACTTTTTTAATTTTTCTTATATTCAGGTGATTCAAACTGTAGCCCAAATGCTTGAAAAGTTGATAATGCCTTAAATTGGGATAGAAAAATCACTTGTTTAGTGTGATAGCTTCAGTTTTACACATGTTCCGTTATAAATGACAAGCAGTTTCTTGAAAAGGGGATCTACTGCCTGAAAACTAGGGTCGATGAATGTAAAAGCAGACCACCGTAAGTATTATGTCCGGGCATGGAAGTGCTAAGGGTATAGTGCAAACAAGACAGATAACTCCCTGTTCTCATGAAGCTTACCTTCTAGGTGGTTGAATATTTCTTTCCAGACATAGTGTAAAGGAAAATAATAAACCCTGTGACTTGAGATTTGTGAAGTACTATCAGTTAAGGAGGTTCAGAAGTTTCATGTGGTTTTTAAAAGGTCGAACGGTGTGAGAGTAAGCTTAGTAGAAAGAATTCTGGCCTTGGAGCCTAGAATCTTGGATTCTGATTTCAACTCTTCAGTCAACTAATTGTATCACCATGGGTAAGATACAACCACCTCTAAGTTTTACTGTTGATAAAACAAGTAAGTTTCAAACTGTACATCGTGATCTATTTGAAATCAGCTTTAAGGCTCACAGTCTAGCTTTTGTTAAAGAAAAATGAAATAGAACAATAACAAATATTAACATATTATTTGTAGAATATTGCTTTTGAAACTTTTTTCAGCGTTATGCATCTGTGTGCACACATGGGCTCTGTGCAACAAGTAATGGTATAAAATGCATGTCAGTATGGCTTGTTCCAGTAATAATTGAAAACGCTGGATTAGACAACCTGTAAAATCTAATCCAGGTCATTGTTTATATAATTATATGAATTGTATAAGCAGTGTAGGTTTAAGAATATATTTATATTTAAATTTTTTTAACTCTAAAATCACAGTTTTATGATAGAAACATTGAAGATTTTATATGGAATTTCAAGAAATGGGGAAATTGGGTGAGAAAGGGAAAATTAATATATTTATCTTTCAGAGTTATGTTAATGAGAAAAGCTTCAGAGTTTTTTTTTTTTCCCCCCAGAATAAGCGAGCCTTATGTAATACCAAAAATATTACAGAAATTTTAAAAATATTTTTGTTCATGAATTACTTGGTAGATTTCTGAGCTTATATGATTTCTGAAGATGTTAATGCTCTATGTACCTCATAAAGAATTAGGAGAAAATGCTCATTTTTATCTCAAAATTTTTAGAAAATCTAGGATATTTTACAAATTAAGGCATCCTTTTACTAATTTAATCTTTTATAGAAGGTTTTGTGTGTTGTTCCTTAATTTTCAGATTTTAAAAGAGTGATGATAAAATATTTTATTACTCATTATTTTTGCAAATGTGAATTAATCTTTTAATGGAAAGGCATAAATAACATGAATCTGTGTTTCATTTCACACTTACATGAATGACTTACCTGTTTTTAAGGTATGTGATAGTGGAATGTGAAGATCAAGATACTCAGCAGAGAGATCCAAAGACTCATGAGATGTACTTGAATGTCATGAGACGGTTCAGCCAAGCATTGTTGAAGGTAACCATTTAATGTATGGATTGGCATATACAGTGCAGGGGCCGTATCTGACCCATCACCTGTTTTGGTATGGTCTATGAGCTAAACATTGCTTTTTATTTTTAAATAATTGGGAAAAGTCACAAGAGTAGTACTTTGTGACACATAAATTATGTCAAATTCACAAGTCACTGTTCATAAGTAATATTTTATTGGGACATAGTCATGCTCATTTGCTTTCATATTGTTTGCAGCCACTTTGACTACAACAGGCGTAAGTAGCCAGAATGGAAACTCTGTAGTAAACAGCACCTAAAGTAGTTAATCCTTGGCTCTTTATAGAAAGTTTATTGACCCCTAAGTTAATGAAACAAACCTGTAGCTGGAACAAAAAAAAAAATCCAAATCTTTGCTCTTTTGTTCCACTCTGTTTTCTATTTTTATTTTTAATACTGGGTATATTTACATAAAATTGGCAATGGTCATATTGCAGATACTTTACATAACTTTTGTTTTTGCTTTCACATTTTCTAGAGATGTGGAAGCCTTTTGACCTGGTGTTCTTGTGATTGTTAGGCAATGTCTCAGTTCAGCCAGCAGAGGGTGCATGGGCAACGAAGGAAAATTGTCACAACATTACCTGATTTGCTGTACAAATATTTTGCTTTATAGCATCTTTTATCTGCTGTTCCATGTTCCATTTAACTTTTCTTGAAATTTAAATCACATCTTATTGAACTCTGTGAGACGAAACTTTTTTATAGTTCTCAGAGGCCACAGATTCGCTATATCGAAACTAATTGGAAAATAAGCAGTTGGTCCTGTCTTCTAATTCTGTCACTTATAGCCTTTGTCATCCTCTGAGGAAATTTTGGTCTCTTGGAGAATAAATTTCAGTCTTTTAAATAAGGATATATAATTGCCAAGCCGCTTATTTCGGTGTAATTGGAGAAATTAAGTAAGAAAATGTTATTTTATATTTTATGAACTGAGAATTACTGCATAAGACTTCATAGCATTGGTTTTTATAGCTTTTACTTTAGTAAGCTAGCATATTATATTGCCAAATAGCAATAGAACTTTTTTCTAAGGATTTAATTTGTTCCTTGAAGATAGTATTGTTTCTACTATAGGCCCAGAACATTTTTGAAGAAATTATAGGTGTCCAGATATTTATTGAATCAGTAAGTGAATACACTTTGGGTCACTAAATTTTGTCTTGTTGCACAGTTGCATGTGGGAAAAAACGTGCAGTTTTTGATAGCTTAGTACTCGCTGAAGACACAAATAATTTTCAACTGTAGAAGGGTTGGTGGTTAAGATAGCAGGCTTCTCATTATCTCTGAATCAAGATAATTATTTTTTTCATTAGTACTTTGTGTTGAAGTTTATAGTTATTAAACAATAAATAAAGGTCACCCATGCTGTTGAAGAAACCCTGATCATTATGCTATATAGAATTAACTTTTCTTTCCTTTGAATTCCTTCAGGGTGATAAGTCTGTCCGAGTTATGCGTTCTCTGCTGGCTGCGCAACAGACTTTTGTAGATCGGCTGGTGCATCTAATGAAGGCAGTGCAGCGTGAAAGTGGAAATCGTAAGAAAAAGGTAACCCTTCTGGCTTTGCTTTCTGTTTATAATTAGAAGTGGTGGTTTAGTCACTAAGTCATATCCGACTCTTTGCGATCCCATGGATTGTAGCCTGCCAGTCTCCTGTGTCCATGGATTTCCCAGGTAAGAATACTGAAGTGGGTTGCAATTTCCTTCTGTAGAGGATCTTCCTGACCCAGGGATCAAACCTGGGTCTCCTGCATTGCAGGCGGATGAACAGCATTAATCTCACTGTACATCTTCACCAGAAGTCTTAGGTGACCAGTGGATCTCAAAGTGGGCTTAAAATATTCAGGAAACCATGTTGTAAACAGATGTGTTACCATGCAGGTTTTGTTCTTCATTTAAGAGCAAGCAATTGATTTAGCATAACTCTTAAGGGCCTTAGGGTTTTTGGAATGGTAGCTAAGTGTTAGCTTCACCTTCAACCCCTCACCAGAGCATCAGCCTGCCCTTTGAAGCTTTGAAGCCAGGCATCAACTTCTCCTTTTGAGCTATGAAAGCCCTAGATGGCAGCTTCTTCCAATAAAAGGCTGTGTCATCTGCAGTGAAAAGTCTGTTGTTTAGTGTAGTAGCAACTGTTGTTAATTATTTTTGCCAGAGTCTCTGGATAACCTTGCTGCATCTTCTACGTCTGCACTTGCTGCTTCATCTTGCATTTTCATGCCATGGAGGTGACTTGTTTCCTTGAACCTCATGAGCCAACCTCTGCTAGCTTCAAATTTTTCTTCTGCAGTTTTTTCACCTCTTTCAGCCTTCACAGCCTTGAAGAGACTTAGGGCCTTGCTCTGGATTAAGCTTTGGCTTAAGGGAACGTTGTGTCCGGTTTGATCTTCTATCCAGACCACTAAAACTGTCTCTGTATCAGCAATAAGCTTGTTTCACTTTCTTATCATTTCTGTGTTCCATAATTTCCTTCAATAATTTTTCCTTTGTGTTTACAGTTTGGCTGTCTGTTTGGCATAGAGGCTTAGCTTTTGGCCTGTCTTGGCTTTCAACATGCACTCCTCACTAGCTTATCTCTTAACTTTTGATTTAAAGTGAGAGGCATGTGACTCTTCCTTTCACTTAGACACACAGAAGCCATTGCAGGGTTGTAAGTTGGCCTAACTTCAACATTGTTGTGTCTCAGGAAATAGCAGAAGAAGAAAGAAGAAGGACAGCTGGTCAGTGGGGTAGTCAAAACACTATTTTATTGATTAGGTTCTGCGTTTTGTATGGGCTTGGTTTATGATGCCCCAAATCAATTGCAATAATAACATCAAAGATCACTGATCACAGATCATTTTAAGAAGTACAATAATAGAAAGTTTGGAATATTGCAAAAATTAGCAAAATATGACATAGAGACACAAAGTGAGCAAGTACTATTGAGAAATTGGCACCAATAGTTTTGCTTGATGCAGGGTTGCCATAGACTTCAATTTGTAAAAAATACCATACCTGCAAAGCGCACCAAAGTAAAGTGCAATTAAATGAAGTGTGCCTGTTATAGTAATAGGAGTGGTTAGATCCTGTACTGATTATGTATTGGATCCTATCTTATGAGTTTATATACATTGATTGAGGTGCTATTATTATCCCAGTCATGAGGAAAAGTAGGTAATGGGAAGTTAAGTTGCCAGATGTCCCCAGGTAATAATAATTGTTGGAGTTGGGGTTTGTACCCAGACATTCTGAGTCCATATTTTTATCTACAGTGTTTCCTGGCTCTCATTTTAGAATCTTAGCATCTTAGAATGCCGTTTATTTGACATGGAAAGAACCTCTAGAGAATATTTAGACTGGAATTCTTCTGAGAAAAAGAAGATCCAGAGTGATTCACCCAAGGTTGCAGAACTAGTGATAATAATTGGCAGTCTGTTCTCATAACCAGTACATTGATCTTGCTGTCAGTCGGATCAGGTTTCTACCTGATGAAAACAGATTAGCATCTGTTCTTCAGATGCTGTTTTTCCTGAACAGTTGCCCAAATGGTATGAAGGACTCACTTGATATCTTCTCTTTACCTAATCCCATAATTGGAAAATCTTTCCTAATGACCTTTGTAAAAACCAGAACACATTTTGCTGTTGTTCCTCAGAAGAAGGAACAGCTTTCTCTGAGAAGAAAGCAGAGAGGAAAAGATGAAAAATTGAGTCAGAAGTTTAAAGCAGGGGATCCAGTCCAGCAGAGATGTATGTGAGAAATAATGTTAACATTATAATAATGTTAATAAGGTTAGGGAGGAGAAAATAGACTAAAGAGAACACATTTTTATTGAGTTGGCATTTTCTTTGTTTTTGAGAAGAATTAAAAATCCTAGTTAAATTCCTACTGCCATTCTTCCTGGACCCCTGCTCCCCAGAGGTGCCTGTGTGAGAAGCAATGTGAACCCGGTGCTCACAGCAAAAGCATGCCTGTTCTTGTAACGTCAGTTTGGGGCATATGTTTAAACCATGGTTTATTCTTATGTGACTCTTCTGTTCACCACACGCATGAACCTCTGGCTACACCTCAAATTTTGGTAGTCTGGAAGATGCCTGTTTCCTGGAGATACCACTTATAGTCTCCTAAAATATATTTTGTATTTGCTACATACTGCAGAACACATATTGTTTTGCCTATGTTTTAAATCAGACAATCCCATATGTAGTGTTAACATCGGCTAAAAATCTTTTCAGGCATTTTTTCATGATGATAATAAAGTTCAAACTTAGTTTTTATTTACATAGTTTTACTAGAAACAAGCCGCCACATTTTAGTGCAAGGCCAAGATGACTCTCCACCACTATTATTTGTGTTATTACCAGGAATAATGAAATGATCACAGTTAATAATTTAAAATCATATGTAATGCTTTTCCATCCCTCATAATGAAGTTGGGAGAGACTTGTCTTGGTGAGTCCAACAGTGGTAGAATTAAGGGAATCCATGAGTCAAGTGTCAGATAGTAAAACAGATACTAATATTGTTGCTTCCTTCTTTCTTTTGCTGATGTCATTTAGGAAAAATTCCCTTGATTGAAGTCTTTGAATCTAGATGTTTGAGTTCTAATAAAAATATATCGATTCCACATTTAAAAACAAAGCTTTTATTTTGAATAGTAAGTATTCTCTTTCACTTCATGATTCTTTAGATTATAATAAGTATTCTGTAAAAATATATTGCATGCCTACTGTGTGCCAAGCACTCTTTCTAGAGTCTGGGATACAGTGGTGAATATAGAAATCCCTACCTTTATAATATAAGGAGCTTACGTTCCCTTTGGAGGAAAAAGTTAACAAAATAAGTAAAATACATTGTTTGCTATATAGTGCCTTATGCTATTGAGGAAAATAAAGCAGGAAAGGGGAATAGGTAGTGCCAGGTTTGCGTATTAAGGCAATGTTTCATTTCCCAATGGAATGTTCATGAAGGCCTCACCAAGAGTTGATATTTGGGCAAAAACCTGAAGCAGGGCAGGGAGCACACCATGTGAATATCTAGAGAAGACTGTTTCGGCGAGAGGAACTGCAAGCACAAAGGCCCTGATATGGGAGCGTGTGTGACTGTGTAAGAAATAGGACCAAGTGTGGTGTATTTGGTCAAGTTTTCTCCCTTTGAAAACAAGCTTACCTATTTAAAGAATGCTAGACTCACAAGGTTTCCTAAGTGGTGCAAGTGGTAAAGAATCTGCTTACTAATGCAGGAGATACAGGGAAGGTGGGTTCCCTGGACAGAGGAGCCTGGTGGGCTACAGTCCATGGGGTTGCAAAGAGTTGGACAGACCGAGCACACACACGTGCACACACACACTCTCAATCTCTCTCTCTCACAGCTTTCCAAGGAAATAGATTGTCCTTTTGAAATAGCATAGATAGGCTTGGTCTAAACATTATAGATGCTACTAAGTGAGAAAACTGTTTCATCATAACTTGAACTGCTCAGTTTCTGAAATCGTGGCTTAATGCAGTATGTATGTGAGCTAAACAAAATAAATAAATGATTATAAGAGTTTGAGCAAGCTCTGGGAGTTGGTGATGGATATGGAAGCCTGGCGTGCTGCAGTCCATGGGGTCGCAGAGTTGGACATGACTGAACTGAACATGTCTTAGTAAAAGTTTCATCAGACAGAATCAGTGAACAGTAAAATGTAGGGTTCAAGCTCCTCCAGGTAAATTGAGTTTACTTTTTAAATGCAAAATATGCAGTGAAACAGCTAACGAAATTCTTGCTTAATATCTGGTCATGTGAAATTAAGCTTCAAATGAAATTAGTCTCTTTGTGACTTCACAGGTCTTTGAAAGCAGAAATTATATCTTTAAATCCAGCCTGAGAATATCCCTGATTCTCAGTTGCAGCAAGAGAAACATATTCCCTGACCACTGAGAGTCCAGCTCTTCATAGGTCGGGGGACTGCACCTTAAAAAGCGTGCTGCTGATGTCGTCAGGTGGATTATAAGTGCTTTTCTCTCACACATACTATCTCCTTTATGTTATGTTACTTCACATAGACTTTTATGGTGCTTTGCAAATATTTTAAAGTTAACGGAATCGGTCTTTTATGTCCTTAGCATACACTTTAAAATCCTTTTCCATTTTAACCTAACTAGTACTTTATTACTTGTTCTCCTAGAATGAGAGACTACAGGCATTGCTTGGAGACAATGAGAAAATGAACTTGTCTGATGTGGAACTTATCCCACTACCTTTAGAACCTCAGGTGAAAATTAGAGGAATAATTCCAGAAACAGCTACATTGTTTAAGGTAATTGTGGTGGATCTTTGATATCTATGACTGAAGCTGATTCTTTAAAGCTGAATCAGAGACTCTACCTTTGGGAAAAAAGATGCCTTTTATTTATCAGTGTGTTATAAGATCTTTTTGTAATACCTGTGGATATTTTTATGTGAAATGTACAAAGTATTTTTATATCACTGGGTTTTTTAATATTTAGTTCTTTGAACTATTTATTAATCAAAGCCACATTTGTCTTTTCCCATGTAAGCTTAAAAAAGAATTGAATTGCAAACTTAGGCATTTACTTTATAAGTTCCTGTGGTTAGATAAGAATTCCAGTTACCCTTTTATAAAATTTTTCCATTTGGTATCTGTTCCTATGACTTAAATATTTTCACATCATTTTAAGTGGTAATTCTCTTTAGTCTGTAACAGCGTGTGCCTGGCTTGCTTTTGGCTGGCCACCACTTGGATAGTTGGAAAGGACTGGAGGCAGCTGCCTTCTCTGAGCAGACCAAAGGGCTGAGATGATTCCTTGTGGAGCTTCATCGAGACATGATGTCGTAGGTTGTCTGATTCTAGGGTTGGAAAAGGGGGAAGTTACATTGGAATATTACTTTCTATTGGGTAAGAAAGGGCTCATAGATCTCTCCTTTGGATATATTTTTTAGAAAAGGGTTATGATTACAATAAGAAATAGTGCAGATTTTTTTTTAGGGGTGTGTTTTGAAAGGCAGCTTATGGCAGTTGACATGCACAACTGCAATATGTTTCAAAACACAGTACTTTAACCTCACTGCATGGTATGGACTGATAGTGTCTATTCTCTAAAAATTATTCTATTGCATCAGTTTTTAAATGTTGTTTGCAACCTGTTTAGTTGGTTTTAAGACTCATTGAGTTATAAACCTGTAATTTAAAAAATGCTGGTTATAGGAGAGAAAATGCAAGTATTTCTTAGTTCATGCTAGAACTCCCAAATAAGATCTGCTTCTAATATTCTCATTCCCTTAGGACTAACCAAGAACAGTGTTTTATCATTTTTTAGCAAACAGGATGAAAAAGAATATTTAAGACATAAGAACTGGAGTTGTAAGAATGTGTTATGAGAATCTGTCACCTAGATTCTGGATTCATTTTTTTCCTTAAGTAATTTTATAATTATGTCATATATACAAAGTATAGATGGTCAATAATATATCATGGAATGTCTTTTTAATCCTAATGTTCAATTCTGAATTTTTTCTTCTAGCCTTTATTAAATAAATGGACATTCTTAAAAATTCTGAATTGGAGTTTACGACTAATGGTTCTAGGGCATTTATTGCATAACTCTAGGATTATAATTCTTAATCATTTCGGGGTTGTGAGTTTAAGAGTCCAATGAAAGTGATGGATTGGATGTTTTAGAAAGTTACCTGTAATGCTTGTACATACACTGAAATGTCTACACAGAGTTGTAGCAGAATCTGTGAATTCTTGTTGTCCTTCTATGAACTCCTTAGAGTTGAAAAGGTTATGGACTTAGTTTTCAGTACTTTTAAACAGTATTTTGTTAGATCCTAGCTTAAGAACAAAAGCTAAATCTCCATGGGGAGTGAGCCCCTTAAGGCACTGGGATTAGTGCCTAGTTATCCTTAGATTGTCATGTTTACACTAGATTTCAAATGTACTGTAAATTTCAAAATCAGATCCAAATGGGAATAGAGAAGCTAAAACAAAGAACATCTTGCTTATCATTTATCTTTAGGAAGTTTGCTTCCAGTTGTTTTCTTGAGCGTTTGTTAGTAGGGTACAGGGATGAAATATATTTACCCTGAGGTGATCAAAGGATACTACAAATATTTCAAGTTTTAATTCACTAGAGGTTGTAGTTGCTAAACTTATATTCTTTGAAGGATTTTTGATGACTTTCCCGAAGTTTTCAAACATACAGCAAAGTTGAAAGGCTTTCACAGTAAACAACTATATACTCACTACTATTCTGTTAGTAACATTTTACTGTACTTTTTTTGTCACATGTCTGTTCATCCCTCTATCTGATGCTTTTTATGCTATTATTTCTCTTGGTCTATAGAAATTAATGTTATTATTTTCTTTGTCAGACTCATTTTTTTCTTTCTCCACATTTCCATCTTATATAATTTGAAACTAATATTTTTATTTCCAGAGTGCTCTTATGCCTGCACAGTTATTCTTTAAGACTGAAGATGGAGGCAAATATCCAGTTATATTTAAGCATGGGGATGATTTACGCCAAGATCAACTTATTCTCCAAATCATTTCACTCATGGACAAGGTGAGCATAACCTTATATTGGTAGGGAACATGTTTTCATTTCAGAAATCAATGATTTAGTTGATATGCTAGGCATGGATACAGAATTATATGTACCCAGCATTATGTAACTTTCAGGTACAATCCTGGAGAGCTGAACAATCTCCACTTGATCTTGAACAAATGTAGTTGTTATTGTATTACTGCAGATGGCTCTTAAGATGAGTATAAAATGAAACTGCATGTGTTACTTTTTATAAAAACTTTTTCACAGTTCTTTCAGTATTGGATTTAGTAATTTTCTTCCTCTTAGTCAGTTAAATCTTCTTTCTTAAATCTTGCTTCTGCCCATGGATTTTAAAGAAACATATTTGTCTTCATTTCCTTATTTGGAGTCCCCAAATACTTCATGACCAGTAAGGCCTGCATAAATCCTTAGGAGGAACCCTCTATCAGTGAAAACTGACTGATTTAGAGAAAGATAAAGAGATGTATTAAACTGCTATAATACTTACTACAAAACTATTGTATAACATTCTTTTCATTTGTTTAATATGACTTTTGATCTTAAGCTGCTACGAAAAGAAAATCTGGATTTGAAGTTGACGCCCTACAAAGTATTAGCCACTAGTACAAAGCACGGTAAGCTTATTTTTTAACATAATTATTTATCTCAGTGTCCAATGAGTATATTTTTCCTTTTTAAGTTGGAAATTGTTAAGAATATTAGGGATTGAACTCATTTGTAACACTGAAGACCAGTTGGGCCTTCCTGGCTACCTGGCTACCTTCCCTCCCTTCCTTTCTTTTTATACCTCTTGAAATCATTAAACAGCATATTTGGGAGAAAAATGAGAACCTTTATGACATATTTCTTTGGATTCAAAACTGCTTCCAAACCACAGTAGTTTTCTTCCGTGCTGATCTGTATCTGGAATCATTATTGGTTTTGTTATCGTTCAGTTGCTAAGTCATGTTCAGCTCTTTGCAACCTCATTCACTGCAACATACCAGGCTCCTCAGTCCTCCACTATGTCCTGGAATTTGCTCAGATTTGTGTCTATTGAGTCTGTGATGTTGTCTAACCATCTCATCCTCTGCCGCACCCTTCTCCTTTTGCTTTCAGTCTTTTCCTAGCATCAGTGTCTTTTCCAGTGAGCTGGCTCTTCACATGAATTAGCTCAAGTATTGGAGCTTCAGCGTCAGCATCAGTCCTTCCAATGAATATTCAGGGTTGATTTCCACTAGGATTGGCTGGTTTGATCTGTCGACAGTCCATGGGATTCTCAAAAATCTTTTCTAACACCACAATTCGAAAGCATCAATTCTTCGGCACTCAGCTTTCTTTGTGGTCCAGCTCACATCCATACATGACTACTGGAAAAACCATAGCTTTGTCTATATAGACCTTTGTCTTTGATGTCTCTGCTTTTTATTACACTGTCTAGATTTTTCATAACTTTCCTTCCAAACAGCAAACAATTTTTAATTTCATGGATGCAGTCACCATCTGCAGTGATTTTGGAGTCCAAGAAAATAAAAACTGTCACTGCTTCAACTTTTTCCCCTTCTATTTACCATGACGTGATAGGACTGGATGCCATGATCTTAGTTATTTGAGTGTTGAATTTCAAGCCACTTTTTTCACTCTCTTTAACCCTAATCAAGAGACTCTTTAGTTCCTCCTCACTTTCTGCCTTTACAGTTATATCATCTGCATATCTAAGGCTGTTGATGTTTCTTCTGGCAATCTTGATTCCAACTTGTGATTCATCCAGCTTGGCATTTTGCGTGATGTACTCTGCATATAATCATTATTGAGAGTTACTAAAACCTACAGAGGCTTTGTATTGTGCCGTGCTTATGCAAACCACTCATCAGATGATGTTGCTTTTATTCATTGTTTTTATTTTTAAGATATATGTCTAAGTCTTTCTGAGATTGAGAACCTCTGGAAGTTTGGCAGAAGATTCCCTTGGAATGCTTGCCTAATGTGTACTGTAAATTTTATAATCTTGTTACTCTAAGAGCTTCTTATCCTAAGATTCAATACCTTGGAGAAACAAGTACATGTTTTATTTTAGACTTTCTGCCCTTCTCCTTGTTACTCCCAAATCTTTCTGGTGGTTTAATTCCTTATATGTTCTATTACTATCCTACATAAATTGATTTACTTACCTTTCATTTGCTCCTGGGACCAAGACAAAAGCTTTAGCTTAGTTTACAAGTTCTTGTGTGGTATAACATGCCTCCGTACCTCTCTGACACCTCTTTTTTCCACTCTCCTTGCTCCTTAGACTTAAGCCACAGCACTTACCTTCTATTTTCGCTAATGTACCATGCTCATTTTAGCCTTATATTATTGTTATCTTTAATATCCTTTCTGTTGTATATATGCATCTTTCAGTTCCTTCTCTGAGTCATGTCCAATTCTTTTTGACCCCATGAACCGCAGCATGCCAGGCCTCCCTGTGCATCACCAACTCCCTGAGTCCACCCAACCATGTTCATCAAGTTGGTGATGTCATCCAACCATCTCATCCTCTGTCATCCCCTTCTCCTCCTGCCCTCAGTCTTTCCCAGCATCAGGGTCTTTTCCAGTGACTCAGCTCTTCACATCAGGTGGCCAAAGTATTGGAGGTTCAGCTTCAACATCAGTCCTTCCAATGAACACCCAGGACTGATCTCCTTTAGGATGGACTGGTTGGATCTCCTTGCAGTCCAAGGGACTCTCAAGAGTCTTCTCCAACACCACAGTTCAAAAGCATCAATTCTTCAGTGCTCAGCTTTCTTTATAGTCCAACTCTCACATCCATACATGACTCCTGGAAAAACCACAGCCTTCACTAGATGGACCTTTGTTGGCAAAGTAATGTTTGCTTTTTAATATGCTGTCTAGGTTGGTCATAGCTTTCCTTCCAAGGAGTAAGTGTCTTTTAATTTCATGGCTGCAATCACCATCTGCAGTGATTTTGGAGCCCAGAAAAATAAAGTCAGTCACTGTTTCCACTTTTTCCCCATCTATCTGCCATGAAGTGATGGGACCAGATGCCATGATCTTAGTTTTCTGAATGTTGAGCTTTAAGCCAACTCTTTTCACTCTCCTCTCTCACTTTCAGCAAAAGGTTCTTTAGTTCTTCTACACTTTGTGCCATAAGGGTGGTGTCATCTGCATATCTGAGGTTATTGATATTTCTCCCTGCAATCTTGATTCCAGCTTGTGCTTCCTCCAGCCCAGCATTTCTCATGATGTAGTCTGCCTATTAGTTAAATAAGCAGGTTGACAATATACAGTCTTGACGTACTCCTTTTCCTATTTGGAACCATCCTGTGGTTCCATATCCAGTTCTAACTGTTGCTTCCTGACCTGCATACAGGTTTCTCAAGAGGCAGGTCAGGTGATCTGGTATGCCCATCTCTTTCAGAATTTTCCACAGTTTCTGTGATCCACACAGTCAAAGGCTTTGACCTAGTCAATAAAGCAGAAACATGTTTTTCTGGAATTCTCTTGCTTTTTCGATGTTCCATCGGATGTTGGCAATTTGATCTCTGGTTCCTCTTCCTTTTCTAAAACCAGCTTGATCATCTGGAAGTTCATGGTTCACGTGTTGTTTAAGCCTGGCTTGGAGAATTTTGAGCATTACTTTACTAGTGTATGAAATGAGTGCAATTGTGTGGTAGTTTGAGCAGTCTTTGGCATTACCTTTTTTGGGGATTGGAATGTAAACTGACCTTTTCCAGTCTTGTGGCTACTGCTGAGTTCATCATGGGAAATGCTCAGCTGAATGATGCACAAGCTGGAATCAAGATTAGCAGGAGAAATATTAATAACCTCAGATATGCAGATGACACCACCCTTATGGCAGAAAGCAAAGAAGAACTAAAGAATCTCTTGATTGAAGTGAAAGAGAGAATGAAAATTCTGGCTTAAAATTCAACATTCAACAAATGAAAGTCATGGGATCCAGTCCCATCACTTCATGGCAAATAGGTGGGGAACCAATGGAAATAGTGACAGACTTTATTTTTTGGACTCCAGAATCACTGCAGATGGTGACTGCAGCTATGAAATTAGTAGATGATTGTTCCTTGGAAGAAAAACTAATACCAACCTAGACAGCATATTAAAAAGCAAAGATGTTACTTTATCTACAAAGGTCCATTTAGTCAAAGCTATGGTTTTTCTGGTCATCACGTGTGGATGTGAGAGTTGGACTGTAAAGAAGCTAAACACCGAAGAATTGATGCTTTTGAACTGTGGTGTTGGAGAATACCCTTGAGAGTCCCTTGGACTGCAAGGAGGTCAAACCAGTCAGTCCTAAAGGAAATTAGTCCTGAATATTCATTGGAAGGATTGATGCTAAAGCTGAAACTCCAGTACTTTGGCCACCTGATATGAGGAGCTGACTGATTAGAAAAGAGCCTGATGCGGAGAAAGTTGAAGGCAGGAAGAGAAGGGTATGATAGAGGACAAGATGGTTGGATGGCATCACCAGCTCAATGGACATGAATTTAAGCAAGCTCTGGGAGTTGGTGAGGGATGGAAAGCCTGGCATACTGCAGTCCATGGGGTTGCAAAGAGTTGGACACGACTAAGTGACAACTGAACTGAACCTTATTACCTTGTGTTCCTGTATATAATAATAGAAATTGGCGTAGTGAAATATACAGATTTTCAGCTTAATTTTTTTAGAATGTTTCCGTGTAGTTCCTGTGATGTAAATGTCAATATATACTAAATAGAATGTTTATAGGCCTCTTTAAGCTATTAAGTTTGTATTGTATGCGTTTGCAAATGAAGACTATTCTTAACAGAATCTTTTTTGGTTAACCAATATTGTTGTTTTGTCATTCAGGTCTGACTCTGAGATCCCATAGACTGCAGCACACCAGGCTCCTCTATCTTCTACTGTTTCTCAGAGTTTGGTCGAATTCATGTCTATTGAGTCAGTGATGCTATCTAACCATATCATCCTCTGCTGCCTCCTTCTCCTCCTGCCTTCAGTGTTTCCCATCCTCAAGGTCTTTTCCAACCGAAGGGGCTCTTCACATCAGATGGCGAAAGTGTTGGAGCTTCAGCTTCAGCAAGTCCTTCCAGTGGCTTAACCAAAAGCTGTGCTTAATACAACGTATCTGTTTCTGTGTAGGCTTCATGCAGTTTATCCAGTCAGTTCCTGTTGCTGAAGTTCTTGATACAGAAGGAAGCATTCAGGTATAGCATCTATTTTAATGATTTATGAATTTCATGAGTATTTCTTGTTAGAAAAGTTTCAGTCTCTATAAAAAGTTCATAGAGTTAGAAATGAAAGTCTCTTTTTCTCACTTTTCTTCCCTCAAGTTGTTTTTTTCCAGGGAAGTAAACAATGTTAACAGTCAGAAATGCTTCCAGAGTAGATGTTCAGTTCCTTAAACTTTGCCTGGCACATTATAGGCTATCAGGAACTAATCAGCAGACAGAATTTAAATTCTCTGAAGTTTGTGGTCACATTATGTTGCAGAGTATGGGAATGTTATGATTTATGCAGCCATCGGTGAACATCCTGATTATTTCCAGTTTTCATTGTTACTCAGAACAAGGCTATAGTGATATTCTTGTCATACATGTTTTACATAATAATATTTTTTAAGACCCTTTTCCCCACCCCTCACCCCGAAAATCATTACTCTCCTTTAAGATAAGCAAAGGCAAGTTGTACTAAGCCATATATATCTTTGGAATTGTTTTTATATTTTAAAATCATGAATTAGTGTTTATTGCAAAATACTGCATGTTAATAGTTCACTTTTGTTATCTTTTGAATGTAATTTTTTTTTCCTACGAAAAATATGTGTAGTTCACACAGAAAAAATTGATATGCCTGAGGTGAAAAATCATACAGTGAAGGGCTTGATAAAGGATATTTCCTACAGTCTGTTTTTGTGTTTCTCAGTTGAAAGTGTCCCCGTAATTCAGTGTGGAGTTTAGACTTTCAGAAAGACTTTACTCTGATTTCTTAACAAGAGATTGATTCTATTGTTTGGTGCAAGGTATAGTCGTGCTCAGTTACTTAGAAGCTCAGACACAAAACATCGAACTGCCAGAGTTTGACGTTTGGCTCTGTGGCTTTCTGTCTATATTTTGAGTAACCTCGCAAATTGGTTAGCCTTTAGCTGGTATCTGGCTTTCAGTAGGAACTCATAAGGGTGGCTCACATACCTAGACTTATGATGTTTAGGAAACAACCTGCCTTCCTTCTAGAATTTTGATAGTTGCTGGGTTAAATAGACTATAGAGGGTGCCTGTATGAGCAGCCCCCAGGAAATAAGCTCAGTGTATCCCTTCAGAAGAGAACAAGGAGATTCTCATGTAACTCACAGGTTTGCCTGTGTGTCTTCTCATGTTGATCTTGTTGGGTTTACTTCTTCTGTAATACACCTTACTAGTGGTGCAGCTAAGTTGAGTCTGTGACTCCCTCTCACAGATCAAATCTGTCAGAGGTCTAGGGGACCTCCTAACGTACCCTTTAAGTCTCAGTTTTTGTATCTGTAAAATTGGGGTAATAAGAGTACTTAGCTATAGAATTCTTCTGAAGATGACATGAAATGTATACAGAGCTTTAACACAGGTTCTGACTGAAGTAATTGTTTAATCAAGTTGGCAATTATTATGTCATTCTATGCAGTTATGGTTTTGTAAAATAAAGACAATGACAGTTTGTATCCTGATTCGTAGTTTCGTGTGTGATCTGTGTAAATAATTTTGCCAAGTTGTAGCTTATCTCATCTTCAGCTTTAGTAGATAGTTAAAAATTGTTTACCAAAATAATTATTTTTGGAAACAGGTCTTTTTCTTTGCTACTAATCTTGGCTTAATCTTGGTATTGTTGAGCTTCTAAATTTTGGTATGTATTATTATTTAGTTTGCATTTCCTTGATCACCAGAAACATTGAGTGAAATATGTATATAGGCCATTTATTTCTTCTCTGAAGTGCTTGTTCATATATTTTGCCCATTTTTCTCTTGTACTTCTTGTCTTTTTCTTATTGGTTTATAGGAGTTCTTTATATTTTCTAGATATACATTCTTTTGCTTACAGAATGTTCAGAAAGCTTAAAACATAGGATAAATTTATTTTTTAATAATGTGTTAATTATATTTTCAGATAGTAGACTGTGTCTATTACATCTAGATGTAAAAGAATATGCTAGTTGATAATCTGGGGAAAAGAGAGTATACAATTTTCCCCAGTGTTTCCAGACTGTTTGAACACTCTGGTCTATTTATTGTGCCCTTGCAATTCTTTGGTTCAGTCTGTATCTCGTATTTATCTTCTGTCAGTTTCCTCTTAATTTGAAAATTCTTAGCATTGCACTGTAATTATTTTGAATATTGGAATGTAATTTTATTGAGCTTGTTAATGGTAGCAGTATTTTCAGTGGCTTTACTTAAAAGATAATTTTAAAAATTCATGTTCACTCTGAGGAGAATGTATGATTCACAGAAAGCCCCCTCATGTTTACTTTCAGGATAAATTAAGTATGAGATATAGCAGTACATTTGTTTAATGTTTTTCCCTGTGGTACAGAAGTAGCATACTTTTATTTATTTGTTTATTTCTTAGTCTCAGACTATAAGCATAGTAATATGACTGATTCCTGAGGAATATGCTTCCCAAATTCTGCATTTTGTAAAGTATTATACCAGACATCTGTTTGTCAGTATTTACAATCTTGAAATGCCCAATTTGTTTAAAGGATTAAATTTGTAAACATCTTTTCAGAACTTTTTTAGAAAATATGCACCAAGTGAGAATGGGCCAAATGGAATCAGTGCTGAAGTTATGGACACTTACGTTAAAAGCTGTGGTAAGTTTTTCAACTTACTGCTTTTCATTGATATGTGGGAATAAAGGAAAGCAAGCTCTCCTGTTACCATACTCATACACATTTAGAACATGTGAAAATTTTGGCTTAAGATTTGTCCATTTTGGCTGCAGTAACAAAATACTAGATACTGAGAGACTTATAAACAATAAAAATTTATTTCTCATAGTTCTGGAGTCTGGAGGTCTGAGATTAGATGCCAGCTTGGTCAGGTGAGGGCCTTCTTTGGGTTAAAGGCTTGTTGTTGTATCTGCACCTGCTGGGCACTTGTTCCTTCATAAGGTGCTGATGCCACACTTGAGGGCTAAGTACCTCCAAAAGGTCCCTCCTGCCTAGGACGTTAGAGGCCTGTTCATTCACTCTATTGTTCAAGCCCCAGCAGCTTTAAGTGCCCTGTAAGAAGATTAAAAGGTAGAAAATGTGATAAAAGAAGTCATTAATGTTTTGACAGGTGGTAGGAATGCGGTGTGAATTCTGCTTAGTCGTTTATAGATATATCTTTACAATCACTTAACTGTTTCGTAACTATAAGTTATCTCTTTCTGGAAGCTGTAATTTTTCCCTTGATTTTCCTTGAGTTTGAGTAAGCAATTAAGTGGTGGTGGTGGTTTAGTCACTAAGTCGTATCTGACTCCTGTGACCCCACGGACTGTAGCCTGCTAGGCTTCTTTGTCCAAGCAATTAAGTAGATTGAGTAAAGTCGATCAGGAATAATTATGTTTTTGATAAATCTCTAGACCTAAGATTAAAGTACTGTGTTAAGAGGTGCCTCTCGTGGTATTTTACATTAGTACTTATGGTCACTTTCTGGAAATGTCTCTAGTGGCATGCTGAAGAGATTAATTCAGATATTTTAACCATTTATGCCTATTCTCGTGAAGTTTATATTTTTTATTTTCTTAAGGGTCTTTTTTTATTTTTAATAACTAGATTAAGGGAGGGTTAGTAAGGGAATTGACACCTGAGTTGAGCCCTGAATAGTAAATGACATATGTCATGTTATTCCTGTTTTATGTAGACATTATGTTTATATCCATATTTATACTTAAGCAATCAAAGCTGAGGGAACCAAGTAGAGGATTTTCTAGAAATACAATAACTATATTTACACTTTTGCATTATTTAACGGCTTATAAGTTGCTCTCTTATACATGTGACTTTTTTATTTTTCACAAGGCTCCTTTTAGACTGTATTCAAGATTATTTTGTACTGAATAATTTATTCCTAAACTTTTATTTGATACGTTTTTGACTGAGGAATATAAAGAAAATGTAATATTCTTAGGAACTTTTAAAACTGAAATAAATGTGTGTGTATATATATACAAATTCTTTATGCTTTTAATTCTTATTTTAAACTAAGAAACATAGCATTTTACAGATAACTGTGTTTACCCATGAAAATGTGTTCAACCATAAAAATGTCACATACAGTATATTTTGATTTAAATTTTTTAAAAAATTGATTGAAGCATCTAGGAGAGAATATTCCCCTTTTCTTACTACTCACTCTGTATTTCTCTCTCCTCTCCTTCCCTCCCTGCTTTACTTCCTTCTTTCTTTTTTCCCTTTTTCCTTCCATCCACTTTTTCTCTGTTCATTCTATGTTTTCTAAGATCTGAAAAATTAAGATATCTTGTAAAGGCTTGATAGATCACTCACATGGCTGGCAGCTCATACTGTTTTTCAGCCAAGCTTGTCAATCAAGTCACTTGTTCAGGCTTCCCCATGGCTTGTGTTTCTGTTTCTCAGAGCTGGGTTTAAGAGGAATCATTCTAAGAGACAAGAAGTAGAAACTTTTGGTTTCTGAAGGCCTGGATTAGGAAGCTGGTAGTTTGTCACTTCTGTCATATTCTGTTGGTCAGAAGACTCACAGAACCTGCCTGGATTCAAGGGAAAAGGATATAGTTCCCACTTTGAATGAAAAGAATGTAAAAGAATCTTTAATTAGCCACACCTAGTTTTCAGTACTTTATTACTTGAGATAGTTTGCATGCCATCAGTCAGTTACCTTCTGCCTTTTTACTTAACTTTCATGTAGTTACTGTAACTTTTTTATATCACATATCTAGTTAATAAATAAATGTTGACTTCTTTTTATTTTTTTAAATTATGAAAGTATGATAAGACATTTACAGGCAATATGGAAAATACAAAACAAGGTTATATATAATTCCACTATATATTGTAATTATTTATTTAAGTAGATAAATTAAGATTTTTAGTTGGAAGTTTCAGTGTCAGATTCTCAGAAATTAACAGAGTGAATATACGGAGACGTAGATATAGTAGACCTGAAAAGCACTGTGAACCACTTCAAAATAATTAAGATTCAAACAATTTTCACACAACAGTAGGATACAAATTCTTTGCAAGTTCCCATAGATTGTAAACTAGGAGACACTGGAACATATCCAGGGACACAAGACAAAGTGCAAAAATTTCATGGTCTAAAGGTATTGAAATCATACAAAGGCTGTTCTTTTATCACTGTGGAATTATGTTATAAATCAGTATCAAAAGGTATTTGAAAATAACCCACATATTTTCAGGTGCAGTGTGACATTTACCAAGAGAGATCTTTGAGTCATTGAAAGCCTCAATAAAGTTAGCTTGAAAAAACACAGGGGATGATTGCAGAGAAGAAAACATTTAAATGAGAAATTAGTATCAAAATGAGAAATTCATGTTAAAGATACTTTTTATAAAAAATCCTATGTATTTGAAAATTAACTGTCCACTTTTTAATGATCAATGTATCTAAGAAAGAGGAGCCAATGCAGCATTGTATTAGAATCTGATTGTTGGGCATTATCATATGGATACATGTATAACTTTCATTTTAAAAAGTAATATTTTAGGGTTTTTGTAGAGGTTAAAAGAAGGATACGATTAGTTATGGTGACATTTTATTCCAGATTATGCAGGATGCCAGATCTGTATCATGAAAGTAAATGTGGAAACACTGATTATGCTCACATTCATATCTTTACTAAGCAAAGGGAAATGATAGTTTACTTGTCTATATTTCTCTATATTTTACTTTAAATCAAAGTTATTTTACAAATTCAGTTTCAAAATGTTTATCTTGCATTGAGTCAAAATACTAATGAAAAGCATGCTTTTGACAAGACCTTCTGGAACAGGTATAGTGTTCCCGTTATAGTTAAAGAATATTTTCAGTTTTCCTAAAACTCTTCTGTTCTTCTCTGTGCCATCTCAGATCATTCTGAATATTGCTTATGTCCTCAGTTTCTGAGGATCATCCTAATCTTGCGTCACATATCTTTTTCGGGATGTAATCTTTTCGCTTAGGTATTAATATTTAAATTACTGAAACACCCCAAATACTCACCTTCACCATTAATATATATGAAAGAGACAGTGATCATATGCTGTCTCACTTGATGTAAAAAGAAATTTCTTGAAATGAAATTTCAAGAAATATTTATTACTGTATTTATTACCATAACTCACTGAGGCAGAGTAAAAGGCTCTTTCTCATACACTTTTTATTACTATTGGAAAACAATCCAGTAACAACAAGGAAATATTACTGAAAAAGCAAATTTGATGACAAAGAGTAGTTTACAAAAACATCCTACTTTATCAGTAGTCACTAAGTCGTGTCCAACTCTTGCAACCCCAGTTAGAATGTGGCCCTCCAGGCTCCTCTGTCCATGGGATTCTCCAGGCAAGAATACTGGAGTGGGCTGCCATTTCCTTCTCCAGGGGATCTTCCTGACGCTGGACTGAAACCTCGGTCTCCTTCATTCCAGGCAGATTCTTTACCAACTGACCTGCAAGCGAAGCCCTACTTTATCAGTAGAGACAAGCATAATTCATGCATGTTTATTAGTTTTATGAAAATTTTAGCTCAAAAATATTATTGCTGTCCATGTGAATCATTTTCATAGAGATAGCTAAACAACTTGAAACAAAGTGAATAGTGATGGAAAGTAAAATATTTGAAATTAGTAAGAGAGTAGCTAGTATCACATGACAACTCAGACACACTGATAATGTAACAGTGTTCTTTTTGATGCAGGAGTTTCAGCTGTCTTCATATGCCTATATCAGTAGGAGTTTTGTATTTTGTATCCTTGACAAGTGGAGGCCAGATTTCTAAGGGAATCCGTTATTAGTGAACACAGTATGCTAATAAGTTCTAGTATGTTCTCAGTTCTCTTTACCAATACCAGATGTAATGTCCTTCAGTAACTCATTAATTTGTAAGGGAGGGCTTTCAGTCATTTGTAAAACTGAAATTTTACAGCAGTTTTAGAGCAGGGCCCCCACAAATATCATCCAGCAGCATTGGCTTCACCTGGGCACTTGTTTGTAAGACAGACTTTCAGGTCTTTCCCCTGCTGATGTTGGATCAGCATCTGCATACAGGATTCCCAGGGGACTCTTAGGTGCATTAGAACACTAGAGAGGACTTTGATATTGTTAGGTAGTTAGAATAGGAAACAGGAGTCCAGTGTGACATCTACACTCGCCTGACAATATGTATAACAGTCACTCTCTGGCCACTGCCCCCTGGAGATTCTGATGCAGTAGGAATGAAGTAGGGCTTAAAAGTTCACATTTTTAACAAGCTTCTAGTGAAACTGCCAGTATGTGTATCACATGTTGAATAGCAATACCTTAGATCAAATATCGGTCCATTTTTTTCCCTAAAAACATTCAGATAGTGAATATATTTATGCTTTTTAGGGCTGGTGGTCTCCATTGCAACCATTCAACCAGGCCATTGTAGTGCTCAAGATATATTGAAATAAATAGGCATGTCTCTGTTCCAGTGAATTTGCTTTATAAAATATAAAAACAGAGGGAGACCAGTTTGGGCCATCAAGCTGCATTTCCTCATTCGTTATGTAAATGACTTTCAAGCCCCCCAGTAGCCCACTAACAGTTTCATTCAGCAACAGTTAACGTGATCTAACTGTAGTGGTTTACACACGTGAAAGTTACTTTCTTCTTTATAAGAAGCCCAGATATAAGCCGTTGTGGCTGGAGTTTTAGCTCTTTGGGGATGTTAGGGTAAACCAAGGTCTCCTGGTTAGTTCCCTCTTTAAAAAGGCTAACCATAAGACTCTATTTGCCTACATCTCAGTGGGCAGGCCTAACTTCCAAGTGAACCTGGGAAATGTCTTTAGTGTAGGCACATTCTTGCCCAAAATATCTTCGTTTAGTGTTGTTTTAAGGAAGAAATATAGATAGGATATTGTGTTGTTAGCAAACTAGTAGTCTTGTCACACTGCAGACTATATTTTGAGAATAACTGATTTGTTTAGTCACCTTTAACTGATTTGTTAAAATGCAGCAGTGGCACAGAATTTGAAAAGGTCAGTTTTCATTCCTGTCCCAAAGAAGGGCAGTGCCAAAGAGTGTTCAAACTACTGCACAGTTGCACTCATTTCACATGCCAGTAGGTAAATGCTCAGAATCCTTCAAGCTAGGCTAGGCTTCAATAGTATGTAAACCAAGAACTTCCAGGTATACAGGCTGGATTTAGAAAAGGCAGAGGAACCAGGGATCAAATTGCCAGCATCCACTGGATCATAGAAAAAGCAAGAGAGTTCCAGAAAAACATCTACTTCATTGACTACGCCAAAGCCTTTGACTGTGTGGATGACAACAAACTGGAAAATTCATAAAGTGATTGGAATACCAGACCACCTTAGTTGCCTCCTGCCAAACTTGTGTGCAGGTCAAGAAGCACCAGTTAGAACCAGACATGGAACAATGGACTAGTTCCAAACTGGGAAAGGAGTACGTCAAGGCTATATATTGTCAACCTGCTTATTTATGCAGAGTACATCATGCGAAATGCCAGGCTGGATGAAGAGCAAGCTGGAATTAAGATTGCTGAGAGAAATATCATGCAGGTGACACTACCCTTACAGCAGAAAGTGAAGAAGAACTGAAGACCCTCTTGATGAAAGTGAAAGAGGAGAGTGGGAAAAACTGGCTTAAAACTCAACATTTGGAAAACTAAGATCATGGCATCGGTCCCATCACTTCATGGCAGATAGATAGGGAAACAGCAGAAACTTTATTTTCTTGGGCTCCAGAAGCACTGTGGGCGGTGACTACAGCCATGAAATTTAAAAGATCCTTGTTCTGTGGAAGAAAAGCTGTGACAAACCTAGAAAGCATATTATAAAGCAGAGACATTACTTTGCCACCTAAGGTCCATATAGTCAAAGCTATGATTTCTTTCCAGTAGTGACGTATGGATGTGAGAGTTGGACCATAAAGAAGGCTGAATGCCATAGAATTGATGGTTTCAAAATGTGGTATTGGAGAAGACTCTTTCAGAGTCCCTTGAACTGCAAGGAGATCAGTCATTCCTAAAGGAAATCAACCCTGAATATTCATTGAAAGGACTGATGATGAAGCTGAAGCTCCAATACTTGGTCCACCTGATGTGAAGAGCTGACTCTTTGGAAAAGACCCTGTTTCTGGGAAAGATTGAAGGCAGGAGGAGAAGGGGATGACAGGATGAGATGGTTGGATGGCATCACTGACTCAGCGAATATGAGTTTGAGCAAACTCTGGGAGATGGTGAAGGACAGGTAAGCCTGATGTGCTGCAGTCCATGGGTTCACAAAGAGTTGAGCATGACTGAGCAACTGAACAACCAGAAGAAGTGAAAAGTATTAGACTAGTAATATGATTAGACGCTTTTGGAATGATAATATCTTTCATTCATTTGCTACATATAAATATATTTTGAAATAGATACACTTTTATCTAGTATTAGGATAAGGTGAGTTATTCTAAAAAGATGTACTTGAAATTAAATATCTTGTTGAGTGTTGAACCCATCAAAATAGTCACTTTGGGAAGGAGGATTATACAAAGTACAGTGCAAAAGTGGTTGGCTTCTGACTTAGGTTTAAACCCCAGGACCTTGGGCAGTCCAGTTAATATCTGGAACTGAAGGTTTTTTTCATTTGATGGACATTTATAATACTAATTTACAGCATTAAAAGGGTTAGTCATAATGTAATGTGTCTACTTAAGAGCCTAGCCTTTAATAAATTTTAATAAACTATAATTAGGTTGGTGCAGAAGTAATTGTGGTTTTACATTGTTGACCTTTGCCATTTGATATTGGAATAAATTCTTAAATAAATGTGGTTATTTTATGCATCTTTTTAATGTGAATTTCTCATTTCATGTGTTTTTGTTAATGATTTATTGCTGTGAAGTTTATATTTATTTTAGACTATAGAAATGATGTTAGACAAAAAGCGAATTCAAGCGACTGTTTTATTTGATTCAAAGTGGGTCGTAAAGCAGAGGAGACATCTTACAACATCAGCGATGCATTTGGCTCAGGAATTGCCATCAAATGTACAGCGTAGTGGCGGTCATGAAGTTTTGCAAAGGAGATGACCAGAGTTTTGCCTTGAAGATGAGTGAAGATGAGCATGGCGGCTGGCCATATGACCAACTGAGAGCACTCATCGAAGCTGATCCTCTTACAGCTACATGAGAAGTTGCCCAAGAACTCAGCGTCAGCCGTTCTGTGGTCATTTGGCATTTGATGCAAATTGGAAAGGTTTATAAGTTCAACAAGTGGGTGCCTCGTGAGCTGACCACAAATCAAATAAATCATTGTTTTGAAGTGTCATCTTATTCTGCTCAGTAACAGCGAACCATTTCTCAATCAGATTGTGACACGCAATGAAAAGTGGATTTTACACAACAGCCATCAACAACCAGCCCAGTGGTTGGACCGAGAAGTTCCAAAGTACTTTCCAAAGCCAAAGGGTGCACCAAAAAAAGGTCATGGTCGCTGTTTGGTGGTCTGCTGCCCATCTGATCCACTACAGTTTTCTGAATCCTGGTGAAACCATTACATTTGATAAGTATGCTCAGCAAATTGATGAGATACACCAAAACTGTAATGCCTGCAACCAGCATTGGTCAGTAGCATGGGCCCGGGTCTCATGAAAACGCCCAACTGCATGTTCCAGAACCCAGTACTTCAAAAGTTGAACAAATTGGGCTATGGAATTTTGCCTCATCTGCCGTATTCACCTGACCTCTCCAACTGACTACCACTTCTTCAAGCATCTTGACAACTCTCTGCAAGGAAAACATGTCTGCAATCAGCAGGATGCAGAAAATGCTTTCCAAGAGTTCATCAAATCCCAAAGCACAAATTTTTGTACTCTGGGAGTAAACCAACTTACTTCTCATTGCTAAAAACATGATGATTGTAACAGTTCTATTTTGATGAATAAAGATGTGTTTGAGCCTAGGTATAATGATTTAAAATTAAGGGTCCAAAAAGGGTCCAAAACTGCTATTACTTCTGTACCATCCTAATAATTGAAGATTGATCTAATGGTAATGTCATTGCTTAAGTCATTTTTGGACTTCCAGTTTGGCCTTCAGAACGTGTATAAAATGAACGTTAATAATATTAATCAAATTTAGGCAGGATTAATGTCGTTATTAACAAGTGGTCTGATTTTTATTTTCCATAGTGACTGAAATAAATATATGTTTGTAAATACTGGCATAGTCATACATGTATTTGCAAATTGTATTCATTGTTAGGTTATTAATGAGAGAAACAGCAGAAAAAATTCAGCTTCAAACAGATGTTATTTGCTTAAATTTTTTGAGCATTTTCAACATGTGTCAGGTTTCCAGATTTTATAAGAGAAAGAAAAAAATGAGACAATGACTTCTCCTGCTTATGTAATTTTTCTTAGAGGATTGTGCTATGAACGTCATACATGTTTTTTACAACTCAAAGTGAATTCATTCATTTTTCTGTCTGCTGGCACTTCAAGATTATTTCTCTAAAATTTGTTTTAATTTTACATTTACTTTTGTCATTGTGTAAATAAGATGGTTGTGGTATGATTGACTTCATTATGTATGTGTCTACGACCCTTTTTTCACTGTCATTCTTAACATATATCTAATTTGAAGTGAGAAGTGATAGACATGTTATAATTAAAATTTCTAAAATCTCACTTAACTTTGGTTGAAGTGACTTTTTAACAATTTGAGGAAATTCTGCATGATATTTTTTCTGATGCAAATAATAATTTGAGTTTCAAGTGATAACTGCTTCACAGAATCAAAGATTACACATTTTCTTTGAAAATTTAGGTAAGAAATAGAAAAGAGTAGTAATCAGTTTAAAGTTAAATTAGCTCAAACTGAGTTTGTATTCAGTTGTATGTATAACCTGGTTTTTCACAATTCTTTTGCTTTTTGTTTTTGAACTGTTATTGCAGCTGGATATTGCGTGATTACATATATTCTTGGAGTTGGAGACAGGCACCTGGATAACCTTTTGCTGACAAAAACAGGTAACAGATAATGGCTAGTAGAAGATATACATTTTATATGCCAGTGATATTTGCTGTGGAATCTACTTCGTAATAAAATAAGTTGCCTTAGTGAATATAAATTATACTCTTAGAAGTCCCTTTATATGGTACTTTTAAGAACATATAAAGGAAACGCCTATACTTCTTAAGAACTGCTGTAGTAGAAATCCAGCAGATGATCAGGCCTTTACCTCTTGAAATGCCTCCTCTACTAGAAAGCCCATATTGTCTGCAAGTAGTCCAGGTTATTACTATACAGCTCTAGTTTTAGAGTGTTTAAATATTCTTTCTCTTATCAAAAGACACTGTTAAGTCACATGATCAGTCAACACTCAGTCAACACTGAAGTCACATTAACCTCCATCTTTAATTCTTTACCTTTTCCCCTTGGAGTTATTTGGAATAACTGTTCTTATCCTTCTTCTTCCTAATAACTCCTTGGCCCAATGCTTTAAACACCTTCTCTGTGCAAACAACTTCCAAACTTACTCTATTTCAACCCATTTCAATAGCTATTTACTTGAAATCCTAAGTATACAGCTAGTTGTAAAAGTTGTTTTCTTCTTTTACTACCTGCCTAATAATCTGTTCCTTGCTTGGTTTTCCCATCTTAATAAATAGGAACATCATCTTCTCAGTTGTTTAAGCCCCATAGTTGGGAGTTGTTTTTAATTCCACTCTTGGCTTTATTTCACATACTGAACGTATTATCAGATTGTATCTACTGCTCACTAAAATGGATAATGAAGTTAACCCTTCTCTTCATTTCCACTGCTTTGACCCCATTTGGAACCACCACTATCTTTTGCCCAGTTTGGTTAAAATATGAACTCTTTAATGTAGGCATTGTGGCTTGCCCAACCAGTTTGAATGTCTGAATGTAAAATGACTCCTGTGTTGAACCAGTGCTCTTGTTGTTTTGTTCTTCCTGGGAAGCTCTTCTGTCAGATCTTTGCAAGACTTTGGTTACTAAACTTAAATTTGAATGGCATCTTTTTAGAATAGCCTTTTCTAACTCTTCAGCCTGAAATAATGTATATCTGCCACCCTACCCCTCTCTATTACCCTCTACTTATTCTGTTTTGTTTTCTTTACAGCACTTATCACTAGCTTACGTTATTTTGTTTTCAAATACAATTCAACAAGTATTTATTAAGCACCTGCTGTATTTTAGGTGTTGTTCTAGGTGCTGGGGATACCGCACAAAAGAGACAGAAATCCTAGCTCTCATGGAGCTTGTTGACTTCTTAACATCATCCTCTCCCAATCAGGATGTAAGTTCCCTGAAAAACAAGGATCTTGTCCATCCACTGTGCCTCTAGAGCCTTGAACAACATTCAGCTAAAATGTTTGATGAATTATTGTTGAATTAATGAATAAATTTTCTTCTCTTCTATGGAGCTTTTTCTTCCATATGCCATATGATCCAAGTTTTTTTAGCCCTTCACAGAAAGTAGATTTTAAAGTACCCTTAAAATAGTCTCTCAGGTAATGATATCATCTATTAGTATTTCTCCAAATTTTCATGCCAAGATTTTAACATCCAATGTAGCCTCACTAATTGCTAATGTAGTAACTGTGTTAGTCATGTAATCTGCAATATCATATATTCAACTTTAAATCTTTAGTGTGAAAAAACTATCTGGTAAAATTTGCATGTGGAACTATGTCTGTATCAAGGCCATACAATCCCTTTAATAATCAAAGCCTGAAGGAATGTAACCAAATTGAATTGGAGATTGGAGGTTCTTGCCAAATTTATTCATTTAGTAAAGTGTATTTTTAAAATGTTTTGCTGTGTTTGGAAAAAATAATAATTTTGAAAATGTTTGCCTGTATTGTTTTTAGCTCTCTTTTTCAGTTGAATCTTTTAACCACAGAATCAAACTACAAAAATAATTACATTTGTTTTTATATTGTATTCATTTTATAACCACAGTGGAATTCTTTAATGTATAGAGTAGCAATATATCTATAATATTTAGGTGTTTTAGGCACTGGGGATTCATAGATCTTTACCTGTCTCTTTTAGAAATTGATAAATAAGAGACCTTTTTCTGTTGGACTTTGAGAACTGTTCTGTCTTGGGTGTGTCTATGTGTATTGATGGCGGCACTTTAAGAGTTAAGATTTGGAAAGAAAGGTCTACCTAATATTCTTTATTGGCCCTGGTCATAGAGACTTGCAGAGAAGGAAATGGCAACCCACTCCAGTATTCTTGCCTAGAGAATCCTATGGATAGAGGAGCCTGGTGGGCTGCCGTCTTTGGGGTCACACAGAGTCAGACATGACTGAAGCGACTTAGCATACATGCATGCCTTGGAGAAGGAAATGGCAACCCACTCCAGTATTCTTGCCTGGAGAATCCCAGGGATGGGTTCCCGTCTATGGGGTCGCACAGAGTTGGACACAACTGAAGCAACTTAGCAGCAGCAGCAGCATAGATACTTGTTTTGTGGAAACTGAATTATAAAATTCAGAACAAATTTTAAGCGTCTTGTCACCAGTTTTCCACTAGAGGGTGCTCTAAATTTTGTTTTTGAAGAATAAAAGCTTACCTTAAAATGTGCTGGGTTAGGAGGCATGTCTGTTTCTTTTTAAAAAAGCATTTCTTTAAGTTATTTCTTCTTAATCTCTCTATTTCATCCATTTAGATCATACAACAAGCATTTTAAATCTTCTTCACTAGGATAAATATTTTCACTTCTGGGGTTTAGATTGAATGAAACTGAATTATGTAAGGAAAAAGAAGTTATATCAAGACAAATGGAAGTATAATACATTCCTCAACTTCCTGAAGTTTATAATGATTTATTTAAAATGTTTGTATCTCTAGTAATTTTTTACTAACAGTCCGTATTTCAAAATTGTTTCAAGTTATGTTAATTATGTATGTTGTAATTTGACTAGAGCTTCCCTGATGTCTCAAACGGTAAAGAATCTGCCTGAAATGCGGGAGACCTGGGTTCGATCCCTGGATCAGGAAGATCCCTTGGAGAAGGAAATGACAACCCACTCCAGTATTCTTAGCTGGAGAATCCCATGGACAGAGAAACCTGGTGGGCTACAGACCATGGGGTCACAAAGAGTTGGACATGACTGAGCGACTACACACACACAGAATTTAAGCTATATCATATATATAATGAAAGTTGCTCAGTCATGTGCAACTCCATGGACTGTAGGGGTTAATACGTCATTATAAGAGTTAATCTGTCAGGCTCTGAAGTCAGATTCTTTGGATTTAAATTCTCCCTCCACCATTGGATGACTGAGCATGTTATCTGTCTGTGTCTCAGTCTCTTCTCAATATATAACTATAGAGTCTCTCTCCTGGTGTGAGAGTTGAATGATTTAATATGGTATAATTTTGTGTGGAACCTAGTAAACATTCCTTTTGGGCTAACTATTATGGTTTTGTTTATTTCACCACCAGAAAATAAGAATGCCTTTCTCCTTTGACTTATATAGCTATCATTTGGAATCATAATTTTAGAGAGAAGAAAGTAATGTATTTCTATTTTTTTTTCTACTCCAGAATCCAAATGCCTTCAAGTTACCGCTCTTGGAATTCTCTTTTGAGAGGCTTATTATTTTAATAATATAGGAAGGTTTTTAAAAGAAAAAGTTTGATTGATGATTTAATGCTATCCTCTCAGTGTTTTACAAGGTGAAAGGGAGCATGAAAGTTGCTCAGTCATGTCCGACTCTTTGCAACCCCAATTCTCCAGCCCAGAATGCTGGAGTGGGTAGCCTTTCTCTTCTCCAGGGGATCTTCCCAACCCAGGGGAAGATTTATTTTATTTTAAAAATTAATATGATTTTTTTTTCAGGACATCATGCTTTTTTTCAGGATACATAAATTATGATATTCAAAATCTTCTTATGTAGAATGAACTTAGTTACTATTCAAATGGCAGTGCTTTCTCAGCTGTTTGTACTTGTTATTCAGTTTGGAGGATTAAGCATACTATAAAATCTAAAACTACAGACTTATCTTCTTAATGTGCTTGCTTATTCTCTGGAACATGAGAGATGGGAGTATAAATAAAGTTTTGTGCATAGTAGGCACCCCGTAAATGCTTTGAAAAGAAATAAATGAACTAGGTTTTTTCATATCATTTTTTATCTGTCTGTAGATTACAGAAAAATCTATATCCTGTCAAAACTTATTTTTACTATAGACTGTGGACATACTATCACTTACCAGTTTGATTTGTATTTCTCAGTTCATATATACAGAAGAGAGCCAAGCACATAAGACCTTCCCTTTTTATCCATAAATACATTTTTAGTCTTTATTGATCGTTACATTAGATGTTTAAATAGTGAGAACTTGTCTTCATGAGAGTAGTTTTCTTTTTAACATTATTTAAAATCTGATCTTTTCAAAGTTTCTTAAATATTCAGTGTCAGGAAGTAAATCTTTTTGTTTACTGAAACCTGTCATAAGATAAATGTTAATAGTTTCCATAAAGCTGCCTTTTTTTTTTTTAAAGGTTCTTTGAGAAGAACGTTGTTTCTTTTGATAGAGATAATAGAAAGTAATAGAGGGCTATACTCATTGTGCCCAAGACAGAGATTACTTCATGGAAAGAGTAATTTAGATGGGGTCATTAAGAATGTGTTGGATTTGTATGGGATGCAAATGGAGAAAAATACGCATTCCAATAAAATACCCTGAAGCTGAAATAAGCAATGCCTTTTCAGGTAATATATAGTCTTGATGGAGAAATTTGGAGTCAGATTGTGGAGGGAAGTCAGTCCACTTCCTTTTGGATCTTCTGTTATATGACAAAGCTTAATTCATGTCACTGAAATTAAACTATAGATTAGGGTAGTAAATATTTTAATGTAAGTTTTATCAGATTATATATTCCTTAATGCTGCGTAGACACTATTTTGCTTCAAAATGAATAACTTGGGGAGAGATTACATTTTGGTGTATTTTAAAGAATTCAAAGTTTCATAAATGAAAATATTAAAAACATTATTTTCATAGTAACCCCTACCTAGAACCAAAAAAATGTGTCAATTTTTAAGGTAATGAAGTTGAACAGCACAAGGAAACTGTAACCATTGGTTTGAATCATCATTTAGATGATTCATCTTGCCATGTCCTCTCCATGATGACCTAATTGAAGCTGTGAGTTGTACTCCTTGGCATAAAATAGATGAAAAATCCTCAAGCTTCGGAGTGTGTTAGAATCATCAGAGCCAGTTAAAATACAGACTGCTGGTCCCCAGGCTTAGATATGATAGGGCCTGAGAATTTGTTTTAGTAGCAAAGAAAACTATCAGTAATTATCTGAAATGGTTATTAAGATTCTTCTTCTTTTTTAAAATCCATTTTTTCAAGTTTTTAAAGCTTTTTATTTTATATTGGAGTACAGCCAATTCACAATGTTGTTAATAGTTTCAGGTGGACAGCAAAGGGACTCAGCCAGTATAGATAGATCCATTCTCCCCAATCTCCCCTCTCATCCAGGTTGCCACATAACATTGAGCACAGTCCCTTGTGCTGTACAGTTAAGTTCTTGTTGGTTATCCATTTTAAGTATAGGAGTTTGTTCCTGCCCATCCCAAATTCCCCAACTATCCCTTCCCCCAGTTTTCCCCCCATAACCCTAAGTTCGTTCCCTTAAGTCTGTGAGTCTGTTTCTGTTTTATAAATAAGTTCATTTTTATCATTTATTTTTGGATTCTGCATATAAAGGATATCATACGATATTTCTCTTTCTCTGTCTGACTTGCTTCACTGAGCATGACAATCTCTAGGTCCATCCATGATGCTGCAAATGGCATTATTTCATTTTCAAATTCTGAGTTTTATTCCACTGTATATGTGTACCACATCTTTATCCATTCCTCTGTTGATAAATATTTAGGTTGCTTCCTTGTCTTGGCTATTGTAAACAGTTCTGCAGTAAGCATAAGGGTCCGTGTATCCTTTCAAATCATATTTTCCTCCAGATATATGCCCAGCAGTGGGATTTCTGGGTCACATGGTAGCTCTATTTTTTTTTTTTAAGGAAATTTGATACTGTTTTCCATAGTGGCTGTACCAGTTTACATTCCTACCCGCAATGTAGGGGGGGTTCCCTTCTCTCTATACCCTCTCCAGCGTTTATTGTCTGTGTATTTTGTTGATGGCCATTTCGATGGGTGTGAGGTGATAGCACTTTATAGTTTTTATTTTCATTTCTCTATTAAACAGCAGTGTTGAATAACTTTTCATATGCCTCTTGGCATCTGTATGTCTTCTTTGGAGAAATGTCTATATAGGTCTTTTGCTCATTTTTTGATTGGATTGTTTTTATGATATTAAGCCCCATGAGCTGTTTGTAAATTTTGGAGACTAAATCACTTGTTGATTGCATTATTTGCAGCTATTTTCTCCCATTCTTGGGTTATCTTTTTGTCTTCTCTAGTTTCTTCTTAGTTGCTAAGTTTTGTCAAAACCTTTTCCTACATCTATTGAAATGATCATATGGTTTTTTTCCTTCAATTTTTTGATGCGGTTTATCACACTTACTGATTTGCAGATAGTGGAAAATCCTTGACTCCTTGGGTTAAATCTCGCTGTTCATGGTGTATGATTCTTTTAATGTATTGTTGGATTCAGATTCCTAGTATTTAGTGAGGATTACTGCATCTGTGTTCATTAGTGATTTTACCCTGTGATTTTCCTTTTTTTGTGATATATTTGGTTTTTGTGTCAAGGTGTTTGTGGCCTCACAGAATGAGTTTGAGACTTTCCCTTCCTCTGCAATTTTTGAAGAGTTTCAGAAGGATTATTGTTAGCTCTTCTTGAAATTTGCCTGTGAAACATCAGGTCCTGGACTTTTGTTTGTTGAGAATGTTTTTACAGTTTCAATTTCAGTGCAGTGATTGATGTCTTCATATTTTCTATTTCTTCCTGGTTCAGTCTTGGGAGACTATACCTTTCTAAGAACTTGTCCATTTTTTCCAGGTTGTCTATTTGACATACACGTTACTGCATACTTGTTGCTCTTAGAGTTGCTTGTAAGAGTCTCTTATGATCCTTTGGCTAAAGGCTTATCAATTTTGTTTATCTTTTCAAAGAACCAGATTTTAGTTTCATTGATCTTTGATTTTTTTTCTTTTTTGGTCTCTGTTTCATTTATTTCTACTCTGATTTTTATGATTTCTTTCCTTCTGCTAACTTAAGTTCTGTTTATTATTCTTTCTCTGGTTGCTCTAGGTGTAAAGTTAGTTTGTTTATTTGAGGTATTTCTTGTTTCCTGAGGGAAGATTGTATCATTGTAAACATCCCCCTTAGAATTGTTTTTGCTGTATTCTATAGGTTTTGAATTGATGTGCTTTTCATTTTCATTTGTCTCTTCATATATGATTTCCTGTTTGATTTCTTTACTGTTTTTCTTGTAGTTTATTTCTAATCTCATAATATTGTGATTGGAAAAGGTGTTAAGATTTCAATTTTCTTAATTTTACCAAGGATCACCTTGTTGCCCAGACTGTGGTCAATCCTGGACAATGTTTCATGTGCACTTGGGAATAATGTATATTCTTCCCTTGGATGGAATGCTCTTTAAATGTCAATTAGGTCCATCTGGTCTAATGTTTCATATAAGGCTGTATCCTTATAGATTTTCTGTCTGGATGATCTGTCTATTGATGAAGTGGGGATTTACAGAGAACATGAGAGATTGAAGTAGAAAGAGTAAGCAGAGGTATAAAAAACAAGTACAGTTTTGAGATTGGTTCCATTGAAAAACTCTACACCATATACTATTACATTTGGCAGTATATATTCTCTTTAAGCCAAAAAATTGTCTTCACCTACAGTTTTAAAAATACTTCCATGTTATTAATGCAGATAGACTTCCATGGTGGCTCCTCCTGCCCCTAATCCTTCCCATCATCAGGGTCTTTTCCAATGAGTCAACTCTTCACATGAGGTGGCCAAAGTATTGGAGGTTCAGCTTCAACATCAGTCCTTCCAGTGAACACCCAGGACTGATCTCCTTTAGGATGGACTTGTTGGATCTCCTTGCAGTCCAAGGGACTCTCAAGAGTCTTCTCCAACACCACAGTTCGAAAGCATCAATTCTTCGGCACTCAGCCTTTTTCACTGTCCAACTCTCACATCCATACATGACTACTGGAAAAACCATAGCCTTGACTAGACAGACCTTTGTTGGCAAAGTAATATCTCTGCTTTTCAATATGCAATCTAGTTTGGCCATAACTTTCCTTCCAAGGAGTAAGTGTCTTTTGATTTCATGGCTGCAATCACCATCTACAGTGATTTTGGAGTCCCCCAAAATAAAGTCTGACACTGTTTCCACTGTTTCCCCATCTATTTCCCATGAAGTAATAGGACCAGATGCCATGATCTTAGTTTTCTGAATGTTGAGCCTTAAGCCAACTTTTTCACTCTCCTCTTTCACTTTCAGCAAGAGGCTCTTTATCAGGGATATTCTAAACACCTTTAAAATATATTAATATTTATTTTTAACTTAATTCAGAGTGATGACTGTACTAAGTACTGTATTAGCTAAGTATTAGTGTATCTTTAAGTATTATTAAGTATGAGCTATATTATCTCTCTTCATTCTGCCAGGAGATAATTATCAGTATTAGCCTGTTTTGTAGGCTAGAAGGTAAGGCTTAGAAAGGTTAAGAAAACAACTTTATCAGGGTCACATACATGATCAAGGGTGATGTGAAGTATTGTACTAAAGGGCCTTTATACTCCTGACTTGGATGCCTGCCAGGGATCACTGTTTTCTGAGAGTTTGTTACCACAACTGGAGGCAGTTCTGTGCCCGTCTTTATGTTTGCAACAGTGATGTAATGGCGGTGTATAAAATTCACAGACAATAGGAACAATGCTCAGAGAAAGGCACAGACAGAAGGGTAAGCTTAATATTTTTACTGGATAGAATCACTATCTAAAAATATTTTTTAAGACAGCTGAAGTGGCTTTTTAAATTAATCAGTGTCTTCATTCAACATTCAGTGCTTACTATATGTTAGAAAGTATCCTGAGGCTGGAAAAACAGCAATATACAAAACAGGCCTAAATCCCTGCCTTAGTGGTACTTAGATTGTAGAGTCTGAGGAGTTAACTTTTAGTTTTTTAACGTGCCTACTTAGACCTACTTGTAAAGTAAAGATGCTTTATGAATTCAGTGGTGAATCATTATCTAAAGTGAATCATCAGTGACATTGTTAAATATCTGACCTATCAGTTTAGATGACTGCTCAGAGGTTTCTCTTCATGGGTTCTGTAGCTGTGTTCAGCCCTTGGCAGAGGTGAATGCTATGCTTGGTTTCCTAGTCTGCAGCTAATAAGTGACACAGTTAATTAGAAGTGGTTCAAATAAAGCTAACAATATAATTTGAAATTTGGGAGATGTTTTTGAAGGTCGGGAGAATAGTGATAAATTAAAGGGAAGGATTTATCTCAAGAATACTTAAAGAAATGATCCTCCTTTAGCAGAAGAAATTTGCTAAAGTATACTAATTTCTACTAATACTTTTGAAAGTTGTTCATGCTTTAGCCATTTTTGATTCTGGAGATCTCAAAGTAAGATTTTAATTTTAAAATATTACCCTGGGATTTTAAGTATAGTTTCATCTGAATGAATGTGAGCTGCAAGGAGCTAAAATATGCGCTGAAGGCTACTCCTAAGTCTGGAGTTACAGTATCAAACAATTTAATGGGCTTCATCATGAACTAATATTCTTTATGAAGAGACACTGCTTTACCAGTTGTGAGATACATATAAGATTCTGGAAACAAATGAGTTTCTTATCAACATCCAGGCAAACTCTTCCACATAGACTTTGGATATATTTTGGGTCGAGATCCAAAGCCTCTCCCTCCTCCAATGAAGCTGAATAAAGAAATGGTGGAAGGAATGGGAGGCACACAGAGTGAACAGTACCAAGAGTTCCGAAAACAATGTTACACAGCTTTTCTCCACCTTCGAAGGTAAGTTGATTTGCTTGACGTAGAGAATTTCGGTAAATTCATTTCACAGAGCAAGAAAGATATTTGTTTAAGTGTATTCCTTGGTGGTTCCATGGTAAAGAATCCTCCTGCCAATTCAGGAGATGTAGGTTCAATCCCTGGGCTGGGAAGAACCTCTGGAGAATGAAGTATTCTTGCCTGGAAAGCTACAGTCCATGGGGTCACAGAAGAGTTGGACATGACTTAGAGACTAAAACAAAAACAAAAATACATTTTTTAAGCATCATTCTTTTTCAGAATGACACAGGCAGCAGTATTTGTTAATGTATATTTGATGACAGTTTTGATTAACAGTCTGATTTCAAAGGAAAAAGATGATTTCTCACTAGTTATCTGACTGCTACATCCCACCAAATCCCAGGGAGGTTGACATTACACAAAAATGAACCATTTAGCTCGTTTGAAATGATTAGTCAGATAATTTTCATTCTTTAACACCCTTATCAGCCTTAGTTTTAGTTGTTCTTGACGAGCATTCTGAGGTTTGTTTAACAATTGAATAAATGTTGCATATGATTTTGTCTGTCTTTAGTACCACATCAGTGATTCTTCTTTGAAAAAAAGCTGTGGATTTTTTTCTCCTTTTTTTTCCAAGGCTACTATATCTCTGCTTCCTTCATTCAAATTTACTTAGGACTGAACATCATGTATCATTAGGAAAAAGATAAGTTAAAAGTCATATGTTTGTTACATTCAGGACTTGACTCTGATGATTAGTCAAAAATGATGGATCATTTGACCCTAGCTCCATTTTTAACCTAACTAATGCAACATGAATATTCTTAGTCCACCAGAAATATCCCAGCTCAGGAGCCCACCTATATCCTCTGCCAGGTAAATATGTAACCAGTAGAAATGAGTTGCCTGTGCATGTGGGCACTGTCTTTTCTGTCTTTGTAACTTCAGTTTATGGACACTCAGAATATGTGTGTTGAATAAAAACCTTCAATATTGGTATGAAAATTCCTGCTTCATATCTTGACTGAAGCCATGATCCCAAGTGATATTGATGCTACTAGTCCCCGGTGAATGGCTGACCTGTATTAATAAGTTTCATCTTTGCAGTGGCTCACTAGGCCTTCACTGTGTAGATTTTAATGTACATTTTATAGACAGCCACATTATTATCCTTTGGGTGATAGAGTGGCTCAGTTTTACTTTCTAGAAATGCTGAAAGAATAATGAGAAGATCAGTGCCTGATAATGCAGGAGCACTTTCAGAGGTGAAAGTTCTACTCTAATACCCGGAATTTTTAATTTAAAATAGTCATAGCTAGATGAAAGTTTGGCGATCTCAGTGAGGAGACAGCAAGATAATACGAAATGATAACTAGAAAAGTGTCAAAGGTGCTCTACCGTATTGAAAGCAGAAAGAAAACAATGTGTTTTTTAAACTATCGTTGATAATGGATTAGCAGCAATTCCGCAAAATGAGAAAATAGAGGCAGATTGTTTCTGCAGAGCCAAAGTTACCTTTCTCACTAGTAAGAAAAATCATAGAGATTAATCTACCTCACTTTATGTTAAGTCTTCATGAACAGAGTCTTAATTTTTTATTTTCAGGAATTTCACTGTTAAAGTTAGCTGGGCCTTAATATTTTGGTCAACATTTATTTTTAATGTTGTATTTTAGAATATTCTTCTGTTAGTAAAAATTTCCCTTAGGACATAAGACTTAACCAGATATCCAAAAGTTTGTTTACAGGTAAGAATGTTTAACACACTTACTATTAGGGTGTCAACCTTGTTCTTGTTCTTTTTATGGTTTTTGTTGATTGCTAATCAATAAGAAATCATTGAATAAACTGTGGACCACATAAACCAAGCAATCTCATTTGAACTAAGTTATGAATGGTTATAGTTATACAGATGCCAGAACACATTTTATGGTGTGATTTTCATGTAACAAAATGCACTGTTATACCAACAATGAATTGGAAATTTTATTTTTTTAATACTCTTATGGTAGCAATAGTAATGCTCAAACACTGTAAATGTTAAGTGTTGAAGGAAAATGTAAGCTTTTCTTAATCCATGTTTATGCCAAACACCATGCTAGACACTGGTGATACAAAGAGAGCCTAAACTTTTCAGCAAAAATACTGGTTAGGAATGCAATTTTGCCATATCAAGCAAAGTTCTCATACTGTCTTAGAGGACATCTAAGTCACCAAACAATGAATCTGTGGTTCACACTGCTTTTCATTGTTTACCTCATTTTTTTTCCCCTCCTGTAACTAGTACACTTATTAAAGAAATATTTTTATGGAATTCTATTCTTATATTCATTGCATGCAAAGTGGATAAATTGTAGGGGAAGCAGACCTCTGAAATGCTGTAAGAACCTCACTTGAATGAACTTCCAGATGTTCAAGCTGGATTTAGAAAAGGTAGAGGAACCAGAGATCAAATTGCCAGCATCTGTTGGATAATTGAAAAGCAAGAGAATTCCAGAAAAACACCTGCTTCTGTTTTATTGTACACCAAAGCCTTTGACTGTATGGATCACAACAAACTGTGGAAAATTCTTCAAGAGATGAGAATACCAGACCACCTGACCTGCCTCCTTAGAAATCTGTATGCAGATCAAGAAGCAACAGTTAGAACTGGACATAGAAAAACAGACTGGTTCCAAATCGGGAAAGGGGTACATCAAGGATGTATGTTGTCACCCTGCTTATTTAACTTATATGCAGAATACATCATGCAAATGCTGGGCTGGAAGAAACACAAGCTGAATCAAGACTGCTGGGAGAAATGTCAACAACCTCAGATATGCAGATGACATATGCAGTGAAGAAGAACTAAAGAGCCTCTTGATGAAATGAAACAGGAGAGTGAAACAATTGGCTTAAAACTCAACATTCAGGAAACTAAGATCATGGCATCTGGTCCCATCACTTCATGTCAAATAGATGGGGAAACAATGGAAACAGTGAGAGACTTTATTTTGGGGGGCTCCAAAATCACTGCAGATGGTGACTACAGCCATGAAATAAAAGATACTTGCTCCTTGGAAGAAAAGCTATGACTAACCTAGACAGCATATTAAAAGCAGAGACATTACTTTGCCAACAAAGGTCCATCTAGTCAAAGCTTTGGTTTTTCCAGTAGTCAAGTATGGATGTGAGAGTTGGACTATAAAGAAACTAAGTGCCAAAGAATTGGTGCTTTTGAACTGTTATGTTAGAGAAGACTCTTGAGAGTCCCTTGGACTGCAAGGAGATCCAACTTGTCCATCCTAAAGGAAATCAGTCCTGAATATTCATTGGAAGGACTGATGTTGAAGCTGAAACTCCAATACTTTGGCTACCTGATGCAAAGAACTGACTCACTTGAAAAGACCCTGATACTGGGAAAGATTGAAGGCAGGAGGGGAGGAGGACGACAGAGGATGAGATGGTTGGATGGCATCACCAACTCGATGGACATGAGTTTGAATAAGCTCCGGAAGTTGGTGATGGACAGGGAAGCCTGGTGTGCTGCAGTCCATGGGGTAGCAGAGTCAGACACAACTGAGCAACTGAGCTGAACTAAATAAATGTAGATTCTCCTTTCAAAAAACAAAGAACCTCACTTGATGTAGTTAGTGATTTTTATTTTTAGAATTGAAGATTTTTACTGATAAATCTAGACCATCTTTGTATAGTCAGTGAGTAGCTTGATGGTTGGCATAAACATGGATAAGAGAAAAAGTATGTTTTCCTTGAACACTGTGTTTAACCTACTCCTTTATCAGAATCTTATTTATGTCCCATCCATCCTGTCTAGACTTGGTTTTGCACACTTTTCTCACTCTATAATTTTTTAACCTTAACATTATGTTTTCTTTTGGTAATGGTTTTAAAGATTTTTAGTAACCCTAAATCTATTTTTCTGGATAGGATTTGAATAAAAATGTTTAATTTTGTTTGGTGTCACAGATTCTGTTTTAAATAGATAATGCAAGTTAATGGCAACAGATGTAAAAGATTAATACAGTTGAAATGTAGTGACAGATAATCCATAAAGTGATTGGATGTTTAAGCTTTTTAGAAAATATTTCATTTTATATTTATTTAGGTTGTTTCCCTTTCCCATAATAATAGAAGCATGGGTGGTTTCATTTCACCACAGTTCGACAGGTTTTGTCCTGTCCAACTCTTTGCAACCCATGACTGTAGCCCACCAGGCTCCTCAGTCCATGAAATTTTCTAGGCAAGAACACTGGAGTGGCTTGCATTTCCTACTCCAAGGGTTTTTCCTGACCCAGGGATTGAACAGACATATCTTGCGTCTCCTGTATTGGCAGGCAGATTCTTTACCACTGAGCACCTGGGAAGCCCAGTTACGTTTATACCAACAGATAATCCAGAAACATTAATATGTTCCTTTTACAAAAGGAACACACACTGGGCTATAATAAAGGCAGACATTTTAACGTAGATCCTGGCTGCACATGAGAAGCACTGGGAATCTGTGGGCGAGGGGAGACCAAAACAATTGCAGCCCATCAGGTTCAGTCAGCCTGGGATTTGGCCCAGGCATTGTTTTTGTTTGTTTGTTTGTTTTTACACTTTGCATGTTTAATTAGGATTCATATGACATCAATATGTTACAGTGTTACAACTGGTTGATGTATTAATTGTGATGTATAACATTTTCCTATACCCTGTATTTTTTCCTGTTATTTATGAGAAAATAACTGGGTCATGTGTCCTATAGAGTTTTCTGTTTTAAGTTTAGCTGATTATGTCCCGTCAGTTCAGTTCAGTTCAGGCCCTCAGGTGTGTCCAACTCTTTGTGATCCCATGGAGTGCAGCATGCCAGGCTTCCCTGTCCATCACCAACACCTAGAGCTTGCTCAAACTTATGTCCAATGATGGTATTTTTAAAGAAACTTCCCAGGTGAACTTAACGGGCAACCAGGTTTGAGAACCTCTGAAATACCCCTTTCAAAATTGAGCCTTGCATTCCTCTCCTTGTGTTACCCTGTGGTAGATTCCTGAGATTTCCCTATGGCAAGACTGGGGAAAATCCTATATAGTCAACAAAGCAGAACATGAATAATTAAGGATTCACTGAAAGAGTATCATTTTTTTCATAACCTAATGCGTAGCACTTGGTTGTATCCTACTGACACCACAGTCCTTAACAGCCTTCTCCTTGGACCCTCTGCTGTATCCCTTTCCTACAAACCACAGAACTTTAAAGAAGGTCCTGGTGCCTTCCTGCTCTGTAATGCCATTTCTGAACCTTTCTTTCCTGGCCTTCTTAACAAAAGCATAGATGCACACCATGAAACCAGATAAATTACCTACTGCTGACCATCAACTGCCTATTTCCCTGTCATTCTCCTCCACTGAAAACCTTCTGGGCCAGGAAGATCCCCTGGAGACAGAACTGGCAACCCCCTCCAGTAATCTTGACTGGAGAATCCCATGGACAGAGGAACCTGGCAGACAGTGTGGTTGCAAAGAGTTGGACATGACTGAGTGACGAAGCAAAGCACAGCATATGTATAGGTTAGTCGCTAAGTAGTGTCCGACTCTTTGCGACCCCATGGTTTCAGTTTACGGGGAACATATTCAGAACTTTTTACCAAGACCAGCTAAAATCCTTCATTGTCTAAAACCAAATTTTTTTACTCACATACATCCCCAAAGTCAGATCTGGACCTCCTGTTATCACTGCAGTGCTACGTTACCACTCAGGGCATAGCTGTCCAAGAGGAGAGTGTTCTGGAGCAGAAGGTGGCCTGTGCCCAGTGGACACTTGCTGACACCTTTCCCCACACAGCTCCACCTCTAGTAAGGAACATTGGCAATAGTAACATACTTTCTCTTTCTTTAGAGGAAGATGAAAAGTTTGAGCACTGATGAGGATATACCTTTAGTTCCTACAGGGGTCCACATACTCCAAAGGTGAAATGATTTAGATATCTTATATATATTTTAGTGTAGAAGAGTATGAGCTATTTTCTCCTCCATTTAGGATGCTAACCAGACCAGTCACTGTGTTGTCTAAGATTGTGGGATTAGTGTCCCTGGAGGATACTTATGACTCGTGAATGGAGTCACACTATTTCCTTTCACTCATTACCCACGACACACCAAAGTAGTCTTAAGATAGCAGATAGAGTCACGTTACCCCTTCACTCATCACCCGTGATACACTGAGGTAGTCTTAAGGTAGCAGATTCTTGTCTTCATTGAGAAAAGACAGATCTGCCTTCCTTAGTAAAATGTAAGTAATGGTATAAAGCCAATTCCCCCTTAGATCCCTTCTGAAAAGAGTATACTTACTAAAAAAAGAAAAAAATGTCATCATTAGATGGTTACTCCAAAGGTATATTCCCTATTGGGAGACCTAGAAGTGATGTTATATCAAGGCCCTAAAATAAGATATGTTTTCAAGGCTTGCTTTTCATTGAGACAACTGGTGAATCAGCTTACTCTATTTTCCATAGGAGTAATAGTAAGCATTATAAAAATCTAAGTACCACTTGTAGGAGTGCTCTTAATATGAGAAAGAATGGCCAAATTCTAACACACTGCTGTTTCTTTTTATTTTCCATTCTCCTTTAGGTATTCTAATCTTATTTTGAATTTGTTTTCCTTGATGGTGGATGCAAACATTCCAGATATTGCTCTTGAACCAGACAAGACTGTGAAAAAGGTAATTTTCATATACCCTCAGATATCATAGTTTACTACTTTTCATACTTAAGAAATATTAGGGTTTTAACAACCCATTTTCCCTGTCCTGACCCCTAGACTCTTAAGTAGTGTAAATTAAGAAAGAGACCTTGTGTATATTTCTTTTTCATATTTCAGAATACAACAGCCTCTCAAGCCCTCTGCAACTAGTTTTATTCCCTTCCCTGTTCATGCCCACAGTCACATGAGTAGCTCACTATCAAGAGAGGAAGCTTACTATCACCATCCTACTCTGTGTCCTAAAAAATTTAGATTTTCTTTAACGTTCCTACTAGGATACCTGATTCCTGGTACTCCCAGACCAAGCATGCTAAGAATCAGAAACAAGATAGTATATAGAAGAAAACAGTTGTTCTTTATTTTTCCCATTCATACCCTTGGTTACAAGAGTTTCTTACTGTGTCAGGAGAGTAGAGACCTGCTTTTTACTTAACCTGCAAAGAGAAGCATGAAAGAAAGCTGTCACATAGATGAGCAGTTATTTGAAACTGTCTTAACCTGAGATACAGTGAGAGATGGGAGAAAGGAGTAACAAATTTGAAGATTTTTTTTATTCAAATTAATTTCTGACTCTGATTCACTGAAAGTGAAAGTCGCTCAGTTGTGTCCAACTCTTGCGACCCCGTGGACTATGCAGTCCATAGAATTCTCCAGGCTAGAATACTGGAGTGGGTAGCCTTTCCCTTCTCCAGGGGATCTTCCCAGCCCAGGGATTGAACCCAGTCTCTCATAGCAGGCAGATTCTTTACCAGCTGAGCCATTGAGGGGGGTGTATATAACACATTTTATTTATCCAAAGATAACATAAAATGATCTTAAATATCAGAGTGCTTATTAATTATACTATTCAAAGATAGTATAGCTTTTTAACTTATAGAAGTATAAAACTTCTAAAGTTGTAAGATGGAATTTCGCTGGTAGCTGTAAATAATATTTCTCACTAAAAGCTCTAAGTTCTGATGTAATTGACTGAGCATTATTAGAAAGATACCTCTGTGGTTTAAACGTTGTCTTGGTCCATTTGGGCTGCTATATGAAAAGCAGAGACATTACTTTGCCAACAAAGTCCATCTAGTCAAGGCTATGGTTTTTCCAGTAGTCATGTATGGATGTGAGAGTTGAATGGTGAAGAAAGCTGAGCGCCGAAGAATTGATGTTTTTGAACTGTGGTGTTGGAGAAGACTCTTGAGAGTCCCTTGGACTGCAAGGAGGTCCAACTCGTCCATCCTAAAGGAGATCAGTCCTGGGTGTTCATTGAACGGACTGATGTTGAAGCTGAAACTCCAGTACTTTGGCCACCTTATGCGAAGAGTTGACTCATTGGAAAAGACTCTGATGCTGGGAAGGATTGGGGGCAGGAGGAGAAGGGGACAAGAGAGGATGAGATGGCTGGATGGCATCTCCAACTCGATGGATAGACTCTGGGAGTTGGTGATGGACAGGGAGGCCTAGTGTGCTGCGATTCATGGGGTTGCAGAGTCAGACACAACTGAATGACTGAACTGAACTGATACATCAGTATAACAAAATACCAGAGACTAGGTAGCTTGTAAACAACAGAAATTTATTTCTTATGCTTCTGGAAGCTCTAAGTACTAGACCAGGGTGCCAGAATGGTCAAGGTAAAGCCCATTTGGGGTCAAAGGGCACTTCTTAGGGTGGAAGGCGCCAGGAAGCTGTTTGTGGTCTTTATAAGAGCACTGATCATTCATGAGCGCTCTATCCTCATAATCTAAGTACCTTCCAAAAGATCCACTTACTGATGCCATCACATTGGGCACTGGTATTTCAATATGGATTTGGAAGGTAAAGAAATATTTACATAATTGCAAACATGAATGAAACTAATCTCTTCTACTTAATTTTATGAGTCTTTGACAATGAGAGAGATTTTAATGTAAATCTTACTGTTTAACATTTAAGAAAATTATGCTCTTTTTAGGATTTCATTTATTTTCTAGGAAGCACTGTTTCAAAACTGCTCACCCTGGCCAACCTAGGAAATGGACTACTTATCACTTTAGGTTTTGATGTGGGTTATTTTTTTCAGCATAAGCTCATTCATTGAGAAACATAAATAATTGATGAAAATTTTCTTAGCCAAAACTGATGACTACACTAGAGTTCAAATGTTGTTGCTTTTGTGTGTCTGTGTGTATGTTGCTTTTTTAAGGATCTGTTGTTGCTGTTTATTTTAAACCCATTTATCTCTGTCATATGTTCACTCTTGCCTCATTTTCAGAACTCATTTATGAAAGTTCTAATGTAGTTGTCAAATGGAGTCTTCTTGTTTCTTCTTGCCAGTATGTAGTTTTTGTTCTTATTAGATCTTTTGTTTCAACTTTTCCTTTTAGAAAATCATGATTTTATTATTTAAACTCTTCTTACCAACTATCTTTATGGCATCATCTTCAGAATATTTAATATTTAATCATTGCAAAGTTCAACAATATTTTCCTTTTTTCCAGAGTATATTTTAGTACATATATATCAATTTCTTTTTAATTTTTTGAAACTGACTACTCATTTTATTGTGCTTCACAGATAATTGTGTTTCTTACAAATTCTGAAGGTTGTAGTAACTGTTGAGCAAGTCTGTTGGTGTCATTTTTTTCAACGTTCACTCACTTTGTGTCTCTGTGTCACATTTTGGTAATACTCACAATATTTCAAACAAAGAGTATCTTATCTACTTTTGAAAGACAGTGCAGAGGCTGAGATTTACAAGTTTGCATCCTTTTGCTTGATAAGTAATATGTCTTATCTGGATTTCCAGTTTCCCAGGAGTGCCAAGGGTGCTATTCCAGTGAAGTGTTGATAAATGTTCAATTATTGGCTCTCTAAAAAAAAATGTCTCTTAAGTTTATATTAATTTGCATTAATATAGGGATATACAGCACAAAATTCACAAATAATAATAAAATGTTCTGCAGTCTTTCTCTTTCTTTAAAAAAAAAAAAGGACACTGCAGATTGACTCGAGTGCATCCTTAGCTAACGAGGTGTAAAAGGACAGAGTTTGGAGCTGACAGAGATAACCAGGAAGTCAGAGGAGAAATGGTAGAAGGGCGAAAGGTACAGAGGTTAAAGGACAGGGGTAGAATAACAAGTAGCCTAACATAAGTCAATATGTATGGTAACAAATCAACCATTTTTATGCCTTTAATCTTCTTTCTTATAAAAAAGAATGTCTTCATATTCGGTAAATAACATTTTCTTTATATGCTAAATATATATTTTCTGTTTGTAATTTAAGCACTTATATAAGTATGCAGGCTTTGACAAATTGGGTTAAATGTTTATTTTGATTCTCCTGTCCTATAGTGTTTTTGACATCCTTAAAAATTTTTCAAAATTCTCAGACATGACCTCTCTTAAGTAGAAATCAAGAAATACATTGGAATAAATTCTTTAACTGGGATCCAGAAATGGGAGAGAGAGTTGATTGAAGGTATACTTTTAGATCTCCCTCCACCAAATTGTCCTTCACTTGTTCCACCTACCCCTCTTTTCCCTCCTCTCTCCTGAGGCTGCAGGGCTGTCTGATCACCTGGTGTGCCTGCCATGCAATAAAGAGAAAGAGCCCTGAGTGGGGCCGTGGGCGGTGGTGGTGGTGGTGGTGGTTCTCCTGTCACCCAGTCGTGTCCAGCTCTTTGTGACCCCATGGACTGTGGCATGCCAGGCCTCCCTGTTGCTCACCGTCTCCTGCAGTTTGCCTGAGTTCATGTTCATTGCATCAGTGATGGGTTATAGTACTGTCTGCCTTTTCTTCTTCCTGATTTTATAGTAGTTAAACTCCATACTTAAAAGGAAATACTAAAATGTGGATGACTTTTTATCCACTTGGAAACCCCATTTTCTTCTAGCCTGTCTTCTCAGAAGTTTATATGGATCATTTCTAAGAAGAGAAAGAAGTAAGTACAGTGGTTACTGAGATAGTCTGAAAGTGTGAACCACTCAGCGTCAGTTAAAGATCCCTGGGTTGGCTTCCTAAATTCTTTGTCTTAGAGATTGAGATACTATCTACCTCAGAGCCATTTGAGAGTAGAATGAATACTGCACGTAAACTGCTTTGCACAGTGTTAGCATGAAGTAGTCAGGCATGGCAACCCACTCCAGTATTCTTGCCTAGAGAATTCCATGGACAGAGGAGCCTGGTGGGCTACAGCCCATGGGGTTGCAGAGTTGGACGCAACTGAGCTCTAACACACAATCACTTGGTAACATTTGCTTGTGTGTTTTAGGGGACTTTTCTGATATAAAGCTCTACTAATCTTTCTAGTTCTTATTTGGAATCAACTGTATGTTTTAATACGAAGTAATGAAAAAATCCTCAGTCTTTAGAAATTATAGGTCATATTGAAGTAGTTCTTTGTGGAAGTATAAGGAACTCCTGTAGGAAAGGGGACATCTTAGAAAATCTATTTTATAGTTTATTTTTTGTCTGCTTTTAAATTTGCAGGGCTGAACATAATTATATTTTCTATTCACTTTGTTAATATTTTTCTGAAAAAAAAAATTTTACAACCAACCAAGATAGGGTGATATAAAGAGCATATAGCAAAAAGTAAAGTTCCACATTCAGGAGGATTCAGAATTCCTTATAGGTTATGAACTATTTCTTTGCTGTAAAAATAGGTCATTGTAATAATATCTGTATCTGTTTGTTCTTGTCTCTTTGAAATGTTATATTTTTCTTTATTCAAAAGCTAACAGACTGTGACCTTGTAGGTTCAGGATAAGTTTCGTTTAGACCTGTCTGATGAAGAGGCAGTGCATTACATGCAGAGTCTGATTGATGAAAGCGTCCATGCTCTGTTTGCTGCGGTGGTGGAGCAGATTCACAAGTTTGCCCAGGTAAGTTCTCTGATGGCAGTGTGTTCATCTCAGCGGCTCCACGTTCTACCTCCCTGAGAGGTTCTGAGAGCCTTTCTCTACAAATGACACATCTTTTCTGATTTTTTTTGTCAAGCCTTCTTGACATCTCACCAACCTTCCAACGTGAATGTGTTTGATACACTAAACATTCCACTGAAATGTTCTTAGTAACTAAATTGTGGAGCGTCAGCATAGGTGTATCTATAGTCAGTGGTACCTATAAACCCTTCTTGAGAATGACCTTGGGCCTGGTGGAGGCCTTGACAAGTGAGCCTTGGACACTTGTTGGGTTTAGTAAATGGTGAAGTGCTAGGAAAGGAGGTTAGAAGCCGAGGATACGATGGTATACGTAGCACACACAGAAAGGTCTGTCTGTAGACTTATGGTTAACAGACTCTTCTACAGTTGTTTGAGGAAAGACTTTTACACTAGCCTTGATGATAAACCTCAGACATAAAACCTGTTTCAGTTTTGAATTTCATAATGAGGATGATGATGGAAGTGGTTAGCAAACAAAGAAATGAGGCCAGTTTCTTCTCCCACATCTTCCTGTGAACTCTTTCCTGACTTTACACATTCAGTTCATAAATATTTGAATCACCTTATAACTCCTAAAATGCAAACTTCTTGAAGACTGGGATGTATGTCAGTGACCCAGAAGCACAATGCCTTAAACACTTAAGAAATATCTAATGAATATAAGGGAATTTATTTTTTCCTATAAATGTTAGCTGATGTTCTTTCTCTCTTGTAACAAAAAATGTTTCTTGTCTCTGAACACTAGTCTGAGTCATGTTTTATTTTAAGTGCTAACTCAAGCTTTGCTGTACCCGCCATTAATCGTCATCACTTCTCAAGAGAGTAAACTGTGACTCAGAGGGTAAGTTAAGTGACTTGTCAAAGTCACCAAGCTAGTTAGTGGCAGACCTGAATCAACATACAGCATAGCAGAATATTTTAGAACTATAAGGGGAGAAAAGCCCAGAAACATATAATGACTTAGCCAACTTCATGTGTCTAATGAGGGACAGAAGCAAGGCTTGAACCCAGATCTTCTGACCCCCATATCCAACCAGTGATAAGCTAGATCATTTTCTAGCTTATTAAACTTAAGTCTTCTTTATCAGAATCCTATATACTTTTTTCATTTTTATTGAGATATAGTTGGTTTACAGTGTTATAAAAGTTTCAGATGTACAACATAGTGATTCACAAGAATCCCAAGAAGTTAACTTGAAAATGCTCATGCTGTCTTTCAAGTTTCTTTAAATATGTCATCTGTGAGGGCTTCCCTGGTGGCTCAGTGGTAAAGAATCTGCCTCCCAGGGCAGGAGACATGGGTTGGATGCCTGATCTGAGAAGATCCCACTGGTGCAGAGCCACTAAGCCCATGAACCGTAACTATTGAGCCTGTGCTCTAGAGCCGTAACTAACGAAGCCTCCATGCCCCAGAGCCCGTGCCGCACAAGGGAAGCCACCACAGTGAGAAACCCAAACGCCGCAACTAGAGGGCAGCCCCCTCTCTCCACAGCGTTCATACTATTATAGAACGGACAGTATCAATATGAGTAACATTAAAGCACTAACTTTAATTAGAACTTGCTTAAGTATTGGAGGGTACCAGAGACACTAAATAAGGTCTTAACTTCACCTAAGTCTTTTCAGATTATAAAATTATACATGCATAGTTGTTTCTTAACTAATCTCTGAGGAAGTGTATTTTCCTTTGAAATTCACATTCCTACATATGCATTTTCTAAGTGTTGATACTAGTATATCACATGCACACTCAAGTTTTGATGATCAACGTGTGTTTTTTTGTCACTCAGCATTTATTATAAGGATGCATTTTGCTAATTGATTTTATGCTAATTTTAGTGTATTCCTATTAATCATTATGGATTATAGAACCCAGTTTTTATAAAATGGAGGTAGACATGTTAATAGAAGTTCTTCTTGCGTTAAAGAAATATTCTTAAAAACGACTGAAAAATTGCCAGATACAGTTGCTATGTTGACATGCCGAAAGGCTTATTTTATTCCATCATGCCATTTGCTAGGAAGGGGTGAGATTAAACACTGCAGTCTTTGTTGCCTAGCAACACCCACCTACTAGTGGTGGAAATTTTCCACTGAAAACCAGGTTTATTTGGGTCATTGTCTTTGAAATTGCATCATCAGAGCTCCTCCCTTCAAGATTATCTTAAAGGGCTTTCTAGTCTTGTCTGTGCAAAACGTGGAGACCACTTAGTTTGGGTCACTTCCTGCTCTAAAACTATGCCTTTCAATGGGAATCTCTCATATTGCAGCCCATTTCTTTGTAGTTTCTGCTTTTTCCTGTCTATCTCTCTTCGTTGATTGATAGTAGAAGTCTGGAGAAAGGGGTGGGGGGGTGATTTCCATTAATCTTAATACATATTACATCTAATTACATGAATATAGATTCAGGTTAGAGATATATTTTTGGCACACTAAATGTAAAAATTTATGAACAGACTGAGAATTTTAGATGAGTTTCAGCGCGGCATGCTAAGAGCACATCCCACTGCCGTCCATCTGGCAGGAGTCCTCACTTAGCCCCTTTGGTATTCAAGGAGCAGAGCACAGCGCCTCGCAGAAGGTCACAGGGATGTGCAGCCCCAGTGCACTTTGATGAAGAGAAGCCAGCTGTACACACACACTCTCACACTGGAGGAGATTGAAACACACACCATGAAAGGAGGAGGGAGTATGTTTATTACGCCTGACATTTCCCCTGTATCTAACAGATGTGTCAGGGACTCCCTTCGAAGTAATTCAGGTCCTGCGTTCCTCCCATAGCATGACATGTTACCATGCTGAATGTGATTCCAATATTGAAAGTTCTTGGGGGTTTTTTTTTGGTACAACATGGCCTCTAAATACAAGCCATCTTCCCCATCTGCTGCTCAAACAAAGAATTAGGGGTTTTGCCTCAGTCCTGAGGGGAAAGCTTCCTATTTTGCTTTTTCTTATTTTATTTATATTCCATTTTACCTTTATGTATGGACCTTAGTACTTAAACCGTGTGTAGAATGTTTCTTCTGTAACTGCTCTACTCTCTCATCTAGTTTAAGAAGGCACAGATGCAAAAGATGCCCGGAGAAGAGAGTAGAACATTATTTCTGATTTTACATTATATGGACCTTATTTTACCATCAGGAATAAAGAACAGAAATGTAAAATATGCCATTGATCAAAACATAAAGTTTCAAGAAACAAGTATCTTTTAATTTCGTGGCTACAGTTACCGTCCACATTGATTTTGAAGCCCAGGAAAATGAAATCAGCCTCCATTTTCACATTTTCCACATCTGTTTGCCACGAAGTGATTAAAACCAGATGCCATGATCTTTATTTTTTGGATGTTGAGTTTTAAGCCAGTTTCTTCACTCTTTCACCTTCATCAAGAGGCTCTTTAGTTCCTCTTCACTTTCTGCCATTAAAGTGGTATCATCTGCATATCTGAGGTTATTGATATTTCTCCTGGCAATCTCGATTCCAGCTTGTGCTTCATCCAGCCCGCCATTTCACATGATGTACTCTGCATGCAAGTTAAATAAGCAGGGTGACAATATACAGCCTTGACATACTCCTTTCTTGATTTGGAACCAGTCTGTTGTTCCATGTCCAGTTCTAACTGTTGCTTCTTGAGTTCCACACAGGTTTCTCAGGAGGCAAGTAAGGTGGTCTGGTATTCCCATCTCTTTAAGAATTTTCCACTGTTTGTTGTGATCCACACAGTCAAAGACTTTAAAAGTACAGTCAATGAAGCAGAAGTAGATGTTTTTCTGAAATTCTCTAGTTTTTTCTATTAACATGTGGATGTTAGCAGTTTGCCCTCTGGTTCCTGTGGCTTGTCTAAATCCAGTTTGTACATCTGGAAATTCTTGGTTCATGTACTGTTGAAGCCTAGCTGGAAGGATTTTGAGGGTTGCCTTGTTAGCATGTCAGATGAGTGTGATTGTGCAGTAGTTTGAACATTCTTTGGCATTGCCCTTCTTGGAGATTGAAATGAAAACTTACCTTTTCCAGTCCTGTGACCATTGCTGAGTTTTCCAAGTTTGCTGGCATACTGAGTACAGCACTTTAACAGCATCATCTTTGTTAATGTATTAATGTCACATTAATGGCCCCAAACATCTTTGTTAATGTCTCCAAAATAGTTCTTTATTGGGTCTTTCTTATTCTTTCAGCACTGCTTCGTTTGATTTTTTCCCAGACCATTTCTGTACTCTGTATTGTGCATTGGCTTCACAGTGTGGAATGAATTAACAATTTTCACAGTCTCTAAAAATATTGTACCAAGAACTAAGCTTATTACTCAGAATATTAATCATCTATCACTGCAGAATTCAGTGGAATTTTTGCCTTCCTAGTTGCATATTTCTGCTATTTAATAATGAAGTCATCTTGAGCTTACAGTTAGCAAACATTCCTTCCCCCAAATATTTGCTCATATAAACTGGAATTACCTGAAGTTTGTGTTGTTGTTCTTTGTCTTTTTTTTCTGTTAAAGAATTACATGTTTGTCCTATTCCAAGTTTTTTGACTATAAACTGTTGGTTTTCTTCTTTGTGAAGAGAGAAGCTAATTATTTTCTTTTGGTTGTTGTTTTTAATTTTTGTAGTACTGGAGAAAATGAAACTGGGTTTGGCCTGTCAAGATGATTGTCACTGTAAGAAAACAAAATGAAGACTTAAGACTGTCAAACAAGAAGAGAACATTTAGTCTTGAAGATACCATATATCCTAAGTGTTTTACAGTGCCTCAATTCTGTTTCCTTGGATGTCATTGCTTAAATGCAGTCTTGAATGGTTTGTTTCAAGTATTGTATATATTTATTTTCTAATGTACACATTGTTAATAAGCTAAGAAGTAAGAATCTTGTTCCAGAACCATGTACATATTATGAGAGTTCTCAAGGAATTTTATGTTGAAATAGTAAAGCGTTTTAGGCTTCAACTTTGAAAGCCCGTTTTTTCTTCATGTCTTCGTATCAGTGGAGCAGTTGTGTGAATCTGGGCTGCCTCACCTGTGCTTGTTTGCTTGTCTCTCTCTCCCTTGTTCCCTTTCTCTGTTGTTCCTCCTTTCCCCTAGACTTTTTTTTTTTTGGCCCTGTCTTTAATACTTTCAAGTTTCACATGTTATGCCTATTCTTTTATACTTTGAGAATTATATATATTTCAAATAAGACAGCCATTTTTTCTTACTTACAAATACTGGGAATTTTGTTTGTTTGTTTTGTAGTTCACATTTCTCCTAGGTTGTTCATATATAGAGCAGGTTATAAAAATGTAACTATCTGAATACTTGGCCAAAAGGTAATATGGCAGCAGTTTTTCATATTGAACCTAAGATATTTTTACATGTAAGCATGAATTGTCTTTGTGCAATAAATTTTTTTATGGAGCTTTTAAAAGTGACTCTCCTAGACCTGTTCATGTAATCTGCCCTTTCTGATTAAAGCAAAATAATTTTTAGTGTTTTAAGACTAGAAGTCCTACTAGTCCATCTAGCTTTTTTGCCTAATAGAATTTTAGCAAAAAGGAACAAACAAATGAGAAGGGAAGAACAGTAATAATCTTGGCAAATGTGTTGTAAAGTCATGTGATTTTGTTTTGGAAGCTAAACAATATCTCTTTTGATGCTTAATAAATATTTAATATCAAATGATAGAAAAGAATTAAGGTTATATTAAGGCAGAGTTTTGGAAAATGTCCTTGTAATGTTACCGAATTCATATCTGTGAGTTTACCACATTAGAGTGGGGTTACCAGCTGGAAAAGCAAGTGTAGTATAATTAAGAGATAATCTTAGAGGCATATGGAATGTGACTTGTATAAAACATGCCTGCAGATTAGAAAAATGGTAAAGATGAAGATGCCTCTGAAAATCATCATAAGAGAATAATGCCTAATCTAATTGGCATGCTCCATTCTCTCTCTTACTTTTTCTTTCCTTCATATATTTTCATCATTTTTGTTGCCTAGAAGTTTGTAACCAATCTGCATTCTTACTCTTCTCGTCCTATTGCTGTTGGTACCTCCTTCTAAAGTTTCCTCAAAATGGCACTGCTAAAAGTGACCACTCCAACTTTCTGAACTCTTTTAATTCTTTATTTGTAGCTTTTTAATTGGCACTCAGTACAGTAAGGCATTTTTATTGTAGTTGCATCTCCTGTTACAGAGGTTGGCAAACGTTTTCTATAAAGGGCCAAGACAGTAAATATCTTCAGCTTTGGAAAGCATATGATCTTGGTCACAAGTGTACTCTGTTGTATGAGTATAACAATGACAGGCAACATGTAACCAAATATTATAGCCAGATTTGACCCTCAGGCCATAATTTGCTGACCTCTATTTGAATTAACTGTAGGTCAAACTATATCATCTTAATCATCTTTATAAACTCCGTAACATTTTGCATAGATAGTAATATGGATATTTATGTTACATGCTCTATAAATGTTTTTGAACTACTATGAAATTGTATAGTGGCAGTCACAACTAGTAAAGTGGGTTGATTATGAATGAGCTTCTATCCTGTGCAAACTTTATAGGGATTATGAGAGAGAGAGAGCTTTTTAGAAAGGAAGACAGGTTTTGACTAAGGAAGGATAATGGCTTTGGTTTTGCAGAACGTATTTTCACTGTGGGTGGTGAGCCTGTATCACAAAGAAAAATGATTCATCAGTCTCCATTTCTCTGCTCAAAGCAACCTCTGTGATCCTACTATTTCCCCCAAATACCATTTTTTTATCATGTAGCCTGTGTTTTCCTTTATTATCATCACCATTCAGATTTTTGGCAAGGTTTACAGTGTTCCAAGCACAATGCTTTCTTTGAGTTTGAAGAAAGTGTTTCTGAGGACACATGCTTTAATTTAGAAGTAGAAGTATACTCTAGTATTCAGAGTGAGATTTCTGAATTGGGGAGAGAAAATGTGGATGGCAGCCACTGTGAGTGGAGCTATCAAAAAGAAGTAAACTGTGATTCACATCCCTCAATAAGAGTTCATATAATCTGATTTTTTTTACTGTCTATATACTAGGGTTAGATGTATTTGTATTATAAGGTATTTGTATTTGTATTATAAGGTTTTCAGGTGGGTATTATAAGGTTTTCAGGTGGGTATTTATTATAATCACGTCAACATAATTTATGAAAACCTACTATTACATATCAGAATTATACTCAGTGCTTCATATGCCTTATATATCACTATTCTGTATAACGGTCCTGAGGTAGAATTCCTTTCCCATTTTATAGAACTTTAAGGCAAGGCAAGTGAGTTACATGCCCAAGGTAAGGCTTCAAAGTGAGAGCAGAGTTAGGGTCTGAAGTTGAGTGTCTCGTTTCAGTGATCACAGTCTTGACCATCAAAATCTCCTGGCCTTCATCCCTCACAGAGACAGTGATGATAGTAGTGACCTCTGTTGTGTGCATGTGTGTGTATGTGGCCCATTAGACTTGAATCCCCACAAAGCCTATTCATTATTTTTCTTTTTTTGAACAGAATTACCAAAGATACAGGCAGTAGTCAATAAATTAAATTTCTAAGAAACTGAGTCATGTCATCATGCCAGATTCATACTTGCCTTGAAATAGGAAATCTGTCGATCCTAAAGGAAATCAATCCTGAATATTCTTTGGAAGGACTGATGCTGAAGCTCCAATACTTAGGTCACCTGATGGGAAGAACTAACTCACTGGAAAAAATGCCGATGCTGAGAAAGATTGAGCAGGAGAAGGGGACACCAGAGGATGAGGTGGTTGGATGGCATCACCAACTCAATGGACATGAGTTTGAGCAAGCTCCTGGAGTTGGTGATGAACAGGGAGGCCTGACGTGCTACAGTCCACAGGATCGCAAAGAGTCAGACATGATTGAGCAACTGAACTGAAATAGGAAATCAGTCAATAAAAACTTGAAGGCAAATAAATCTTAACCTGCAGTTGTTAACCTGCGATCACAATGTTCTTTATATTTTTGCACATAGACCTAACATTACAGTGGGTTTTTCTTTTTGTTTTTTTTTTCAAGAATTGCCTTTCCTGTGGTGACGAGCTCCCCACAAGAACATACCTCTGGCAAAGGATCTCCATCTCTCTCCAGAAGAGAAGAGGAAACACAAGAAGTACCTGGTGCACAGTCCTAATTCTTAATTCATGGATGTGAAGTGCCCAGGATGCTATAAAATCACTGCAGTCTTTAGCCATGCACAAACACAGTAGTTTGGTGTGTTGGCTGCTCTACTGTCCTCTGCCAGCCCACAGGAGGAAAAGCAAGGTTTACAGAAGGATGCTCCTTCAGGCAGAAGCAGCACTAAAAGTACCCTATATCAAGATGAAGGGAAACCATCCCAATAAACATGTTTTGGATATTAAAAAAAGTAAAGAATTGAGACTCTTGGGATTTTTGTGTGGCAGGGATAAGGTGGGTAGATTTCAAAAACAACATGAATTTTCTATAATTTAATATGAAAAATACACCAGCTTTCTGAAATGAATAATTTGATATGTTAACCATAAAGAATTCATACCACCTGGATGGGATCCTGGTACAGCTAAGACTAAAGAAATTCATATAAAGTGAGAACTAGTTTAAAAAAAAAAAAAGTCTCAAAGTATAAGGCAATTACTTTATAGAAAATCCCATAGTTTGAGTTTGTTTAATTTTCTTCAAGTTATGTTGTTTTTGGTAGAAATACTTCAAAAAAATAAATAAATACTATGTACTTCTCATGACCTTATCAGAAAACACATAATATGAATTTGTCCCATGCCTGGTTGTGGTAACTTTCATCACTTGGTAAAAATACATTTTCCAGCTTTTTTCAAACTCACCAGTTCAGTCGCTCATTCGTGTCTGGCTCTTTGTGACCCCATGGACTGCAGCACACCAGGCTTCCCTGTCCTTCACCAGCCCGCAGAGCTAGCTCAAACTCATGTGCATTGAGTTGGTGATGCATTCTAACCATCTCATCCTCTGTGGTCCCCTCCTCCTCCTGCCTTCAGTCTTTGCCAGCATCAGGGTCTTTTCCAGTAAGTCAGTTCTTCACATTAAGTGGCCAAAGTATTGGAGCTTCAGCTTCAAAATCAGTCCTTCCAGTGAATATTCAGGACAGATCTCCTTTAGGATGGACTGGTTGGATCTCCTTGCTGTCCAAGGGACTCAAGAGTCTTCCCCAATAACCAACCACAGTTCAAAAGTGCTCAGCTAGAACTTTATGGTCCAACACTCACATCCATACATGACTACTGGAAAAACTTCAAACTCTGAAGTTAATTTGTATTTGAAACTTACAAATTAGTGAGCAATTTATAAGTATTTTATGGGGAGATACCTTGAAACCATGTTAATATCTTGTTCTTTAACACACTTTTACCCATCGGTTTTAGCATATGTTGATTTTTCTTGCCTGAATCAAGTATTACTATGATGAAAGGCAAATGATTTTTTTTTACAATTCCATTATTCTTTTGTATTTGTTAAAGATCTACTGGTAGAGCTGTCCTTTCTCTATTAATTATTCATTTATATTATTATGAACACTTACTTTGTTGTATAGTGAATTCCTATCATCACTTACTATGATGGTAAAATTGCCCAGGACTGACCTGTCCTCAACCTGGTGCCTGTGTCCCTGACATGACTTGAATGTTCTTGAGCCTTTGTTGACTTCTGGCACAAGATGGTCCAGACTTATCTTGTACTTTATGTGCCCCCGCCCTGCAGTCAGCCGTTTCTCCAAAGAGCCCTGATTCTTTCCTGGTTCAGTTTACCAGATACCTCCCCAAATAAGGTGTCTAACTTTTCTGGAATGGAAGTTATTATAGCATCCCAGTATTGCCATTCTAAAACTCTGGAATGTGAACAGGGCGGATGTAGATATAAATAAGCTCAAAACAGGTCAAGTAACATCTGAATGAACCTCAGAATTTAACTAGAATTTAGCCATTTCTTTAACTTCTCAGCTTTGATCATCATCACCACTGTCTTTGAGACCATTAGGACCAATCTTACCATGTTCTTTATCTGTTTTGTTAGCACAAAACCTCCCTAGGTTAGTGAGAATGCTAAGTGAAAGAAGCTGGACACAGAAGATCACATGTAAGTTTCCATTTATCAGAGAAGATAAATCTTCAGCAGAAAGCAATTCAGAGGCTGCCAGCGGCTGGGTAAGAAAAGGGGACTTGACAGGAAAGGGACATTATACAATGATGACTGTGTTCCAAAACTGAAACAGTTACTAAGTTTACAATTCATGTACTAAAAAACATAGTATAATGTTTTATGACATACTAGTTGTACCTCAGTAGCGCTGATTTTAAGAGATCGTAAGCAACTCACTGTCTAAAGCCAGGAAACACTGTTTTTCTGCATCATGGAAGCCCCGAGCTGCTTTCACAGTAACATCCACCCAAGCCACCCTTCCAGCCGGTGTTCACCTGAAGGCACCAAGATGTCCAGCTTCACCTGCGCTGTTGTCACCGCCCTGTGATGGGCCTCTGAGCCCCGAGCTGACACATTATGTTTCCCATAATGACTATATCAGTTTACATTCCCACCAACAGGGTTTCCTTTTCTCTACATCCTTACCAGCAACTGTGAAAAGCCATCCTAACAGGTATGAGATGATATCTCACTGTCATTTTGATCCATCTGCAACTCTTATTTTCACATACTCCTGGGTTTAGTCATTTTCTCCTAGGACCAATAGCTGCACCTGAAAGACCTCACTGTTTCAACCACTCACCTTTTTTTTTCACTGATCCTAGGTCACCAGCCTAAACTGCTAATTTCCTCAAGGATACTTTACTTTGAGGTCCTGGCTATCCTCCTTTGTCCTTGCCATTCTACTCTTAGGAGGCATGTGCTCCCATCCCATAATACTCCTTTACCTCTGAATCTCAGACAGTAAGACATTCAACAAGATGCCATTTTTAAACTCAGAACTGTTTGAGATCCTAATACTAACTGCTCCATCTATACTTGCCAAGTTTGCATGCAGAGACAAGACTAGAAGATACCAATTCCCTAACTCAAGGCAAAGGTCCCCTCCCGTGCCTTCCGGGTGTGCATCAGTGCAGCCCAGTGGTTACAGACATAGGTGCGAGAACCAGAGTGCTGGCTTTCTGACTCTGCGTTTGCTCATGTCTTGTCTGGATGACATCGGGGAAGTTACTTACCTTCTCTGTAACCTGATTTCCTTTAAAAATGGAATAATAGAATTCACCTCATTAGTCTGCAGTGAGTTTTAAATAAATCGCTCCACATAGAGGGTATGTAACAGTGCCTGGCCTATACTAAGAATTATGAAACTTCCCTATTATTACTTTTTAATGGGTACACGTGAGAGATTCGAGTACCGATTTAATGAGCGCTTATTGTGTGCTTTAGCACTGGGGTTATAATGGAAAAAAGAACAGATATGGTTGCTTCTTGCATAGATCTTACAAATTATTGAGAAAGACAGAAAATAACCAAGCATATAAACAACTTAATACTTATAGAGTGTAATAAATGTGTTGAAAGCAACAGCTATGTGGCAGTGAAAGAAGATAAAAGAGTTTAGACATATAGTCACCAAAGAAAAGTCATCTTAGGAGATGATACTTAAGCCAAGAACAGATGGGTCAAAGGAACTATCCATGGGATAGTAGAGAATCACAGGGGAGGGAGGAACATTTTGATCAGAGGAGGCAGCATATGCAAGGACCTTAAACCAGGAAGAAGATACTCTTGATTGAAAACCTGAAAGGAAGCTGGGATGGCTGGAACCTGTGAGCAAGGGGAGACGTCAGAAGATGAGGTGGGAAAGATAGGTGGGTTCAAATCATGAGAGGGCTTGTACGTCATGTGAAAAATTTGAGATTTCATTTAAGTGAAAACTCAAGAAAGACTAAAAAATCTGTTTTCTTATATTATCACTGCGTAGAAAAATGGACCTTCAGGGAAAAATCAAGGACACCAATTAGTAATCTAGGAGACAATGATGATGTCTGGATTAAGGTTTTAAAAGTGGATATGGTGACAAGTATGACGTGTGATTTGGAGGTTGGATTATGTCAAGGCTGTATACTGTCACCCTGCTTATCTAACTTATCTGCAGGGTACATCATGCAAAATTCCAGCCTGAGTGAATCACAAGCCAGAATCAAGATTGCCAGGAGAAATATCAACAACCCCAGATATAAAGATGACACCACTCTAATGACAGGAAGAGAATAGGGACTCAAGAGTGAAAGAAAATAGTGGAAAAGCTGACTTAAAACTCAACATTCGAAAAACTAAGATCATGGCTTCCAGTCCCATCACTTCATGGCAAGTAGATGGGGAAACAATTGTATCGATGGTCTTTGGTCCCTTTTGAATTAATTTTCATGTATATTGTGAGTTACAGTTATGACTTCACTCTTTTGCACATGACGGGCTTCCCTTGTGGCTCAGCTGGTAAAGAATCCGCCTGAAATGCAGGAGACCTGGTTCAGTCCCTGGGTTGGGAAGATCCTCTGGAGAAGGGAAAGGCTACCCACTCCAGTATTCTGGCCTGGAGAATTCCATGAACTGTATAGTCCTTAGGGTCACAGAGAGTTGGACACAACTGAGCGACTTTTATTTTCACTTTGATTGAATTGTCACGTCATCATTTATTGAAAAGACAAATTCACCTCACTGAATTTTCTTGGCATTCTTTTCAAATACCAACTGACTATAAGTTAGTTATTTGTAGTCCTGAATTCTCAATTATATTCCATTGATCTCTCCGTCTACCTTTATGCCAATACTATGTTATCTTGATGACTGCTGCTCTAATAAGTTTTGAAATCAGACAGTTTGTGTCCTGTAAATTTGTATTTTTCAAGAATGTTCTGGGCATTTTTGGTCACTGCACTTCATAGATATTTATCCTTTAAATACCACCTCATAAACAGAAAACTCTCAAATTATATTATCCAAATCAGTTTCTGAAGCTGTGACTCATATTGGAGAAGTCTTTAATTGGCAGGAATGTCTCACAGTTATCTCACACTGTCCATATGAAACAGCAAATTCATCACATAACTTCCTCAATCCCATTTCTTCTGTCACTTACACTTAATTACTATACCTGTCCCCACACTTAACTTCATTGCTCATGCAGGAAACTGAGAGTCAGTCTTCACTGCTCCCTCCCTCTTCTTCAGTCCCCCAGTCAATAGCAGGTTCCACCCATCCAACCTCCGATGTGGTCATTAAGTGTATCTGACTCTCTGTGACCCCATGGACTGCAGCATGCCAGGATTCTCTGTCCCTCTCTATTTCCCAGAGTTTCCCACCAATCTTGATTCTAATTTCTGCTTCATTCAGCCTGGCATTTTGCATGATGTACCCTGCACAGAGGTTAAATGAGTGACAACATATAGCCTTGGCTTACTCCTTTCCCAGTTTTGAACCAGTCCGTTGTTCCATGTACGAAACTGTTGCTTCTTGACCTGCATACAGGTTTCTTAGGAAGCAGGTAAGGTTGTCTGGTATTCCCATCTGTTGAAGAATTTTCTACAATTTGTTGCGATCCACACAGTCAAAGGCTTTAGCACAGTCAATGAAGCAGAAGTAGATGTCTTTCTGGAATTCCCTTGCTTTTTCTATGATCCAGTAGATGCTGGTAGTTTGATCTCTGGTTCCTCTGCCTTTTCTAAATCCAGCTTCTGTATCTGGAAGTTCTAGGTTCACGAACTGTTGGACTCTGATTTGAAGGATTTTGAGCATTACCTTGTTAGCATGTGAAATGAGTGCAATTGTGAGGTAGTTTGAACATTCTTTGGCATTGCCCTTCTTTGGAATTGAAACAAAAACTACCTTTTCCAGTCCAGTGGGCACTGCTGAGTTTTCCAAATCGGCTGTCATATTGAATGTAGCACTTTCACAGCATCATCTTTTAGGATTTGAAATTTCCCAGCTGGAATTCCATCACTTCCACTAGAAAGTCATGCTTCCTAAGGCCCACTTAACTTCACACTCCAGGATGTCTGACTCTAGGTGAGTGGTCACACTATCATGGTTATCCCGGTCATTAAGACTGTTTTTGTACAGTTCTGTGTATTCTTGCCACCTCTTCTTAATATCTTCTGCTTCTGTTAGGTCCATACAATTTCTTACCTTTATTGTGCCCATCTGAGCATGAAATATTCCCTTGGTATCTCTAATTTTCCTGAAAAGATGTCTAGTCTTTCCCATTCTATTGTTTTCCTCTGTTTCTTTACATTTTTCACTTAAGAAGCCTTTCTTATCTCTCCTTGCTATTCTTTGGAACTCGTCATTCAGATGGGTGCATCTTTCCTTTTCTCCTTTGCCTTTTGCTTCTCTTCTTTTCTCAGTTACTTGTATGACCTCCTCAAGCAAACATTTTGCCTTTTTGCAGTTCCTTTTCTTGGGGATTTTTTAAAAATTTGTATTTATTTTTGGCTGTGCTGGGTCTTCATCCCTGCTCAGGCTTTTCTTTAGTTGTGGAGGAGGGGAGTGACTCTTCAGTTTTGGTGCATGAGCTTCTCATTGCAATGGCTTCTCTTGTGGAGCGTGGTGGGCACTCAAGCTTCAGTAGGTTGAGGCCTGAGTGGTTTGTGGGATCTTCTCAGATCGGGGATTGAACCTGTGTCCCCTGCATTGGCAGGCAGATTCTTTACCACTGAGCTACCAGGGAAGCCCTTGGGGATGGTTTTGATGTCTTGTACAATGTTACGAACCTCTATCCATAGTTCTTTAGGCAGATTAGCTCAATCAGGTCTATCCCTTAAATCTATTTGTCACCTCCACTATATAATCATAAGGGATTTGATTCAGGTCATACCTGAATGGCCTAGTGGTTTCCCCTACATTTTTCACTATAAATCTGAACTTTGCAATAAGGAGTTCATGATCTGAACCATAATCAGTTCCAGGTCTTGTTTTTGCCAACGATATAGAGTGTCTCCATCTTTGGCAGCAAAACATACAATCAATCTGATTTCGGTATTGACCACCTGGTGATGTCCATGTGTGTAAAGATCTCTTGTGTGGTTGGAAGAGGGTGTTTACTGTGACCCACTAGGATAGCTCTAATAACTAAGACAGACAATAACAATTGTTGATGAGGATGTAGGCGGTTTAGAAGCCTCATACCCTCTGGTGTGATTATAAAATGTTTCAGCCTACCTTAGGGAACAGTTCAGCAGTTTCTCAAAATGTTAAACAAAGAGTTACCATATGACTAGCATTCTACTCCTAGGTATATCCAAGAGAAATAAAATCATATGTCCATACAAAACTTGTATACAAATGTTCATAGCATTTATGATAGCTGAAAGTAGAAACAGGTCAAATACCCACAAATCTATGACTGAATAAGCCATTGTGGTGTATGGAAATTATTCATCAATAAAAAGGAATGAAATTCTGATACATGTTATAATGGATTAACCTTGAGAACATACTAAGTAAGAGAAATCAGTCACAAAAAAAAGAGCATGTATGATAGGTTGCATTTGTTTGAAATATTCAAATCTATAGAGACAAAATGGATTAGTGGTTGGCAAGGTGTGAGAGGAGACTAGATTGAAGGAGTGAGTGATTAGTGGATATCGGATTTCTTTTGGGGATGATGAAAATATACCAAAATTAGGTAGTGGTTATGGTTGTACAACTCTGTGGGTATTATGATATATGAATTACATTTCAATAAAACTAAATTAAAAATTGTCATCACCTAAGGAGAAAAATGTTAAAAAAAAATACATAGAGTATGCTGTACTGTGCTAACTTCAATCATGTCCAACCCTTTGCGACCCTATGTAACCCACCAGGCTCCTCTGTCCATGGAATTATCCCCGAAAGAATACTGGAGTGGGTTACCATTCCTTTCTCCAGGGGATCTTCCCAACCCAGGGATTGAACTCACTGTTCTCACATTTCCTGCATTGGAAGGCCAGTTCATTACCACTAGGGTCACCTGGGATTTCCTTGTAGAGGGTGGATATCATGCATGAGACTGACGCATGAGGGACTCCTATGTTTTGAGGTTAGATGGGGCAGAGGAGCAGCAAAGGAAACTGAGACGGTATGGCTAAGGAAGTAGGAAAAATGCATGAGTTTGTGATGACACAAGCCAATTAAACAGGGATTCAAAAACAAAGCAATGGTGAACAGGAATGAGGGAGGAAAGGTATAAGAGACTTGAAGGAAGAGAGTATTTAGTGGAATGATTGCTCCAGTAGGTGAGTTAAAATATCTATGATTGCTGGGAGCCGTCAGGATGCCCCCTTGCTTAGATGACAAGGTCACGAGACTAAGAAAGAAATTGCAAAGCGGACTTTCTTTATCGGGGCATCCCGGGCAAGGCCCCTCCTGATATTTTTCTTGGGAGTTTCTGTCCATGCTTGGAACATTAGCTCATCTCAGTAGGTCAGTCCCAGTTGGAAAGAATTCGTCCTGAGATAATTCCCCCAGACCTTATTGACCAGAGGATCTGGGAAGGTGGATTGCCTTCCCCGGGGACAAAGGAGGAATGAAAGGGACATTTAAATAGATTACTACACCTCCTACCAGTTACTGGGGAGTTTACCAAGAGTTCTCTGGGGGTCATGGCAAGGCCACCACCAGAAGGGCTCGTACTTGAGTCACCTTTCCACCTCCCACTCCCCCAACCACTCCACGGTGGAGGCTCCCTTCCAGCATAGTTGGAGACATTGACTGCTTTAGGATAGTGTAGACATAGGAATTCATTATAGTAGTTATAAGGTTAATAGGGTTTTATTGCTAAAGCAAGGCTTCTAGACTGTCTCTTTGTCCTCTTTCCTCTTTCCAAACTGTCTCTTTGTCCTCTTTTCTCTTTCCTGGTAAGAACCGGAATAGGTTAATAGAATAAAACAGTTTCAAGCTTAAGCCCTTCCCTCTAGCTTCTACATAGTTAACACCTGATACGAGAAATGTAACCTTTCTACTTAGATCGATGTACTTATTATAATTGAATGAAGTATGCTGAAGACAATCAAATGGTAAACATACTATTGTTAAATCTAATCACACAGAAATCTGACTTCTGCAAGGGGAATGTTTCATGATAGATTGGGGAATGAGCTCAATGATAAGGTTGCTATGGAAGGTAGAAAACAAAAAATTGTATAGAATGATAGGTGATGTAATGATGTAATGGGGATGTCTTTTGGCTATAAAACTGTAAACCAACAACAATAAACGAGAGAGACTGCTCCATCACCACATTGACTCAGTTCAGTTCTTCGCCAATGCCACTCATCCCTCAAGACCCCCGGACCCGCCCGGGCTGGACCCTGGCACATGATCTCACATAATTACAGTCGTGTGTTTGTGTATGTGTTGAGAACTTTTAATGTCTACTCTTAGCAAGTTTCAAATGTACAGTACAGTACTGTTAACTATAGTCACCATGTACATTCCCAGAATTTATTCATCTTATAACTAGTTTGCATCCTTTGATTGCTTTCACCCACTCCCCTACCTGTGGCAACCACCAATTTACTCTGTATTCTCATGAGTTTATTTTTTGTAGATTTCATATATGTGAGATCATACAGAATAAGGCTTTTTGTGACTTATTTCACTTGGTATAATGCCCTTAACGTCCATCCATGTTGTTGCAAAAACCAACCTTCTCTTCTTTTTATGGCTGAAGAAAACTCCATCCATCCATGAATACAGTTTGTTTCCATTTTTGGGCTGTTGTAAATAACTCTGCAATGGACATGGGAGTGAAGATATTTGTTCAAGATAGTGATTTTGTTTGCTTTGGACATATACCCAGAAGTGGAATTGCTGGAGTATATGATCATTTTATTTTTAATTTTTAAAGGAACTTCCGTAGTGTTTTCCATAGTGGCTGGATCAATTTACAGTCCTACCAACAGGGTTTAAATGTTCCCTTTTTCTCCATATCCTCACCACTTTACTTGTCTTTTTGATAATAGGCATTCTAATAGGTATGAAGTGAAGTGTTATCTCATTGCGGTTTTAATTTGCATTTCCCTGATGATCAGTGATGTTCAGCATCTTTTTACATGTACCTATTGGCCATCTGAATATCTTATGTGGAAAAATAGAACTTGGTTTCTTTGCTAATTTTTAAATCAGATTATTTTCTTTATCCTATTGAATTATATGAGTTTTTATATGTATTTTGGATATTACCCCCTTATTAGATATTACAAATGTTTCCTCCCATTCCATAAGTGAATGTCTCATTTTCTTGATCATTTAAAGGCTGTACAGAAGCTTTTTAGTTTGATGTGGTCCCACTTATTTATTTTTGCTTTTGTTGCTTGCACTTTTGGTCACATCCAAAACATAATTGCCAAGACCAATTTCAAGGAGATTTTTCTCTGCATTCCTTAAGGAGTTTTGTGGTTTCAGGTATTATGTTTAAGTCTATAATCCATGTCAAGTTAATTTTGTGAGTGGTGTAAAATAGGGGGTTAGTTCCATTCTTTTGCATGTGAATATCCAGTTTTCCTAACACCATTTATTGATGAGACTATTTTTTACCCATGTGATGTTCCTGGCTCCCTTGTCAAATATTGATTGATCTTAATATGCATGATTTTATTTATAGATCCTCAATTCTGTTCCATTATTCTGTGTATTTAATTTTATGCTAGTACCTTACTGTTTTGATTATAGCTTTGTAATGCATTTTGAAGTCAGGAAGTATGATGACTCCAGCTCTGTTCTTTATCAAGTTTACTTTCGCTATTTAAGGGGTGTTTTGTGGTTCCACACAAATTTTGGAATTGTTGTTTTCTTGAAAAAATGCCATTGGAAATTTGATATGGATTACATTGAATCTGTAGATGGCTTTGGGTGGCCTGGATATTTTTAACAATATTAGCTCTTTGATCTATGAACAAAGGATATCTCTCTATTTGTGTCTTCAGTTTTTTCATTAACATCCTATAGCTTTCAGAATAGAAATCTTTCACTTACTTGGTTAAATTTTTTCTTTAACATTTTATTGTTTTTGATACTACTGTTAGTGAGATTGTCTTCTTGATTTTTTTTTATATCTCCTTCTTTTCATTCTTCATATCTTTTTAAATTAACTTATTTTAATTGGAGGCTAATTACTTTACAATATTGTGGTGGTTTTTGCCATACATTGATATCAATCAGCCACAGGTGTACGTGTCCCCTTGTCCTGACCCTCCCTTTCTCCTCCCTCCCCATACCATCCCTCTGGGTCATCCCAGTGCACCAGCTTTGAGTGCCCTGTCTCATGCATTGAACTTGGACTGGTCATGTATTTCACACACATGGTAACATACATATTTCAATGCTTTTTTTCAGATATCTTGTTGTAAGTGTATAGAAAGACAGCTGATTCCTATATGTTGACTTTTTTATCCTGCAACATTATAGAATTTATTAGTTCCAAGTTTTTTTGTTTTGTTTTGTTTTCTGATTTTGTTTTTGTGGCGCCTTCAGGATTTTCTGTACTTATATGCAGATTACATCATGTGAAATGCTGGGCTGAATGAATCACAAGCCACAATCAAGATTGCTAGGAGAAACATCAAGAACCTCGGATAGACAGATGATACCACTCTAATGGCAGTAAGTGAAGAGGAACCTAACAGCTTTTTTAAAGAGGAGAGTGAAAAAGCTGGCTTGGAACTCAACATTCAAAAAACTAAGATCATGGCATCTGGTATCATCCCTTCATGGCAAATAGAAGGGAAAAAGTGGAAGCAGTGATAGATTTTATTTTCCTAGGCTCCTAAATCACTGCGGCCAGTGACTTCAGCCATGAAATTAAAAGACACATGCTCCTTGGAAAGAAAGCTATGGCAAACCTAGACAATGTATTCAAAAGCAGAGACATCACTTTGCCAACATAGGTCCATATAGTCAAGGCTATGTATTTTCCAGTAGTCAAGTATAGATGTGAGAGTTGGATAGAAAAAAGCCAAGCATTGAAGAACTGATGCCTTCAAACTGTGGTGCTGGAGAAGACTCTTGAGAGTCCCTTGAGAGCCTGGCACGCTGCAGTCCATGAAGTCACAAAAAGTTGAGCATGACTTGGTGACTGAACAACAATCATCTAAGCTCCTCAAAGAGGAATGTGAAACTAGGGGGGCTGGTAGATTGTGAAAGTGGTGGTGTCAATGCATCAGAGGTCTCCAAGACATTTAAAATGCTGTAGTGCCAATGGGTCATCAGGTGAGCTAGAAGGGTAGGTGGTAACAGTTATGGAGTGAGATATTTGAAACCAGTATTTGAAAGACAATGGTATTTTAGGTGTAGACAGGGTCTGTGTTGGATGGAGAAATGTGAGTGTGCAGCTAAGAAAGAGTTAAGGGAAGAAAGATAAAAATTATTCAACCAAGAGCCCTGGGAATCAGACAGACTATCTATGTGCATGTGGAAGAGAGTGAGAATGATAGCCCCCTAAAGCTACCAGTGGTGGAAGTGGACTGTTGTCTCAAAATCTACTTAATGGTGATACCCTATGTGGCCTGAACGAAGAGCAACTCACACCATCTTCATGTAAAGAAAACTGGTGTCACTATTTGCACACTGAAACTGTTTTCTGGTGGTCGTAAGTGAGTACCAAGGATTTCTGTGCAGTCTCATTTAAAATTCAGAAAATATTGAAGATTTTCTTTGTGGGATAGTTTTAATAATACCTTTCTGAAAAAAAAGGACCTTTATTATTCTGTCATCCTCTTTGTTCTGTATTTTTCAATTCATTCATTCATTCATTTGACAAATTTTTAGTCCTTACATACGCTGTGGAAGGAATGTGCCGGCTCTGAAGGTTCCGATGGAAAAGATATGCACAGTGGTGGCTGTCAAAGAGCTCCAGGTGTGATGAACTGTACAGTGTGTGATCAAGTGTTATATATCATTTGCAGAATTCTCATCTGTTGGTTAAGCTTGTGGCTTGTATATCAAAGATACTTTATGACTCTTCATTAGGAACGGAAGGAGAATTTTTTTGTAGTGTTGACATTATCATACCCAGCAATATTCATGATATGTACTACTTTTTTCTCATTGCTTGGTTTGATTTGCCTGAATTCTTTGTCTTTTTGTTGCTGTTGTTCTGTCACTAAATCATATCCAAATCTTTGTGACCCTATGAACTGCAGCACGCCAGGCTTCTCTGTCCTTCACTATCTCCCTGAGTTTGCTAAAGCTCATGTGCATTGAGTCAGTGATGCCATCCAACCATCTCATCCTCTGTCACTCCCTTCTCCTCTTGCCCTCAACCTTTCCCAGCATTAGGGTCTTTTCCAATGAGTCAGTTCGCATCAGGGGGCCAAAGTATTGGAGCTTCAGCTTCAGCACTGAAGCTGTCCTTCCAAAGATTATTCAAGGTTGATATCCTTTAGGATTAACAGGGTTGATCTCCTTGTAGTCCAACAGACTCTCAAGAGTCTCCTCTAGCACCACAGTTCAAAAATATCAACTCTTTGGCACTCAGCCTTCTTTATGGTCCAACTCTCACATCCTAACATGACTACTAGAAAAATCATAGCTTTGAGTATACGAATCTTTGTTGGCAAAGTGATGGCTTTGCTTTTGAAGACACTAAGTTTGTCATAGCTTTTCTTCCAAGGCTCAAGCATCTTTTAATTTCTTGGCTGCAGTCACCATCTGCAGTGATTTTGAAACCCAAGAATATAAAATCTGCCACTGTTTCCCACTTATTCCCCATCTATTTGCCATAAAGTGATGGGATTGGATGCCATGATCTTAGTTTTGTGAATGGTGAGTGTTAAGCCAGCTTTTCCACTCTTCTCTTTCACCTTCATCAAGAGGCTCCTTAGTTCCTCTTCACTTTCTGCCATTAAAGTGGTACAGTCTGCATATCTGAGGTTGTTTGTGTTTCTCCTAGCAATGTGGATTCCAGCTCGTGAGTCATCCAGCCCAGCATTTTGCATGATGTGCTTTGCATATAAATATTTTCCCTTCTAGAATTTGATATTTTATTGGGAAACAGCGATCTAAGAATGTCTTGGAGTGACAGAACACACGATGTTCTCATCCTAAGGTGTGTCGCTGAGTCTGCAGAGCTGAGACATTTCCCATACTGGTGTCAGGAACTTGTCTCTGGAGCTACTTTCTCTGATTTCAAATCAGGGTCACTGAGCATGTTTTTAAGCTCTCCTCAGGGTTGCACAAATTGCTGAGGAAGTGAAAACATGGTCTCTTTCAGTTTAACACTGAAAGAGAGAAGGAGAATCAGAAACTGCCTTTGACGCTTAGAACTCCCTTCTTTTTTTCAGTCATTTAAAATGTTACTTCATTATCCAGAGTGAAGTAAGCCAGAAGCACAAACACCAATACAGTATATTAACACATATATATGGAATTTAGAAAGACGGTAACGAGAACCCAACATGCAAGACAGCAAAAGGAACGCAGATGTATAGAATAGATTCGTGGACTCTGTGGATGAGGGTAAGGGTGGGATGATATGGGAGAAGGGCATTGAAACAAGTTAATTATCATATGTCT
>ML662445.1:12422163-12758738 GCA_007570785.1 Antilocapra americana | reverse complement strand
TACAATCAACCTTAGCAAAGAAATGCAATTTGTTCTTCATTCAGCTTCATTTTGCAAACTCACTCCTTCCCACTGGAATAAAAAGGAAATGGGTTGTAAATGTGTTTTCATGTGTATTATCCTTGTGCCTGTATCCAAATTTTCCTTTGGACTCCAAAAAATGTTTCTATTATGCTCTGTGGGGGAGTTTTTGATAAAACAGCTCTCTCACCCTCCCCATTCTCAACATTTTCCTAAAGTTAACTCCCACAAATCTCCCACGTCTATGTATTTCTGTTTTGTTGAGAATACTTGTGAAAGTGTTAGTCGCTCAGGGTGTCCGACCCTTTGTGAGCCTTTTAGGCTCCTCTATCCATGGAGTTCTCCAGGCAAGAATACTGAAGTGGGTAGTCATTTTGTTCTCCAAGGGATCTTCCTGACCCAAGAACTGAACCCAGGTCTTATACATTGCAGGAAGATTCTTTACCACCTGAGTCACCAAGGAAGCCCTGAGTATAGTTATTGGTGATTAAAAAATGAACATTGACATTGAAATTTATCATGCTATTAAAACATTTCCACAGATCTTTATATAGAATTTATCTTCACCCTATCAGTGGGATTTAATTTTTTTCAAATCACAAGCCACTTAGATCTTGAGAATAAAGTACATTCCAGGATAAATATATTTACTCATATTGCTTATAGCTATGAATCTTCAACTTTACACATGAATTGAATTTTTCACCCTTTTCCATAGAATACAGGATAGAATGTTCATTGTTATGGAAAATACTTTTAAAGTACTATTTTTTTATAATAAGTTATTTGGAAAAGCAGTCATAGGGAAATCTGTGCCATGGCCGAGACCCAGTGTTGGTTACCTAATTCTCAAATTAACTCTCCCCCACCTATGGTGAAGCAAGCCCTTCCCTATGATAGTTGGTTTACCAGTGATGAATAAGACTCCATTTCCTCATATGTAAAGTGGAAGAGTTGAGTTAAAACTCTAAGATTCTAGCCTGACTAGAAAGCAAGTTGATTGTATTCTCTGAATTTATTAAAAAATGATGTAAGTGTGAAATGGGGCTACTCGACACCATCTCAAATTTTAGTCATATTTTTCTCTTCCAAATAATAATACATAAATATCTTTACATTTTTGTACCATTCTGGGAACATGTAGGGGACTTTTCAGTAATGGTGCACAGCACTGCCAGCAACAGAGATGGTTACATGACTCATATCTGCCCTAATCATAGTGCCAGACTTGTTACATATTTTATGTGTAGTCACTGGGAGAGAAAGATAAAGAAATCTTTCTCGAATGATGTAGGCCTGGAGCTATCTGTGGATTTGTAGTCCCAACCCTCCATGCCCAATCCCAAGCTCTTGGCATGAAAGAAATTTAGCTGGAGGAGGGCAAATAAGGGCAAATGAAAGAAAAAAGGAGGGCAAGAGGGAAAGAGAAATAGAAAATGTGAGAAAGAAAGAGAATCATTTGAACCCCTGGATTTATCTATGCCTGAAGTGTCTTTCTGATCTTTCCAATTACATGAAGCAATAAATTACACCTCTTTTGCTTAAGCTAACTTATTTGAATTGCTTTTCTATCACCTTAACCTTAAAAATGCAGTTACCTGTGCCCAATATAAGGGAATGTGAAGTCAAGTTGGCCTTACTAAGCATCACAACAAACAATATAGTGGAGGTGATGGAATTCCAGTTGAGATATTTCAAATCCTAAGAGATAATGCTGTTTAAGTGCTGCACTCAATATGCCAGCAAATTTGGAAAACTATCAGTGGCCACAGGACTGGAAAACTTCAGTTTTCATTCCAATCTAAAAGAAGGGCAATACCAAAGAGTGTTCAAACTACTGCACAATCGCACTCATCTCACATGCTAGAAAACAATACTCAAAATTCTCTTAAGCTAGGCTTCAACAGTAAGTGAATCATGAAATTCTAAATGTTCAAGCTGTATTTAGAAAAGGCAGAGGAACCAGAGATCAAATTGCCAACATCCGTTGGATCATAATAAAAGCAAGAAAATTCCAGAAAAACATCTACTTCTGCTTTATTGAATACACCAAAGCCTTTGACTGTGTAGATCACAACAAACTGTGGAAATTTCTTAAAGAGATAGGAATACCAGGCCACCTGAGAAATCTGTATGCAGGTCAAGAAGCAGCAGTTAGAACTGGACATGGAAAAACAGACTGGTTCCAAATTGGGAAAGAAATATGTCAAGGCTGTATATTGTCATCCTGCTTATTTAACTTTTATGCAAAGTACATCAATGTGAAATGCCAGGCTGGATGAAGCACGAGCTGGAATCAACATTGCCAGGAGAAATATTAATAACCTCAGATAGGCAGATGATACTACCCTTATGTCAGAAAGCAAAGAGGAGCTAAAGAGACTCTTGATAAAGGTGAAAGAGGAGAGTGAAAAAGCTGACTTAAAACTCAACATTCAAAAACTGAAGGTCATGGCATCCGGTCCCATTACTTCCAGGCAAATAGAAGGGGAAACAATGGAAACAGACAGATTTTATATTCTTGTGCTCCAAAACCACTGCAGATGGTGAGTGCAGCCATGAAATTAAAAGGTGTTTGCTCCTTGGAAGAAAAGTTATGACTAACATAGATAGCATATTAAAAAGCAGAGATGTTAATTTGCTGACACAGTCCTGTCTAGTCAAAGCTATGGTTTTTCCAGTAGTTATGTATGGATGTGAAAGCTGGACTAGAAGGAAAGCTGAGAGCCAAAGAATTGATGTTTTTGAACTGTGTTGCTGGAGGAGACTCTTGAGAATCTTTTGGACTGCAAGGAGATCCAACCAGTCAAATCCTAAAGGAAATCAGTCCTGAATATTCATTGGAAGGACTGATGCTGAAGCTTAAGCTCCAATACTTTGGCCATCTGTTGTGAAAAGCTGACTCATTGGAAAAACGTGATGCTGAGAAAGATTGAAGGCAGGAGGAGAAAGGGATGACAGAAGATCAGATGGTTGGATGGCATCACCAACTCAATGGACATGAGTTTGAGCAAGCTCCAGGAGTTGGTGATGGACAGGGAAGCCTGGCGTGCTGCAATTCATGGGTCACAAAGAATCAGACAGAACTGAGTGACTGAACTAAACTCAATATAAGGGAATTGAAACTGGGTCAGGAAAAAAGCTTAAAAATCAAAACAAAAAAATCCCAGGACTTCCCTGGTGGTCGAATGGCTAAGACTCCATGCTCCCAATACAGGGGACCTGGGTTCAGTCCCTAGTTAGGGAACTAGATCCCACATGTTGTAAGTAAGATCAACAATTCCATGTGTCGCAACTAAGATCCAGTGTAGCCAAATGAATAAAAATTAATAAATGTTTTTTTAAAAAACCAATAGTGAATAATATTGAGTAATATTAAATGTGATCCTTATTTTTATTTGCTTATTTATTTACTGAGCACTTTCCAGATGCAAAATACCCTAACTTGGAGAAGTGAAACTGAGAATAGGACAAAAAGAAAGCTACCAAGCAAGTCAGAACCAACATCCCAACCTCAAAACATACTCTGTGGAAGCAGAGGAAGCAGTACCAACTAGAAAATCTGGGGAAAGCCTCATAGAGAAGGTGAGGATCAACTGGGACACTCCCAAGGTTGAAATGAAGATTGGTAAGAATGAAGCAAAACTCTGTTTAGGATTTTCTAGTATGGGTGACTGTGGTGCTTCATGGGATAGTCTGATAACTCTAAAGTGACATTAATCATTTTTTTCTGTTCAGAATTTGTGCAGTTTTCTTCTTGAATGTTTTTCTTACTAATTGTTATTTATAATAGAGAAAAGTTGGTTCAACATAGTTGTCCAGTAATGGATGGATTTTTAAATAAAGTAGGTCATAAAACACATTGTATTACATAATCCCATTTTTGAAGAAAATAATGCATGTTCATCCTGAAGGAAATAAAAAGAGATACACACCAGTGTATTTTCAGCAGGTGACTCTGGGTGGGTGGGTGAGTGGGCATCTTGGTTATTCTTTATACTGTTTTGCCTGTTTGCATTTTCTGATTTTTGTAATGGTCATGTGTGCTCATGTTTTTAATAACAACACAATGAGAAACATGAACATTAAAAAATAGAAAAATGTAAGAAAACTGAACACGATCAACACAGCAAGTAAGAAGGGCTGGGATACTGACGGGCAAAGGGACACCTTAACAGGGCGTGGAAGTGGCACAGCAAATATCTGGGCACTGGGTTGGGCTGAGGACACGGGTGGAAGAGTAGGAGTGGGGAGCAGCTTATGGTGGGTGTTTCGGAGAAAGGGGAAGCAATGAGCAGTACCTTTTCTGTTGCACCTGATTGAGTCATTTTAAAATAGCAAAATGCATTTGATTGTGAAAGAAAATTTTAGATGAAGAGATATCAGTAAGAAGGCCGTGTTTGGGCGTAGAGGGGTTAGTACATGCCCAGTCTATGAGAAACAGTCATAATCAGATGTGGACATTATCCCCTGAACAGAGGTCACCGCTTTTGTCACCTTGTTCTCGACTTTGAGAGAAACACAAAACACTGTGACAGTTTGAAACAAATCATTTTGAATGAGAGACTGAAAATCAGAAGCCTCAACAAAAGAGGAGGAGGATGATCTGCAAAGAATTCGTTAGGACAACAGATATTGATTACCGTGTCTCCAGGAACTTAAAAAATCACTTGGATTGCTGGAAAGGAGGTGTTTCTCTTCGGAGGTGACTGATGGAAGAGATCAAAAAGCAAGAGTTACCAGAGGTTTGTGAATCTAAATAGAATGCTTAATGTTGCTGAATACGGGAAAAACTTCTTAGAAAGTTCAAATAGAGAAAAAAAGCCAAACTTTCTGTGGACTGAATCAGAACAAGCTAACAGTGATGGGAAGAACTGAAGCCTTGGCAATAAAATTCTCTATGTAAGATTAAAAAAACAAACAAAACAGGAAAATCAAGCTCTTTAAAACATTGAAACAGCCTTTGAATGTATATCCCTTGGAACTGGTGATTATGCAAACCATGTTCTAAAATCTCCACCATATCTGTTGATAGTAAAGTTTCATTAAGTGTTTGCTCTGGGTTCATTTCTCTAATTGTGGATTAGGAGAACACAAGAGTGCTTAAGGGAAAACAGAATTGAGATTCAAAAGTTTTAGGTGAAGAGTCTGTGATGTCAGGCTATTAATGGAGAAGGTACTGCAACATTTCTTATCACTACACAAAACCATGGTCAGGACAAAGCTATTCTGAGTGAACAAGGCTGGAATCTATGTAACTCTCTGATAGGAATCAGAGCCCCCTTCCTCTGGCTGCCACCCCATCATTTCCTGGTTGTGTGTACTAAGTCACTTCAGTCGTGTCCACTCTTTGCTACTCCATGGACTGTAACCCACCAGGCCCCTCTGTCCGTGGGATTCTCCAAGGCAAGAATAGTGGAGTGGGTTGCCCTGTCCTCCTTCAGGAATCTTCTCGACTCAGGGATCAAACCAGGGTCTGCATTGCAGGCAGATTCTCTACCACTGAGCCTCCAGGGAAGCCCCTCATTTTCTGTGACTCAGGCTTAAATCCAGGCCCATGTAATACTTGTGCCTACTGTTGGGAGACAGTGCCTGCTAAGTTCATTTGCCCCCTTTTCAGATGCTGCTAATCTGAGACAGCTTTTGTCAAGGGACAGCTGTGGCCATGCCCATCTCAGGGCAGTTCAGCTGATCACGTTTTCGACTGTCTGCCCAGAGACTCTCTTTGGCTACACAACAAAGGACCTCCACCTGCAGACAAGAATGCTCTTGTTCAAATGACCATTGTTGTATCCTGAGCACTTGTTCAGATCAAACTGCTGGCTGACCCAGAGAGTATGGCTTCCTGTTTGTTTTTGCTCTAAAGCAGATCAGAAACGAGCCCTTTTTTCTTTCTCAAATTCTCCTCTGCTCATCACGTCTCAAAAGAAAGTTCTGGAGTCACAGCTTTCATCTCCGTCCTCTCCACAGCCCATGATTCAAATTTCCCATCTCTTTGGTTGAATTTGTAACCAGTGCAATCTCCCTTGGGCAGAGAAACCCCATCATGACGCTAAGAATTTTGCTCTTTTGTGCCCATCAGAACTTTATACCTCGTGGTTAGGTGTAGACCAAACGGCTCTCTTCCCGGTATAAGAGCAATTAGAGAAATTCTCTAATTCAGCCAAAATAGTCACAGGGATTAACTGAATCTACACTCTGAATAGAGAACTACCTACACTTTTTTGTGTATACTTGATATATGAGAAACTATAAAGGGCGCATAGAGGAAAAGGCCATAACCCTGAATAGGTGTGTCTGATAAAACAGTTTTTGATGGGTTTAGATTATTTTCCTTTGTAAATTCATGATGCTTTGGCACGTGTGCTAAGTTCTCTTCAGTCATGTCCGCCTCTTTGTGACCCTACCAGGCTCCTCTGTCCATGTCATTCTCCAGGCAAGAATGCTGGAGTGGGTTGCCATGCCCTCCTCCAGGGGATCTTCCCAGCCCAGGGATCAAACCCAAGTCTCTTATGTCTCCTGCATTGGCAGACAGATCTTTACCACTAGTGCCACTTGGGAAACCTCATGATGCTCTTATCATACTACTTATTGCTTTAGGGACTTGTACTCTTGCTAAAAATATAGACCTTAAACACTGTTCCTCTTGGGTTATTTCTGGGGAGGTTTTGCTTCTTTCACTGTGCATTGTAGAGTGCTGGCTGTAAAGGCAGGGTGTATAGTGTTCTTTTCCCCCCTCCCTACTCCTTCCCTCTCTCCCCTCATGGTTCTTTCCTCCCTCTCTCCCTGAGACAAATGTTTTGCAATTGCATTATCTTTGCTATGATAGTTACCCTCTGATAGTCTGATGTAGGTCAAGAGCCTGATAGCCAGAGGAGATCCTCTTTTTTCTTGCAAAAGTTTCTGAACCTTTCAAGGTAGGCAAATGAGGAGGAACCAGAGTTGAAGGCTTGGGAAGTCATTACTTGAACAGTCCTGCCCTGCAAGAGCTTTGTGGCGAGTAGGCTGTAGGTGTTTAAGGCGATGTTTTTCTTAGCTGTGTCCTGTCCCTCGGTGGCCTTCTCAGAGGTGCTCTCTAAGGGACCACATCAACACACCAGCAGTGACTTCCTCCAGCTGCTGCCCGCCCTCTTTTTTTTTTTTTTAAACAGTTTGCCTGAAAGTTAGTCTGTCTGCAGGAAATAATCTTTCCTGACTGTTTTCTTTTGTGTGATTCCACATGGCTCCCTGCCAGCTCTCTCTCCTGTTTGGATTGTTGAGAGACTCTCATGCATTCTTCGTCCAGCAAAGCAGTGACTCCCTTTCCCTCCAGAGCTGTGCACTGGCCATCTCTTGTCCTCTGAGCTCCCTAGATGAGTACTCTCCTTACTGCCCGTGACCCATAGGATTTTTACTTGCAGTTTCTTCTCCTTAACACTTAGACACAGGGCTGGACCACAGCAGAAGCTGAGTGAGACATATGATGGGCCCAGAATCTCTGCCTTTCACTCCAGAATAAATGTCATTGAACTAAGAGTTTCTTCTCTCCCCTTTTCCTGAGACTGTACTTCCCCAAGCAGGCCACTCCAGAGAACCTCTAGAAATGTAAAATGAGGATAATAATAGTTCTTACCTCATAGGGTTGTGTGAAGGTTAAATGAGTTAATGTGTTTGAAGCACTTACAACAGATGCTGGCACATAGTAATTGCCGTTTAAGTGTAGGTTATTATCACAATTACAGTGCCATGAGCATGAACCTCTAGTTCTGTGAGGCGGAAGCTGAGGTATGGAGATGGAGGTGGGAAAAGCAAGGGTTAGTTCTGAACAAAGAGACTAGGATTCAGACTAGGGAACCTAAGTACACTAGGTTTATTAATTGATAGGAACTGAGTGACTTCACTTTCACTTTTCACTTTCATGCATTGGAGAAGGAAATGGCAATCCACTCCAGTGTTCTCACCTGGAGAATCCCAGGGACAGAGGAGCCTGGTGGGCTGCCGTCTATGGGGTCGCACAGTCGGACACCACTGAAGCAGCTTAGCAGCAGCAGCAGCAGCTAATTAAAAACAATCTTGTTGAAATTTCTTTGATCTCAGCTTCATGAAGAGGAAATATTGACTAGCCAGACAGCGAGATATTAAAATTATGCATCTGGCTAGATTGGAAGAAATAGCTGATGGTACTCAGAAAGCTAGATGAACTTTTAAAATCCTAGTTTATGCCTCTCAACAGTACCTAAATGATTGCCTGAGATTTCAAAGGGACTCTGGAGCCTAACAGAAATCAAGATGCAAACTCATTAGCCCACAGGCAGTCAGTATCTACCTGTCAGCAGTTGAGTTTTAGACCTTGAACAGCTTTTGTGTTCTGCATCTTTAGGCTTCTGAAAGGTGCTGAGAATGCAGACCCAACTCAAGTACAGTAATTGAACAAAAAAATTCCTCTCTTGTTTTAGGAGTCCTATGTTTTCCAGATTTTTATAAGATTAGCCCATTACTTGCAATCAGATAAAAAGACCCCCTCCCACCAAAATCAGCATCGCGATCGCTGTCCACCTGCTTTGATCATTCTTTCTGCTTCCTTGACTGCCTGAGCTCTCTCTGCCAGCCTCCCTGTCTGCCACCTTCAGGAAGCTTGTTGATCAGACCAGCCTTCATCTGCATCACAGCCCTCCTGCTACGTCTCCTCTCTCTCTCCCAACAACTGCATGTAAAACAAGGGATGTTCTGCACGTTTTAATTTAGCCAAATTGATTCTATTGATATCTTGTCAGATATCCTGAAGCCTACGGCCTCATTGGCCACACAGGACAGATCAGAGGTGGACCCTCTGGTCTTTTGACCCTGATTATTCTTCATTTCTATTCTGGCTTTTGGCATTATAGAATTACATTGGGAAGGAAAGCCTGAGGGAGGTGGAAGGAAGGAAACAAGGCCTGGGAGGTCAGTGCTCCAAAGCACAAGAATAGACGAACTGCCGCTGGGACCTCTCAGCGCAGGCACCTTCCCTTCACAGTCAGTGTGGATTGTCCATCGCCTCCCAGGACTCCCAGCTGAGGGCTGGCGTGGACCAAGTGAGAGCTGCCTGGGCAGTTTCTGACCAGGGTCCCCTCTACACAGTCATCGCACCTTCCTCAGGGCCACCTCCCACCGCTTTTAGGGGCTTCACATCTGAATATTTACTAAGCAGACAAAGGAACAGTTGTTGGAGCCTATGGTTGGAGAACAGAAGGTGGCCTAGGGGTGCAGCAGCAGGGCAGGCTCTTGCTTGGCAAATGCTTGACGGGGCTTATTTTGTTATTTTTATTTTGTTTGGGTATTTGTTGATATTACTGAAAATATCAGGAGATGATGATGTGTGTGTGTGTGTGTGCTCAGTTGCTTCAGTTGTGTCTGACTATTTGCCATCCTCTGGACTGTAGCCCACCAGGCCCCTCTGTCCATGGGATTCTCCAGGCAAGAATATTGGAGTGGGTTGCCATGCCCTCCTCCAGGGGATCTTCCCAACACAGGGACTGAACCCTTTTCTCCTGCGTCTCCTGCATTGCAGGCAGATTCTTAACCACTGAGCCCCTGGCCTCAGGAGATAATATGTGCCCTAATTATACCTCTGGAGTACTTTTTGACAATTCTGATAATTTATTGGTTTTCAAAGTTCAAGTCTTTGCATTGGAAATTCCTCTAATATTTGAGTTTGGTTTTTACATGAAGGTGGCTTGAGACTGAAGAGTCTATGAATAATATATGCAATTTGTAACCATCTGTGGAGCTGAAAATGAAATAGATTGTGTGTGTAAAATCTCTGTATTTGCATGCTCTATTTGGAATTTAGAGTTTTAAGTGAAAGCTGGTGCCTTTATCTGACTTGTCAACATTATAGATGATACTGTATATTTATAAAGATATTTGCATATCTTTTATCAGACAGATGCTCTTAGATGATTTAGTGTCCAAGCTCATATTTGGAAAATAAATTAATACATGAAATGAAGAGGAAAAGCTCAGGGGATTTGACTCACTCTTAGTGCTGTGTTCCTCTCGCATTGGGAAGTGTGACCTTTTGGGGACAATGCTGAATGCAGGCAAATGAGTGAAATAGGAGCCTTCCTAGTGCTCTGTCTTTTGTTATCACCCACCTGCAGCCTACAGTGTGTCCTAATCCTCAGAGATTTATTTTGGGCTCTGTAGTTCATTGATTATTTAAAAAGACTTCCTTTCTACTGAGTTTTAAATAGAGTCTCAGTTCACTTCAGTTCAGTTGCTCATTCATGTCTGACTCTTTGCAACCCTATGAACCGCAGTACACCAGGTCTCCCTTGTCTATCACCAACTCCCAGAGTCCACTCAAACCCATGTCCATTGAGTCGGTAATGCCATCCAACCATCTCATACTCTGTCGTCCCCTTCTCCTCCAGCCCTCAATCTTTCCCAGCATCAGGGTCTTTTCCAGTGACTCAGCTCTTTGCATCAGGTGGCCAAAGTATTGGAGCTTCAGCTTCACATCAGTCCTTCAGTGAACGCCCAGGACTGATCTCCTTTAGGATGGACTGGTTGGATCTCCTTGCAGTCCAAGGGACTCTCAAGAGTCTTCTCCAACACCACAGTTCAAAAGCATCAATTCTTTGGGGCTCAGCTTTCTTTATAGTCCAACTCTCACATCCATACATGACCACTGGAAAAACCATAGCCTTGACTAGACAGACCTTTGTTGGCAAAGTAATGCCTCTGCTTTTTAATATGCTGTCTAGGTTGGTCATAGCTTTCCTTCCAAGGGGTAAGCATCTTTTCATTTCATTGCTGCAATCACCATCTGCAGTGATTTTGGAGCCCCCTAAAATAAAGTCTGCCACTCTTTCCACTATTTTCCCATCTATTTGCCATGAAGTGATGGGACCAGATGCCATGATTTTAGTTTTCTTAATGTTGAGCTGTAAGCCAACTTTTTCACTTTCCTCTTCTTTCACTTTCATCAAGAAGCTCTTTAGTTCTTCTTCACTTTCTGCCATAAGGATGGTGTCATCTGCATATCTGAGGTTATTGGTATTTTTCCTGGCAATCTTGATTCCAGCTTGTGCTTCCTCCAGCTCAGCATTTCTCATGATGTACTCTGAATTTAAGTTAAATAAGCAGGGTGACAATATACAGCCTTGACATACTCCTACAAGCTGGAATCAAGATTGACAGGAGAAATATCAATAACCTCAGATATGGAGATGCCACCACCCTTATGGCAGAAAGTGAAGAAGAACTAAAGAGCCTCTTGATGAAGGTGAAAGAGGAGAGTAAAAATGCTGGGTTAAAACACAACATTCAAAAAACAAAGATCATTGCATCCAGTCCCATCACTTTATGGAAAATAGATGGGGAAACAATGGAAACAGTGACAGATTTTATTTTCTTGAGCTCCAAAATCACTGTAGATGGTGACTGCAGCCATGAAGTTAAGACACTTGCTCCTTGGAAGAAAAGCTATAACCCACCTAGACATCATGTTAAAGATCAGAGACATTGCTTTGCCGACAAAGGCCCATCTAGTCAAAGCTATGGTTTTTCCAGTAGTCATGTATGGATATGTGAAAGTGAAAGTCACTCAGTCGTGACCGTCTCTTTGTGACCCATAAACTATACAGTCCATAGAATTCTCCAGGCCAGAACCCTGGAGTGGGTAGCCATTCCGTTCTCCAGTTGATATTCCCAACCCAGGGACTGAACCCAGGTCTTGTGCATTGCAGGAAGATTCTTTATCATCTGAGCCACAAGGAAAGCCCAAGAATATTGGAGTGCATAGCTTATCCTTTCTCCAGGGGGTATTTCCAGCCCAGAATCTAACCAGGGTCTCCTGCAATGCAGGTGGATTCTTCACCAACTGAGCTATGAGGGAAGTGTATGGATATGAGATTTGGACCATAAAGAAAGGTGAGTGCCAAAGAGCTGATGCTTTTGCACTGTGGTGTTGAGAAAGTCTGAGAGTCCCTTGGACTGCAAGGAGATCAAGCCAGTCAATCCTAAAGGAAATCATTCTGGGATATCCATTGGAAGGACTGATGCTGAAGCTGAAGCTCCAATACTTTGGCCACCTGATGTGAACTGACTCATTGGAAAAGACCCTGATGCTGGGAAAGATTGAATCCAAGAGGAGAAGGGGGTGAGAGGATGGGATTGTTGGATGTCATCACCAAACTCGATGGACATGAGTTTGAACAAGCTCTAGGAGTTGGTGATGGACAGGCAAGCCTGGCATGCTTCAGTCCATGGGGTCACAAAGAGTTGGACATGACTGAGCGACTGAGCTGAACTGAACTGAACTGAACTGAACACAACAATGTACATTAGTTATATTTCAATTAAAAGAAAAAAGATAGTCTAGAACAAAGAGAGTCAATGCTTCTGCTTACAAGATTTTCAGAAAAAAGAAAGACCCATAGAGAGTTGTCTCCACAAAATGTCATATATACTCACTCCTGATTCCGCATGTCAATAGTATCCACTAAGAGTAGTAAGCACTGCTTAGTGTTTTGTGATTGGTCAAGGGATTGCTTGCAGTCAGAGGGTCATCCACAGCATCCTCCAGAGTTTCTCTCCTTTGAGAACACCAATATATTTCTGCAATGAGCTCTTTCTCCTTTATCAGTAAACTTTCCGCACTACTGCTCCTGCTAAGTCGCTTCAGTCGTGTCTGACTGTGTGCGACCCCATAGACGGCAGCCCACCAGGCTCCGCCATCCCTGGAAGTCTCCAGGCAGGAACACTGGAGTGGGTTGCCATTTCCTTCTCCAATGCATGAAAGAGAAAAGTAAAAGTGAAGTCGCTCAGTCATGTCCAATTCTTTGTGAGCCCATGAACTGTAGCCTACCAGGCTCCTCCGTCCATGGGATTTTCCAGGCAAGAGTACTGGAGTGGGTTGCCCGTGACTTCTCCGAGTTTCCACACTGTATTTTGGTAATTCCCCCAATATTTAAAATATTTGTTATTGAGCACGTCCTATGTGCCAGCCCTTGCTGATGCTTCTCATAAGTTACTGAAGCTGTTTATCTCAGATTGGGACTCGAACCCAGACAGAATCCACAAGTCCACAGTTTTCCAGCTGAGATCACAGACGTGGTTTCAGGACCTAATGAAGCTCAGGTTCTTGTCTCAATGCAGAAAGAATTCAATGCAGAAAGATCTCAGTGGAGAAACAGTTCTAAGAAAGAGGCAAAGTGATAGGTAAGATGCGGATTTATTCAGAGTAACACACCACAGACAGAGTGTGTTCATTGCCGAAAGTGAATGTGGCCTTGAAATGTGGTGTGTTTACTATTTATGGGCTGGGTGATATCATAGGCTAATGAGTGGGAGGATTATTCCAGCTATTTTGGGGAAGGGGGAAGATTCCAGGAAGATTCCACTGCCCACTTTTTGGTGTTTGATGGTTGGCCTTGGGAGTGTCTTGGTGCCTCTGGGTGTGTCATTTTCCAGGGAGGGTATACTGAGGATCAAGGTCTAGTCGAAGTTGACTCGTCTGCCATCTTGGACCCATTTGATTCTAATCAGTTTATGTTGTGTCCTCAGGCTATGCTCTTCTTTGAAAGTTTGTACCCTGTCCCCTTCCCTCCTGTTTTACTACTGCTGTTATCTCCATTCCAACAGATGAAGAAGTCTCTGGGGTTAGAGCAGTTTAGCCAGTCACTTGGGTGAATAGTGTCAGGGACTGAACTGAAAGATCTGTTTTTTTTTGTAATCTCATTTAAAACAACAACAAAAAAGGACTTCCTTGGCAGTCCAGAGCTTGTTGAGACTTTGCCTTCCATTGCAGGCTATGTAAACTCTATCCCTGATCAGGGAGCTAAGATCCTATATGCCTCCTTGCTAAAAACCAAAGCATAAAACAGACACAATATTGTAACAAATTCAATAAAGACTTTAAAAATCTGCATCAAAAAAAATTATGAGAATTTTAAATTCTTAAAAATTATGAGAAAAGGGAACTGTGAAGTTCTTATTGAAAGATTCTTGAGGAGAGGAATAGGTGTAGATGGAGTAGAGAATTAGAAGCAGGAACAGAAAAACTGGGGGGAAAATTCTCTTCACCTTGTGGTCGGCATTTAAGTCACTGTATCTACAAACAGTGTTTGGAGAAAGCTCTAAAATAATTAATAGCACATGAGAGTTTAAATTATCATTGTCTACATTTAAGAAACATTTTGCATATCTGCTCAAGGCTTCCAGAATAGTTTTGAGTATGAATGTGACAGGAAGAAACAAAGAAGGCCCAGAGGCAAGAAAAGGCAATTAGTGGGGCTCAGACAGGGTGCCTCAAGGGAGGCAGAGGTTCTGACCTGACCCCTTCACCTAGCTAGGGGAAGGCTAAGTCGGCTTCGGGCTGTTTTCTCACTGTGAATGGGGTCTCCCTTCATGGCCTCCTCTGAGACTTACCCATGCATACACTGGAACTTGGGCCTTAATTTTCCTTGGTAAAATGGCTTATGTGGCCCACATGCAGTATACGAGTTATTGGACTATAACCAGTCAACTCACTAATTTTCAGATGCATTGATTAGGTTCAAATGTGCCACAGTCCTAGAAGGGGAGCAAGCTAGTAGGCTTCAGCCAAACTTAGCTTAATTCATGGTACCTTGAGGATTTTGGTGCTAGAATTTGGACAAAAATTAACTTTCATCTTTCAAGTGAAGTTATGAACTAGTAGTAATAAGGACCTCAAGGCTTTGCATTGCTTTGTATTTTTTAACCCCTGTAGTTGAGAGGGCATATAGCGTAGCACCGTTACCCCAGTTTTATGCGTGAAATAGCTGTGTGTGTGTGTGTGTGTGTGTGTGTGTGTGTGTGTGTGTGTGTGCTGTCGCTTCAGTCGTGTCCAACTCTGCCGCTCTATGGACTATAGACTGTCAGGCTCCTCTGTCCATGGGATTCTCCAGGCAAGAACACTGGAGTGGGTTGCCATGCCCTCCTCCAGGGGGTCTTCCCGACCCAGGGATTGAACATCTCTTATGTCTCCTGCGTTGGTAGGCAGGTCCCTTATCACTAGTGCCACCTGGGAACGCAGAGTTAAATGGTTACTGAAGCCATGCAGGCAGTTGCTGGTAAAACTGAACTGAGAAGCAAAGTCTTTCCACTAGATGGCGCTGCCCACTAAACTAGAGGCTTGGGGTTGCGCTGCCTGCTGGTCAGAGCTTGTTTTTCAGTACACAAGCCGGGAAGTTTCTCTCCCCATCCCTTAAAGACAGAAAGAAGAAAGCCTCGTTAAAAGCGCCATTGTCTTCCTTAGCTTTTCTCTGCTCAGCCATAATTTAGGGTGGTTAATATCAAGGTGCAGATCTGAACACAGTATTTCTGGAATATCTGTGCTTCATGTGGAGGACTGGCAGTTTGGAGGCCACATTTATAAAGCAAATTTCTGAAGATTATTTTTAAAATGAATATTATTTTTTTTAAATACTTTGGTTTATATGATTAAAATTGAGATGTATATAAAGGAATAAATCTGATATTCCAGACAAAACATGGACCTAGAAGTGAGGATAAACAATTAAAAATAATACTGCTGAAAGAAAAATTATTCCCTTCGTTTTAGGCTTTGGTATAAATCTGCTTCCCTGATGGCTCAGTGATGAAGAAAAGGAGGAGACTCCGGTTCAATCCTCGGGTTGGGAAGATCTTGTGGAGAAGGAAATGGCAACCCAATCCAGTATCCTTGCTTGGGAAATCCCAGAGACAGAGGAGCCTAGCCGGCTACAGTCCATAGAGTTGCAAAAGAGTCAGAGAGGACTTAGTGACTAAGCAGCAACAATAATAACTCAGAATAAATTACAAAGAGAAATACTATTTTAATACTTCATTGTCTCTCATTTATGAATATCCAAGAAAGACTATAATAGTATGTGAAAATCCATTTTCCTTTGTTCAATTAATATGATCTTTCTAGTCCAATTTTTTTTTTTTGAAAGGTATTAGGGTTATGTGGTGCTTTAGTTATTCAGTTGTATCTGACCCTTGAGACACCATGGACTGTAATGTGGCCCACCAGGCTCCTCTGTCCATGGGATTCTCCAGGCAAGAATACTGGAGTGGGTTGTGATTTCCTTCTCCAGGGGATCTTCCTGACCCAGAGATCAAACCTGGGTCTCCTGCATTGGAAGGGGATTCTTTACTAACTCAGCCATCAAGGAAGCCTGCTAAGTTTATAAATATAAACCAAATACTGGTGTGTACTTGGGCTTGGTCTTGGATACTGCATTGCTATCTCTTTGCTGATAGTTTGGATGATAAATGTTTTTGGCCTGGTTACTGTTGAGACTTTTAAAAAACAAGAATCTTATATTATATATTAAATATTATATATTTTAAAAAGAATCTTTTTTCATATTTAATGGGCAACTTTTTAAAGGAGTTTTAGTTTTATGGAAAATTTGCCTAGAAAGTACAGGAGGGGTCCCTTGATTCCCTCTTCCCCTATTATCATCTTGTATTAGTGTAGTATAATTGTTACGGTTGAAGGACAATATTGATACACATTATTCTTAATTAAAGTCCATAATATAATTAGGGTTCTCTAGTTCTTTGTGTTGTGTAATTCTATAGATTTTCACAAATGTATAGTGCTATACATCCACCATTATAGCATCATACAGAATAATTTCACCACCCTTATTCCATGCTCTGGTAAAAAAGCACAATTTAAGAGAATGATTTGAGATCTAATTGGCTTTATTAGATGATCCGTGAATCAGGCAGCCTTCCATCTAGCAACTAGAAAGTGTTCAGAAGTGTTGTAAAAACTGCAAGGTTTTTATAGGAAGAGGGGTGGAGCAGCGGATCTATTAGCAAAAGAAAAGAGAGGATTATTTTTAGTCTGGGATGTCTTTTTGGGGGAAGGGAAAGGTGCAGACTTTATCACTCCTCTTGTTCCTCTGGGCATGAGGAGAGAGTGGAGGTGGTAGAGAGGGCCCATTTGACAGCTTACCTCATTGGTGCCAACAGAAAATTCCAAACAGGCTGATTAAGATCACATTTCTGGGGAAGGTTGAAACTGCAATTAAGTTAGATATTAAATCTGTGTTTGATATCCTGCTGCTGCTGTTGCTTCTAAGTCGCTTCAGTCTTGCCCGACTCTGTGCGACCCCATAGACGGCAGCCCACCAGGCTCCTCCATCCCTTTGATTCTCCAGGCAAGAACACTGGAGTGGGTTGCCATTTCCTCCTCCAATGCAGGAAAGTGAAAAGTAAAACTGAAGTTGCTCAGTCGTGTCTGACTCTCGCAACCCCATGGATTGCAGCCTACCAGGCTCCTCCGTCCTGGGCATTAGACAATTGATGACATTTTGGGCCAGTGATTTTCTTTTTAACTGGTCCATCTATTCATTCCTCTCTTTCTCAGCCATCAGCCCTTGGCAATGATTCATTATTTTTTCCTGTCCTTATGGGTTTTGCCTTTTTTCAGAATTTCATATAATTGGGACCATAGAGTACTTAGCCTTTATAGACTGACTTAGTAATATACATTTAAAATTCCTCCATATCTTTTTGTGGCTGGTAGCTCTTTTATTTTGTAATTACTGAATAATAATGCTTGGATGTGCCAGTTTGTTTATCCATTCACCAATTGAAATAGCATCTTCATTGCTTCCAATTTTTGGCAACTATGAATAACGCTACTGTAATCATCTGTGTGCAAGTCTGTGTCAGGACATAAGTTTCCAAGTCATTTGGTAAATACCTAGGAGGACAATTATTGGATCACATGGTTATGAACGATTAGCTTTGTGAGACATTGCCAGCCTGTTTTCCAAATTGGCTGTACCATTTTGCATTCCCACAACATTCTCACATCCTTATAAGAAGGCCATTCTAATAGGGGTGTCGTGTTACTGTATCTTATTGTTTTTTAAGTTGTTTAAGCTGACTTTTATGATTGGATGCCAGATACTGTGAATTTTATTTTATTTTTCAGGGGAGGTGGATATTTTTATATTCTTAAAAATTTTTTAAAACTCTGTTTTAGTACACAATTGAATTTCTCAGAAATAATTTTGGGTATATTTTTTAAATTTGTTAAGAATAGTATTTTTTCTAGGTATTATTATTCCCTACTAATGAAGCAAGACCATTCCAAATATTCTACACATTGTGTCCTAAATTATAAGGATTTTCTGTCTGGAAACAGGTACTGTTCTCAGGTACCTTTGATTGCTGGGTTCTGTTCTCTCTTATCTTCTCAGATGATTCTTTCCTTGCTGTTCCAATTTCTTTAAAATTACTTATACACTGTCCTTCTAAAAAGGCTTCCCTGGTGGCTCAGACAATAAAGAATCTGCCTGCAATGCAGAAGACCTGAGTTTGCTCCCTGGAGAAGGAAGACCCCCTGGATAAGGGAGTGGCAACCCACCCCAATATTCTTGCCTGGGAAATCCCATGGCCAGAGGAGCCTGGCAGGCTACAGTATATGGGGTTGCAAAGAGTTGGACACGACTGAACAACTACCACTTTCACTTTCTAAAAATTGTTTCAGGAGGGGGAATAATCTGGTTCCTGTTATTCCATCTTGATCAGATGCAGAAGTCCCATGTGTATCCTTTAAAGGGGGAAAAAAATCACACACAAAAAATAAGAGAAGACTGTTTCAGGTAGTGGGCTGAGGAAATGATAAAATTAGTTCCAGATGAAGTCAGAGGTGTTCATGATAATCTTTGATAAGTACTTATCACCAAACAATCAAAACACATGTATTCCTTCTATACCTACTTTTATTATAGAATTAATACGTAATGTCAATAAAGCTAAAAGATATTCTTAGCTTTTTCCAAGGGTCAGTGGAAATAAATCAAGTTTTCTTTCATTTTCACTAAATCTAACTGTTTTTCCAAAGATAAATTCAATTGGTACTGGAATATTTTTAAAGCTAAACTTTTCTCCTTCATACAATAATACTCATAATGCTTAACTTTATTTTCATAGAGGCAGAGAATGTTATTATTTGAAGGCTGTTTAGAGATCAAAAATCTCATTTTACATATGGAGAAAGGAAACTGAGGTGCAGAGAGAATTGACCAGTGAAGGTGAAAGTATTAAATACAATGCAGTCAAATAACCAAGGAAGATATTATTCTTCATATGTTGTAGTTCAGGAAAGTCAGGCTCATAGGTCTCAGATGACTTAGTGTTATATGTAGTGATAGAGCTGGAGTCATTTATGGATAAAGAGTAGAATGTTTTCATATTTCTAGTCCTTTTTAGAAAATGAGCTCCTGTTTTCTGATCCTCAGACCAGGATTCCTTTTGCAGCAGCCCAGAGGAAACTTACAAGAAGTCAAAGAACCATGTAACTCATATAATTCTGAGAAATGTTTCTATAGTGATAGTATGACATAGAAGCCAGGATGTGGTGTGGACATTTCCATCCTATCTCTTAAATATAATTTATCAACAATGCTTATATAAGAAAGAGAAATACCTTTTATTCCATTGCAACATTTCACAATTCCTTTCCAATTTCACAATTTCACCTCTTTAATACATTGCAACCACTTGTACTATGTGATCCTAATCCAGAAATAGTTGTACTAGATGGCTCCTCATTAGTACAAGGGCTGGATGAAGTTTTTTTAGATCTTTTGGTACAGTTACAGGCATGTAGGTTCTCCTGCTCATGTGCAGTATCTGTAGACTTGGCAGATATTGAAATGCGTTGATGCCTTATAATTTACATCAACTGTGTTAGGGGCCGGGGCAAGGATGAAAGAAAGCATTCCAAAAGAAAATAACTGCTGATTATAATTAGGTGTTTCTGTTTAACAGATTAAAAGAATATTGGCAGGACATGAGCGAAACTACTAATTAAGTTGGCTTTGATTCCAGATCCCTGATACTTGAGCAGGAACTTCAGAACTCTCCTAATTTCCACTGTAGCCACCACACTCACATTTTAGCCTGCTCAGGTTCAATGTTCTCAGAGTAAATGGTTTTGGGGGAAAAAAGAGTGACCAAAAAAAAAGAAACAAAGAAATGATTTTTTAGCAACAATTTATGGTTCCTTTGGTTCAAGGATTTAAAATTTCAGTTTTTTGGTAAAATATCCCAACAAACAACATCCTGAAGATAATTTTTGGAGTTCTTATACCTAGACTTATACTGGCCATGGGATTAAATCACTGACTCCATATGTGCCTGATTCAGTGTTATTCACATATGAGGGGCTCAGGCCCCATTTGTGGTTGATGCATATGTCATTGGAGAAGGAAATGGCAACTCACTTCAGTATTCTTGCCTGGGTCCCCTGGACAGAGGAATTCTTGGCGGGCTACAGTCCATGAGGTCACAAAGAGCTGGACACGATGCAGGGACTAACACACACATTGATGCATTAGGGGACAGTTTTGTTTAGCACTTGCAAAATTTACAAGCCTCTGGGCTAGCTATTTAGCCCCAAGTATATTTCTCTCTTATCTGTATAATTTATTTACCTTGAAAGATTTTTTTTTGATGTAGACCAGTTTTAAAGGTTTTGTTGAGTTTGTTACAATATCGCTGCAATATGCATATATATATTATACTTTAGGTTTTTTGGCCATGAGGCATGTGGAATCTTTGCTCCCTGACCAGAGATTGGACCATACCCCCTGCATTGGAAGGTGAAGTCTTGACCACTAGATCACCACGGAAGTCTGTACCTATATAATTTAGCTTTAGGCTTTTGCTGTTCTTGTTGGTTGCATATAGTTACAACGGATGTGCTAATCCTTTTCACTGGGAGTCTTCAACTGAATAAAAATGACCAAACCTCAAATTTGCCCACCAGCATTTTATACTTTAGCATTTGTTAGTCACTTCCTTTCACTAGGTTGATTTCAGAACTGTGCCAGATAATTGTATGATTCATCTTTGGTCAGAGTTGGCTCTAGTTAACAAATAAGTCAATAACTACGTGAGGTTTAGTACCTTAAACATTCATTCTCACTTTATCTTCTTATGAAAAATGTGTTTTATTTCACCATCTCTCCTTCCATTATACATCTACATACTGTAGTTTCTTGTAATTGAAATAGTGGGAAGGATTTCTTCAAGTTTCATATCTGTACTTTCTAAACCATTTAATTTTGAGACAACGAGACTGTTTGGTTCTTATAATGATAAAAGAAGGATTTATTTGATGCTTTGAAGCCAACGTGTTTGGATTCTTAGTGAAAAATCATCATTGAAAATACAGGGGGATTTAATAGATCTGTTCTGAGATGCCTAGTTTATGAATACTATTTTCATAGAGCACTGCAATATTGGAAATGATTTGAGTAGATAGTATCCAGCCTATTCAGTGAAGGTTATGATCCTTGACAGATAGGCTTCTGACATGCTTTCTTTTGCAACATGCTGATTTCAGCGTGGGAATAGTGTCTTCATCTCTGAGGTCACTGAGTGAGATGGTTAATTTTATGTGTCAACCTGGCTAGGCTACAGGGCCCCGTTTGGCCAAACATTACAGCAGACGTTGCTCTGAAGGTATTTTGCAGATATGATTAACGTTTGCAGTCAGTTGCCTTTAAATATCTCTTCCTTTATCGAGGCGCTTACCCTTGATAATCTAGAAGGTCTGATCTAATCATTGAAGGCTGTCAGAGTGAAAACTGAGGTTTCCCAGAGAAGCAAGAATGAAATGAAAAGAGTTGATAAGACTTTCTATGTTGGAAACATGCTGGACTAGGAATCAGAATATTTACAACTTAGCCTAGACCTGCCTGCCTATCTGATAGGATTGTGACATAAATCAAGTGAAATAATTTATGCAAAGCATTTCAGAAATTCTATTGAGGCACAAACATTTGAAATTTTATTCAAATACAGAAGTAAGCTTTACAGTGTTTTGGTGAGCACTTCCTATAACTTAATGTGTCATACAGTATTGATGTCTGTGAAATACACTTTTGTTTAATATAATAGGCAGAATATTCATAGGTTTTGATTTCTATTTGGTCTTCTATTATTTTATGTTGGCTTTTTGCTTGGTTTAAGAAATATCTTATTATGAAAACTAATCAAACTCAAAAGCTTTTGTGCAACAAAGAAAACCATAGTGAAAACAGAAATACAACCCAAAGAATGAGAGAAAATATTTGCAAACAATGTGACCAACAAGAGATTAATCTCTAAAATTTACAAACAACTCATTTGGGTAAACTCCAGGAGTTGGTGATGGGCAGGGAGGCCTGGTGTGCTGCAGTTCATGGGGTCGCAAAGAGTCAGACATGACTGAGCTAAACAGAACTGAACATGTGGCTCAATATCAAAATAACAAATGACCCAGTCAAAAAATGGGCAGAAGAGCTGAATAGACATTTCTCTACAGAAGACATAGAGATGGTGAAGAGGCACAGTAAAAGGTGCTCAACATTGCTAAGTATTAGAGAAATGCAAATCAAAGCTATAATGAGATATCATCTCACATCAATCAGAGAGACCATCATCAAAAAAGTCTACAGGCAACAAATGGCGTGGAGGGTAGAGAACCCTCCTACACTGTTGATGGGAATGCAAATTGGTACAGCCACTATGGAGAACAGTAATGAAGTTTCCTTAAAAAACTAAAAATAGAACTACCACATGATCCTGCAATCTCAGTCCTGGTCATATATCAAGAGAAAATATGGTTCAGAAGAATAGATACACCCCAATATTCATTGCACTGCTATTTACAATAGCCAAGACATGGAAGCAACCTAAATGTCCATTGACAGATGAATGGATAAAGAAGATGTGGTACATATACACAATGGAATAGTATTCAGCCATTAAAAAGAATGAAATAATGCCGTATGCAGCAACATGGACAGACCTGGAGATTATTATACTAAATGAAGTAAATCAGACAGAGAAATACAAATGTCATATGATATTGCTTATATGCAGAAACTAATAAAAATTATACATATGAACTTGCCTATAAAGCAGAAATGCTCATAGACTTAACGGAATAACCTTACAGTTACTAGAGGAAGAGGTTGGTGGGGAGGGATGGTCTGGGAGTGTTGGATTGAGATGTACACATTACTAAATTCAATACAGATAACTAGCAAGGACTTACTGTATAGCACAGGGAACTCTGCTCAATATTTTCTAATAACTTAATGGGAAAAAATTTGAAAAAGAATAGATGTTTCTACATGTATAACTGAATTACTTTGCTGTACAACTGAAACCAACACAAAACTGCAAAGCAACTATACTTTAATATAAAATTTAAAAAAAGCTCTATAGAAAAAGTTAAGCATAAAATTATCATAGGATTCATCAGTTCCACTCCTAGGTATTTATCCCAAAGAATTAAAAACAGTTGTTCAAATAAATACTTGTACACATTCATAGTAACACTATTCATAATATTAAAAAAAACCCTGAAAACAGCCTATGTCTATCAGTGGATTAAAAAATGAATTTTGGTATAGCCACACAATGGAATATTATTCTGTCATGAAAAGGATGAAGTACTGATACACACTACAATGTGGATGAAACTCATAAACATTGATCTCAGTAAAAGGAGTCAGACACAAAAGGGCACATGTTATGACCATTTACCTGACATATATAGAATCTGTAAATCCATAGAGACAGAACACAGACTGGTGGTTACCAGTAGCTGGGGTAAGGAGAAATAGTTGCTTAATGGAATGCGGTTTTATTTTGGGATGATGAGGATGTTTTGGAACTTGATAGAGGTGGCCGTTGTACAACACTGTTAATATGCTAAATGTTACTGAATTGTTCATTTTAAAATGGCTAATTTTCTGTTACGTACTTTCATGAGCTCAGTATGGGCAAAGGAAGTAGAATGAGGAGCGCCTTATCTTAAAAAATGAACCTGTAGAAAGGATTGTTCTTTTCTGGATTGGGGCTTTAGCAAGTACATTTGTCAGAATTGTGTGTAAAATAAAGTGAATGTGTATATATATATATATATGTGTATAAATATATATATATGTGTATATATATATAAATGTATATATATATGTATATATGCATATAGGACATCTATTTTGACTGTCAAGGAAACTATTTTGCTTCTTAATGCTTTTATATAGTGTTTTGCATATAAGAATATTCTAGAAAGATGAATTCTGGCTAGATAATTTGCTACTGAGCCATGTAAATATATTATGTGATAATTATTAAAAATTTACGACCAAATGAGACAGAATATGTGAGAGAAAAAGTGACATTTCCTTGTGCACCACAGAAACTGAAGTCCACATGCTCTAGAGCCTGTTCTGCAACAAGAGAAGTCTCGGCAATAAGATGTCTGTGCACTGAAACTAGAGCCCCAGCTCGCTGCAACTTCGAGAAGGTCCACACATAGCAACAGAGACCCAGTGCAGTCAATAATAAACAAACACATTTTTTTTAAAGTGAAAAAAAAAATTAAGTCCAAAATAATATCCAGGAATTTCTAGATTTAATATTTGCAAAATTATTTTAAAAGATTCTTATAATTAAAAATAAAACAAAAGGAAGTGAAACAAAGGACAAGGTGAATCAGAACTTCCTCTTAGAAGACCTTCCTTTGGCCAGCTAGATGCCTCCTGCCTCACTGAGTGTGTTTATGTGCAGGAGAGAGTGTCGCTCTTCTAGAAGCACAGAATGAGTGAGTGCTTGCTAAGAAGCCCAGCCCAGCCATCAGCAGAGCTGTTATTAAGCTGTAGCCCTAAAGCCTCCCAGTTTTTATTGTTTCTGGGATGTGAATGCTGTGTAGTTCCTAGGCAACTTTCTTTCCAAGCAATGAAGTCCCCAATCTCCCCATCTCAGAAGCCACAAAAAGAAAATAAATAAGAACAGGGAGGCAGAGGCTTGGTGGGGGGCTTCCAGGTTATTTATTACTTTAATAAATCCGGGCTCCTCCCAGCCTTCCTCCGACTCCTGCTTCTGCCAAGCCTGTGAGGACAATTGATCACTTAATTGCAGGCTGAGGCGGGTGCCCAGCACAGTTTACTGTCCAGGAAAGGCTGTTAAGTCAGGCGATGTAACAGTGCCCCCGCCAATACATCATTAAACAGAAATTAAAAGCAGAAAACTTGCAAGGCACCGCTCTCTAACTTGCATTAACCTGTTTGGTTGCACTTGGAGCCTGGGAGAAAGTGGGAGAAAGTTTAGACAGAGAGGCAGGAGAGTAGCAGGCCTGACAGTGATTGAAGTGTGGCCATAACCTGCTCCACCCCTGCCTGGGGACCAGAGGCTGCCCATCACCTGGCAGCACATTTTCTTCTGTCATTTTACGCAACAGAAAATTATTCCCTCTTGAATATACGGGCACATTTCTATCGCCATGGGAGAAAATAGCCTGGGGCCTTGGGACTTGCTCGTCATGCCACTGGGTGAAAGCCTGCTACTGCAGGTGGGCTATGAGGCCGCCCCTTCTCAGCTGCTAAGTTTCACTGGGAGCAGAAACCTTGGGGAATCAGTCTGGGATTCCAACTAGATAAGAGTTCATTCAAAGCAGTGTGGCATTCGCTTATGGATTAGAGTATAATTTCTCCCCTCTGGGTTAATAGAGTAATTGAAGAACTTTGAATGATAGTCAGCTATTGACTACTGCTTCTAAGAGAGACAAAGAAATCCACTGAACAAATGAATCCTCATGGAATGGTGATTTCAACTGGCTTTAATCCTCAACCCCCTGTCTTTGCCTATGCCTTCTCATTTTGCTCTTTTAACCTCATCTCTTTTAAAATCTCTGTCTGATGCTCCTCCTTGTTTGGGACTTTCCCTAATTCCAGTTCTCTCAACTGTTCCCTTCCCACATTCCTCCCAGCCTTTGGTTTTGCTTCTTCGATTCCTGGTTATTTACTCATGTTTCTTCTTTCCAGTCTCTTTTTTATTTCTCTGTCTTTTCCTACCTTTCTGTCCTTTCCTTACATTCCAACTTGCATAGACATGAAATTGAAGTGTCATATTATTTTCAGCACATAGTTGGTTATATTAAACATATTAGCTAGTTCTTAATTAAAAATCAGCAAAAAAAAAAAGGCAAAACAGTTGTGTGATGAGGCCTTAAATAGCTGAGAAAAGAAGTGACAGGCAAAGGAGAAAAGGAAAGATATTCCCATCTGAATACAGAGTTCCAAAGAAGAGCAAGGAGAGATAAGAAAGCTTTCTTAAGTGATCAGTGCAAAGAAATAGAGGGAAAAAATAGAATGGGAAAGACTAGAGATCTCTTCAAGAAAATTGGGGATACCAAGGGAATATTTCAAGCAGAGATGGGCATAATAAAGTACAGAAATGATACAGACCTAACAGTAGCAGAAGATATTATCAAGAGGTGGTAAGAATACACAGAACTATGCAAAAAAGACCTTAATGGCCCAGATAATCATGATGGTGTGATTACTCACCTAGAACTAGACATCTTGGAGTGTGAAGTCAAGAGGGCCTTAGGAAGCATCACTATGAACAAAGCTAGTGGAGGTGATGAAATTCCAGCTGAGCTATTTCAAATCCTAAAAGATGATGGTGTGAAAGTGCTGTACTCAATATGCCAGCAAATTTGTAAAACTCAGCAGTGGCCACAGGGCTGGAAAAGGTCAAGTTTTTCATTCCAATCCCAATGAAGGGCAATGCCAAAGAATGTTCAAAATGAAAGTGAAAAATCACTCAGTCGTGTCTCATTCTTTGCAACCCCATGGACTATACAGTCCATGGAATGCTCCAGGCCAGAATATTGGAGTGGGTAGCCTTTCTCTTCTCCAGGGGATCTTCCCAACCCAGGAATCGAATCCAGGTCTCCCACATGGCAGGCAGATTCTTTACCAGCTGAGCCATAAGGGAAGCCCTAGAATGTTCAAACTGCCATACAATTGCACTCATTTCACATTCTAGAAAAGTAATGCTCAAAATTCTCCAGGTAAGTCTTCAACAGTACATGAACTGAGAACTTCCAAGTGTTCAAAATGGATTTAGAAAAGGCAGAGGCACCAGAGATCAAATTACTAACATCCACTAAATCATAGAAAAAGCAAGAGAATTCCAAAAAAGCATCTACTTCTGCTTCATGGACTATGTTAAAGCCTTTGACTGTGTGGATCACAACAAACCATGGAAAATTCTTAAAGAGATGGGAATACCAGACCTCCTGAGAAACCTGAGAATACCTGCCTCTTAGAAATCTGTATACAGATTAAGAAGCAACAGTTAGAGCCAGACACGGAATAATTGACTGGTTGCAAATCGGGAAAGGAGTATGTAAAGTCTGTATATTGTCACCCAGCTTATTTAACTTATATGGAGAGTACATTATGCAAAATGCTGGGATGGACAAAGCACAAGCTGGGATCAAGATTGCCAGGAGAAATATCAATAATCTCAGATATGCAGATGTCACCACCCTTATGGCTGAGAGCGAAGAGGAGCTAAAGAGCTTCTTGATAAAGGTAAAAGAGGAGAATGAAAAAGCTGGCTTAAAAGTCAACATTCAGAAAACTAAGATCATAGCATCTGGTCCCATCACTTCCTGGCAAATAGATGGGGAAACAATGCAAACAATGACAGACTTATCTTTTTGGGCTCCAAAATCACTGTGGACAGTAACTGCAGCCATGAAATTAAAAGATGCTTGCTCCTAGAAGGAAAGCTATGACAAACATAGATAGCATATTAAAAAGCAAAAACATTACTCTGCTAACAAAAGTCCATCTAGTCAAAGCTATGGTTTTTCCAGTAGTTATGTGTAGATGTGAGAGTTGAACCATAAAGAAGGCTGAACACTGAAGAATTGATGCTTTTGAACTGCAGTGTTAGAGAAGAAATGGCAAGCATTGAGCATTTTGTATTTCTATAAGGGAAATAACATCACATAAATAAAATTTCTTAAAAAAAATTTTTTTTTGGTACAGAGTTAGTAATTCCCCAAACTGACTTTCTACCACATTTAGTCTGTTTGTAACCTACACAACAAGGATTTTTAGCAAATAGGAAAAAAAATTGATTCTCAACATATTTCTTTTTTTTAAATTTTATTTTAATTTGAGGCTAATTACTTTACACTATTGTGGTGGTGGTTTTGCCATACATTGGCATGAATCAGCCATGGGTGTACATGTGTTCCCCATCGTGACCCTCCCTCCCACCTCCCTCCCCATCCCATCCCTCAGGGTAATCCTAGTGCACCAGCCCTGAGCGCCCTGCCTCATATTTCTAATGCTGTATAGATCATCTGCCCAACCTTGTACTTCTCGGATTGCAAACTAATCTTTATTTTCTCTTATTCAGTCCATAGATGAAAATGTTGTTTTTCTCCTAATAGTGCACTTGAGTGGATGACCCTGTCATCCCAACTCTTCCTTCAATTTTAATGATGTTTCTTTCCACTGTTGCTGTCTATTTACATTCTACCTTTCCAAAGGAGAACTATTCAAAGCTTGGAAGTAAGGCAGAAAGACTCCTGCCTGCTCTTTCAGTGTTACATAAAGTTTAAGCATTTTATAACAAATCCACCCAAGGGTCATCTCATACTTTGGAGAAAGATAACTTTAGCTTTTTATATCTATTATTTTTTTTTTTAGAACTCAGATCTCTAAAGTCAGATGTTAAATTATGGACAATTTATATATTACAAATGATTTATATTAGATAAAAAAAGATATCTCCAACAGCTATGGTTTTATTTTCCTGTAGGACATTGACAAGATTTCAGTCTAAGTTTGTACTTTTATTATTTTTTTCCACCAACATATCAGAGTTTTTCTTTTTTGATGAAAACAAATAGCAGTTTTATTTCTGTTTTCATCTTAAACATGTATGAAATGGTTAAACATCTGAGGAGATGATTATATTATATATTCAATTTCATTTAGCCTTTAGTTCAGTTCAGTCGCTCAGTCATGTCCAACTCTTTGCCACCCCATGAACCACAGCATGCCAGTCCTCCCTATCCATCACCAACTCCTGGAGTCCACCCAAACCCTTGTCCATCAAGTCGGTGATGCCATCTAGTCATCTCATCCTCTGTTGTCCCCTTCTCCTCCTGCCCTCAATCTTTCCCAGCATCATAGTCTTTCCCAATGAGTCAGCTCTTCCAATCTGGTGGCCAAAGTATTGGAGTTTCAGCTTTGACATCAGTCCTTCCAATGAACACCCAGGACTGATCTCCTTTAGGATGGACTGGTTGAATCTCCTTGTAGTCCAAGGGACTCTCAAGACTCTTCTCCAACACCACAGTTCAAAAGTATCAGTTCTTCGGTGCTCAGCCTTTTTCACTGTCCAACTCTCACATCCATACATGACTACTGGAAAAACCATAGCCTTGACTAGACAGACCTTTGTTGGCAAAGTAATGTCCCTGCTTTTCAATATGCTATTCAGGTTGGCCATAACTTTTCTTCCAAGGAGTAAGCATCTTTTGATTTCATGGCTGCAATCACCATCTGCAGTGATTTTGGAGCCCCCCAAAATAAAGTCTGACAATGTTTCCACTGTTTCCCCATCTTTTTCCCATTAAGTGATGGGACCAGACGCCATGATCTTAGTTTTCTGAATGTTGAGCCTTAAGCCAACTTTTTCACTCTCCTCTTTCACTTTCAGCAAGAGGCTTTTTAGTTCCTCTTCACTTTCTGCCATAAGGGTGGTGTCATCTGCATATCTGAGGTTATTGATATTTCTCCCAGCAATCTTGATTCCAGCTTGTGTTTCTTCCAGCCCAGCATTTCTCATGATATACTCTGCATATAAGTTAAATAAGCAGGGTGACAATATACAGCCTTAACATACTCCTTTTCCTATTTGGAACCAGTCTATTGTTCCATGTCCAGTTCTAACTTTTGCTTCCTGACCTGCATACAGGTTTCTCAAGAGACAGGTCAGATGATCTGGTATTCTCATCTCTTTAAGCCTTTAAGGGGCCCTTTATTCTTACTTGAATAAAATTTTATTTCATTTTACTCAAGTATAGTTTATTTATAATTTATAATAAGTATAGTTGATTTATAACACAACATTATAGGTTTGTGTGCTAAGTCACTTCAGTTAAAGCTAAGTCACTTTAATTTTTGTGACCCTGTGGACTGTAGCCCAGCTCCTCCCCAGCAAGAATACTGGAGTGAGTTGCCATCCCCTTCTCCAGGGGATCTTCCTGACCCAGGGATCGAACTGCATCTCTCAAGTCTTCTGCATTGGCAAGTGAGTTCTTTACCCTCATATCCCATGGGAAACCCAGTTTCATGCGTATAGCAAAGTAATTTCATTTTACGTGTGCATATATTCATTCTTTTATGGATTCTTTTCTCATAGATTATCACAAAATATTGAGTAGAGTTCCCTGTGCTATAAAGTAGGTCCCTATTTGTTGTTTATCTTACATGTGTAATAATAGTGTGCATATTCATCCCAGGCTTACAATTTATCCCTCCTTGCCTCGGTTTCTCAACTCCTCTTTCAAATTAGCTTTGCCATATTGTTGGTTCTTCATTAAAGTGTTAGATACATCTTTGATTCATCTCTCTATACTCATATAACAGTAAGTTTATTGAAAAATGTCCTGATATCTTCAAATTGAGCTCTAGTGATACTTTATGTAGAGATCTTCCCTTATTAGTTCTGCTACATTTGTCTTGCCTTTCACAGTTTTTGTAATGGATTTAAGTGAGTTAATAATTTTTATTTACAATAGACAGAACCCGTGTTGTATACTCTTCTATACCCAATTCTTAACTATCAATGAAAAGAGAAAACCTCCTTAAATGTTTATTGGATTGAATAGAATTGGTAAGAATCTGTCTCAATTGTCTTATGCTTTTAGCTGCTAACAACAGCTGCCTGGGAAAAATGCTTTAGCTCTCACTGAATGTTATTTTTGGAGATATCCATTATTGTTTCTGGGGAATATTTACACTGGCTAGTGTTTGTTCTTGTAGCTGTTTATCTCTGGTCCAGTTCTGGAGCCCTTCCTGTAGTCTCTCGGTAAGCTGCAGAGCTTATTATATTAGAGTCATTTTGCTTAATGCCAGGAAAATGTCACCCGGTTCTGCCTCAGGGTATTGGGCTTAAACTAACTGCATCATTCCTTCCTCTTCTCGGAATTTTATTCACACTGAGCTGGTTGCTGCATGAAAATTATAGAAAATGTAACATTTATGCCCTTCTTTTTTTGTTTTCATATGTTGAAATTAATGTGTCACTGTGAAGATTCCAAACAGATGGGGAAAGGTCAAGGTTTCTTTGCTGCTAAGTGTGTTTCCATGGCTACGGCAATATGCGTGCAGTATCGAAAAGCATCATCCGTTTTGCCGCGGTGGCTCATTAGAGGAGGGAGGAGCCCCGCTTTGATGGTTCTGTTTTTTCTGTTTTACTTTTCATCTTGCTCTGAGAACCATAGTGAGTACGCGAATAAGCCTGGTAGCTGTGGATAGAGAATACCCACAGAAGCTCAATACTTGCATATAAATAATGCAAACAGATTAATTGAGATAGCTGAGCCCAGATTAAATAAACTTAAAGTATAATGAAGTAGGGTCCAAATAGCCACATATCTGGGTTTTACTTGTCCAGAGCTCAGCGCTTAGTATGACACCTGCCCTTTCTGTTTTTCTTACTAGTACTTTCTTGCCAGTATCTGGGGGATCCCCATTTTGTTCTGGGTTTCCTGGGAAATAATGTCTTCTATACCTGTTGCTTTTGTTCCATCTCAAGCAGTTTTGCTGGGAGGCTTTTCTGGGAATGCACCACAGAGCATGGGAAGAAGAGTGCCTTGGATCAGACCGTTTTAGGACTAAGGGACCAAGTTAACCCCAAATGAAGCTTCCTGTAGTGAAAATGCTTGGATACAAATGCATGGCAAATTGAGATTTAATTCAAGCTGAATGTAAGACTCTGATTTGGGTAAAACGTAACAGTGAGGGCCTCTGAACTTAAAGGATGCTGTAAGTCAGACTCATGTCTGTCTGGCTGCAAGCAGCATGCCAGTCAGTGGCTTAAGAGTTCAGGAACATGGTCCAGCTGCCAGAGAGAGAAGCTGACAAGGCAGACTCTGAGCTCTCTCAGCCAAGGAAGACTGAAGTTCAGATCAATGCCTCAACCTCAGTGAACACACGGAGGGGTCACTGCTGTCCTGGATAGCATTCCAGACTTACTAAGAACCAAGTTAATTCCAGACTTCGAGAGCCAGCGGGTCCATGCTGTTCCCTTACCGAAGTGCTGTCCACCTTGATGAAAACTCATTTTAGGCCTGTCACAGTGCTGAGATTTATTTGCCTCTGTCCTTTCAGCATCTAACAGCAGGGCTGTTTCTTAGCAGGGTTCAGTGAGTGTCTGTCAGCGAACGTGTGAGGTGAGAGGCTGGAGCCTCAGGGGTGAAGGATTTGTGCCTCTCCCTTGGAGCGAGCAGAGCCACAAGAGCTGAGAGCTGCCGTCATCTCCGTCAGGAGCATACCCTCGTTCTGTGCCTCTGTCTCTCTGGACAATAATGGATGGTAATTTCTTGGGTGAAGTGTGACAGGAAGTGCCCCATCATGGCGATGGGGCTCTTCTTTATCTGCTACCAAGACCGGCGGATTCAGAACACTCCTTGCTATTTTCTGGCCTTAGCCTCCTCAGGGCTGGGCTTAATGACTCGGTTGTTTATCTCTTTCATGTATGCCAAAGAAAATTGTCTGGTATCAGTTTTCAAATGAAGTAAATTTATCTTAGTCAACGCCTTCAACTTATGCTGTGAATGTAACTCCACCTACATATGATAGATCAGGAAAATATTTCTGTTCCTTTACCCTGTCCCTCTTTGAGACTGGCTTATCACCATTTTGGACCTGGTTTATTTTTGCAGCCAACTAAGCAGTCCTCTCTGCCTCTGGTTCTTCTTCACCTTGAAATACATCCATTTCACTGTTATCAGAATTATAATAGGAGTTGTAATAGCAGACTATTATTTCTGTGCTCAGAAGAGTATTCTGTGCCCCACCGTGCATAGAACAAACTCATTAGCTATCTATTGAAAGCCATGTGCAAACCATCTTTATTTTCTATCACTACTAACATAACACTGGAGAAGGAAATGGCTGCCCACTCCAGTATTCTTGCCTGGAGAGTCCCATGAACAGAGGAGCCTGGTGGGCTACAGTCCATGGGGTTGCAAAGTGTTCGACATGACTGAGCCACTTCACTTCACTAATATAAAATGGACAGGCTGAGCTCTTCGCTTTCCCCTAAACTGGCCATTTTTTTTTCTCCCTGCATGCTACATGCTTTCACACACCCTCTTGCTTTGATTAAACTAGTTTTAATTTGGGTTAAAACTCAACATCCAAAACACTAAGATCATGGTATCTGGTCCCATCTCTTCATGGCACATAGACAGGGAGACAATGGAAGCAGTGACAGACTATTTTCTTGGGCTCCAAAATCACTGCAGATGCTGACTGCAGCCAGCTCCTTGGAGAAAAAGCTATTACAAACCTAGACAACTTATTAAAAAGCAGAAACATTACTTTGCTGACAAAGGTCCATATAGTCAAAGATGCAGTTTTTCTAGTAGTTATGTATGGATGTGAGAGTTGGATCATAAAAAAGCTGAGCACTGAAGAACTGATGCTTTTGAACTGTGGTGTTGGAGAAGACTCTCAAGAGTCTCTTGGTTTGCAAGGAGATCCACTCAGTCAATCCTAACAAAAATCAGTCCTGAATATTCACTGAAAGGACTGATGCTGAAGCTGAAGCTCCATTACTTTGGCCACCTGATGTGAAGAGTTGACTCATTAGAAAAGACCCTGATGCTGGGAAAGATTGAAGGCAGAAGGAGAAGGGGACGACAGAGGATGAGATGGTTGGATGGCACCACCGACAATGGACATGAACTTGAATAAGTTCCAGGAGATGGTGAAGGACAGGGAAGCCTGGCATGCTGCAGTCCATGGAGTCACAAAGAGTAAGACATGACTGAGCAACTGAACAACAACCCGCATTCATACAAGTTGGTTTACTAGTCTGAGATGTGATGGATGTCTCCTATGTCACCTGGCTAACTTCTTATGCATTGACTGGCTCCCCACCAGCACTTACCACCTTACACTGACTGTCTGTCTAAAGGGACAGAGCCTGTATGACATTCATCTTGGTTCCCCAGTTCAAGGCACATACATTTCATCAAACTGATCCAACTACAGGTCTCTGCTCATGGTATCTCTCCTTTGGGAATCTTCTTTTCTCTCTTCGATCCTCTAGTCATGTTTCCTTCCACCCTGCTGCATTCTGTGACTGGTAACCTACTTTTTATCTTATGCTTACAACTTATATATTACCTCTTTTGTGAACCCTCACCTAGCTTTCTTCTACTACTTAATGTCACTTCAGGCAGTTGGAAGGGAGCAGCCAGGCTACTCAGGGTCACGTTCCTAGACCCTAGCCCAGGCTCTCAAGACACATTTATGGCATGAATATTAGTTTTTGTTTCTAAGATAAATTAAATTTTATAAAATTCTTTTACTTTAATTATCTATTTTTATAGATAGATATTTTTATAAAGCAAACAGATTATGTCTACTCTGCAATCCTATGGACTGTAGCCTGCCAGGCTCCTCCATCAGTGGGATTCTCCAGGTAAGCATATTGGAATGGGTTGCCATACCTTTCTTGAGAAGATTTTTCCTGGCCAAGGATAGAACCAGGATCTCTAATGCTTCCTGGATTGATAAATGGATTCTTTACCACTAGTGCCACCTGGGAATCCCTAAGGTAGGGCAAGCAATGTTAAGCATTTTTTAATATATAAAGAGATTGAGAATCATACAAAATGCCATCTGGCCAAGATCAGAGTTAGAAAGTCTATGGAATTCAAATTATGTTTTACTTAAAGTCAGTTTTTATCATAGAGTCCCTCTCCATGGATTCTAGAAATCTTACTCTTCCATCTACTGCTGCTGCTGCTAAGTCACTTCAGTCGTGTCTGACTCTGTGTGACCCCGTAGATGGCAGCCCACCAGGATCCCCTGTCCCTGGGATTCTCCAGGCAAGAACACTGGAGTGGGTTGCCAGTTCCTTCTCCAATGCATGAAAGTGAAAAGTGAAAGTGAAGTTGCTCAGTTGTGTCTGACTCTTGCAACCCCATGGACTGCAGCCTATCAGGCTCCTCCACCCATGGGATTTTCCAGGCAAGAGTACTGGATTCTCCACTCTCCCACCTGGGATCATGTCAAATCTTCAGTATGATGCTTTCACACCCATTTCCCAGCCTCTGTGACCTCCCCCTTCTCTGTTAGCTGGTAGGCCACCTATGTGACATGTGTGACAGGAGGGACTTGGAATTTGTGGAGTTTCTGGGTAGTAGAAATTTTACATTTACTATGCATTTTTTATAAACTCTTTGCTCTAACCATGATTTTTTGTTATTTCATGTTGCATGTTTTGTAAAATCCTCTATAGGGAGTGAAGTTTTGGGTCATCATTTGTATCAACCTGCACATAAGAGAGGCTAGACTGAAATTCTTATCTTTTGTCTCTGATTCCATGGTATTTTCATCAGACTGCACTGTCTAATTAAGGAAAGGCAAGAGTCTCTTAGACTTGAGCAGGCCGCATTCTTAATAACACATTTGAAAAATTTCTTGCAATTGGTGGGAATGCAAACTAGTACAGCCACTATGGAGAACAGTGTGGAGATTCCTTAAAAAACTGGAAATAGAACTGTCATATGACCCAGTAATCCCACTGATGGGCATACACACCGAAGAAACCAGAATTGAAAGAGACACGTGTACCCCAATGTTCATCGCCTCATTGTTTACAATAGCCAGGACATGGAAGCAACCTAGATGTCCAGCAGCAGACGAATGGATAAGAAAGCTGTGGTGCATATGCACAATGGAGTATTACTCAGCCATTAAAAAGAATACATTTGAATCAGTTCTAATGAGGTGGATGAAACTGGAGCCTATTATACAGAGTGAAGTAAGCCAGAAGGAAAAACAACAATACAGTATACTAACACATATATATGGAATTTAGAAAGATGGTAATGATAACCCTGTATGCGAGACAGCAAAAGAGACGCAGATGTATAGAACAGTCTTTTGGACTCTATGGGAGAGGATGAGGGTGGAATGATATGGGAGAACGGCACTGAAACATGTAAACTATCATATGTGAAATGAATCACCAACCCAGGTTTGATGCATGATACAGGGTGATCAGGGCTGGTGTGCCAGGATGACCCAGAGGGATGGAATTGAGAGGGAGGTGGGAAGGGGTTCTGAAGGGGAAACACATGTATACTCATGGTGGATTCATGTCAATGTATGGCAAGACCAACATAATAATGTAAAGAAAAAGGTAAAAAAAAAAGCAATCTTCATCTTTAGAAATTTCCTTCTTTTCTTGGAATATTGACAACCAACAAGCCAACCGCAGAAATGAAGAGTCATCTTTGATCCAATTGCTCTTCATAAAACCAGAAAAAAATATGTTTTCTTAATCAGAAAGTGCATTTTTCTCATTCCAGTGTGCAAATATATTTCAAAAGTAACTTTCCTTTGCAGGAAGAGAACCTTTGGTGCAAACATTGTGTTTTTAGATAAGCCCAGCCTACCATGAGCAAAATAACAAGGAGGGAATGATGTCTTCCTGGAAATACCTAAGAGGAGAGTGAAGAGTTGGCTTAAAGCTCAACATTCAGAAAACTAAGATCATGGCATCTGGTCCCATCACTTAATGGCAAATAGATGGAGAAACAGTGGAAACAGAGGCAGACTTAATTTTTCTGGGCTCCAAAATCACTGCAGCCATGACATGAAAAGATGCTTACTCCTTGGAAGAAAAGTTATGACCAAACTAGACAACATATTAAAAAACAGGGACATTACTTTCCCAATAAAGTTCTGTCTAGTCAAGGCTATGGTTTTTCCATTGGTCATGTATGAATGTCAGAGCTGGACTGTAAAGAAAGCTGAATGCCAAAGAATTGATGCTATTGAACTGTGGTGTTGGAGAAGACTTTTGAGAGTCCCTTGGACTGCAAGGAGATCCAACCAGTCCATCCTAAAGGAGATAAGTCCTGGGTGTTCATTGGAGGGACTGATGTTGAAGCTGAAACTCCAATACTTTGACCACCTAATGTGAAGAACTGACTCATCTGGAAAGACCTTGATGCTGGGAAAGATGGAAGGTGAGAAGAGAAGGGGATGACAAAGGATGAGATGGTTGGATGGCATTACCAACTCAACAGACATGAATCTGAGTAAGTTCCAGGAGATGGTGAAGGACAGGGAGGCCTGGGGTGCTGCAGTCCGTGGGGATGCAAAGAGTTGGACATGAGTGAGTGACTGAACTGACCTGAACTGAATATCATTCTTGAATATACCTTCTGTTATGGGCAGTGGTTTTTCTGTGAAGTTGAGGTATTAGGCAGAGTGAAATTTGTCTAATGACATAAAAGAGCATGAAGTTTGCGGAAAAGGGCAAGGACATTTCAAATCTATTCAACATCAGGAATTTCATGGAAGTTAGTAGACAGGATGTGTTAGAAGTAATATTGTGTGCTTTGGCCAAAATTACTCCATATGTGGATTTTTCTATATTTGGAAGGTTACTTTGTATGTCCACATGATTACAAAGGGCCCAACATTAAACGTGGATTAAATAAATGATCACTTTCTTGGAGAAGCTTGAGGAATGAGAGAAATCTTAGAGTGATAGAATCACTGAGTTAAAAGGCTGCGAAAAAGGAACCATTGGTCATAACTCTTTAGTTAGACATGAAATCAATTTAGCAGCATTAAAAAATTAGAATAAAACTGAATCAAAATTGCCTAATGCATTTCACATAACAAGATTAGATATTGCTTCATGAAAAAAAATTTTACTCATACACACATACATTCATTGTGCTTGATTTATTTATTTATACATTTCTTACAGCGGGTCATGTCAAAATATTTAAAAATCAATATCCTGGACCTAAGTTCCAGGAGAACAGGGAAGAATGTTTCTCTTCCTCATCAGTGAATGTCCTATGTCTAGCACAGTGCCTGACTTAAGCAAGACATTCAGAAAATATATGCTGACTGATCTAGACCACACTTGTTATCATATTACTATAGCCCAGAAATGTGAAATGTCTTGTCAAAAGTCACAAAACTGGTTAGTGGAAAAAATCAGAAGTTCTTGGTACTGAATCACAGTTTATAATGCCTTCTACTCCATCCTTAATTTTTTTTTTCATAGAATTGTCATTGTACTGGTAACTTGAACTGCATTGCTTTATTACATGAATCTCTTCTCTAGGAATTTAACCTTTTCCTGATCCTCCTAGTCCTTCAAAGGTTTGCCTATTATACCTGTTCCTCTTTGCCTTGGAATGATTGGCCCTGAGATTAGCCTGTGTCCTAAGACCATTGTCCATTATTTCATCACTCATCTTGCCTAGACTTTTGGTTATAGTCTCCTTCACTTTGGTCCCTGTCAGGGTGTCTTAGATCTCAAGCTTCATAGCCTAGACATGATAATCAGTAAGCCCTACTTTTTTTCTATTAATTTTACTTAGTTGAAATGATATGAGTTGAATTCTGCTTTCTTCTACCAATATTTTAAAAAATAAAGTGTTTAATGATGATGAAATGCCTGATGAGAGAGAACTCAGGAACTACAAACCTGAATGATCTACGTATTAACTGGATGTTGAGTTGTAGGAATCATTACTTCCTAAGAGCAAAGAAGATGCATCTTTAATGTCAAGTTATAGGAAAATAATGGCCACTGTGTGTCAGAACAGCTTGCAGTGAAAACTAACAATCTTTTTTCCTATCTCAGTGATGGCATGACTCAGTCTGGAATCCTTCACTATTTCCTCTCCAGTGCTAAGAAGCTGACTGCTATTGAGGGGAGGACTGGATTCCCACCAGAAGTCACGATGGAGTGATGCCTTGGGCTGTTGGAGTAATGCATTGTCTGTTGTGTACTAGGGTCTTGTTTCAAAAGAGTAGTGACTGGTTTTTGTTTTGATAAATAAGTCCAGGGCTAGGAGAGATAGAGTAACTTAGGCTTCTTAAAGAACTAAGGATTTTTACTTAGGGATGAAACCAGTGTTTGGTAAGATGACATATTATACTTTTAAAAAAAGGCTTCGGATTACAAGTATGGAGACTGGATTTGAGACCAGTCACTTCTTATGTTTGAACTTAAGTTCCCACATGTTCAAAATGAGAAATTGAAAAAGACCAGCGGTTCTAAACTCTGAGCACTCATCAGAATAACCTAGGGAATTAAAACAAAAATGAAAATGAATGTATACCTATAAAGATTCTGATTTAATTGGACAAGACTGAGGTCCAAACATAGGTACCAAAACAGAGTTCCTCACATTATTATCATGTGCAGTGAGGGCTAGATGAACTGTAAAGGCTGTTTTTTTTTTTTTTTTTTTTTTTTATTGCCATGTTACATGGCTTGCGGGATCCCTGACCAGAGACCGGGCCCCTTGCAGTGGAAGTGTGTAGTCCTAATGGCTGGACCACCAGAGAATTCCCTCTAAGTGGCTCTTAAACTCTGATATATTTTAATAATTGCAGTGAAAACATGCAGATATTAAGTAAAGCACTATTTTAATTGTATTAGAAGTACAACTCAAACAAGAGTAAGGAAAAATAAAAGAAAGATATTTAAAGTCTCCAGGCTTTGGGGATGCCCAGTTTGAACAAATCATTCAGAGTTGTTACATATGTTATGCTGAGTCCCCTGCAGACATCAGTCACAGAGCCATTTGTCTTAACTAACATTTCACCACCCATTTGATGTTTCCAGAGCCCATTTTCTTATTTTTTAATTAAAAAATACAATAACAGATAATTACAACTTCTGTCTAGTCATCATTTGGAATCAAGAAGGCTAATGCTTTGTTATGTATGCTTCATATTTGTTTTTCGGTTATTGTGTAATGATTCTGCTTTCTGAGGGGAACTTTATCAGGATCAAGGAATGCAGGGTTTCTGAAGGTGAGTAAATAGAATTCTTCCACTACTCAGCTTCGAGATATCCACCCTGTAATGTTATTGCTTTTCTTGGCGATAATCCATTTGACATTCATTATTTCTTTTTCGAGGATGGGGAATTATTTAATTCCCCAATACTTTGGCCACCTGATGTGAAGAACTGACTCTTTTGAAAAGACCTTGATGCTAGGAAAAATTGAAGGCTGGAGGAGAAGGGGATGACAGAGGATGAGATGGTGGATGGCATCACCAACTCAATGAACATGAGTTTGAGTAAACTCCAGGGGTTGGTGATGGACAAGGAGGCCTGGGGTGCTGCGGTTCATGGAGTCACAAAGAGTCATACACGACTGAGTGACTGAACTAAACTGAATTGTTTTAGAGCATATTATTAACATGCTAGTATTCTTGAGAGGGGTTGCTTTTAACTTTGGTCATCTTTTATAAGCTCTTCCATGTGAGCTACTTATCTGCTCTGATTTCCAGCTGGCAAGTTGCTGAGAGCAAGATAAGAAATATATGGTTCTCTTTCAGTCAATTTGGGGTAAGGAGCAGAGATGTCCGGACCACACAGGGTGCTGTCTCCACATACTGGCTTTGAGGACCACAGGGGTCATGAGTGTGAGCTGCTGGGGCCACTGGAGTGGCACCATGACTTCAGGGAGAGGGGAGAGTGAAGAAGAAGTTGTGGAAACAGAGATGTTTTGCTTTGTGATTCTGTCAAGAACCTGGCTTGGACTCTGCTTTTGCAAGAAAATTTGCAAGAGGTATAGTGACATCCTGAGCAGAACAGATGGTCAAAACCTCCCCTGCTTCTCTCTAACCAGAAGGAAGCTAATGTCCAGCCCCTGGTGAGGCCCACTTGATTCACCAGTCAGAGCATGATAATCTGAGGATCTGTGCCAACACTCCTGCCCAGCCAAGATGTAAGACCAACTGTTCTTATTTTCTAAACATTGAGCTGCTCATGAACTTTGCTCCTTTGTGTCCAATCCCTCTCCTCTGAATTTGCTGGATCTCCAAGCCTGAAGTCAAGCCAGAACTGACTATTATCTACTCTCCAAATCACACATTTAATAACCATAATAACCACACCACAGTTATAGCTTCACTTCTTGTTTTTAATAGATGTCTATGTATTCCACTTTATTTGATACTAGAAAAGAAACTCTGCACTGGATTTGGGCACAGTCACCTGTTAGGCAGATGAAGCTTGAGGTCCAGATAAGTTAATATAAAGCCAGTGTCAGAGCCTACCATCAGCATATTTGTAGTTCAAGAATACCAGTGTGTTACCTCTTGGGAAGAAAATGCACATTTCTTCTTATTTGACAAAATGTAAACTCTTATAGGATTTTTATTTTCAGTTCTTTGTCCTCATGTAGCCAAATGAAGCAAAAAGGAGTGGGAAATTTCCACCTTTAATCTTGTTGAGTTCATGTGGCTAGACTAATAATAAAATCGACAAAAGGCAGATTAACAGGAACAAAAGAAAAAAAAATTTCTTGCACACAACGGTTTCCTAGAAATTGGACCCAAGAAATGGCCATCTATATATCTTCTATATCCTGGCTATTGTAAATAGAGCTGCAATGAGCATTGGGGTGCATATATCTTTTTGAATTATGGTTTTCTCAGGGTATATGTCCTGTAGTGGGTCACGTGGTAGATTTTTATTCCTAGTCTTTTAAGGAATTTTCATGTTGTTCTCCATAGTGGCTGTATGTGTTGACTGATGAATGGATAAAGAAGATTTGGTACATATAAACAATAGAATGTCACTCAGCCATAAAAGGAACAAATTTGAGTCGGTTAAAATGAGGTGGATGAAGTGAGAGCCTGTTATACAGAGTGAAGTTAAGTCAGAAAGAGAAAAACAAATATCATATATTAATGCAGATATATGGAATGTAGAAAAATGGTGCCGATGAACCTGTTTATAGGACAGGAATAGAGATGCAGACATAGGGAACAGACTTGTGGACACAGTGAGGGAAGGAGAGAGTAGGGAGAATTGAGATAGCAGCTTTGACATACATACACTTGTTGTCCAGTCGCTAAGCTGAGTCCAACTCTTTGTGACCTCAGGGACTGAGGTCTATATCTACAGTTCTATATCTGTTCTCCATTATTTCTCAGAGTTTGCTCAAATTCATATTCATTGAGTCAGTGATGCTATTTAATCATGTTATTCTCTGCCACTTTGTTCTCCTTTTGCCTTCCATTTTTCCTAGTATCAGAGTCTTTTCCAATGAGTTGGCTTTTAACATCACGTGGGCAAGGTATAGGAGCTTTGGCTTCAGCATCAGTCCTTTCAATGAATATTCAGGGTTGATTTCCTTTAAGAGTGACTGGTTTGATCACCTTGCCTTCTAAAGGACTCTTAAGAGTCTTCTCCAGCACTACAAACAAAAGCATGAATTCCTCTGTGCTCAGTCTTCTTTATGGTACAAATCTCACATCCATACATGACTACTTGAAAAACCATAACTTTGACTATACACACCTTGGTTAGCTTTTCACTATGTTTTCTAGGTTTTCCATGGCTTTCCTTCCAAGGAGCAAACGTCCTTTAATTTTATAGTTGCAGTCATCATCTGCACTGGTTTTGGAGCCTAAGAAAATAAGATCAGTCCCTGCTTTCACTTTTCCCCATCTACTTGCTATGAAGTGATGGGACTAGATTTTCTTAACTGTTGAATATCAAGCCAGCTTTTTCGCTCTCTTCTTTCATCCTCATCAAGAGACTCTTTACTGCCTCTTCACTTGCTGCCATTAGAGTGGTATCATTTGCCTATCTGAGGTTGTTGATATTTCTCCTGACAATCTTGATTCCAATCTCGTGATTCATCCAACCCAGAATTTCACATAATGTACTCTGCAAAGAAGTTAAATAAACAGGGTGACAGTAGATAGCCTTCTTGTACTCCTTTCCCCGTTTTGAGCCAGTTGTTCCAAGTCCAGTTGACATATATACACTACCATGTGTAAACTAGATAACTAGTGGGAAGCTGCCATATAACACAGGGAGCCCAATCCAGCCTCTGTGGTGACCTAGAGCAGTGGGTGGGGGAGGCAGTGGGAGGGAGATGCAAGAGGGATGGGACACACGTATATTTATGGCTGATCTATGTTGTTGTAAGGCAGAAACCAACACAATATTGCAAAGCAATTATTGTTTATTTTTTAAAAAAGAGTCCAACACTGGCAGATTTTATAATTTTTGAACAAACATATTAAATTTGTGAGGGAGTCACAGAACAAAGAAACTTAGACTTGAGGTATTCAATCAATGAAGCATCTAAACAGAGTTTGGTCATGAGATCAGTTCAGTTCGGTTCAGTCGTTCAGTCGTGTCCGACTCTTTGCGACTCCATGGACAGCAGCATGCCAGGCCTCCCTGTGCATCACCAACTCCTGGAGTTTACTCAAACTCACGTCCATTGAGTTGGTGATGTCATCCAAACATCTCATCCTCTGTTGTCCCCTTCTCCTCCTGCCCTCAATCTTTCCCAGCATCATAGTCTTTCCCAATGAGTCAGCTCTTCCAATCTGGTGGCCAAAGTATTGGAGTTTCAGCTTCAACATCAGTCCTTCCAATGAACACCCAGGACTGATCTCCTTTAGGATGGACTGGTTGTATCTCCTTGCAGTCCAAGGGACTCTCAAGAGTCTTCTCCAACACCACAATTCAAAAGCATCAATTCTTTGTCACTTGGCTTTCTTTACAGTCCATCTCTCACATCCATACATGACTACTGGAAAAACCATAGCCTGGACTAGATGGGCCTTTGTCGACAAAGTAATGTCTCTGCTTTTTAACATGCTATCTAAGTTGGTCATAACTTTTCTTCCAAGGAGTAAGCATATATTGATTTCATGGCTGCAGTCACCATCTGCAGTGATCTTGGAGCCCAAGAAAATAAAGTCTGCCATTATTTCCACTGTCTCTCCATCTATTTGCCATGAAGTGATGGGACCAGATGCCATGATCTTAGTTTTCTGAATGTTGAGCTTTAAGCCAACTTTTTCACTCTCCTCTTTCACTTTCATCAAGAAGCTCTTTAGGTCCTCTTCACTTTCTGCCACAAGTGTGGTGTCATCTGCATATCTGAGGTTATTGATATTTCCCCCAGCAATCTTGATTCCAGCTTGTGCTGATGAACTATGGATGGAGGTTTGTGACATTGTACAGGAGACAGGGAGCAAGATCATCCCCAAGAAAAAGAAATGCAAAAAAGCAAAATGGCTGTCTTGGGAGGCCTTACAAATAGCTGTGAAAAGAAGAGAAGCCAAAAGCAAAGAAGAAAAGGAAAGATATTCCTATTTGAATGCAGAGTTCCAAAGAATAGCAAGGAGAGATAAGAAAGTCTACTTCAGTGATCAGTGCAAAGAAATAGAGGAAAACAATAGAATGGGAAAGACTAGAGATCTCTTCAAGAAAATAGAAATACCAAGGGAACATTTCATGCAAAGGTGGGCTCAATAAAGGACAGAAATGGTAGGGACCTAACAGAGGCAGAAGATGTTAAAAAGAAGTGGCAAGCATACACAGAAGAAGTGTACAAAAAAGATCTTCATCACCCAGATGATCACGATGGTGTGATCACTCACCTAGAGCCAGACATCCTGGAATGTGAAGTCAAGTGGGCTATGAACAAAGCTAGTGGAGGTGATGGAATTCCAGTTGAGCTATTTCAAATCCTAAAAGATGATGGTATGAAAGTGCTGCACTCAATATTCCAGCAAATTTGGAAAACTCAGCAATGGCCACAGACCTGGAAAAGGTCAATTTTCACTCCAATCCCAAAGAAAGGCAATGCCAAAGAATGCTCAAGGTACCGCACAATTGCATTCATCTCACACGCTAGTAAAATATTGCTCAAAGTTCTCCAAGCCAGGCTTCAGCAATATGTGAATCTTGAACTTCCATATGTTCAAGCTAGTTTTCTTTTCTAAGGCAGAGAAACCAGATATCAAATTGCCAGCATCGACTGAATCATCAAAAAAGCAAGAGAGTTCCAGAAAAACATCTACTTCTGCTTTATTTACTATGCCAAAGTCTTTTACTGTGTGGATCACAAGAAACTGTGGAAAATTCTGAAAGCAACCACCTGATCTGCCTCTTGAGAAATCTGTATGCAGGTCAGGAAGCAACCGTTAGAAATGGACATGGAACAACAGACTGGTTCCAAATAGGAAAAAGAGTACGTCAAGGTTGCGTATTGTCACCCTGCTTATTGAACTTATATGCAGAGTACATCATGAGAAACGCTGGGCATGAGATGGTAAATCTAAGGTGTCTCAACTTGAATTCCCTATTCTGATATATAAGCGTTTCCTTTTAAATCCAGATGCAGGAAGTATACCTTTCACAGTAGGGATTTATTTTCTACTTTCAGGGAGAAAGAGGAGGATCAGAGTGTCCCTCTTGTGTTGGCTGTTTCTAAAATAACTTGAATGCAAAATAATCAGTATGTCATTGAGGCATATTATGGGGTGGCCCATCCTCAGCCCAAAGAAGGGTATTGGCATATTGGGGCCCAAGACCATCCACTTGAGAGGGCAAAGGTAGGAAATTGCAGGAGTAGATGGTTGTATCTCTGATGTAACAGGAGGAACATAAAAGCAGGAATGAAAGAACTTAAATTTTGATTCTGATTTTTCAGTGAATTAGTTCCATGATATTTGTTAAACTCAACCTCTCTGAGCTTTGCTGCTGTCTTAAGCAGGAATTTATATCCCACAGAGTTGATATTGGATGAAACTTATAAAATAAAACTGTATTTTAAATTATAAAAGCAATTTAATAGAAACATATTTTGCATTGCTTTAAATTATTCTCACTTGTAAGGACTAAATAAATATCTGTTGGAAGAATGAATGGGGAAATGAATGAATGACTTGGCTCTTTTGAATATTCTACATCGTAAGCCTTGCAGTCTGTTAGCTTCTCCAATCACTCCTTCTTCCCAATGCCCCAATGATTGTTGGTAGATTGTCTTTTCTTCTTTTCCTTTAACTGGATGTCAGTCTGTTAGTCACCTCAATCCCAAAAGTGTGTATATAGTCACCAAATAATATTCATGATATTGATGACAGTCTCACCCATGCCCTAAAATACTGACGGAAAACTTTCTGAACCAAGTGGCCTCACCTCCCACTCCTGTTCTTCCCTTTACTCTACAGTGGCTAGGAAGCTGTCACCAAGTTTACCTAGTAATAAAACTCTTAGACTCTACAGGGGAATAAACTTATTGAGTCAAAGAACCTTTGAGCTCAAAGAGTCCTGAGAGACAACCTTAACCACTCTCCTTATTTTACAGATGCAACTGCTGAGGTTCACAAAGATAAAAGGGCTTGAGCCCACTTGGCTAGTTAATGCAAGAACCACTAAATCCAAGATTCTGGACTTCCCAGGGCTGTCATCTTTCCAATTTATAATTCTGAAAGGAGGTTACAGAAACCGAAAGCCACGTCTGCACTTGAGGCTGTCCTTAGTTGGAAGAGTGAATTTCAAAAGTCTGTCTCTGTTGTCCTCACCTCCCAATTTTGATGACCTCTCTTTACAAACTTCTTCGGCCTATGCATGCCTTCCAGTGCCCTATCCTGCTGAAACTAACTATTCTAGGGACTATTGTTTTTCTAATTTATGCATTAGAGGACTCAAGATTTAGTGCTTACCTTCTCGTTGTTTGTTTACTTTTTAAGTTTTATTTCATTAGAGAGTAAATTCAGTTGTTGACAACCTTGAGAGCTTATTGGGGAAAATCCTAAGTGTTGATTCCAACTTTGTTGAGTAATTTGGAAAGTAAGCGGATTGCATCACATCTGAACAACCTGGAGCAGGCTGGAAAACATCTCAGTGGTCATTCTCTTTTTGGAGGGTGTCTTTTTTTAAAAAAATTAAGGTATAATTGGCATACAACATTATGTTAGTTTCAGGTGTACAATGTAATGATTCAACATTTGTATACATTGCAAAATGTTTAGCACAACAGATCTAGCATATACCCACCTTTGTATGCAGCCACAGGATTTTTTTCTTGTGATGAGAACTTTTGGCATCTACTCTTCTTAACTTTCAAACACGTAATACAGTATTAACTATAATCACCATCTTGTACAATATGTCCCACGACATTTATTTTGTAACTACAAGTTTGCATCTTTTGATTCGCTCATCCCTCTGGCCCACCCTCTACCCTGTCAGTGGCAACTAGCAACCTGTTGTTTGTGTCTATGAGCTTTGCTTCTTTATTTTGGATTCCATGTATCTGTGAGATCCTATGGACAAATGTCTTTCTCTGACTGATTTTTTTCACTCAGCATATTCCCTCAAGGTCCATCCATGTTGTCACAAATGACACTTTCCACATTTATATGGCTTAATAATATTCCATTATATATATCTGAACCTATCTATACCAAATTTTCTTTATACACTCATCTGTTAATAGACACTTCAGTTGTTTCTATATTGTATTTATTGTAAATAATGCTGCAGTGAACATGATTGTGCATATATCTTTTCAAGTTGGTGTTTTTGCTTTATTGAAATAAATGCTCAGAAGGGAAATTGCTTGGTCATATAGTAGCTCTGTTTTTAATTTTTTGAGGAACCTCCATAATGTTTTCCATAATGGCTGCATTCTTATCAACAGTGCACAAGAATTCCTTTTTTCCCACATCCTCACCAACAGTTATTTCTTTTCTTTTGATAACAGCCATTCTAACAGGTATGAAGTGATGTCTCCGTGTAGTTTTGGTTTACATTTCCCTGATGATTAACAGTGTCAAACATCTTCTCAGCTACTAGTTGGTTATCTGTGTGTCTTCTTCTGAAAAATAATTTATTCAGATCCTTTGCCTATTTTTAATAAGATATTTTTACTATTGAGTTGTATGAATTCTCTATGCATTTTGGATATTACCCACTTATAAGATATATGATTTACAAATGTTTTGTCCTATTCTGTTGGCCGCCTTTTTGTTTCATTGGTAGGTTCCTTTGTTATGCAGAGTTTTATAATTTTATGTCATCTTTCTTGTTTATTTTTTCTTTTCTTTTCTTTCTTTTTTGTGTCAAGTCCAAAAAACCATAATCAAGGCTAATGTCAAGGAGCTTATCAATGGTCATATTTCTAGCTTTCAAGGTTTTGAGTTTTTGAGTATGTAAGTTAGCCCAAGGAATATCTTAAATTATTCTCTAGAGGATTTAGGACTTCAGTATCAGCTATACTTAGAAAAAGTTTCTGAAAGTACAGGTGTCAAGTAGACTGTCCACCCAGAGTGACCAGGTGTGGTTGAAAAGTCAAAGACAGTCTTTATCTCTTTGTGTTCAGGGTGACTTTAGCTGGCACCTTCGACTGTTGATGAAGTATTTTTTATTTTTCCTTTGCAACGCAATTCCTAGCTTGTTGGAATACATAAATTTCACTAAGAGGAATCTTTGAAAATAATGTGTTCACTTTGGATATGGGGTGATTTCAGGAGCCCTAAGGAAGATGCTAAATCATAACTAGATACTATCTTAGTCACAGAAAACTATAATTTTGCTTAAAGCCTTATTTTGCAGAGTATAGTAGAAAAGATGGTATACTTTTATATTTATGATCTCTTTTAAACATTCTTTTTAAACATTTCTTTTAGCAGTGTGCCAAAAACCAAGGAGAGTTCAGTGCTCTTTTTGCTACATCATGCTTGGATCTCCTAACTTGCATTATAGGCTCAATTCCTGCAAAGTTATATTATGTACTCATAGTATGAGACAGTAAAATAGATAAAAAGATCAAACTTTGAGTTTTGATATCATGGAGCAGCACGTAGCTAGTTGCTAAACTTTTCACTTTTAACTGTGTCCATTTTGATTATTCCATTTCTCATGCCATATTGATTGGTATTTTTATATCACCTGTTTATGACTCCACCACCAGACTATATTGTCTTTGTTGTTGTTTAATTTTTATAAGAGCTTCCTTGATAGCTAATCTGGTAAAGAATCTGTCTGCAATGCAAGAAACCCTAGTTTGATTCCTGGGTCAGAAAGATCGCCTGGAGAAGGGATAGGCTACCAACTCCAGTATTCTTGGGCTTCCTTGTGGCTCAGATGATAAAGAATCTGCCTGCAATGTGGGAGACCTGGGTTCAATCCCTGAGTTGAGAAGATCCCTTGGAAGAGGGCATGGCAACCCACTTCAGTATTCTTGCCTAGAGAATCCACGTGGATAGAGGAGCCTGGTGGGCTACAGTCCATGGGGCTGCAAAGATTTGGATACAACTAAGCAACTAAGCACAACACAATTAAAAATTTTTTTTCATTGTGGTAAATTACAGATAACCTTACCATTTTAACCATTTTAAAGTATACAATGTGTTAACATTAAGTACATTCACATGTTGGGCAACCAATCTCCAGAACTCATTTCATTTTGCAAAACTGAAACTCTGTACCCATTAAACAACAATTTCCCATTCTTCCTTCCCCCACAGCTCCTGGAAACCACCCTTATACTTTCTATTCCTATGAATTTTACTATGAGTTACTCTATGTAGCTCTTATAAGTGGAACCATGTAGTATTTGCCTTTATGTGACTGGCTTATTTTGCTTAGCATAATGTCCTCACAATTTATTCATGTTGTAACATGTGTCAGAATTTCTTTTCTTTTAAAGGGAATTCCCTGGTGGTTCAGTGATTAGGACTCCATGCTTCTACTCCAGAGGGCACCAGCCGGGGGCGCGGGTTCAGTCGTTCAGCAGGATAAGATTCTGCATGCCACAAGGCCAAAGAAAATAATTTCTTTTAAAGGTTGGAGAATATTCCAATGTATGTATATACCACATTTTGCTTATCCATTCTTCCATCAGCGGGCTCTTGGGGCTATTTCTATCATTTGGCTATTGTGTAAAGCAAAATGTACATAAAGTTAAAAAGTCAATGTATTTCTGGAGGGCTTATCTCTCATCCTTATCTCTTTGCCCTCCAATCATGATTCCCAAAGGCAGCCTTTTTCAATTCTTTTAGTTGTTCTTCTGGCCCTTAGATACTTAATCGTAAATAATATGCCAATACTGTTATCTCTTGACTTGCCTGTTTCAGTCATTACTCTTCTGTAACTATAGCAAAGGTTTAGCATTCTTCAACAACTCTCTTCTGTTCCTCCCATGCTCCCAATATGTAATAGTTATGTAACCATGTTTAGTTAATTCATTACCACTAAGTATCATTTACTTTGGAGCTATATATTAAGAATAAGTTATGTCTCTGTTCTTCTTTTTCCAGATTTAATAGTTGCCTCAATTTAAAATTTGGTTTATTTTTTATAGGTTTTCCATATATCTATTACTAATTCTTCATATACTCCTGTGGCTTCTTAGTACAAGCTTTATTAGAATCAAATATGCCAGACAGCTCATAATTTCCCTATTTTCTTGGACATGCTCCTTTTGGAGCCTTCTGTACTCACACTCTCCCAATCTAGATGCATTGTTTTCTAACAGGCTCCATTGTCTTTGAATTGAACTAGCTGCTTTGCTTTGGTAACAGTGTTGGCTAGAACAACTTCAGCTCTCTGCTGGTCCAGGTCTGATTTATTCATCTTTTGAATGCTTTTTCAATTGTACTCAGGGCTCAACCCTCTCCCTAAGCCTCGAGATGAAAGATCAGATGGATGGTGTGGAGAGAACATGGCACAGACCTCAATTTTCTCATTTCTAAAATTGCAGTTGTAAAGTTTATTGCACAGAATCCTTCTAAAATTTGATTGACATAAGATTTATGAAGCACTTAATAAATGGGAAAAGTAAAAGGTGATGTTACTTTTATGCAAGAAAGAGCAGAACAGTTCATGCATGTGGCTTCCTATAGTACATGTTGGCAGGTGAACGGTCTGTGAGTTTCTCTGTGTGGGAACTTGTGGGTGCTAGTCAGTGTTAAGTTTTTGGTCCTCTACACTATGTATGACACATGATGTATGTTTGAAGAAAATAAATTATCAATAGTTTAGTAAGAAAATAAGAACTTCTAGATGTACAAGCTGGGTTTTGAAGAGGCAGAGGAACCAGAGATCAAATTGCCAGCATTCATTAGATCATGGACAAAGCAAGGGAGTTCCAGAAGAACATCAGCTTCTGCTTCATTGACTACACTAAAGCCTTTGACTGTGTGGATCACAACAAACTGTGGGAAACTCTTAAAGAGATTGGACTACCAGACCACTTCACCTGTCTCTTGAGAAACCTGTATGCAGGTCAAGAAGCAATAGTTAGAACCAGACATAAAAACAACTGACTGGTTCAAAATTGGGAAAGGAGCATGACAAGGTTGTATATTGTCAAACTGCTTATTTAACTTCATGCAAAATGCTGGACTGGATGAATCACAGGCTGGAATCAAAATTTCTGGGAGAAATATCAACAAACTCAGATGTACAGATGAACCACTTAATGGTAGAAAGCAAAGAGGAGCTAAAGAGCCTCTTGAGGGTGAAAGAGAGGAGTGAAAAAGCTGGCTTGAAACTCAACATTCAGAAAAATAAGATCACAGCATCCAGTCCCATTACTTCCTGGCAAACAAGAAGGGGAAAAAATGGAGGTGGTGACAGATTTAATTTTCTTGGGCTCCAAAATCACTGCAGGCAGTGACTGCAGCCATGGAATTAAAAGACGCTTGCTCCTTGGGAGGAAAGGGATGACAGATCTCAACAGCATATTAAAAAGCAGAGACATCACTTTGCCAATGACAAAGGTCCATCTAGTCAAAGCTATGGTTTTTCCAGTAGTCATGCACAGATATGAGAGTTGGACCAAAAAGAAGGCTGAGCACTAAAAAATTAATGCTTCCAAATTATGGTGCTGGAGAAGACTCTTGAGATTTCTTGGACTGCAGGGAGATCAAACAAGTCAACCCTAAAGGAAATCAATCCAGAATATTCACTGGAAGGACTGATGTTCAAGTTGAAGCTCCAATACTTTGGGCACCTGATGTGAAAAGCTGGCTCACTGGGAAAACTCTGATGCTGAAAAAAATTGAAGACAAAAGAAGAAGGGGATGGCGAGGATGACATGGTTGGATAGCATCACTGATTCAATGAACATGGATTTGAGCAAACTGCAGGAGATAGTGGAAAACAGAGGAGCCAGGCATGCCACAGCTATGGAGTGGCAAAGCCTCAGATATGACTTAGCGACTGAACAACAATAAAAGAAAATAAGAAGTCAGTGCTGAAATCAAGGTACAGGAAGCAAGTCCTACGGCAGTTCACAGGAGCGACAAAATTTAGATATGTGGAGATATTTTACAACAATTTTTATGTAGGCTTAATTTAAGAAACATGTATGCAGGTCAGGAAGCAACAGTTAGAACTGGACATGGAACAACAGGCTGGTTCCAAATAGGAAAAGGAGTATGTCAAGTCTGTATACTGTTACCTGCTTATTTAACTTATATACAGAGTACATCATGAGAAACGCTGGACTGGAGGAAGCACAAGCTGGAATCAAGATTGCTGGCAGAAATATCAATAATCTCAGGTATGCAAGTGACACCACCCTTATGGCAGAAAGTGAAGAGGAACTAAAAAGCCTCTTGATGAAAGTGAAGTGAGGCTTAAAGCTCAACATTCAGAAAACTAAGATCCTGGCATCTGATCCCATCACTTCATGGGAAATAGATGGGGAAACAATGGAAACAGTGACAGACTTTATTTTGGGGGGCTCCAAAATCACTGCAGATGGTAATTGCAGCCAGGAAATTAAAAGACCCTTATTCCTTTGAAGGAAGGTTATGACAAACCTAGATAGCATATTGAAAAGCAGAGACATTACTTTGTCAACAAAGGTCCATCTAGTCAAGGCTATGATTTTTCCAGTAGTCATGTATGGATGTGAGAGTTGGATGGTGAAGAAAGCTGAGTGCCAAAGGATTGATGCTTTTGAACTCTGGTGTTGGATAAGACTCTTGAGAGTCCCTTGGACTTCAAGGAGATCCAGCCAGTCCATCCTAAAGGAGATCAGTCCTGGGTGTTCATTGGAAGGACTGATGTTGAGACTGAAACTCCAACACTTTGGCCACCTCATTTGAAGAGTTGACTCATTGGAAAAGACCATAATGCTGGGAAGGATTGGGGGCAGGAGGAGAAGAGGACGACAGAGGATGAGATGGCTGGATGGCATCACTGACTCAATGGACATGGGTTTGGGTAGATTCTGGGAGTTGATGATGGACAGGGAGGCCTGGTGTGCTGTGATTCATGGGGTTGCAAAGAGTCGGATATGACTGAGTGACTGAACTGGACTGAACTGACTGAATTTAAGAAAAAACTTTCTAAAAATAAAACTATTAACTATGAAATGAATTGTAAGATGATCACAAATGGAGGTAAGTTCTTATCATGGAAGTATTCTAGAGAATGTGAGGAAATCAACTCTCAGAAGTCTTTTGTATTACACATAATAAAAATATAATAATCTAGTACTTGTATATGATGCCTATACATTTTCAAAGTAATTTTACATTAATCTTTTCATCTGATTCTTGCTATGTTACAATACTGTGCAAGTGATAATAATACATCCTAAGTGCTGTTCTACATATATAATTATCATATTAATTATGTATTAATATGTATAAATTCACTTAATCCTCAGAAAATCTTGTTAAGAAGGTCACTTTTTTAATTTTTATTAGGCAGATGATGAAACTGAAGCAAGAAAGAGTTAAATAATTTCCTAAAGTCATATAGCTTATAAATGTCAAAGCTAGGATTTGAATACATTCCATCAAAGCCAGCATCTGTGTGCTTTTAACCATTATACCGTATGGTTAAGAAGCAAACTCTAATATCTATCTTACTCTGGCCTGAGACATGCATGAGTAATGTAGGAACACAGGAGTCATAGCCCATGCCCCTGCAAAGACCGAAGCTGACCATCGATGCCAGGTAGTTTTTGCCATGCTATAAAGCATATATAGTTTTGCTAGATTTTCTGAATTTTAAAAGACATTATTTAGGTTTTAAATGTGGCAATGAAGTAAATATTGCCTTCATATGTGTATGTGTGTATGTGAACATATGTAGCTATGTGTCCTAAGTTGCTTCAGTCATGTCCAACTCTTTGTGACCCTATGGACTACAGCCTGCCAGGCTCCTTGGTCCATGGGGATTCTCCAGGTAAGGATATTGAAGTGGGTTGCCATGTACCTATATGGCTGGGTATAAATGTGTGTATATGTATGTTAACAGTGTTCACACTGAGCAAACTTGTGGGCTGGGTCTGGCTTGCCTGCTCCACAGACGTGTGACCCAGGACTTGACTGAAACCTGGGCAAATTTCATCTTTCTGATATGCAAAGAGAGGTTAATTGACTTGCTCAAGGTGTCAACAGTTGGTTGACTTTGGACATAAAGAAGGCTGGCTTTTATCTCTAATGATAATCCATGTTCATTCTGTACCATGTTTAGGTAAAGATGAAGTGAAGGAAGGACTAGCTGAAGCGGGGAGGGGGCTGTCCCTTCTTCACATGTAATACTTCTCAACAGACTTCTCTGATGTCTCAGATAGCAAAGAATCTGCTTGCATTGTGGGAGACACAGGTTCTATCCTGGGTTGGGAAGGTCTCCTGGAGAAGGGAATGACTATCTGCCAGGAGCCATCAGGATGCCCCGTCACTCAGATGACAAGGTCATGAGACTAAGAAGGAAACTGCAAATCGAATTTTCCTTATGGAGCATCCTGGGGCAAGGCCCCTCCTGGTATTTTTCTTGGGAAGTTCTGTTCCTGCTGGGAGCATTAGCTCATCTCTGTTGGTCAGTCCCAGTTAGAAAGAATTCTAGTCCTGAGATTAATTCCCTCAGATCTTATCAACCAGAGGATCAGGGAAGGTGGATTCCCTTCCCCAAGGACAAAGGAGGAATAAAAGGGACATTTAAATAGATTACTACACCTCCTATTCTACTGGGAGTTTACCAAGAGTTCTCTGGGGATCATGGCAAGGCCACCACCAGAAGGGCTCGTACTTGGGTCACCTTTCCACCTCCCACTCCCCTGACCACTCCATGGTGGAAGCTCCCTTCCTTGAAGAGACTGGGGGGATGGGACTTAGGAATGCTCATAACTGTCGCCAGCATAGTTGGAGACATTGATTGCTTTAGGATAGTGTAGACATAGGAATTCATTACAGTAGTTTTATACGGTTAATAGGGTTTTATTGCTAAAGCAGTGGTGCTAGACTGTCTCATTGTCCTCTTTCCTGGTAAGAACTGGAGGGTCCGAACAGAATGAGACAGGCAGTGGTTGAGGTTACTAGAATAAAAACAGCTTAGCCCTTCCCTCAAGCCTCTACACAGCTGCACCTGATAAGAGAAAACTGTAACCTTTCTGCTTAGATTGATGTACTTATCTTGATTGAATGAAGTATGCTGAAGACAATGAAACAATAAACATACTATTATTAAATCTGATTACACAGAAATCTGACTTCTGCAAGGGGAATGTTTTGATGATAGATTGGGGAATGAGCTCAATGATAAGGTTGTTGATGGAAAATAGAAAACAGAAGATTGTATAGAATGATATGTGAAGTGATGGGGATGTTTTTTGGGTATAAAACGGTAAACCAACTACAATAAAGAGAGAGACTGCTCCATCAACACATTGACTCAGCTCAGTACTTTGCAGATGCCACTCATCCCTCAAGACCCCTGGACCCACTGGGGTTGGACCCTGGCAGCTACCCACTCCAGTGTCCTTGCCTGGAGAATTCCAGGGACAGAGGATCCTGGAGGGCTACAGTTCATGGGGTCACAAAAAGTCAGACATAATTGAGCACCTAACACTTTCATTCTGTAGTAGATTAAAACGGCCAACGATTCTTTGTTATTCTTGTCATTGAGAGATGGAGTCTAATTCTGTTCGCCTACTGATGTGCTTTGTTTGGCCCAAAGAATGAGGCAGGAATGACATATTGGGTCTGCTGAGATTAGTTATAAGAAGCCTTGCAACATGTGCCTGCGCCTTTTGGTACACTCACTGTTGAGATGCTTTCTCTGAAACTTGGCCACCTGCCACACGGAGAAACCAAGTGTCAGCCCTCTGGCAGGTAGCCATAGCTGGACTCCCAGCCATCTGCAAGAACCAACTGCCAGGCGTCCTGTCCAGGCCTCAGAGCAGTAAGCAAAGATATTGGATGTGAACCCTTCTTCCTCAGCTGCCCCAGTTGATGCTACATGGTTCAGACCTCAAGTCAACAGTCCAGCCTCTGCTAAACTCCTGACCCACAAAATGTGAGCCAGATAAAAGATACTGCATTTGGGGTAATGTGCTACATAGCAACAGATGACATGAACAATACCTTTAATTAGTCTATTCAGGAAAATACTCCAAAACTGCTTCCTCTTCTCTGTCCACTTTACCTTCAAGTTCTGCTCTAGATATTTCATTTGCTGCTGATATCACACAAGGCTATTTGTTCAGAGAAGTCATTTTTGTAAAAGATGCCTTAGGAGTTTCCACTTTCATATTGAGCACATATGTCACTTGGACATAACTGACAGGTAGAAATCCTTAAACAAAGGGAGTGAGTGACATATGAGTGTGTCCCTGGTCATAGGATTTATCACCTCATCTCTCGGAGGCCCTTTGGAAGACCAGTAGAGCCGAGAGGATGAAATGACTCCAGGAACTCTAGGATTCCACCTGGGTTCACAGTATTGATTGGAAGTGACCTGTGGGACGAGAGGACTAGGTGTGGTCCCAAGGTTGCTGCGTCTGACAGCGTGACACTTGTGGATGCACCAGGCAAAGTATGTTTGCATCCACCCAGGTCACCCTTCACTGCATCTCACCATAAACAGTGTGCTGGAGGCTGGAGGTACAAAAATAAATAAATGAGCTTCTTTCATCAAAAAGCTACAGACTAAAAAGATGCATTTGTTTACATACAGACATGTATCTCCTTTTTACACACACACATATATATATATACACACATACATACACACATATACACATACATCCACATATATACACATGCATACCTTTTATACATATATTTAACAAATAAAATAAATTTTTTACTTGGGTGAACTTTGTCGAGTGCTTGTGTAGTCACTCAGTTATGTCTGACTCTTTTTTTGTGACCCCATGAACAGTAGCCCACTAGGCTCCTCTGTCCATGGGATTCTCCAGGCAAGAATACTGGAGTGGCTTGCCATTTCCTTCTCCATTATAGAGTATAAACAGAAAGTAACTTTGCTGTTATCTTACTGTTTCCTTCAGCATTTCTCTTCTTTGCCTCTTGATGACATCTCCGGCAGTTTCCATAGCTGTCCAATTCCTTTTACTTCTTTTTGACAATATAAGGTCCTTTTTGAACATTTAAAAGCCCAATTCTGTCCTTTTCCAAACTCTAAGGTCTCTTTTAATTTAAAACATCTCTTATTCACTCAAGGCGTGTGTGACCAGGATGGAAGACAGTCTGACCCATTCTTTCTCCATCACCTTTCCTGTTCTGCTTCATCTTCCTCCAGAGTTGGAGGTGGGGCCAGGAGAGATAAGGTCAGGCATTAGACACTGCAAAGATAAGGGTGTGACCACCACACAGCTGATGGTCTATAAGGCGGGCATCCCTGCCTGCCGTGATAACAGGTGTCCAAATGCTATGGGAGGCACCTTGTAGGTTGTTCAAAGTTGCTGCCCAGTGCCACCACCCTACGTCCAGCATGGGAAGTTCTGCAGGGCAGTTTCCTAGCACAATGACCACAATCTCTGGAGGACCCTTGGCAACTCCTTTCTAATCTTTATCTCTCTGAGGGCAAGTCCTGCCCAAAGAGGCATCCAGCCCTCTTGGGCAGGATCTCATCAAGTCTCACTTGCCTCTCACTTGGCCATCCTCTCAGCCTTGCACTTGGCAGGAGGAAACTCTCTTGTGCCTGTTGGGCCTGAAACTTTTCTGATGCTGCAAGCTGCCCTCTCGCTATCATCCTGAGCTGCTCTGGTTTCCCTATGCCAGGGTCCTCCGGGATTGCAAGCAGGTCCAATCTCTGTGTCCACATGTGTTCCCAACTCCATCTCTTCCAAGAAAGCTCATTCTGTTTCTCACTTGGATCCTCAGCTGCTGTGAGGCCTGTGACTCTATGATAAGGTAAACACCCTACTGGGGAGTGGGGTTCCATCCTTCCTTCTTGCAGCTATACCCAGGATCCATACACAATGCTCATCAAGCCCTTCCTTCAGCCTCTTGGTTGAGAAAAGCCAAGAGGTTTCTATTCATTTACTGAATCTCCTTTCACATTTCTAGAGTTCTTTCACAGCCTGGATGGCTTAGTGGTCTTCAGCTTCTCTCTAGGATGTGTCAGGACTCACCTGTTGTTCAGTGTTAACCTAGATTCTGGGACAACAGCACACAATACAAGATATTCTGAGCCACCTGATAGCTGTTAATGGAGCTAGGCAATCAGTAAATTCAAGGGGAGGAATGGCAGGGGGACCTCACGTGGTCAGGCGTTCAGGAGGAGTGGGCTCTGAAGGAAGTGAGGAGGAAACTCTAGGCAGGGATGTGAAAACAAGTCTGATGACACAGAGCCTGGTGAATTCAAAGCACAGAAAGTTTGCAAGTCAGGTCTGTGGGGGAGTGGAGGGGGGTCCAAACTGCAAAGGCCACTTGGAACCAGAGCATAAGGATGTGGCAGGGATGTGATGTGATATACTTTGCTAGACAGAAGGCACCTAGGATGGCGAGCAGGGAGAATAGCTAGAGATTTGTGCCAGGCCTAGATGAGCAGTAACAAAGGCCTACTTTAGGTAGGATAGACTTGGAGAGGAGGGCTGGTTGGAGAAAGGTTTTCAGACAGAGCCTGGGTATTGGCTGGGTGGAACTCCGTTCTGTGAGTAGAAATAAAACCTTGTCCAGACCCCTCAGGTCACCCCATTTACCTTAGGAATTTTACTCTCTTGGATATCTTCACCTTCTGTGGTCCCCTCTAGAGGGGTGACAGACAGGTAAATAGGTGGCAAAAGATTTATTTGGTGGTGGTATTGCTGGTTCACACGACCACATACGAGTGAAGCAGGTATCTGAAAATGCGCTGTAAAGCTCTAACCTGCGGAAATACAGAGAGCTCTTATTTTTAAGCAGATATTGTTTGTAACTCATTTGGCAATTAATCATGAACTATCTGTGACATTTCATCTCTTGCTATCTGAAGTTGTTATTTAAGTCTATGAATCCGCTCGCCTCATCCCTCAGGGTTCTGCTTCTCAGTTTCCAAGGTGATAGCTAGCTAAGAGGTAGACTAACTCATGCAAGGCCACTAGTTACTACCATATCAAGACAACTCTGAGTAATGTCATGCTTTTAAACCTGGAACTATTCAGGCTTCTTTTAGGAGGAGAAAACAAATTCAGGCCCAGAGTATTAACTTAGACAATTCTAAATTAACACATTAATTAAATAAGTATGTAGACCATTTGAGTGTGCTAGACATGTCCCTTTACTTGTGTTCTTAATTCAGATTGAATGGCCCTGCCAGGCCAGCAGAGACTTGAGTCTCAGTCCTATAAGGGCTCCTTGCAACCCAGCTGATGCATACACTGAAAGCTGTATAAAGGCGTCGCGAGGGTCTTAGGTCGTGACGAGGCGTGTAGGCCGTCAGCCAGGCTAGTGACGGGTGCGGCGGCCTCCTTCAAGTTCTTAGGGGGTCTTAAAGTCTACTGCTCTGCTCCCTCGAGGCCATGTTTGGGGGACAGAAATTGGATCCAGATCCATAGTGTCCAATTGTCCAAGGTATATGCCAAACAGTCATTTACCCTACTTCCCAAGTCTCGTCCTGAGAAGGGGTATGACGTGAACCCCACTACTTGAGAGACCCTCAGAGCCTCATCACCCCCCAGATTTGGGAAAATTCTTTTCCCTATACCTTCCTCCAACTCTGACGAGAAGATTTGCCCCTTTCCTACCCCGCTGATGTACTCAGCATAAATAAGTGAGGTCTTTACAAAAACCCCTTTGTGATGTGGTTTTCTAGTAGCTCCACCTGTGGCCCCACAGATGTTCCTGATGGGAATACAAAGCACCTGACTAACCGCTGGAGCAGAAGGGGTGGGCCATGCAGACTGCAAGCATCTTGAGAAATTCTCTACCTCTTGTATAGTTATGAAAGGAGATGTAAGTTTTTTAATGTCTCCAGTTCTTTGCACGATGATAGGCCTAATAAAATTATTAATTAAATAGAAACAAATATGCAACCTAATAAAACTTACATTAATGCTATAACTCATATGTGATGGTGATATTTGAAGAAAAATTGCTCTAGGCATTACTATAGCTCTGACTGCCAAGGCACAGCCCTTTTGAAGTCATCATAAGTGTACTATTATGTGTTATGTGATGATGACTCAATTTGCCAACAGTTCTTTTGTTTCAGCTATTGTGTATTTTTCATGCAAATGACTGTGACACTATTTAGAATTTGCATTGTGCCAAAATTACTATTTACATAATAAATAAGTTGTACTTGTTCCATTATCCTGGGACAGTTAAAAATTAAAGTTGCATTAATTGCTACCAACTCCACCGCCAACACAACACAAGCTTGGACACAGAAATCATGGAGTAATAATGTTTGGTTATTAGATGGTCATTAAGATATGTCTATACATAATCATTATTTAAAAAAAATTAAAATGCAAATAGAAAATTAAGAATTTTTTGGATTGAATGTTTTGAATTTTGGGCATCTGTATGTGAATCCCTGTCTTGTGGAAGCCAGTTTGAAAATACTGCAATAGTTCTATGAGTCCTGAAGTCAGATGGAGCTGATTTTGAATTCTGCTTCAGTTTTTTAAAAAATTGTCTTTATTTATTTTTAATTGATTGATGATTGTTTTACAATATGGGCTTGATCTGCTTCAGTTTTTACATCTGCAACATATGAATGGTAATACTTGCCTCTATATTTGCTAGTGCTTCATAACAAAATACTACAAACCGGGTGCCTTAGAACAATAGAAATGTCTTATCTCACAGTTCTGGAGACTGGAAGCTTGAAATCAGCATGTTTGTAGCCCATGCTGCCTTTAAAGACGCTGGAGAAGGCTCTGCTCCCTGGCTCTCTCTTAGCTCCCCGCGGCCTCAGGCTTCCTTGACGGCAGTCCTCCATTTTCACATGACATTCTCTCTGCATCTCCGCATCACCCTCCCATGTGTGTGTCTGTCTCTGTGTCCAAATTTTCCCTCTTTGTAAGGATACCAGCTGTGTTGGAATAGGGTTTGCCCCTAAAGACCTCATGTTATCTGATTTCTCTGTAAAGACACACTTGCAGAAGAAGGTCATGTTCTGAAGGACTTCAACAGAGGCTTCAGGAACACAGCGTAAAGCAGAGAACCTTCCTTGGCGGGTCTAATTATTCAAGGTAATGGATCAGAACAATCAGACTCATCTAAATGTCAATAAGAAGCAGTTTTGTTCCTAACAGAATGGTTCCTTGCTCCTCCCACAGACACACTTCCCGGCAAAGTTTGCATTCAACAAATGCAACCAAAGTTTGGGACTTCTGACACTGCAGTGTGTCAGGGAGAGAAAGACTCTTTGCTACGGAATTTTGGTGGATCAAACTCCACCAAGATGTTTCCATCTCTTCAATATTCAGGCTGTCAGATTTGGTTGCCTACACGTTAGTTTTCATAAATCACTTTAGGCCAGACTGTGAGTCTTGTGATTGCAATTGCTACCCTGTCTCCACCGTCTGATAGCTGCTTAGTGCATACCAGTCCCTCTGCACTTCCAAATTTAAACTGTGAGATTCTTTTACTTTAAAGAAACAGGCAGCTATGTATTTATTTTCTTTACTTTTTTTAGCTGGATTTTGGCACTGAGTCTGATTCTTCCACAAATGAAGAAAAGTAACGCCAATCTAGAGGCAGTGAAACGAGGCACTCAGAATGAAGACTTTGAAAGGAGCGGAGTCTGTGTGCCACCTGCGTCCGTAGATTTTGAAAGTCTCTGCATTTTAATACTGGGTTTTCATATTCTGTGCAGATTAGATTCTCAACGAGAACTCTGAACAGTGGCCTTTGTCTCATGGACATAATGGTTTTCTTTGTGGCGTCTCACGCACATCAAAGCAGGGAAAGGAGCCTGGCTCTTCAGGCTGGCTGAGGGTTTTTATGCGGTGGAGGGAGAGTGGGGGCTCCAGCTTTATAGAGTGCACCATCAGGTAGATACACATTTGACACAGGAACGCTGAGTTATCAAGTTTTCTCCAAGGGCAACCGTATATCTTAGGAATCCAGAGCCAAATTATATTTGACATTTCATTTAAAACCTGAGACATCTTGATGTTAAACCAGAGTCTAACAGTGCTAAACCATGAGGCCATTCAAGTTGACAGAAAGGATGTTTCTATTCCTTTCTTACCTGCATGGGTAATAGACCAGTCTGGATAGCGCTTCCTTATTTCATCCAGATGCAATCATGGAGTAAGCTCTCTGCTGAAATGACAGTAGCTCAAAGTTATTTTCTTTCTGGCAACATGAAGAGAGCACATCTGGAATCATTTAGAAGCTGCCTTGCGGCTGCCATTATTTATGCAGTGGGTAACAAGGCTATATTCACTTGACTCACATTTCAGATTGAAGACGCATGGGTGTGTGTGAGTGGGGGATGTCAGCAGGCTCATCCAATGCCATTTCCTCCACATGTAGGGGGCAGAGAGGGAGGAGCCCAGGAAAATTGCCTTTAACTCCAGGGGTGAAGATTTCCATATCTTCTTTCTTTTTATGAAATTTTTATGCTTGTCTATGTGGATTTAGGAATGAGGGCAGAAAGAAAAAAGGGGTAAAAAGGATGCTAGTTTAGCCTAGCATTTTTCAGAGGCATGGAAATAAAATAATGTGTCATGTAAAAATAAGAAAAATATAGATGTATTATATTGCATGGTGGTATGTCACATGTACACGATTCATAAATAAAGAAATGTGTATGTTAAGAGAGGATACTCAAATATATAGCCATATAGATATCTACACATATTGTATACTACCATTTTTTTTTTCCTGAGAGGAGTATCAAGTCAAACACCAGCCAATTTCCTATACTAGTTGGTATATTTATTGCCTTAGGAAGTTACAATTACACAGTCAGTCCATCTTATACTCAATAATTATTTTATGAATACCTTATATTTAAATGGTCCTGTGCTGAAGTTTGCAAGAGAAAGTAAGAGAAATGACTGATGGCCTTTGCCCTCAAAACTCTCCCGTGACGCGGAAGAGGAAGAGGAATAAGCTGGATCCCAATGAGTTGCTGAGGGCAGGGCACACACACAGCCCGTTTCCCAAGTCCAGTGTCTGGGTCAGCCTGCCAGGGAGCTGGGGATCGAGAACAGTGGACAGAGGAAAGAAGTGAGTGACCGAGTGAACAGACACGTTAGAAAGCGCCCTGTCCGACCAGAGCTGAGAAAGAACTCACGATGGGCTGCAGTAGTCATGGGGAACTTGAGAGAAGGGCAAACTTGTGAGCCAGGAATTCCTACTTTATTTGTGACCTACTGATGCAGCCTGTTTCCGCTTTAGAGGCCTCAGTCAGAACGCATGCCCAAAAAGGGCTCCTCAAAGGATGAGAGAAGAAACATCGGTCCCTCCAACACCATCCACATGATACCTCCCTGCTCCAAGATCTTCTTTTTGCCTCAGTTATCATCTCTCTTTTTAAAATCTCTCTATGACATTACAGCCAAATGTTAGAGGATCAGTAGAGGTACGTTGCTAAAGTTTAGAGAAAATATCCCCAAACCAACACATTTTCATCCCTCAGAAGTGACCATTGCTCACACCTTATTGCATATTTATCTATGCCTATCTAGGGTATTTTACACAAAATGAGATCATATTGTATGTGCCATTCTGCAACCTGCTTCTTTTTCCAGGAATGATGTCCAACTTCTCATTTTATTAGATGGCGAAGTGAAGTGAAGTCACTCAGCCGTGTCCGACTCTTAGCCACCCCGTGGACTGCAGCCCGCTAGGCTCCCCCATCCATGGGATTTCTCAGGCAAGAGTACTGGAGTGGGGTGTCATTTCCTTCTCCAGTTATTAGATGGTAAAGTCATCAAATAGTCTCCCAAATGACATTTAAGTGACTTTAATGTTTACAGTTTGTTGTTATTTTCCCAGAATTAATCCAGGACCACATGGAGCCAGGCAAAGTCCTCCAAGCAATGGCATGCCATTAGCTGGCTCCAACTGTGTGTGAAAGATTTTGTGAGCTGTTTGAGATCACACAGGTACCCTGAAACTGCCTTGGTGCGGCTGTTTGCAGCATGAAAATCAACAAATACTGCAAATCCAACTTCTAATATATCTCTGAACTGAGTGTGAAGCATTTATTGGCACACTTTGTAATCCATCATTGCATACCTGTGGCTTTTTTCTTACGACACTGACTTGTTAAAGAGAGCAGATCAATTGCCCTGTAGAATGTATTGCCTTCTACACGTGTCTGACTGTGATACTCCACATATTTCCTATATAATGGAGGTTATAGCAAAAGGCTAAATAGATTCAAGTTAAACATTCCTGGCTTTTAACTGTTTTAAATATATAATATTGTGATTTTCCAAAAGACACATAATATTTGGTTGACTCACTATTAATGATACTAACATTGGCCTCTAGATTAAATTTAGTAAGAACAATTCAATCCCTCCATTGTAGAATTATGGTTTTCTCTTGGGACTAGAAACTAACCTGTACAGTATTACTTTGCACTATATGAATATACTGCTGTACAAACCATTCACCTACTGGTTTTGATACCAATTGATCATCTTTGTCTGAAACAGTTAATTTAATTAGAGTTTCTAAAATATTTTTAAAATTCTACCACTGCTTCTTCATTGGTTAGCTGACATTCCTATGCAAAGAAGAGCTTTCTCTCACAGGTGGGCTTTTTCTAGGAAACCCAGTGCCTGCCAGAAAGGCAAGGAAAATGATCAATTCTTTTCCTGTATTTCTCAATTTTCAAAAAGAGGTGTTGTGTTCATTCTTACCTCAAATAGAGATAAATGAGTTTTCTATGACTTTCTTTTTTATAGTATCATTATGCACACATGGATTTTTCATTGATTTGATCTGTTTCAATCCACTAAACTCATTATTCTTTTTGAGGTCTAAATTGTTTGACCAGTGACAGGTTCTCCAGATTGGCTCCTGGATGTTTGGCACAATGCCATTGATCTTTGCAGGCACTTTTGCTTTCTGGCAAAAGAGGTTCCAGATTCACCGGTTCCTTTTCTCTCTTAGACTGGAACCAGCCATTTCTCCAAGGAACCTTGGTTTCTTTCCATGGAGAACAGTAATAAAGGCCACAGTCTGGGTACAAGTGATGTTAATTGTGATTTAGATTACATTGCTTCTAGAAGCTTGTAAGGTCTTAGTGACAAAATTTTCAGAAAAGACAAAAATGGCAACAGGCTTCTAGATGAAGATATTGGCAGAGTTATGATTAAAATACTACATTCCCTTAGTGTTCAATTAAAAATGAGACATAAAGCAACAGAGCACACAAAGTATAGTGTTTCTAAGAGGATTTATTATCCAATCTAAACTATTAAAGTATTAGCAAGGAGGTATGTTTCCACTGAATTTCTTAACAATGCATTCCTATGGTACAGCCAAGACATGTACACACATCAGTGATTCTCATCAGAACATAAATATGAACATGTCCACATTCATCCCTCCCCCTCCTTCTGTCCCTCTGCTGCCAACCTAAATGAACAAATGCTGATGTCCTCAGAGATAGTATAACAATTCCATGTCTAAGATGCTGATTTTTTTTTAATGTAAAAGACAGATTTAGGTTATAACCATAGTGCATTTTTGTAAAATACCTATGTTTATTGTGGACAGTGTTCATTCTTTATCTCATAACGCCTGGGCTTCTTAGATGTCCTGAGGTGACAATGTATGATAAAAAGTAGAGCTGGTGAATTAACCAGTTTGTAAATACCTTTGTTATAATTGACATAAGCTTTTTTACAACACTTGATACAGTTATGAGAAACAACAACAAAAAAGAGAAATGGAGAAATTGGAACATAAACTAGATAAAAAGAGCAGAGATGTCACTTTGCTGACAAAAGGCTGTGTGGTCAAAGCTATGGTTTTTCCAGTAGTCATGTATGGATATGAGAGTTGGACTGTAAAGAAGGCTGAGCACCAAAGAATTGATGCTTTTGAACTGTGGTGCTGAAGAAGACTCTTGAGAGTCCCTTGGACTGCAATGAGATCGAATCAATCAATCTTAAAGGAAATCAATGCTAAATATTCATTTGAAGGACTGATGCAGAAGCTGAAGCTCCAATACATTGGTCACTGGCTGTGAAGAGCCAACTCATTAGAAATGATGGTGATGCTGGGAAAGAAAGGCAGAAGGAGAAGGGGATGACAGAGGATGAGATGGTCAATTGCTTCCCTTCTCAGAGGCTAAACTTTCTCCAGCTGATTCTTTCTTTCCCATAAACAAGGTTCAAGTCTGTCTGTGCTGTAGTGAGCCTGCAGATGAGAAAAGCCAGGATTCCTTAACAGGTATCAGAGCCTCTTCCAAAGGGATCTAGTAATGGATGAGAAGGTGAAGAGGTCAGGCTTGTATCCTGGATGAAAGGAGCCTGGACACTTGCCCCACTGAAGTTGTTCCTTATAATCAGGTCCTGAAGATATATGTTTAACAGATAAAAATGTTCTAAAATAGAGTATGGGAATACAAAGTTCATAGCCCCATGTCCACTTATTACTCATTTATTTGATTATTCAACAGACATTTATTATCAGTCTCCTATTTTCTTTTTCATTTCTGTTTTTAGTGCTTCTAAGACAATTCATTATCCAGTCTATAGTATTAAAATATTAGCAAGGAAGTTGTTTCTACTGAACTACTGAACAATGTATTCTTATGATAGAGCCAAAGTAGATACACACGTATCAATGGTTATCATCAAAGTGTAAATATGGGCACATTGCATACATCCATCTCTATACACTTTCTTCTGCCCCTCTGCTGCCAATGAACAAGACCTGACTCAGAGATGGCTTAACAATATCTTAGATGCTGTTTTCTTATCAATTATTTTTTAAAAAGATATTTGCAAATTGGTTAATTCACTAGCTCTACTTTTTATCATACATTGTCACCTCAGGATGTTTAAAAACCTTAGATGTTTCGAAATAGGGAATGAACTTTGTTCACAATAAACACGGGCAGTTTACAAAACTTCACATGTAGATCTCTGGCTGTAACCTAAACCCGTCTTCTTGATACAGAGATACTAGCCAAGAGCCCTCCCCTTCACCCTTCTTCTCCCTCCTGCATCATTTCAAGAACTTAGATGGGCAAAGTAAGACATGATTCCTTTTTAAGGATCTTCAGATATAGAGCAACGGCTCTCAGCCTTTTAAATCTTACATTCCAGCACTAAACATTTTTAAATATGCTTTCCAATTATCCTTACTTATTCGTAACTCAACATAGTTTACTATTCTAGTATGAACATTATAAAATCTACAAAGAACTTGTAGAGATATAAATAGAAATTCTAATATTTTCTCCCTTAGAACGGTTTTGTGAAAAATATTGACTACCATACCAATGCACTATGGATTATTGAAAGTGGTTAGACATCCATGTAGAAGTTGAAGTGAAATTCTCCCAGTCATGCCCAACTCTCTGCAACTCCAGAGACTACACAGTCTATGGAATTCTCCAGGTCAGAATACTGGAGTGGGTAGCCTTTCCCATCTCCAGGGCATCTTCCCAACCCAGGGATAGAACCCAGGTCTCCTGCATTGTGGGCAGATTCTTTACCAGCTGAGCTTCAAGGGAAACCCAAGAATACTGGAATGGGTTGCCTATTCCCTTTCCAGTAGATACTCCTGATCCAGGAATCCAACTGGGGTCTCCTGCATTGCAAGCAGATTTTTGACCAGCTGAGCTACCAGGGAAGCCCATGTAGAAGTTACGCCAGTTAAAACAATTTGCTGAGAGTCTTCTTACTTGGGTCTCCACATACCTGGATCTTGCCTCTAATGTTAATATGGAATTGTCTAGTTCAACTAAATCAAAGGGATCTTTTATTTCATTAAACTAAGACTTAAAAAGGCAATAAACCTTTTTAGGGAGGTAAGGAGAAAATTGCTTTCTGCAATATTTCTAGCTGTGTGCTGTGCTTAATCACTCAGTTGTGTCCAACTCTTTGCAACCCTATGGACTGTAGCCTGCCAGGCTCCTCTGTTCATGGGGATTTTCCAGGCAAGAATACTGAAACGGGTTGCCATGCCCTCCTCCAGGGGATCTTCCCAACTCATGGATTGAACCCAGGTCTCCCGTATTACAGGGGAATTCTTTACCATCTGAGCCACCAGGGAATCCCAAGAATACTGGAGTGGATAGCTTATCCCTTCTCCAAGGGATCTTCCTGACCCAGGAATCGAACCGGGGTCTCCTTCATTGCAGGCCGATTCTTTACCAATTACCACCTAGTTATAGACAAAAGTTCCTGAAAATGCATTTCCAGTTCATCTGTCAAAAGGTAATGACCCTAACTGGTGGCGTACTTACGGGGCCAGTTTGGGTGCAGGCTTTTTTCCTAGATGCACCATAGTATTCTAAGCAATACTGAGTAATATTGCTGAGTAATATATAGCTCAGTTGGTAAAGAATCCACCTGCAATGCAAAAGACCCCAGTTCAATTCCTCGGTCAAGAAGATCCTCTGGAGAAGGGACAGGCTACCCACTCCAGTATTCTTGGGCTTCCCTTGTGGCTCAGCTGGCAAAGAATCTTCCTGCAATGCTGGAGACCTGTGTTCGATCCCTGGGTTGGGAAGATCCCCTGGACAAGGAAAAGGCCACCACTCCAGTATTCTGGCCTGGAGAATTCCATGGACTGTATAGTTTACGGAGTTCCAACTGAGTGCCATGACATTTCCTGCAGAGATCATTATGCACCTCTGTGGCGAGAGTAGATTAGGACACCGTGTTTATCACTCCTATCCAACATTTTGTGAGTTACAATAAGAGAAATATTAGTGCTAAATCGGAAATGCAAACTTTCATTTTTAACTTCAGGCTTACTACCACAAGTTTGAGGAGAAATTTAAACAAAGTATTTTTCTTTCTTTTTTTTAAAATGTTATTTACTTTTATTTTTGACTGTGCTGGATCTTCATGACTATGTGCAGGCTTTCTCTAGTTGTGGTGAGTGGAGGCTACCCTCTAGTTGTGTGCACAGGTTTCTCATCACAGTGCCCTCTCTTGTTGCAGAGCATGGGCTCTGGGGCACACGGGCTTCAGTAGTTACGGTGAGTGGGCTTAGTTGCCTCATGGTCTGTGGGATCTTCCTGGACTAGGGATTGAACCTGTGCTCTCTGCATTGGCAGGTGGATTCTTAACCACTGGACCACCAAGGAAACCCCAATATGGTATTTTGTGAAGTTTCCACAGGAGATTTGTTTCAGAAGAAATAAAACAGTGATTTCTAATTTCCACATTTGTTTGTACATAAATGAGGGCTGCTAACGTGTTTGGAAGTCACTTAAAATATTATTTAACTATCTTGTAATCCAACCTGTAGCCATCTACTTCACTATATTAACTTACTTGGCAAAATTCTCCCCACAGACAACTTATAAGGAGATTTCAGCCAGAATCAGATGCCGGGAGCCGTCAGGATGCCCCCTTGCTCGGATGATAAGGTCATGAGACTAAGAAGGAAACTGCAAAGTGGACTTTCTTTATCGGGGCATCCCGGGCAAGGCCCCTCCTGATATTTTTCCTGGGCGTTCTGTCCATGTTCAGAACATTAGCTCATCTCAGTAGGTCAGTCCCAGCTGGAAAGAGTTCATCCTGAGATAATTCCCCCAGACCTTACCAACCAGAGGATGTTGGAAGGTGAATTCCCTTCCCTGAGGACTAAGGAGGAATAAAAGGGACATTTAAATAGATTACTACACCTCCTACTCATTACTGGGGAGTTTACCAAGAGTTCTCTGGGGGTCATGGCAAGGCCACCACCAGAAGGGTTCATACTTGGGTCACCTTTCCACCTCCCACTCCCCTGACCACTCCACAAAGGAGACTCCCTCCTTGAAGAGACCAGGGTGGAATGGGACTTAGGAATGCTCATAACTATGGCCAGCATAGTTGGAGACATTGATTGCTTTAGGATAGTGTAGACATAGGAATTCATTATAGTAGTTATATGAGATTAATAGGGTTTTATTGTTAAAGCAGTGCTGCTAAATTGTCTCTTTGTCCTCTTTCCTCTTTCCTCATAAGAACCAGAGTGTCAGAACACAATGAGACAGGTAGTGGTTGAGGTTACTAGAATAAAACAATTTCAAGCTTAAGCCCTTCCCTCTAGCTTCTACATAGTTGCACCTGATAAGAGAAATGTAACCTTTCTACTTAGGTTGATGTACTTATCATGATTGAATGAAGTATGCTGAAGACATTCAAATGGTAAACATACTATTGTTAAATCTAATTACCAGAAATCTGACTTCTGCAAGGGGAATGTTTCATGATAGATTGGGGAATGAGCTCAATGATAAGGTTGCTATGGAAGGTAGAAAACAAAAAATTGTATAGAATGATAGGTGATATAATGATGTAATGGGGATATTTTTTGGCTGTAAAGCTGTAAACCAACAACAATAAATGAGAGAGACTGCTCCATCAACACACTGACTCAGCTTAGTACTTCACCGACGCCACTCATCCCTCAAGACCCCTGGACCCGCCGGGGCTGGACCCTGGCAATCAGAATTATTTGGATTTTAAGTAGCATAATCTAAATTATTGACGCCTTAGTGAGCTTTAAGGCTTGATTTAGCACTAACCTGACAAGAAGTAGGGAGCCAAGCCTGGTGATGAAAGAAAAGGACTCCGACAGGGTGTGCGGCAGGCTCTCTGTTCTCTCTGTTGTGGAGTTCGTTTAGTTATCTTTTGTGTCTCCCCATTTCCAATATTAATATAATTATATCCACATACATGGGCTCCCTAGTAGCTAAGACAGCAAAGAATATGCCTTCAATGTGGAAGACCTGGGTTCAATTCCTGAATTGGGAAGATCCGCTGGAGGAGGGCATGGCAGCCCACCCCATTATTCTTGCCTGGAGAGTATGGAAGAACAGAGGAGGCTGGCAGGCTACAGTCCATGAGGTTGCCAAGAGTTGGACACAAATGAGCAACTAAGCACACATCCACATACACGGGGCTTCCTGGGTGGCTCAGTAGTAACAAATCTGCCTGCCAATGAGGAGATGCTGGTTTGAACCCTGGATCAGGAAGATCCCCTAGAGAAGGAAATGACAACCCACTCCAGTACTTGCCTGAGAAATCCCAAGAACAGAGGAGTCTGGTGGGTTACAGCCCATGGGGTTACAAAAGGGTCAGACACAACTTGATGACGAGATAACAACATCCACATATGGTACATCCTTTCCAAGGAAGAAAGACATTAAGGTTGAGCCAAACTTTGTATTTCCCCAGCCATATTATGAACAAAACAATTGCTTTCCTTGCCTCTGGGATGGAAGCCTTGGTTGCCTGTAAGTTACTCAAATATGCAGGGGATAAAAGTGACTGAATTTGCAGTATTCTTTTAAATTGAAGATCAAACCACAGAATCTTGATACTCTTCGGATTAATGAAAATGAGATTAAAAGGTGAAGTTTTCTTAGGGAGCATTCAGTTGTTCATATGGCTTAAATAGCAGAGAGATGGTGCCTTCAATAGGATGACCATCATGGTTCATTATCTGCAGCAGCATCCTACCTTATTTTTTGCCTCTTAATTGAATACTGTATGATGTATATACGCATCCTAAGCACTATGCACCAGAACCTCATTTGTAGCCTTTTCATAATTCAATTGCTTATCTGTGACTTTTTTATTAATGTTGGTATTCCCTCAGACCACTTGCTCCATGAATGCAGAGACCATTTCTGGTTTATATTCAGTTTCTGCATAGGAACTAGTATTTAGTAATCCTAAATAAAGGACAGAAGGAAGAAAAGAAGGATAGAAGAAAGGAGGGAGGGCAGAAAAGGGAAGGGTAAAAAGAAAAGAGTGAGCAACGGAAGGAAAGAGTGAGAGAAAAAGGAAGGATGGAAGGACTGAATGCAACAGCATAATGCAGCTGTAATCCTTGCGTTCTTTGTTGAAAGAAAGTGAAAGTGTGAGTTGCTCAGTCATGTCAGACTCTTTGCGACCCCATCGACTGTAGGTGTTTCCCCATCTATTTCACATGAATTGGTGGAACTAGATGCCAAATCTTAGTTTTCTGAAAGTTGAGTTTTAAGCCAACTTTTTGTAGGGTAGAAAAGTAATTTCCTTCTACTCTCTGAGTTCCTTGCCAAGATTCCTGTGCTAAAACATATATTCATAAGAGAAAAATGAATAAAAATTTATTAGTATGTGAATCATGGGAGATAGCCAAGGAAAAATGAATAGTTCAAAGAGGTGGCATTAGAATTCAGGATTAAATACCATATTAAATAAAAAGAAGGAAGGTGTAAGCCTCCAAAGAGAGAGTAAATGATTTTTAGGAAAATGAATGGTGCTTTAGAATAAATAAGGGGCAGTATAACATTTTGTGAAAAATTATGTCTGGGTGTGGTGTTGACCTCTTTCCCTGGAGGGTGAAAGTCCTGGGAAGAATGTTTATGACAATTGAGTTCCCTTTTGGAGGGTCTGTCTTTAGGCAGATAAGGGGACTTAAGACAAAGCATCACTCTGCATCTATTGTTTTTCAAGTGCTTATAGCTCAAAATAATCTATATTCCAAAGCTACATACTTTGGGCTGACATATTCTGCCACCCTTCTCCTTGTACCTCCTTGAAGTGGCCCCATGTGTAGTGACCTAAAAAGACCTGTGGATCAAAATGCTTGTATCATTTAACTATTTTTTGATTCTTTCAAGGTACAGGATCTGGCTCCAGTTTCTTGAATGCTGAACAGAAACGAAATACCTGAAAGACGTGATCTGTCCCAAGTACCTTAGTTAATGTCTTGATCTTCACTAGTTTGTGAATTTTGCAGCAACCAGAATGCTTATTTTCACTCCTAGATAAGAGTAATAGGGAGTAAAATGAGCTAGAGCAGTGTAATTTGGGTTGATTTGGTTTGTACAGCATCCAGACATTAGGACAAAAAAGAAACCCTTCAGAAGATTATCTGAATGTGTCGTGTATGTGACATCAATCATATAGATGCAGTATTTGGAAATAGCCAAAATATTCTGATCTTCTACTATTTATCTGACTTTTCACCATCCCTAGCTTCCTTTGGAGGGACAGCAGAGTCAGATGTGTCAAATGTTCAACTGTAGTTCATAGTGAAGAGAATCAACTCTCTTTTGGAAACAAAAGTACCAGCAGGCTGCTGAGATCACTGGAGACCCTGAATTCAGATCTGAGGGGGGCTTGTGTGCTTATTACATCCTCATTTTGGTGGTGAGGATACTGAGGCTCAGAGGGGTTAGACGACTTGGCAAAGGTCACACAGCTGGTAGCAGAAGCTCTGTTTCATGCTGCTGCCTATGCAGAGTTCAGACAAATCACACTGCATGCTCTGATTTCTGTTGCTCTCCATACTGACCAGAAGCCAGAGTTCTTACTTCAGAAGGAGTGTGCTGCAGCAGAATAATCCAGGAACAGCACAGAGCTCTGACAGCGATTTGCAGCCAGTCTTGTGAAATTTGGGTGTCTGGCTGAAACTGACCTCAGTCAATCACTGGCTCTTTCTCGGGCTGTTGAGGAGGAGGTAGTGTGATTGTTGTTTCTTTAGTTGTAGTTATGAACTGATATTTTGAGCAGATACACATGTTTCTCTCAAATCTTTGTTTCTGGTAAGGTTAATTAAATTGGACACTTGAAGTGTCATATCTAGTACTAAGGAAAAATAGAGACTCCTCCTTTCAAACCTCCGTGTGTTTCTCTGCCCCTGCTGTTTCACATATCCCAGGCCATGTAGTTCATATATCTTAATTCTGTAATTTGAAAAGATTCCAATATGTCTACTCATCAAAGGTCTTTGGAATGCATACCACATTCCTCTAATTAGAATTGGTTAGGGATAATTAGAAAAATAAGTGATATCAAACTCTTTTCACATTTCCTTCCGTATTGATTGTCCAAAAGGTGATTATTGCGGCTGCTTGGCTGGCTGTTCTCATTAGGAATCCATTGATTATGGGCTGCTTATGGTTCCACAGGCCAGGCGAGGTGGGCTGCGTTCGATCCACAGTATGAAGAGCCAGATAAGAAAAAGGAAAATTAAGGCCAGCATTTTATCATCCAAGCTCTGATAAAACTGCTTTACCTTCTCACCATTCCCCGAGTTCCCGCTCCAAAGAAACAACATTAATTAGTGTTTTCAGCTATGCAGCCTTTGGAAGCAATACTCTTGATCTATTGAAGAGCGCATTATTCATATTATCTGCTGTGTCTGCCCTTAATAAGGTCAAAGGAATCTATGAATGCTGATTCATCACAAAGGCCCTGGGGATGCACACTTCTGAGGAAGCCTATTTTATTTTCCTGTTGCAAGGTAGAACTGCGTTGCAACCTCTCCCTTGTTTATCAGAAAGGGAAAGCTTAAAGAGTCCACTATTAATTTGGAGAAAGGCCTAATCATTTCATCTGGCCTTCTTCATGGAGGGTTCTTTGTGACCAGAATACATATAGGAGATACAGTGGTAAGGGAGGGCTTGAATTCTCTAAGTGAACGATAATTCCTCTCAGGAGATTCTTGTCAGAATAGATTTCCCTCTGAGCTCTCAGGTTTAATTTCTTTAATAGTTATTAATGCCGCTGTATTGGCAGTGCTCCTCTCCCACCATGATAAAATCTCTCCAAAGAGGATTTCTACTAAATATATTCAATTGGATTTAGGAAGACAAGATACTGGGAAAAAGAATTCATTTTACCTCTTTCCAAAGAGTATAATAATGGAGACATACACTGGTCTGTCTTATAGCACAAAATCTTGAAATTACTTCAAAATTGCACAAGATAATCCCCATAATACCCTCAAAATACAAAGGCTCCCAATTTAGTATTTACTTTTATTTGTGCTTTATAAAAAAGAGTTGTTTCATATTTCTACTGAAAATATTTTGGTTCTGGAATTTGGGGGATTATCAGTAGAGGAAAAGTGTTGGCACACACACAGATACATAGAAAATACAAGTGAATATTTGCCGACTTGTGGATAGTTGTCAAGATAAAAGCTAAAATTCCCTGGGAGTCATTTCAATACAGCTTCCATTTACAGCAAGCAATTAGAGTTTCATCTTTAACATAATGTATTTCTTAAATAAGTGTGACTATATAATTGTGGAATCTAAGCCCTGAAGTTTCAGAGAGTTCTTCCTTCATATCAAATGCAGGCACCAGCTGAGAAGTCATCATCTAGCATTCAATTATGGCCTTGTGTTATTTTTTTTCATTTCCAGACTTGCAATGATATTTCTTAAAATATGTGAAAAGTTTTGGCATCACTCCTAACCAATAACTTGAATATTAATGAAATGAGTGGTGAAGTAAGTTCTTTTTCAAAACTTTGAAAGTAGTATTTAACTCCACTTGGCTGAAAATTTTGATTACTAGCTCATGTCAGGAAGTTTTTTATTAATCATACTAAAAATATATATCTAGCAATTTCTGGTGGGTTCTGAGCCCTTTGCTTGAACTTTGAGGTATAAAGATACCTAAACCAGGGCCTCTAGTCAACCAGTCTGATTATTAGTAAAATATGGAGCATAGAGGAGACAAAAAGATTTACTAGTTGAATATGCCACAGAATCTGAAAAGAACATAATCTGTTATGGAAAATTTGACCTACTTGTAGGTGAGTGACTGGAGGACAGTTTGAGAATTAGGGAGGGGCTGCACCATTCAGCACTTGATAGATCAAACTGGGGAGATTGGGTAATTTGTTGTATGGCCAACAAAAATTTAACCTTGGATGGAAGGATTGCCCTTGCCCTTTAGAAAGTTTGTGACTGTTCATGAATCCAAGGAAAAAAGGAAGAATTCAGGCTACAATATTCTCCACATGTAAAATATACTGAGATCTAATCCTAGATATTGCATTATTCTACTACAGGCTTTTATTTATTTACTTACTTTTAACAATTTTAATAACAGACTTAGAGGATGCATCCCAGTTGGGAAATCACTAATTTTTCTTTCTCACGGCCAACATCATTGTGCCTCTAGGAAGGCTGACTGATCTTCAAGGAGGATAAAATATCTTGCATGTATTCTTCATTTGACTTCTGATTTACATAGTAATTCTGTTTAGCAAGGAACACCTCGCATAGTTTCTTGGTGTTGACTTGGATTTTATTTACAGCTGCCCTAAATTGTATTATCATGATATACCAGTTGTTCGATATTCAGCGTTGTTCCTCTGTAACTTAATATAATTTATTTCTGACTTGGATTTTCTTTATCAAATACTGACTTTCCCTAAGAGGTTCATGTAGAAATGTTGTGCGTGGGAAAAAGTCAAAAACATGAATACTGACCCAGGGACACTAATACAGGACAGAAGAGATGGTGCCATGAGTGTTTTAGTGGCCAGCAAAATTAACTCATTCCTTTGTCTGTCTCTCATATACTCCTAAATGTTGTGAAGTAACTCCAAACTTTAACATGTAAAATATTTTTTAATAGTATTCAGAAGTAGTTATCTGTTGACAATCTGTTCTTTCAATCTCAAATCTCAAAGTTCAAAAATTCACTTGAAAACTGCATTTTCATTTTATCTTGACCCAATACACACAGTTTTAAGGTATGCTGCGGCTCTGATACTACCTAAGAAGCAAATATTTCTTGCAGTCCATTTCTGAGTGGTTTGAATGAGCTCAAAGTAAATGACACAGAAATGAATTAAATGTCCCTTGAAATACACCCAAATTTAATAATTAGGAGAAGAGTGTTTGAATAAACACATTCAGAGTGTTATCGAGCATATACAAGCTTAGATCGTCCATATTTTGAAAAGGCCATGAGTCTGTGGCATATTCTGGGGAGCTGAGCTGATTACACCATAAATAAAAATGGCAGTGGAGGCATTTGTTTTATCATTCCATTAAACAGGAGGAATTATCTCATTCCTAGAGGGACTTAGGTAAGACTAATAAACAGAAAACCCTGACAATAGGAACAACAGAAAATAAGAAAGCATTATCATTTAAAAGTATAAAATCACTTTTTTTAGAGTCTTATAGGATTTAATAGTGCTTTTCTGTTGGTAATGTCAAATTAAAAATTTCCCTAAAGCAGTGGATAAGTAGTTGAGTCTTCACATGACACCCAGGGCTCATTGCCTCCCATTAGTCAACTAACATCCCTTTATATGTTTCCAAATCATTTTTTTCAGGGTCTCCAGTATGCAGAATCCTTGCTCTGTCATCGGCTTGCTATCAGCATCTTGAGCAAGGTACTTAATATCTCTGAGTCTCAGTTTCCACATCTGTAAGTGAAAAGTGAAACATTAGACTCATATAACGTTGCTTGGGGTTGAATGAGGCTCACTGGAGGATGTGCTTAGCAACTCCTTTCTGACACTGAATCCTCTTGGCATGCAGACTCAGATACGGCCTTCCAGTGTCATCCTTTGACTCTTTCTAACATATCTCATGCAGGCTCTGCTGGCTGTTGTATTTTCCAACCTATCAATATCCCTGGCACTGTACCATATCTGTTCCAGTTACACATTATTCCCCCATACATGAAACCTCTGATGACAGTGCGGTCTTTTTAGAGAACTTCTGAAGTAGACATATTATTAGTCCACAGTGAATATAAAAATAGGTTCATATCAAAAGAAAAACTGAATATGAATGAGATGAAATTATGCATTTCCTTGAGATATATATATATTTCTATATATAATTTATATAAATATATAATTTAATATTTATAAATATCTAATATATTAAATATAATAATTTAATATTAATATAATATATATTATATATATATAAATTATATATATAATTTATATATATATATATATAAATAGAAAGTACTCACTTTTTACTTAAAAAGGGGGAAAGTTCTGGGATCTTTCTGTTACTATTCTGGCCGTCCTAACCATTCACACAGACCTGGTTTCCCACTGAGGCTGAAGCTTATTTGTGATGTGTTGATGCTGCCCATTATTGTGGTTTTCCCAGGGGCCCCTCTGGAACAGAGAGAAGTCCTCACTCCCTGCAAGCTGTGAGTCAGACATGGCATCTGTGTGACCCATTACTAAATGATTCTTTACCCAAATTTTCCTCATCCTAATCACAGGTCTTCTGCTCATGTCTGATGGTGCCCCTCTGGGTCACTTCAGAGAGCTTGATGTGCACCATGACCCCAATCTAATCTGTTTCCAGTGCTGTCTTATTAGCCAGATGGTCTACAACATAATTTGTGTTCAGAGAATCCTCAAGGCAAAATGTCTTTCAGAAACTCACTCCCTTGGGTTATCTCAATCTTCCTCCTGTTCAAACACATATATTCCTGGGAAGAATACACATCAAGTCATCTCTCCATTGATAATAGTGTGACTCTCAGATGGCACTGGGACAAGTTTGCAATGGGCAACATAAAAGGGAGGGGGAAAAGTGCAAGGGGCTGAGGTGGAAGATGTCAAAGAAAAGACTAGGGAAGGGATTTGGGACTGGTCTGCATGCATGGAGGAGGACAGAAGAATCAAACCAAACCCCCTATGCTGCACAATTCTGTTATGAGCTGGCTCTGCTCTTTATAACACTGTAGGCATAGCAGACACCTGTACTTCTCATTAGGAGTGAAACTCCTTATTGTTTATAGTATATTCCACTTATTTAGAAGATAAAGTCCATTTCTAGAACTAACCTTCTCAGAATGGCATTCAAGTTTTCAGAAAAGACCAGCACCAGCATATTTCTTATCCATTTGAAGGTTATAATAAATCTCTCTTTCCATTAATTCAGAAGTCCTTTAACCACATGCCATTTTTGGTCCATGTGTTTTCCTTCTTCTCTCTAATCTTGGGAAAAATCTTTCACATCTAATCTCTGTAGATATATCAGTATGAAATTGGGTATGGTTATCTTGTCCCCCTAATCAGAAGGTCAGCAATTACCTGGGGCTTTTCCATCTCTCTTCTAGCTGAACACTGGCATTTAGTAAATCAAAAATAGGTTACAAATCAGTGAAGTTGATTGGCTCCATGAGATACAGCCCAGAGTCTTTTCTGAAAGGGTGAAAGTTTAAATATGGTTTGAAGGGAGATTCTAGGTGAACTCTATTTGTCAAACAGTAGAGTTAGCAATATAAAAAATGAGAGATATTCTCCTGGGTAAAAGTGTCAAATTTCATGGGGATTGGAAATATTTCACAAAATAATTATTGAATTTTGAACATCACTCTGAGTGGATTAGGTATAGTTTCTCGTTTTCTTTCTTTCTTTTTATTTTTATTTTTAACAGATTTAAGAAAGTAGCTGTAAACAGTTTTCAGCTTAGAAAGTTGTTTCAGCCTAGAAATCAGTAAGGATGCCTTTTACATGTCTGGCAGTCTGCCAGGCACTAGAGTGATGTGGGATAAGTTTCAAAGTTCACAAACTCATGAAATAATTTGCAAACAATGAAGGGTTAACCTGTATGGTGCGGATCACAGATGTACTAGGACACTTGAAGAGGAGGGAAAGAGAACACCAGATGAAGAAATTGCAGGGAAGCTTCATGGATAAGCTGTCTTGTACTGAGCCATAAAAAATGAATAGATATTTGTTTGTTTTAGCCAGAGTAAGCAGAGTAGGAACTGGAGTGGGAGAAAAGATACCAGTAATAATGGAAGTATTTGGGAAAAATGAGGAGGTCTGGAAATGGGATCAAGAGTAGGAAGATTCTCTTCCCATGTGCTATACTTAGTTGCTCAGTTGTGTCTGACTCTTTGTGACCCCATGGACTGTAGCCTGCCAGGCTCTTCTGTCCATGGGGATTCTCCAGGCAAGAATACTGGAGTGGGTTGCCATGTCCTCCTCCAAGGGATCTTCCCAAACCAGGGATCAAACCCAGGTCTCCCGCAAGACAAGCAGATTCTTTTACCATCTGAGCCACCAGGGACACATCAAAACCATAATTACATATAGAACAGCTCTCTCTGAGAACAACCTGAAGATTATTAGCAGCACAGTTTTACTACAATTAAGGATCTAAAGAAAAACCATATTTGGACAAAAACCATGAAGGGAAGAGAAAGAATCTAGTCAGAAGCCACATGGCCAGTGGGTGATCCCAAAGAGAAAGGGGACATTACAAACTCAGAGGTCCTTTCTAGGGCATAGGGAAATTGAGCCTCACATTGGGCTTTCCAGCCCTGGGGCCTGACTCTGGAAAAATGAGCTGAAAACAAGCAGGACTCATGCACAAACTCACTTTCTCTGAGCCCCAGTACAGAGGCAGCAAGTTTAAAAGCACCAGGCCACTAGAGTTGGCCTGGTTGGCTTTCAAGGTCACCCCAACTTGACCCACAGTCAGCAAATGACTCTGGTTCCAGCCCACTTCTAGAGAAGCCCTGGTCCATACTCAGTTCTAGCTCAAGTCCCATTCAACCAAGGTGTCAGCTTCCAGTATACCTTGGGAGAAGCCCTGGTTCAAGCTGGCTCTAGTTCTAAATCTTTCCTCACTCAGACAGTGGCATTCAGTGTGCCTTGGGAGAAGCCTCGGCCCACAGCAGGCTCCAGCTCCAGCCCACTCAGCCAAAATGGCAGTCACATGCCCCAGAAAGATCTCCAGCCCACACTTGCTTTAGCTCCAACCCTCTGGCCAAACAACTGGGCACATTCAGTCTGCATAAGGATGCTCCCACACAAGGAGTGGGAGAGGTAACTCTTTCACCTAATTTATAGACAAACACAGAAAGTCACACAAAATGAGAAGACAGAGGAATATTTTCCAAATTAAAGAACAAGATACAACCCTAGAAAGAAGCTGTAATGAGACAGAAATAAGTAATTCACTTGATAAAAAGTTCAAAGCAATAATCATCAAAATGCTCACTGAACTTGGGAGAATAGAGGAACAGTGAAAACTCAAGAAAGAATTAGAAAATACATTTTAAAAAGTCAGAGCTGAAGAGCTTAAATGAAAAATATACTCAGTCAGTTCAGTCACTCAGTCATGTTCAACTCTTTGTAACCACATAAACTGCAGCACTCCAGGCTTTCCTGTCCATCTTCTACTCCAGCGGCTTGCTCAAACTCATTTCCAAGTTGGTGATGCCATCCAACCATCTCTGGCTCTGTCATCCCCTTCTCCTCCTGCCTTCAATTTTTCCCAGCATCAGGGTCTTTTCCAAAGGGTCAGTTCCTCACATCAGGTGGCCAAAATATTGGAGCTTCAGCTTCAGCATCAGTCCTTCCAATGAATATTCAGGACTGATTTCCTTTAAGATTGACTGGTTTGATTTCCTTGCAGTCCAAGGGACTCTGAAGAGTCTTCTCCAACACTACAGTTCAAAAATATCAGTTCTTCAGCACTCAACTTTCTTTATGGTCCAACTGTCACATCCATACATGACTACTGGAAAAACCATAGCTTTGATTAGATGGACCTTTGTGGCAAAGTAACATCTCTGCTTTTTAATATGCTGTCTAGGTTGCCATAGCTTTTCTTCCAAGGAGTAAGCCTCTTTTAATATCATGGCTACAGTCACCATATGTAGTGATTTTGGAGCCCAAGAGTAGAGGAAATCAATAGCAAATTAAGTGGTATAGAAGAATACATAAATGACCAAGAAGATAGAATAGTGGAAATCACACAGTCAGAACAGCAAAAAGAAAAATGAGTTTATAACAATGAGGATAGCATAAGAAATCTCTGGGACAACATCAAGCACAATAACATTCACATTGTAGGAATTCCAGAAGGAGAATATATAAAAGGGAAGAAAATAAATTTGATGAAATAATAGCTGAAAACTTTCTTAACCTATGGAAGGAAACATATATTTAACTCCAGGAAGCATGGAGTTTCCAACCAAAAGATAAACCTAATGTATGTACATTCAGACATGTCATAATTAAAATGGTAAAACTTAAAGAGAATTTTAAAATTAAAATCACATGTAATTCCTCACAACACTATCAGCTAATTTTTCAGCAGTAACTTTGCAGGCAAGAAGGAAATAGCATAATATAGGTAAAGTGTTGAAAGGAAAAAAATTCAACCAAAGATAATCTACCTGGCAAGCTTTTTATTCAGAATTGAAGAAGAGATAAATTTTCCCAGACAAGCAAAAACTGAAATAGTTCATCATTACTAAACTGCCTTACAAGAAATGTTAAAAGGTGTTCTTTAAGTGAAAATGACAATGCTCTAAGAAGAAATTAAAAAAAATACATGAAGGAAAATATCTCAAGTATAAAGGCAAATATATATATTAAGGCAGTGGATCAACTACTTAAAAAGTTAGTATGAAAGTTAAAAAATTATCCTCCTATTAAAATAAATAAATTTTATTTGTGAAGAATTAATGCTTTAGAAAAAAAGCCATCAAATTGATTGTAACTACAATAAATAGTTAAGGTGAATACAAAGATGTAAAATGTGATATCAAAAACATAAAACATTGGGAGGGAAGAAAAAAATGTAGAGCTTTGAAAATGTGGTTGAATACATGGCTATCAGTTTAAAACAAATTATATATATATTTATATAATATATACAGATTGATATAGATATTTATAAGAAAGTCTTCCTCAGTAATCAGTGCAAAGAAATAGAGGAAAACAATGGAATAGAAAAGACTAGATGTCTTCAAGAAAATTAGAGATATGAAGGGGACATTTTATGCAAAAATGGGCACAATAAAGGACAGAAACAGTATGAAACTAACAGAAACAGGAGCTGTTAAGAAAAGGTGGCAAGAATACACAGAACTATGAAAGAAAAGATCTTAATACCCAGCATTCTGGTACAATCACTCACCTGGAGCTTGATATCCTGGAGTCCAAAGTCAAGAGGGCTTTGGGAAGCATCACTATGAACAAAGCCAGAGGAGATGATGCATATCCAGCTGAGCTATTTCGAATCCTAAAAGATGATGCTATTAAAGTGCTGCACTCAGTATGCCAGCATACTTGGAAAACTCAGCAGTGGCCACAGGACTGGAAAAGGTCAGTTTTCATTCCAATCCTAAAGAAAGCCAATGACAAAGAATATTCAAAATACCACACAATTGCACTCATCTCACACGCTAGCAAAGTAATGCTGAAAATTCTCCAAGTAAGGCTTCAACAGTATTGGAACCATGAACTTCCAGATGTTCAAGGTGGATTTAGAAAAGGCAGAGGAATCGGGAGGGAGGTAGGTGGGGGGTTTTGGAAGGGGAACATATGTATACCAATGGCAGATTCATGTCAATGTATGGCAAAACCAACATGATAATGTAAAGAAAATAAATAAATAAATGAATAAAAAAAAAGTAATCTTTACTGGTGCCTTCTGAGCTATTGAATTTTTTTTCTTTAATCTGCCTTCACTGAATTGCTATAAAGGTTTAATGAAGTCATGCTCATTAAGCAATTTGATAATCTTAAGTAGAAGAAAATTCAATAAAGTTTGTTCTTTTTTAAAAAAAAAAAAAAGAAAGAAAAGGCAGAGGAACGAGGGATCAAATTGCCAGCATCCATTAGATCATCGAAAACACAAGAGAATTCCAGAAAAACATCTACTTCTGCTTTATTGACTACACCAAAGTCTTTGACTGTGTGGATCACAACAAACTGTGGAAAATTCTCAAAGAGATGGGAATACCAGACCACCTGACCCACATCCTGAGGAATCTGTATGCAGGTCAGGAAGCAACAGTTAGAACTGGACATGGAACAACAGACTGGTTCTAAATCTGGAAAGGAGTACATCAAGGCTGTATATTGTCACCCTGCTTATTTAATTTCTATGCAGAGTACATCATGCAAAATGCCAGACTCAAAGAAGCACAAATTGGAATCAAGATTGCTGGGAGAAATATCAATAACCTCAGATATGCAGATGACACCACCCTTATGGCAGAAAGTGAAGAAGAACTAAAGCGCCTCTTGATGAAAGTGAAAGAGGAGAGTGAAAAAGTTGGATTAAAAGTCAGCATTCACAATACTAAGATGATGGCATCCCTTCATGGGAAATAGATGGAGAAACAGTGGAAAATGACAGACTTTATTTTTTGGTCTCCAAAATCACTGCAGTTGGTGACTGCATCCATGAAATTAAAAGACGCTTGCTCCTTGGAAGAAAACCTAGAATCAGCCTAGACAGCATATTAAAAAGCAGAGATGCTACTTTGTTGACAAAGGTCCATCTCATCAAAGGTACAGTTTTTTCAGTAGTATGGATGTGAGAGTTGGACTATAAAGAAAGCTGTACACCAAAGAATTAATGTTTTTGAGTTGTGGTGTTGGAGAAGATTCTTGAGAGTCACTTCTACTGTAAGGATATCCAACCAGTCCATCCAAGACATTTCCAAGACAGGAAATCAGTCTTGAATATTCATCGGAAGGACTGATGCTGAATCTGAAGCTTCAATACTCTGGCCACCTGATGGGAAGAGCTGACTCATTGGAAAAGACCCTGATACTGGGAAAGATAGAAGGCAGGAGAAGGGGATGACAGAGGATGAAATGGTTGCATGTCATCACCGACTCAATAGATGTGAGTTTGAGCAAGCTCTGGGAGCTGGTGATGGACAGGGAGGCCTGGCGTGCTTCAGTCCATGGAACTGCAAAGAGTCAGACACAACTGAGTGACTGAACTTAACTGATGGATATTGATACATATGAACGCTGTGATAATTACAAACGAAAAAAATATACAACAGAAAGAAAAAGGAGCCCCTACATAACAAAAAGAAAATTTCAATGCCACAAAGAAATAGAATAAAAGAATAAAATTACAGAGAATAGCTACAAAAATAATCAGAAAAGAGATAACAAAATGACAATAAATATAAACCTATCATTGATCAATTTTAATTAGATAGATTAAATGCCCCAATCAAAACATGTAGAGTGACTGAATGGATTAGAAAATGTGACCCATCTACATGCTGCTTACAAGACTCACTTCAAAGCTAAAGATATGCACAGACTGGCAGTAAAGGATTGTATTGAGCACAGTACCTTGGGAATGAATTTGAAATGGAGTAGATACATGTATTTGTATCACTGGGAAAGAAAAAGAAATAAAATAATAAATAAATACAATAAATAAGTAAACTATAAAAAGGAAAGTAATGGATTGTATAAAGATATTCTATGCAAGTGGAAATGTAAAGAAAGATAGAGTGACAATACTTATTTCAAAATAGACTTTGAAATAAAGATTATAACAAAAATCAAGGAATGGCATTATATAATGATAAAAAGTTCATCCATAAATAGAAATATTTAACACATAAAGCAAATATTAGCAGATAAAGTGAGAAGTTGATAATGCTACATAATTGTAGAAGACTTTCAAACCCCACTGATATCAATGGATAAATCATCCAGGTAGAAAATCAATAAGGAAATATTGGCCTTAAATGATGCATTAAACAGATGGATATCAGTGGTAGAGCCTCTGCACTTCCCATACTGGGGGAGTAAGTCTAGCCCCTAATTGAAGAAGTAGGGTCTCACATGCCCCATGGCACAGCCAAAAAACAAACACATAATAAACAAATGGATTTAATAGATATCTACAGAACAGTCCACTCCCAAACAGAATACACATTCTTTTCAAGTACACATGGAATATTCTCCAGGAGTCCACAAAACCAGTCTTAATATATTTTCAAAGACTGAAATCACACCAAACATCTTTTTTGATCACAATGATGTGAAGCTATGAAGTGATGGGACTGGATGCCTTGATCTTAGCTTTCTGGATGTTGAGCTTTAAGTCAACTTTTTTACTCTCCTCTTTCACTTTCATCAAGAGGCGCTTTAGTTCTTCTTCACTTTCTGCCATAAGGGTGGTGTCATCTGCATATCTGAGGTTATAGATATTTCTCCTGGTGATCTTGATTCCAGCTTGTGCTTCATCCAGCCCAGTGTTTCTCATGATGTACTCTGCATATAAGTTAAATAAGCAGGGTGACAATATACAGCCTTGATGTACTCCTCTTCCTATTTGGAACCAGTCTGTTGTTTCATGTCGAGTTCTAACTGTTGCTTCCTGACCTGCATACAGATTTCTCTAGAGGTCAGGCGGTATGGTATTCCCATTTCTTTCAGAATTTTCCACAGTTTATTGTGATCCACACAGTCAAAGGCTTAATGTAGTCAATAAAGCAGAAGTAGATGTTTTTCTGGATCTCTTGCTCTTTCGATGTTCCATTGGATGTTGGCAATTTGATCTCTGGTTCCTCTGCCTTTTCTAAAACCAGCTTGAACATCTGGAAGTTGACGGTTTATGTATTGCTGAAGCCTGGCTTGGAGAATTTTGAGCATTACTTTACTAGTGTGTGAGATGAGTGAGATTCTGTGGTAGTTTGAGCATTCTTTGGCATTGGCTTTCTTTGGGATTGGAATGAAAACTGACCTTTACCAGTTCTGTGGCCACTGCTGAGTTTTCCAAATTTGCTGACATATCGAGTGCAGCACATTCACAGCATCATAGTTTACTTCATGGCAAATAGATGCGGAAACAGTGGAAACCCTGGGCACTTTATTTTTGGGGGGCCCCAAAATCACTGCAGATGGTGACTGCAGCCATGAAATTAAAAGACGCTTACTCCTTGGAAGAAGAGTAATAGACAGCATACTAAAAAGCAGAAACATTACTTTGTCAACAAAGATCCGTCTAGTCAAGGCTATGGTTTTTCCAGTAGTCATGTTTGAATGTTAGAATTGGACTATAAAGAAAGCTGAGCGCTGAAGAATTGATGGTTTTGAACTGGGGTGTTGCAGAAGACTCTTGAGAGTCCCTTGAACTGCAAGGAGATCCAACCGGTCCATCCTAAAGGAGATGTGTCCTGGGTGTTCATTGAAGGACTGATGTTGAAGTTGAAACTCCAATATTTTGGTCACCTGATGCGAAGAGCTGACTCATTTGAAAAGACCCTGATGTTGGGAAAGATAGAAAGCAGGAGGAGAAGGGGATGGCAGAGGATGAGATGGTTGGATGGCATCATCGACTCAATAGACATGAGTTTGGGTAAACTCTGGAGTTGGTTGGTGATGGACAGGGAGGCCTGGCATGCTGCGCTTCATGGGGTCGCAAAGAGTCAGACACGACTGAGTGACTGAACTGAAACTGAAACTAACATGAAGAGAGAAATGAACTCTAGAAAGAACACTGGGGAAAAAAAGTATGAACACCTGGAGAATAAACAACACACCAATAAAAAAACCAATGGATAAGTGAAGAAATCAGAGGAAATGAAATACATTAAAATGAATCAAAATAGAAACATTTTTCTAAGATGCATGGAATACAGTAAAAGAGATTCTAAGAAATTTGTAATGATATGGGCCTGTCTCATAAACAAACAAACAAAAAACTCGCATAAACAATTTTACTTTATCCTTAAAGGTATTAGAAAAAGCAGAACAGTCAAAGTCCAAAGTAAGTAAAAGAAAGAAAATAATAAAACTTAGAGTGGAAATAAATGAGATAGAGGCCAAAGAGAGAGAAAGAGAATGAGAGACTGAGACAAAGAAAGAAGTTAATGAAACCAAGAGCTGCTTTTTGAAAAGATAAACAAAACTGGTAAATCCTTCAGCCAGACTCATCAATAAAAAAATAAATAAGGCCCAAATAAATAAAATGAGAAATAAAAAAGAATTTATAACTAAAATCACAGATATACAATCATAAAAGAATACTACAAATGGTTACCTGCCAGCAATTTGGACAACCTAGAAGAAATGGGTAAGTTCTTGCTGTTGTCCAGTCACTCAGTCTTATTCAACTCTTTGTGACACCATGAACTGCAGCACACCAGGCTTCCATGTTCTTCACCATCTCCCAGACCTTGCTCAAATTCATGTTCATTGAGTCAGCGGTGCCATCCAACCATCTCGTCCTCTGCCACAGTCACCGTCTGCAGTGATTTTGGAGCACAGGAAAATAAAGTCTGTTACTTTTTCTATTGTTTCTCCATCTACTTGCCATGAAGTGATAAGACTATATGCCATGATCTTAGTTTTTTGAATGTTGAATTTTTAAAATTTAATTTATGTAATTTGAGGTTAATTACAATATTGTGGTAGTTTGACATATATCAACATGAGTCACCCACAAGTGTACATGTGTGTTGAGTTTCAAGCCACCTTTTTCACTCTCCTCTTTCACCTTTATCAAGGGGCCCTTTAGTTCCTCTTTGCTTTCTTAGAAACATATAATCTTCCAAGACTGAATCATGAGGAAATGGAAAGTCTGAACAGACTGATTACAATAATGAAATTGAACCAATAATTTAGAAAAAAGCTGCTAGCAAAGTCCAAGATCATATAGCTTCCCAGGGGAATTCTACCAACCCTTTAGCAAAGAGCTAAGACCTATCCTTCTCAAATTATTCCAAGAAATTGAAGAGGAGAGAACACTTTTAAACTTATTCTATGATGCCAGAATTAACCCAATATCAAGATCAGACAAAAACAGTACACAAAAAAGAAAAAGGCAAGCCAGTGTCATTGGTTAATATAGATGTATGAATCCTCAATAAAATAATAGCAAACTAAATTCAATGATACATTAAAAATATCATACATAATGATTGAGTGGAGTTTATTTCAGGGATGCATGTATAATTCAATATTCTCAAATCAATCAATGTGATTGATTTATTACTTTAACAAAAGAAAAAATTAAAACCATATGATTATTTCAACAGATGCAGAAAAAATATTTAATGAAATTCAACACCCATTCGTGATGAAAACTCTCAACAAAGAGGGTATATAAGAAACATACCTCCACACAATTTATGACAACCCACTACTAATATATCCAACAGAGAAAAGCTAAAAGCTTTTCTTCTAAGATCAGAAATAAGACAAGGATGTACAATCTTACCACTGTTACTCAACGTCCTAGCTGTAGCTAGAAAAACAAAGGCATACAAATTGGAAGGGGAGAAGCAAAATGTGACTATTTTCAGATGACATAATACTATACATAGAAAACTCTAAACTATTAAACTAACATGATTTCAGTAAAGTGTAGAATACAAGATTAAAATACAGCAATCTGCTGTATTTTATATGCTAATAAGTATCAGAAAGAGAAAGCAAGGAAACAATCCCATTTATAATCATATCACAAGAACAAAATGCACTTTACCCTTGAACAGCACAGGTTTGAACTTCATAGGTCTACTTATACACAATTTTTTTCAATACATACATACTATAGTGCTTTACAATCCGTGACTGGTTGAATCTGTGACTGCAAAACTGCAGATACAGAAGGCCATCTATAAAGTTATACACAGATTTTTGACTGAATTGGGAAGTTGGTGCCCTTATCAAAATCATTGTTCAAAGGTCAGTGTACCTAGGAACAAATTTAACCAAGGAGGTGAAAGACACGTACTCTGAAAACTGAAATACATTAATGAAAGAAATTGAAGACAAAACAAATAAGTGGAAAGATATGCCATGGTCCAAGATATAACAGTCATAGCCTTCTGTGTTTGTGAAGTATTCTAGAACTTCCTGGCCACTTGCACTTGGTTTAAGGCACAAAGTTGAATTGTACATGCTGAGAAAAGTGAAAGCATTAATCTTTCAGTCTTGTCCGACTTTTTGCAACCTCATGGACTACAGCTTTCCAGGCTCCTCTGTCCATGGGATTCTCCAGGCAAGAATACTGGAGTGGGTTTCCACTTACTACTCCAGGGAATCTACCTGACCCAGGGATTGAACCCGGGTATCATGCATTGCAGGTGGATTCTTTATCATCTGAGCCACGTGGAAAGTCCACACACTGAGAAGCAAGTGCAAAAAGCCTCGTGATGTGGTTTAGTTCATGTGTAGACCCACTGCCCACCCAGCATTTGTATCTCAGAATGGTTGAGTGTTTCCTTTCTCATCATTATCCTGTATCCAGTGACTCTTGTGTAAAATATTTGTTGTGTTTATGGAAGATATTTATATTAAAGTGCTATGTGCAAAACTTGGGCAAGAGAAAGAGTCTATGAACATATTTATGAATATCAAAGCTGGGATTGAGTCATGCTGGGCTTGCGCCTGTTCATCCTTAATGTTGCCAAGATGTGGAATGAGGTGGGAGGGAGCTTTCAGAAATGGGGAGTGACAGATGGGAGTCAGGGCTACAGGGTCAGGAATTGTACTAAGCTGAGCAACAGACAGGCAAGACTGGGCAGTTTAGCTGGATGCTGAGGCAAGAAGGGATTTGCTTTTCCTGCAGCTGTTTGTCTAGAGCCAACTTGTATGGCTGTGCTCACGCATAGTTCTCTGAAGGATTTGGCCTGTGAAAGCTGAGTGGGAAACTGGCAATGCCTGCTTTGGAGTCAAGACTAGCTCTCTGCCATGGGTGGCTTTTCTGAGCTGGTGATAGTAGCGGTTCTTCCTCAGTTTGGCCTGGGGATTGTGAGAATGTCACATAGAAACTGAATTCCTGAATCCCCAGGGTCATCACTGTCCTACTTGGTCACTGCAGCTGGGGCTGAAGGCTCTGAAATGGGACCTGTAACTAGGTCTTCGCCTCCCTTTAGCAGTCATTTTCACATTTTCAAAAAATGATGTATTTTCCCAGGCAGGCATGTGGCTGCCTATAGCAACCTTCAGCTAAATGAAAGCATTCTTTTAGTCTCTGGGGAACCAGATGCTGACAGGTGAGCTTCCAGAATTTAGAATTTCCTGGATTTGTTACTTGCTTAATGAAAGAGAAAAATCCATTCTGGATGCAATTAGACCTTTTTTTTTTTTTTTTTGTCTTCTCTCCCTCTCCTACCTGAGAAATAGAAGAAATGTAAAGGACAGACATTTTCTTCTGTCACTGATATTTTTAAGCCTAGTGTGGGTGAGATAATATCTAATGACAAATAAAAGATTTGTATGTGTCCTTTTAGCCCTCTGAAAGGCTGTAATTCCAGGAGTACACTTTGAATAAGACGGACATTCTCTATACATAAAGCAAAGGATAATTTTATTATGGTGCAGTGCACCAAGGCTTCTGTACAGAGCTAGAAGCAGTTTCAGAGCAACTAGATCAGATTGGGAAGGGCATGTTGACCTTAAGGGCTGTAGCAGGAAGGATCACATATTCTTGGTATTCAGCACTATAGATAGGGTGCTGTGCCCACAGGTGCCTAGTAATCAATTGTAATATTTGTCATCCCAATTTTGTTACTACTAACAAACACTATTATAGTGATAACTCCATTTTAAAGTTATCTTTGCCTAGTTATAATTTATCTACAATAAAATCAACCGGTTTTTAAAAGTACAATTCAATGAGTTTTAACAAGTGTATGTAGTCATATACCACCAAAATGATCAAGCTCTAGAACATTTCCATCAGCCTAAAATATTCTCTGTGCCCTTTACAGTCAATTCCCATAAATCCCATCCACCCAGCCCATGGTAACCACTTACCTCTTTTCTAACACTGTACTTTTGTTCTCTGCTGATTTTCTAAACTGATTTTCAAGTAATTACCATATTGTTTCTGTGCACATATGAATATCACTAATCTAATTTTGACCAAGCTTTTATGGATGACCTTAAATCCATTCCGTCTCTTTAAGGCAACTTTGTAGATTTCCACTTCAATCCGTAACATGTGATCACAGTTTAGCTCATTTCCTTCTTTTATTTCCCCTCCAAGTTATTGGTGGGGAGCAGCTGACTGTTACCTTTAAGAACTGTGAAGTCATATATACACATGTATGCTGAAATTCAGGGAAAGGGCAAGAGGAGAGGGTAAACAGCAAGAGTCTAAGGGGGAAGAAGGGTGAGCATTACTGACAATTTTGAAGGATGGAAAATATATGGTTGCTTTTGGAGGGGTGGAGGATGAAGACACTTCTTCTGGGATAGCAAGTTAGAATAGATATTGCTAACAGGTTAATCCAGAGGCAAAAAAATGCCACTAAGTCATGTGTTGAGAGTGATTAGAATAGATAGAATGAGGGACTCTGTAGATGGAATTAGAGAAGTGTGCTTGAAGTTTACAACCACTGGAAGAAATACAATATAGCAACAACTAGGCATAAAGAAAGAAATTGCCAAGGAGCATTGAGAGACCAGTTGCTCCTGTAGGTACCATTTGGGTATCATTCTCTATGATAAGAATGGTATCTCTTCTTTGATAAGACAGATCCTTAATTCCACTCAAAGTTTTTATTGAAAATGCTTTCATTTCTACAGAAAAGTTTTAAGAAAACTATATTGTATTCCCATATATCCTTCACCTAAGTTCAACCCACTGTTAACATCTTGCCACAATTTCTCTGTCATATAAAACATCTACAGTATTATAATTACTATAATAATAATTATCATCTTGCTAAGCCATTTGAAAGTAATTTGCAGAGGTCATGACATCATTCATCTAGCACATATTTCCTAAGAATGTGGACATTCAAAAAAACATAACCACAATTCAATTCTCAAAACCAAGAAATTTAATATTGATACAATAGTACTATCTAATATGAAGTTCACATTCAAATTTCTCTTGTAGAGGCTAAATGATGTTAAAACAAATCATCTCATGACTCAAAGGAATGATACTGATGGGGAACTATGGGTCATGTGGTTACTGTTTGAGAGAAGAGGGTTACCAACTGACCAGCTGATTTCTAGTATTATGGAGCAAGAAAGTAAAAGTGAAGTCGCTCAGTCGTGTCTGACTCTTTGAGATCCCATGGAGCCCTACTGGCTTCCTCCATCCATGGAATTTTCCAGGTAAGAATACTGGAGTAGGTTGCCATTTCCTTCTCTAGGAGATCTTCCTAACCCAGGGAGTGAACACGGGTCTCCAGCATTGTAGTCAGACACATTATTGTCTGAGAGTGTCCAATAAATATTTGTTTAATTTACCTAAAGTATTTGGACATTGCTTAAAAAATCATTTGCTTAGTTTTCATCTTTTATTTTTAGTTTTGGGTACCTTGCTGTTAATGAGTGAGCAAGCTAGCCCATTAGCTGTTTGAAACACTTCATCTCACCTCCATTTCTCCTGTACCTTGTAACAAGCAGGACTGTGCAAAGGAAAACTTGTTTTATGGTCCCAATTCATATCAACCAAATATCAAGGAAAGAATCCTAATATCTTTATAAAATGTTTTCATTTATCTTCGTGTTTAGTTGTCATAAAATCATATGTTTAAAGTGTCCACTGGGCGTAAATGGTCCCATAAACTCTTGTAACTGAGTGACATGTGATAATGAAAGTACCTTCACAAAGAACAACAAAATAGATCTTTTTTTATTGTAATCATCAAATACTGTGCCCCAAGGTATTGATTGAATTATACATAAACCTGATATGGAGCTATAAAAAGGATGATGGCATACTGGTTCAAAACAAACCACACACAGATTAGGCTGCAAGAAATAACCTTGGTCTTAACAACATACAGGCTCTGCTAGATGTATATTAAGACAAAATTATTTCCAGACAAAAATATTTCCTGCAAGTAATTTTTTAGGATTATGCTGTCAGAAATTTTATCAATCAAAAAATAGGAAAGATTTTTTCAACCTTTATCGTTTGAGAGAGAATGGTATTTCAAACAGCCTCTCTAAATTTTGTTCTTGCTCTTTCTTTATTTCCACTGTTTATTTCATGTCATGGTGTTTACTTGGACTTGTTTTTATTCTGCTATTGAAGCACCTTGAATATTTTTAAAATAAAGGATGTGTTTATGGGTTAAAAAAGAAGCTTAGTGTTTCTCTTTGAAGGCAGATATTTGACAGATGCACCAAAGAAATAGAAATTCAATGGGGAAGGGATAATCTTTTCAATGAATAGTGCTGGAATGATTTTACAGCTGTATATGTACACAAACAAACAAAAGCAAAACAAAAAATAGGCTCAGTTTTAACCTAACGCCATAAAGAAAAATTAACTTGGAATTAATTTTGTTCCTTAATGTAATAGCTAAAATTATGTAACATCAAAATAAAAACTAGAAAGAAATCTTAGTGACTGTCAGTTTGGCAAAGAATTCTCAAATACCAGGAGAAAAGTCTTAAAGAGCATTAAAACAGCATTAAAGTAAAAAAATGATTATTTCATCCAAGTTAAAAAACTTTTGCTCTTCAGAAGACAGTGCTATGAAAATAAAAAGGCAAAGGCACATTCCAGTTAAAAACATAGCAAAATACGTATTTAATAATGGCTTTTTTAAGATGCTTGCTTCTTGGAAGGAAAGTTATGACAAATCTAGACAGCATATTAAAAATCAGGAACATCACTTTGCTGACAGAAGTCCATATAGTCAAAGCTTTGGTTTTTCCAGTAGTCATGTATATATGTGAGAGTTGGACCATAAAGAAGGCTGAGCACTGAAAAATTAATGCTTTTGAATTGTGGTGCTGGAGAAGACTCTTGAGACCCCTTGGGTTCCAAAGAGATCAAATCAGTCACTCCTAATAAAGGAAATCAACCCTGAATATTCATTGGAAGAACTGTTGCTGAAACTTAAGCCCCAGTACATTGGCCACCTGATGTGAAGAGCCAACTCACTGGAAAAGATGCTGATGCTGGGAAAGACTGAAGCAACAGGATAAGAAGGCAACAGAGAATGAGATGTTTAGAGAGCATTACTGACTCAATGGACATGAGTTTGAGCAAAGGCCAGGAGATAGTGGAGGACAGAAGAAGCTGGCATGCTATAGTCCATGGGCTTGCAGAGTCAGGCGCAAGTTAGTGACTGAACAACGAATCTAGAATATATACTCTAACAACTCAATAAGAGGAAAGCACCCACATTTTTGAAAGAGAACAAGAGATTTTAAAGATATTTTATCAAAGAAGATGTACAGATGGCAAATAAGCACATTAAAAGTTGTTCAACATGATTCGTCATTAGGGAATTTCAATGAAAACCTTAGTGACAGACCACTACACTCCCATTAAGATGCTTAGAATGAAAAAGACTGACAATATCAAGTGTTAGCAGGATGTGGAACAACTTAAACTCTGCTATACTAATGCTAGAAATGTGATATGGTATCATTACATTGAAAGACACCTTGATATTATCTTCCAAAGCTAAAAATATACCTTCCATATGTTTCACCTATTCCACTCAAGTATTTATACAAGGGAAAAAAAGAAAGCATACATACAAATTTTCAGGCAGCTTTATTTATAGCAGGTAAAACTAGAAACAACATATGAATTAACAATTTATAGTATATCCATATTATGAAATATTACTTGGCAATAAGATGGAAAACTATTGATACATGAAACAACATGGATAAATCTCAGAATAATTATGCTGTATGAAAGAAGCCAAATAAAACCTACATACCATATCAGTTTAGTTCAGTTCAGTGCCTCTGTCATGTTCAACTCTTTGTGACCTCATGGACTGCAGCATGCCAGGCTTCCTTGTCCATCACCAACTTTCAGAGCTCACTCAAACTCATATCCATTGAATTGGTGATGCCATCCAACCATCTCATCCTCAGTTGTTCCCTTCTCCTGCCTTCAATCTTTCCCAGCATCATAGTATTTTCCAATGAGTCAGTTCTTTGCATCAGGTGACCAAAGCATTGGAGTTTCAGCTTCAGCATCAGTCCTTCCAATGAAGATTCAGGACTGATTTCCTTTAGGATTGACTGCTTTTATCTGTTCTATTTATATGCAGTTCTAGAAAATGTAAACTAATCTATAATGAGAAAAAGTAGATCAATATTCACTTGCTCATGAAGAGAGGGACAAGAGAAAAGAATTCCAAATAATCTTGAGAAAACTTTGGGGATGATGATTTTGGGGTGTTCACTTATTGATTATGATAATGGCTTCATAGGTATGTACTTGTTAATATCTGTCAAGTTGTACTCTTTAAATATGTACTTTACTGTATGTCAATATTAACTCAATAAAGCTGTTTTAAAAAATTGTTCCCAAACTGATATTTTTGCTTGTTTGTAACTTCAAAGTAATCTAGTTTCTCTTTGGAAGACAGGTGTTGTAATATAAAGAACCCAGGCTGCTGAATTATGAGATATAAATTTGTGCCATTGCTCTGCCACTTCCCAGATGAGTAACCTTGTAAAAGTTCATTTGCATTTAAGAAACTTAGTTTTCTCTCCTGGAAATTAGGCATAATAATAACTATCACTCAGGGTGATGGAAAGGTTGTATAATGTAGACAAAGCACTCCAAACACTGATTTCCATGTACAATCATTTTTCTTCTTGTTCTCTTCTTCTCTCTTCTCCACCAAGTCAAGCGCAGTTTGCATGTTTAACACATGCTCAGTAAATCCTTGTTTGAATCATTTACCATTTGCTTGTTTCAATTCAGTTGATAAAGGCATCAAAAACAGTAAATCAAGAATTGTCCTATCTTATTTTTTAAGTCTTGGCATAAAGTAAGAGCAAACTTAGAGTACTTGTAACTAAAGTGTATGGGACAATTTGGCTTCTGACACAACGTTATATTCACTAAGTTACTAACTTCTCCATACACATAACACAACTATCTATAAAGATTTAGTTACAGCTATAAAATGAGATATAGCTGGATGCTGAAGAATTGATACCTTTGAACTGTGGTGTTGGAGAAGACTCTTGAGAGTCCCTTGGACTGCAAGGAGATCCAACCAGTCAGTCCTAAAGGATATCAATCCTGAATGTTCATTGGAAGGACTGATGCTAAAGCTGAAGCTCCAATACTTTGGCCACCTGACACGGAGAGCCGACTCATTGGAAAAGACCCTCCCTGGTGATGGGAAAGATTGAAGGCAGACAGAGAAGGGGAAGACAGAGGATGAGATGATTGGATGGCATCACCAACTCGAAGGACATGAGTTTGAGCAAGCTCTGGGAGATGGTAAAGGACAGGGAAGCCTGGTGTGCTGCAGTCCGTGGGGCTGTAAAGAGTTGGGCACAACTGAGTGATTGAATAACAGCAGCAAATAAAATGAGAATTTTGATCATAAAATTTTTGATGGGAAAAAATTGCATAATTATTTTGAAATGTCAATGATATGAATTTGTCCAAACTATACGATGCCAGGAGCCGTCAGGATGCCCCCTCACTCGGATGACAAAGTCACGGGACTGAGAAGGAAACTGCAAAGCGGATTTTCCTTTGGGGCATCCCAAGGCAAGGCCCCTCCTGGTATTTTTCTTGGGAAGTTCTGTTTATGCTCTGAACATTAGCTCATCTCAGTAGGTCAGTCCCAGTTAGAAATAATTCATCCTGAGATAATTCCCTCAGACCTTATTTCCCCCAGGCATTGGGGAAGGAACATTCCCTTCCCTGGGGACAAAGGAGGAATAAGGGACATTTAAATAGATTACTATACCTCCTACTCTTTACTGGGGAGTTTCTTTCTACTTAGATTGATGTACTTATCCAAAGTATGCTGGAGACAATCAAATGGTAAACATACTAATGTTAAATCTAATTATGCAGAAATCTGACTTTTGCAAGGAAAATGAGCTTAGGGTTAAAGTTGTTGATGATAGGCAGAAAACAAGATTGTATAGAATAACATGTGATGTAATGGGTGTGTTTCTTGGGTATAAAAACTGTAAACCAACAACAATAAAAGAGAGACTGCTCCATCACCATACATCGACTCAGCTCAGTTCTTCTTCGGCCGTCGCCACTCATCCCTCAAGACCCTCGGACCCGCCGAGGCTGGACCCCGGCAATACAATACTTTTATTTTCTTAATTCAGAAAAGAGAAATGTTTGACTTGTTTAACACAGCAGACACTCAAGAATTCAAGTGACAACTGTCTTCTTTAGCCTTTGAGAAACTTTCCATATGAAATATGCCATTGATGGTGTTTCATTCAAGCAGTTCCTTCTTGACTTCCCAAGTCTAAAGGAGATTGAAGAAACTACTAGGAAAAGAATACAAGTATTCTATTTTTAAATATCTCTGTCAGTAAGGCCATAGCAAAGTCCTCTGTAAGCCAGTTCCCTGTTATGAAACCACTCTGAAGCCTTGGTTGATATGTAAAGACAACTTGCTTTCCAGGAGTGAGTAGATAAGATGTAAAGTCCTTTACATACTACTAGGTAATCAGCAAGAAGATATAGAAAGCCACAGTCTGGGTGGAGAACATTGATAAAAAGCTAGGCTATAATCTGGAAAAATTTAAAGCAGCTGCATTTCTTCAAGCCATTACTTAAATGTTTCTAGTATATCAAGAAACATCAAACCAACAAAATAAATTTTAAAACTATCACAAATTTACTCTTAATTAGTTTGGAATTTATGTTGTACCAATAGTGCTTGGAAATTTGCCTTTGTTTAGAAAATTATTTTTTTTTCAAAATTATTAACTGGATTGTGCTGTGGTCACTAGGGAGTTCCTTAAAATATTCAAAGATACTGTCTCTTCAAGGATCCATATATACTTAAAAATTTTTCACTTCTGGGTTTATAATAATAATGTCATTCAATTATCTTTCTCTTTCTGACTCACTTCACTTTGCATAATATATTCTAGGTCCATCCACCTCATCAGAACTGACTCAAATGCATTCCATTTTATGGCTGAGTAATATTCTCTTGTGTATATAAACCACAACTTTATCCATTCATCTGTCTATGGACATCTAAGTTGGTTCCATGTTCTAGCTATAGTAAATAGTGCTGCAACGAACAATGGGAATCATGTATCTTTTCAGTTTTGGTTTCCTCAGGGTATATGTCTAGGAGTGGGATTGCTGGGTCATATCGTGGTTTTATTCCTACTTTTTAAGGAATCTCCATATCCTCTCCCATAGTGGCTGTATCAACTTACATTCCCGCCAACAGGGCAAGAGTGTTCCCTTTTCTCCACATCCTCTCCAGCATTTATTGTTTTAGATGATGGACTTTTTGATGATGACCATTCTGACCCGTGTGAGGTGATATCTCATTGTGCTTTTGATTTGCATTTCTCTAATAATGAGCGATGCTGAGCATCTTTTCATGTGTTTGTTAGCCATCTGTATGTCTTTGGAGAAATGTCTGTTTAGGTCTTTCTTCCACTTTTTGATTGTGTTGTTTGCTTTTCTGGCATTGAGTTGTATGATTTGCTTGTATATTTTGGAAATTAACCCTTTGTTAGTTTTTTCAGTTGCTATTATTTTCACCCATTCTGATGGTTGTCTTTTCACCTTGCTTAAAGTTTCCTTTGTTGTGCAAAAGCTTCTTCGTTTAATCAGATCCCACTTGTTTACTTTTGTTTTTATTTCCTTTACTCTAGGAGGTGGGTCATAGAGGATCTTGCTTTGATTTATGTCATTGAGCATTCTGCCTATGATTTCCTCTAAGAGTTTTATAGTTTCTGGTCTTACATTTATGTCTTTAATCCATTTTGAGTTTGTCTTTGTGTATGGTGTTAGGAAGTGTTCTAATTTCATTCTTTCATATGTAGCTGTCCAGTTTTCCCAGCACCATTTATTGAAGAGACTGTCGTTTCTCCATTTCATATTCTTGCCTCCTTTGTCAAAATAAGGTGCCCATAGGTGAATGGGTTTATTTCTGGGCTTTCTATCTTGTTCTATTGGTCTATATTTCTGTTTTTGTGCCAGTACCATACTGTCTTGTGTAACTTTGTAGTACAATCTGAAGCCAGGAAGCTTGATTCTTCCAGCTCCTCAAGACTACTTTGGCTATTCGGGGTCTTTTGTGTTTCTATATGAATTGTGGAATTAATTTGAATGAATGAACAAATGCATTTGTTCTAGTTTTGTGAAAAATGCCATTGGTAATTTGGTAGGGATTGCATTGAATCTGTAGACTGCGTTTGGTAATATAGTCATTTTCACAATATTGATTCTTCCTACTCAGGAACTTGAAATATCTCTCCATCTGTTCATTTTGTCTTTGGTTTCTTTCATCACTGTCTTATAATTTTCTGTGTACAGTTCTTTTGTCACCTTAGGTAAGTTTATTCCTAGATATTTAATTCTTTTTTGTCGCAATGGTGAATAGGATCGATTCCTTAATTTCTCTTTCTGGTTTTTCATTGTTGGTATGTGGGATTCTTGGTGGCTCAGATGGTAAAGCATCTGTCTGCAATGCGGGGGACCTGGGTTCAATCCCTGGTCGGCAAGATCCCCTGGAGAAGGAAATGGCAACCCACTCCAGTACTCTTGCCTAGAAAATTCCAAGGATGAAGAGCTTGGTGGGCTAGAGTCTGTGGGGTCCCAAAGTGTTGGACACGACTGAGCGACTTCACTTTCTTTATTGTTAGTGTATAGAAATGCAAGCAATTTCTGTGTATTGGTTTTGTATCCTGCAACTTTGCTAAGTTCACTGATTAGCTCTAGTAATTTTGAATGAATTTGGAAGTGCTCCTTCCTCTGAAATTTTTTGAAAGCGTTTTAGAAGGAGAAGGATAGGCATTACCTCTTCTCTAAATGTTTGACAGAATTCTCCTGTGAAGCCATCTGGTTGGGCTTTGGTTTTTGGGAGACTTTTGATCACAGCTTCAACTTTAGTGCTTGTGATTGGGTTGTTCACAATTTCTATTTCTTCCTGGTTCAGTCTTGGAAGATTGAACTTTTCTAAGAATCTATCCTTTTCTTTCAGGTTATCCATTTTACTGCCATATAGTTATTCACAATAGTCTCTTATAATCCTTTGCATTTCTGCATTGTCTGGTGTAACCTCTCCTTTTTCATTTCTAATTTTGTTGATTTGATTCTTCTCTCTTCTTAATGAGTCTGGCTAAAGACTTGTCAATTTTTTTTATCTTCTCAAAGAACCAGATTTTAGCTTTATTAATCTTTACTATTGCTTCTTTCATTTATTTTTCATTTATTTCTGCTTGGATCTTTATTTTTTCTTTCCTTTGACTAATTTTGGGTTTTTGTTTTTGTTCTTCTTTTTCCAGTTATTTTAGGTGCAAAGTTAGGTTGTCTATTTGATGTTTTACTTGTTTCTTGAGGTAGGATTGTATTGCTATAAACTTCCCTCTTAGAACTGCTTTCACTGCATCCCGTAGGTTTTGAGTTGTTGTGTCCTCATTGTCATTTGTTTCCAGAAATTTTTTGATTTACCTTTTCATTTCTTCAGTAACCTGTTATTTAGAAACATATTGTTTAATCTCCATATGTTTGTGTTTCTTACATTTTTTGTTCTTGTAATTGATAACTAGTCTCATAGCATTGTGGTCAGAGGAGATACTTAATATGATTTCAATTTTCTTAAATTTATTGTGGTTTGATTCATGACTCTATCCTGGAGAATGTCCTGTGTGCACTTGTGAAGAAGGTATATTCTTCTGCATTTGAATTCAATGTCCTGAAGATATCAATGAAATCCATCTCATCTAATGTATAGTTAAAACTTGTGTGTCTGATTAATTTTCCATTTTGATGATCTGTCCCTTGTTGTGAGTGGGGTGTTAATGTCCTCTGCTATTATTGTGTTACTGTCAATTTCTTCTTTTATGTCTATTAGTGTTTGTCTTATGTATTGCAGTGCTTCTATGTTGGGTGCATAGATATTTACAATTGTTACGTTTTCCTCTTGGATTGATCCCTTGATCATTATGTGTGTCCTTTCTTATTTCTTGTAATCTTCTTTATTTTAAGGTCTATTTAGTCTGATAGGATTGCTACTCCAGTTTTCTTTTGCTTCCCATTTGCATGGAATATATTTTTCCATCCTCTCACTATAAGTCTATACATGTCTTTAGGTCTGAAGTGAGTATTTCGTAGACAGCATATATATGGGTCTTGTTTTTGTATCCATTCAGCCAGTCTGTGTCTTTTGGTTGGAACATTTAATCCATTTACATTTAAAGTAAGTATTGATATATATGTTCCTATTGCCATTTTCTTAATTTTGGGGGCTTGGTTTTTTATTTCTTCTCTTGTATTTCTTGACTATATAAGTCCTTTTAACATTTGCTTTAAAGCTGGTTTGATGGTACTGAATTCTCTTAACTTTTGTTTGTCTGAAAAGCTTTTTATTTCTCCATAAATTTTGAATGAAATCCTTGTCAGTTACTGTAATCTTGGTTGTAGATTTTTCCCTTTCAATACTTTAAATGTATGCTGCCATTCCCTCTGGCCTGCAGAGTTTCTGCTGAAAGATCAGCTGTTAAGAGTATGGGGTTTCTCTAGTATGTTACTTGCTGCTTCTCCCTTGCTGCTTTTAATATTCTTTCTTTGTGTTTAGTCTTTGTTAATTTGATTAGTATGTCTCTTGGTGTTTTTCTCCTTGGGTTTATCCTGTATGGGACTCTTTGTGCCTCTTGGACTTGATTGAATATTTCCTTTTACATACTGGTTATATTTTCAAGTATAATCTCTTCAAAAATTTTCTCATACACTTTCTTTTCTCTAATTCTGGGACCCCTATAATTTGAATGTTGTTGCATTTGATATTGTCCCAGGGGTCTCTGAGACTATCCTCAGTTCTTTTCATTTTTTTTTTTTTTTACTTTATTCTGCTCTTCAGAAGTTGTTTCCATCATTTTATCTTCCAGCTCACTGATTCATTCTTCTGCTTCAGATATTCTGCTATTGATTCTTTCTAGAGTATTTTTAATTTCAGTAATTATGTTGTTTGTCTCTATATGTTTTTCTTTAATTTTTCTACATATTTGTTAATTGATTCTTGCATTGTCTCCATTTTCATTTTCAAGATTTTTGATCATCTTTACTATCATTATTCTGAATTCTTTTTCAGGTAGTTTGCCTCTTTCCTCTTCACTTATTTGGACTTCTGTGTTTCTAGTTTGTTCCTTCATTTGTGTAGTATTCCTCTGCTTTTCACTTTTTTTTTTAACTTATTGTTTTTGAGGTCGCCTTTACCCAGGCTTCAAGGTTGAATTCTTTCTTCCTTTTGTTTCCTGCCCACCTAAGTTTGGTCCAGTGGTTTGCGTAAACTTCATATAAGTTGAGATTTGTGCTGAGTTTTTGTTTGTTTGTTTTTTCTCTGATGGCCAAGGCTGAATGAGATGGTAACCCTGTCTGCTGCTGATTTGGTTTGTATTTTTGTTTTGTTTGTTGTTTAGATGAGGCATCCTGCACAGGGTGCTACTGATGGTTGGGTGATGTCAAGTCTTGTATTCAAGTGGGGTTTTTTTTGTGTGTGAGTTCTCACTATTTGATACTCCCTAGGGTTAGTTCTCTGGTAGTCTAACCATAGGGCCAGGTATCCACAGTAGTAACTTGCTTGAGAACACACGCGTTATTGGTCATTTTCTTTCCTGTCTCACTTCTCCATTCCTTCACCAGTGAATCACCTTCCCAGTAAACTATTGCCCTTGAATATTCATTTCATGATCTTTTGTTGGAATTTACACAAAGGCAGAACTGTGTTTAGGCAGTGCTTTCTCTGGAGCCTTGTTTAGAATTCATATTTTCCTTGGACGAAGAGTCAATCCTTATAAACTTGTTGTAAGACAGTTTCAAAGAATAAGATAATACACTATTAAATGACACTTCTGAAGACAGAGAAAACTTCAAGAAGGAGAGTTCTCCCAAAAGCCAACATTCCTCTTTTTCACTTCTGGGAGGAGAGAGTGACCATGAGCATCAACAAACCCCACTTCATTAAAGTGGTCTTGGGGAGTGTACCTCTACTTTCAGCTTTGTCATGTGTGGATTATAATATGTTTAATGATATCTCAGTAGAGAACGGAGAAGGAGATGACAGCTCACGCCAGCATTCTTGCCTGGTGAATCCCATGGGACAGAGGTGCCCAGCAGGCTGTAGTCCATAGGGTCACAGAGTTAGGCGTGAATGAAAAGTAGAGAATAAGGCTCTGTGTGAATCTGGAAAGTGGCCCCAAAACCACCAGCAATAATACAGCAAGTATATTTTGTGTTCAACAACAGCATAAGTGTTACTTAATGCTGATCTTCAGTTATAATTTGTAAATGATGAAAATTATATTTCTCAGTTGTTGTGGCAGGATTTAAAGACATGCTCTAATGGCAGAAAGTGAAAAGGAAATAAAAGAGCCTCTTGATGAGCTGTGGCAGAGAAGAGTGAAAAAGCTGGCTTGAAACTCAACATTTTGCAAACTAAGATCATGACATCTGGTCCCATCACTTCATGGCAAATAGAAGGGCAGGAAGTAGAAGCAGTAACAGATTTTATTTTCTTGGGATCCAAAATCACTGCAGACAGTGACTGCAATCATGAAATTAAAAGAAGACTCTTGAGAGTCCCTTGGACTCCAAGGAGATCAACTGAGTCAGTACTAAAGGAAATCAGGCTTGAATTTTCATTGAAAGGACTGTTGAGTAAGCTGAAGCTCCAATACTTTGGCCGCCTGATGTGGAGAGTTGACTTATTGGAAAAGACCCTGATATTTGGGAAAAATTGAAGGCAAAAGGAGAAGGGTGCAGGAAAGGATGAGATGGTTAGATAGCATTACCTCCTCAATGTATATGAATTTGAGCAAACTCTGGGAGATAGTGGAGGACAGAGGAAACTGGCATGCCACAGTTTAGAAAGTCGCAAAGAGTTGGACAGGACTTAGCAATTGGACAACAATAACAGTTACTGCCTAAGACATGATATATTTGAAGGTAAAACAGATGTATGACAATATGCCTGTCCTTGTTTAGTTATTAAATTTTCAGTGGGGTTAGCACCAGCAGGATGGAGAAGGAGACAGTGTAAGTGTAAAGACATATGTAGTATATTTTATAGCAAAGGCAAGGTTGCCAAAGGTCATCAATAGTAGAACATGGTGCTGATGAAGCTATTAATATGACGAGGAGGTCATTTTCTACTTGGATAAGTGAATTTCATAACAAGAAATTAAAAGATCTGAAATCCTAGACAGGAGCTATAATCCCAGGCTCTCCTTGTCATACTATGTAAATAATCTCTCTTTCCATCTTCATGTGACAACATTAGTGTTGGAAAGACATTTTGCTCTCCAATAATTATCATTGTTGGGGATGCTTGTCTACTTCATCCCTGGTTGTAATAATGAGTTTGAACTCTTGTAGATGGGTGTATCTGTTACTCAGATTTCCATAACAATCTTTCACAGGCTGGGTGGTTTAAACAATAGAAATTTATGTTCTCACAGTTCTGGAGGCCAAACTTCCATAACCAAGGTGCTGTCAGAGTTGATTTCTGGTGAGAGCTATATCTCATATAACCTTTTCACTGTGTGCACAAGCAGGAGAGAGATCTCTGTGGTCTCTTTATCCCTTGTCACATGGTGCGGGGTTGAGGATTCAACATATGTATTTTGGGTAGACACAATTCAGTCCAAAATAGTCAGAGTTAAGAGTTTGAAAGTGGCAGACCTGAAATAACTTCCATTCTTCCTCCCTTCTTCTTCCCTAGAGTACTGGGGTTGTGCAAATAAATTTTACACACTGCAAAGAAATCCAAACTCAGAGATTAGCAGAAAGGAAGCTTCACTTAGTGAATATCTAGGTGACGCAGTCGGTAAATAATCCACCTGCCAATGCAGGAGTTGCAAGAGATATGGGTTCTATCCCCAGGTTGGGAAGATACCCTGGAGGAGGAAATGACAACCCACTCCAGTACTCTTGCCTGGAAAATTCCATGGACAGAGGACGTGGTGGGGGCTACAGTCCATGGGGTCACAGAGAACTGGACATGACAGCACACACTGGCTGGCTGCTTCACTTAGTGACAGGTTCTTGGTATAATATATTAATTTGATTCTCATGCTAGTCAAATTCCATGTTATAGGTACTTCTTATTTTCTAGACTAGCTGGCTTAAAACTGAGCATTCAAAACACTAAGATCATGGCATCTGGCCCCATCACTTCATGACAAATAGATGGGGAAAAAAATGGAAACAATGACAGATTTTACTTTCTTGGGGGCCCAAAATCACTGTGGATGGTGACTGAAGGCATAAAACTAAAAGATGCTTTCTCCTTGAAAGAAAATCTATGGCAAACCTAGACAGTGTACTAAAAAGCAGAAGCATCATTTTGTGGACAAATGTCCACATAGTCAAAGCTATGCTTTTTCCAGTAGTCATGTATGGATGTGAGAGTTGAATCATAAAGAAAGCTGAACACTGAAGAACGGATGCTTTTGAACTGTGGTGTTGCAGAAGACTCCTGAGGGTCCCTTGGACTACAGGGAGATCCAACCTGTTAATCCTAAAGGAAATCAACCCTGAATATTCATTGGAAGAAGAGGTGCTAAAGCTGAGCTCCTATATTTTGGCCATCTGATGCGAAGAACTGACTCACTGGAAAAGACCCTGAGGCTGGGGAAGATTGAGGGCAGGCCGAGACGGGGACAGCAGAGATACCTGGATGGCATTACCGACTCAATGGACATGAGTTTGAGCAAACTCTAGGAGATAATAAAGGACAGAGAAGCATGGGATGCTACAGTCCAAGGGGTCACAAAGGGTCAGACATGACTGAGTGACTGAAAAACAACAACAAGCAAATAGAAATTCAGAGAAGGTAGATCAAGTTAGTACATGAGCCAGGATCCAAATTAAAAAGTCATGTTTTTTTCCAGCTTATTACTGTGATTCTTCTTACTGAGGAATTGTTTTGATGATTGCAATTTCAACTTTCTGTATTTTTCCCTGGTATTCAGCTTTCATTAATTGTTAAAACTTAATGGTGAGGCTTCAAGACTGGGTTATATAGAGAGCAATAGGTTATTAAAGATTATTTTTTCCATTGGAGGTTAATTTGCATAAATAAATGAAAATCTTTTGAAATTATCATATAAATCAATGAAAACAGCATTTACTTAATTAACTTTATTTACAAGGAGAACTTCTATAGAGGGAAATAAAGAATGGTAAATAGAAATGGACTTCTATTTCCTTTCAAATATAGAAATCAAGCATAGTGTTATTTCATCATTTCATTTACTACCTTATTCTGTAATACACATAGTACTCTTATTTTATGAAATTTGTGTGCTAGGTCTTGCACCAGCTTCATAAGAGGTGTTTAAGCACTTTTAACTCTAAGAAAGACAATAAGGGTGAACACACACATAGCTCTTGAGATAAAAACCACAAACTTGGGGTGGGGGAAGGAATCCAAAAGAAAAAAATAGCTTAATTTCTCTATCTTTTCGTGCTCATTTTTAATCAAATCTTTGTCCCAGCCTTTATGCACATTGAGACAGTCTCGAATGGCTGTGACTACAATGCATACCCCTTCAGAAGAAAAAGTATAATTGAAAATACCCAATAAACAAAGGGAAAGGACAACCTTCAGAATGGGAGAAAATAATAGCAAATGAAACAACTGACAATGAATTAATTTCCAAATTATATAAGCAACTCATAGAAGTTAATACCAGAAAAACAAACAACCCAATCAAAAAGTGGGGGAAAAAAACTAAACAGATATTTCTCCAAAGAAGACATACAGATGGCTAACAAACACATGAAAAGATGCTCAACATCTCTCATTATTAGAGAAATGCAAGTCAAATCTTCAATGACATAGTACCTCACACAAGTCAAAATGGGCATCATTAAGGTCTACAAACAGTAAATGCTGGAGAGGGTGTGGAGAAAAGAGAATCCCCTTGCACTGCAAGACAGTATGGAGATTCCTTAAAAAGCTAGGAATAAATTACCATATGATCCAACAATACCACAACTGGGCATATACCCTAAGAAAACCATAATTGAAAAAGACACATGTACCCCAGTGTTCATTGCAGAACTATTTACAATAGCTAAGATATGGAAGCAACCTAGATGTCCATCAACAGGTGAATGAATAAGGAAGTTGTGGTACATATATGCAATGGAATATTACTCAGCCATAAAAAGGAATGCATTTGAGTCAGTTCTAATGAGGTGGATGAAACTAGAGCCTATTATACAGAGTGAAGTAAGAGAGAGAAAAACAAAATATCATATACTAAGGCACATATATGGAATCTAGAAAGATGATACTGATAGAATTATTTGCAGATCAACAAAGGTGACAGACATAGAGAATAGACTTATGCACATAGTGGGGGAGGATGGAAAGGAGGATGTATGGAGAGAGTAAACTTGGAAACTTACATTACCATATGTAAAATAGATAGCCAATGGAAATTTGCTGTGTGATTCAGGGAACTCAAACAGGACTCTGTAACAACCTAGAGGGGTAAAATGGGGAGGGTGATAAGAGGGAGGTTCAAGAGGGAGGGCACCTATGGCTGATTCATGTTGATGTTTGGCAGAAACCAACAAAATTCTGGTAAAACAATTGTTCTTCAATTAAAAAATAAATAAATTTAAAATTAAAAAAAGAAAATATCCAAATTGTTGAATTATTATTAGGGCTTTAAGTCCTATTTGATGTCATGTGAGCTTGTCTTCAGCATTTTGAAGGAATATTTTTTCTACTGTGGAAGATACTTCATCTTCTGAGTAAACCTCTGATGATAGACTATTGATATTCTGATGATGCCAGTCCTAGGAATATGGAGGAAATATTAATACAAGTAATTTCCCAAATGAAAGTATCATGAATTGTTTATTTGCTTTTCCCTCTAAGGGATGTGCTAGTTTATTTTTTCTTTTATATATGCTGTCTTCTCATGTGATCCTTAAGTGGAGGCTGCACTCATCTTTATAATGTATTGACAGGACTACTACACCACTTTTCCATCATACTTCACAGAAATTACATCTCTGAATGTAATTAAGTTCTAGGTTAGTTGCTGTTATCTTGAATTTTCAGCATCTTCTGCTAACCATTCACATACAGACACAAACATGCGCCCATACAAGCACTATAGGAAGTCCTAAATTGGTTCGTCTTATGGTTCACGGTTTAAGCTAGGCTGTAATCAATTATGAGGATTTTTATTACAGGCTCACTGGCTGAGAAGATAGCATCAGTTCTGAGAAAAAAATGGATGCAATCTGCCACCCCAGCCTTCAGTTTATGAAGACACTCTCTTGCTTCCTTTCCGTTTCGTGAAGTTCCAGGAAAAAGATGGCCGCCCAGGAAAAGAGCCATCACAGACAGGGAATCTGCTGGCCCCCTACCTTGGACTTCTCAACTTTCAAAACCATGGGAAATAATTTTTTTTGCTTGCAAGTCACCCTGTTTATATTATTTTGTTAAGCAAGCTAATGGACCAAGAAATATGATTAACAAGCACTTTCACACATATCACCTCATATGGGCAGTGTAATGTCTGAGATAAGAATGGCAGGAGATTTCATATCCTTTTTGAAAATGAGGCAGTAACCTTTCTGGGACTTTAAGTGACTTGAGCATCATCATATAATTTCTGAACATTTAAACAAAACAATTTGATTTCATTATCTTTTTAGTTTAGCAAACAAAATGTACTTTGTTGTTTATAGAATTTGCAATAATGCCTAAGATAATTGTCCAGTCTATTGTATTTTTATTGTACAAGCATTAATGTCATTCAATGGATTTTAAAAAGATATAAATTATTTCAGTTTATAACTTTAACAGAGTAGCTGGTTTCATTTCATATTATTTCTGTCAGTTTTGATTAGTATAATATATATTTTATATAACTATAATAGTGGGAATTATACTTTTCTGGATCTGAATTTTTAGTTAACAATATGTTATAAACATTTTTCTTTGTAGTTGAATATAGTTCATTGTCATTTTTAAAATTATAATTTTACTGAGTTTAATATTTTATTCAATTATTCAAAAATATATATAGTTTAGACTATGCACAGTGACTATTTTAAAACTATTGTTTCCTTAATGTAAGTATTCAGAAACTATTATGTAAAAATGTAGGCATACTGAAAATGAGTCAAGCTGTATGTATCCATATTGCATTCCAAAGAAGTTGTCCTCATGCCAAGCTTAGGGCAACGTTGTTGTTGCTCAATTGGTAAGTCATGCCCAACTCTTTTCTGACCCCATGGACTGTAGATCACCAGGCTTCTCTGGCCGTGGGGTTTTCCAGGCAAGAATACTGGAGTGTGTTACCATTTCTTTCTCCATTTCTTTCTCTGCCTGACCCAGGAATAGAATCCCAGTCTCCTGCATTGCAGAAGGTGACATGGTCTAACACTGGGTTCCTAGAGTTTATTTATTTTGTAATTTTTTTGGTTAACTTTGATTTAAAGTGTTATTTCCTCATACTTTTATTTTTATTTTGCATTACTGGCAATGTGAAATATTATGTCATTAGCATCTCTTCATAAGTTGTTTTATTTGCCCAATTTTTGACAATTTATCTATTTAAGCTTTTTAAAATGAAATGCCTACCAAACATTTCTGAATCCCAATGATGGATGAAACTTATGTTTCAGATTAAATTCTTGATGACACTATAATTAGCCATAAGACTATCTTTAAAAAGGGATAATTCTTCATATCTGCTATATATGGCTGTTTTTTTGAGAGGGTTATTTATTGTACAAAGGGCTCAGGTAAATCTCAACAGTATCCCTGATGTCCTGGGTTCCTCATTCTCTTGGCAGAGTAAGGTGATACCAGCTGGACACTTGGACTTTCCATGGAATTTTGCTCTGGGAGAGTCCTGTAGCTTTCCCTTTTAATAGGGGAGGTTATTAGAATAGCCTTTGCAACTGGAGCATAGCAGACTACTTCAGCCCCAAGCACTTTGACCTTAGATGTCAACTGTTAACACTTGCTTACCTTGTGGGAAATTGGATTTGTACAGACAACCCCACTTGGAAGAAGTCCCCGGTCCCAGCTTGATTTTTAGAGTGACCTTTATGAAAGGGAGAATTTTCCAGGGTGAAGGATCTCTTACTGGATAACATGCTTATACAACCACAGGACTCAAATAAAATAAGATGCTTGGAACCATTATAAAATATAAGGTGTTAGATGAGGTCAAGGTCTGGGTGACCCCAGTATGAACATTTTTGTACTACTGAAGGTGACAGAATATGTCTTAAAGTCTTTACTAACCCTAATGTGTGAGTATTAAAAGGATTTTTATTTTCACACACACCCAAAGCAAGGTCAGAAGTCTGATAAATCACATTTTAATTATAAAAGCAAACATAATCTATTCCAAATGTATTTGCCTGTTAGATAATTGCATGACTGATTTTAAAGACTGAAATTTTGAGCTTTGCAATGATAATACTTACCCTTCTACCAATTTAATAACTTTGCCTTTCATATATTACTCAACTGATCTGCAGTGATGCTTAATCTCTTCTAAGTTTTCATACTTGTTATTATTTTTCTATGAACAGAGTGAGGTTAGCATCAGCTGACCAAAATGTTAAAATTAAACCTTTTTCTTCTAAGGTGTTTCATTTGAAAAGCACTTATTTTAAGCTTTAAAAGTAAACTTTTTAATGAAGTTTGACATATATGCAGAAAGATGCATGCTACTTATCTCCATTTATACAAATCGATCACACACACGTCCCAATAGTTTTGCCTTTTTACTTAATGGTGTATTGTTGGCCTCGTGAATTTACACACTGGCTGGTTAAAACAAGGGTGAGAGGGATGCGTACACATGGCTATTTGGCAGCTCATAGGTCTTCAATTTGCTTATGCACGGATCTCATCGTCTAGCACAAAGGACAAAAGATTGCCTGTGGACCCTTCTGGTGGAGAGAATGGAAGAAGAGATGGGAACAAGGAAGGGAGAGGTGCTAAGGAATTTTAGTGACAGGGTGACAGTTTCCTGCACCATGATGATGAGCATAAGGTAATATGCTGGGCTGATACACGGGTGAATAAGGACTTTGACACTTCAAATCCAGGGGCAAGCCAGGGGCTGGAAATGAGAGTAGCTCAGAAGTGGAAGTGAATTCAGTGAAAGGAGTTAACCAGTCTTAGGAGTAGATGCACAGAAGATTGAGTATTCACATGCTCAGAAAAAAGAAGCAACACAAGAAATGCATGTTAGAAAAGTGAGCTGGACCTGGGTTAAGGGCTTGGGTAGTTCTGTATACTGAAATCCCAAATCAGTGAAGGAGGAAACTGCAGCCTGGAGTGTAAGTCATGAAGTTCAGACACACCCAACCTAACCTACTTCAAGGGATTGGGGAGACGGAACCAATGCTGTAGGGGAGTTCTTGTGGCTTCATCCTGTTAGAAGTGGAGAGGATTGGAAACTAATTGATAAATTCAGCTTGAGTTTTAGGCTTAAGAGAGAGTCTGGTGCTTTGATAAGAAAATCTTCACTTTTATTTACCTGTTAGTTTTTGAAGATAGCATGTAGAATAGGAATAGGACTTTTGAAACTGCTGCTGCTAAGTCGCTTCAGTCGTGTCCGCCTCTGTGCGACCCCATAGATGGCAGCCCACCAGGCTCCCCCCATCCCTGGGACTCTCCAGGCAAGGACACGGGAGTGGGTTGCCATTTCCTTCTCCAATGCATGAAAGTGAAAAGGGAAACTGAAGTTAGCCTCAAATAATACCTTTAACATTTTAGTTCAACAGCATTAATAGTAGCAATCATAATGTTGGTTAAAAAGTATTAAGGGCCTTGTAATCTTAATGAGGTTCATTATCTCATTAATTTTAAAAAATCATATAACACAGGTATATCTATCCCCATTTTACATTTACAGACTAGTAAACTGAGTTTCAATAAGATTAAGCACTTTGTCCAAATAGTCTCAGCAAAACAGGGCAGAGGACATCTATAAATCATCTGAATTTTCTACTAAGCATTATGTAAACAAATGAATAAAAACAAGCTTCTGCAAGGAGCTCTCAATCCAGAAAGCTTTGTCATCAGCAATCACCTCTGCCCAGACAGAGGAGGAATGTGAGACAGGAGCATTGAAGGAAGAGGGGAGACCCAAGGGCTCAATGGGAAGCCCAAGAACATATTGTTCTGATACTAAAGGCATAAGGTGTGATGCTGCAGGCAAAGGAAGAACTGTCGGATGTCAGGGATATTAGAATGAAAACAAATGCCTCTTCCCCAGCACAGGTGTCCGGTACTTGCACACACATAGCAAGCATCTTCAAAGAGGAGTATTTTTCAGGCTCTGAGCAGCATTCCCTGTCAAATTCAAAACCTGATTCTTTATTTTCAGCTGTTTACTTTTTTAATCTTGTGAGAATTTATTACTTAAAAAAATTTTCATGGACATGAGAAATATTTTAAAACTTTTGGAAATTCAGGGGAACTTTAAAGCTCTTTTCTTCCTAGGATGACTTTGTTTGGGGTTGTTGTGAGCTTGGTCCCGCTGTGCCTTCACTTCCAAGCACCTTCTGGAGCATTGCTTCCTCACCTTTTTATGAGAATGTTTATATGACATTCTGGGGTATGCTGAAGGGAATTTAGGGGAATTTGCTATAAAAATGGTGAAAACAGCCATTACTTTTCCTATATATTATATAATTATGAGAACAATAAATTAAAAATGAAAGAATACAGTAAATATTATTTATAAGATTCCAGATGAATTCATTTATTCTTATTGAGAAATTTGAGTATTCTTCCATGAATATAACTTTTTATGCTTTGAAATGACTACACACAATTTCTAATAAAAAATTTTCAGTGTCTTCAAATTATTTATTGCCTTCATGAAGAAAATAATTTTATTCCACAGTTTCACCAAAAAACATAAAACAGTTTTTACAATTATTCTCCAATTTACAACAATTTAAATTTCATTTAAGGATCTAACATTTTTTCCCTTTCTTTCTTGACTGATGTTGACATTTCTTGTGATAATGTGACAAGATTAACATCTAATTTAAGTTTTCATATTACATATTTAGAAATAATGATGGCAGTCTAATGTACAGAATGTGCATGAATTGTTAGGGCTATTACCCTGGAGATAGCTTGCATAAAAGGGCACATCAACGGAAAACTGACAGAAGTCTCAACACGTATTAAGGCAGGGGTTCCTGGCACTGGCTGGAGTTTGTACAGCAGATGATTGTACCTCACCTTACCCTGAAGTGGCCACACTTCGTGCTACAGACAGAAGTGCTCCTTGTCTACTCAGAGTATGACACCTCTAGGAGCTCTGTTGGTTGTCATCTGCATTTCAACCAGCAGTGCTGTGCTTTGCAACTGTTTTCTAAAACTATTTTCCTAAGTGGTACAGCACCTCCCCATCTGCATTCAGCCTAATGGGACACAAGAGCAGCACACGACAGACATCAGCATCTTGCCAGTGGCCTGGAGACAGGCAATAATAATGATCCAGTAAATCTCCAGTGTGCTCCAAGGAGCTGGGAAGAGGCAGACTGTGGCTGCAACTTGCCTATTGGTTTTGAATACCCTAGGGTCCACCTGGCTGTCCCAGGGCTGAAGGGATCAGTATGTCCTGGTACCTTTGCAGTACACATTTTGTTGGTTTGTTTTTGAAAAGCACTGATTTAAACGGACAAATTCCTTGTTCTTCCTGGATCTTTAGGAAATTAAGTTTTCTTTTCACAAGTTTCTAAGTTCTAGTTTTATTATTTGGCTCTATCATTTTAGGGTTCTTGCAAACAGCCCACTTGGCAGGACTAATGTAATCCTAATTCTAAAGGCAGCTGAAGTATAATTCCTCAGAGGGTAGATCCTGGTATCAAACTGACAGATTCCAGATCTTGACTCAGCCAGTTTCTAGCTGTGTGCCCTGTGTACCCTGTGTACAAATTCAGTGTTAATCTCTCAGTTGTGTCCAACTCTTTGACCCCATGGACTGTAGCCCACCAGGCTCTTCTGTTCATGGAATTCCCCAGGCAAGAATACTGAAGGGGATTGCCATTTCTTTCTTCAGGAGATCTTCCTGATCCAGGGATTGAACCTAGGTCTCCTGCATTGCAGGAAGATTATTTACAGTCTGAGCCACCAGGGAAGCCCATAGGGATGATAAAAATAGTGCTGTCTTCCTAAGGTTATTGAGAAGATTAAATTAGTTAACGCATGTTTATTTCTACAACTGTCTAGCATAGGGTAACTAATAGTATTAATTGATGTTATTATTATCACTGTTGTTCATAACAATAAGGTCATGTTATTAGTGTTACTAAGAAGTTGATTAATAAGTTGTTACTAAACAATTAAAGATTGTTACTAAGTTGTTACTAAGAAGACACCAAAAGCAAAGGAGAAAAGGAAAGATATACCCATGTGAAAGCAGAGTTCCAAAGAATAGCAGAAAATAAGAAAGCCTTCCTCAGTGATCAATGCAAAGAAACAGAGGAAAACAATAGAATGGGAAAGACTAGAGATCTCTTTAAGAAAATTAGAGATACAAAGATGGGCACAATAAAGGACAAAAATGGTATGGACCTAACAGAAGCAGAAGATATTAAGAACAGGTGGCAAGAATACACAGAAGAACTAAACAAAACAGATTTTCATGACCCAGATAACCACAAGGGTGTGATCACTCACATAGAGCCAGACATTCTGGAATGCAAAGTCAAGTGGGCCTTAGGAAGCATCACTACTAACAAAGCTAGTAAAGGTGATGGGATTCCGGTAGAGTTATTTCAAATCCTAAAAGTTGATGCTGTTAAAGTCCTGTACTCAATATGCCAGCAAATTTGGAAAACTCAGCAGTGGCCACAGGACTGGAAAAGGTCAGTTTTCATTTCAATCCCAAAGAAGGGCAACACCAAAGAATGCTCAAACTATGACACAATTATACTCATCTCAAACTCTAGCAAAGTAATGCTCAAAATTCTCCAAGCAAGGCTTCAACAGTACGTGAATCATGAACTTCCAGATGTTCAAGCTGGATTTAGAAAAGGCAGAGGAACCAGAGATCAAATTGCTTACATCTGTTGGATTATCAAAAAAGCAGGAGACTTCCAGAAAAACATTTTCTGCTTATTGACTATGCCAAAGCTTTTGACTATGTGGATCACAACAAACTGTGGAAAATTCTTAAAGAGATGGGAATACCAGACCACCTGACCTGCATCCTGAGAAATCTGTATTCAGGTCAGGAGGCAAAAGTTAGAACTGGACATAGAATAACAGACTGGTTCCAAATCAGGAAAGGAGTATGTCAAAGATGTATATTGTCACCCTGCTTGTTTAACTTATATGCGGAGTACATCATGCAAAATGCCAGGCTGGATGAAGCACAAGCTGGAATTAAGATTTCTAGGAGAAATATTAATAACCTCAGATATGTAGATAACACCACCCTTATGGAAGAATGTGAAGAAGAACTAAAGATCCTCTTGATGAAAGTGAAAGAGGAGAGTGAAATAGTTGGCTTAAAACTCAACATTCAGAAAACTAAGATCATGGCAACCAGTCCCTTCACTTCATGACAAATAGATGGGGAAACAATGGAAACAGTGACAGACATTGTTTTTTTGGTCTCCAAAATTACTGCAGTTGGTGACTGCAGTCATGAAATGAAAAGACAGTTGCTTCTTGGAAGGAAAGTTATGACCAACCTAGACAGCATATTAGAAAGCAGAGATGTTACTTTTCCAAAAAAGTCCATCTAGTCAAAGCTATGGTTCTTCCAGCCATCATGTATGGATATGAGAGTTGGAGTATAAAGAAAGCTGAAAACTGAAGAATTGATGCTTTTGAACTGTGGTGTTGGAGAGGACTCTTGAGAGTCCCTTGAACTGCAAGGATATCAAACCAGTCCATCCTAAAGGAGCTCAATCCTGGGTGTTCATTGGAAGGACTGATGCTGAAGCTGAAACTCTAATAATTTGGCCACCTCATACGAAGGGTTGACTCATTGGAAAAGACCCTGATGATGGGAAAGATTGAAGGCAAGAAGAGAAGGGGACAACAGAGGATGAGAAGGTTGGATGGCATCACCTACTCATTGACATGAGTTTGAGTAGGCTTCAGAGGTGGTGATAGACAGGGAAGCTTGATGGGCTGCAGTGCATGGGGTCATGAGTTGGACACTACTGAGCGACTAAATTGAGCTGAACTCATCTGAACTGAACTGAAGAAATTGATTACTACTCTAGCAGAGGGTGATTTTTTTCCCCTAAATAGAATCGGATTCAGAGGAAATAAACAGTGACTTGAAAGCTGAAGGAATTTCAGCTTTATCCAGTTACCAGAATGTAGTTATTACTTTTTTCTCTCAATTTATTTAAACTAAGAACAACAACAAAAACAACAAAAAGCACAACACTGTTCACCTATTTCTCCCACTCCTCAACTCTTGCACCACCAATCTATTCTCTGTATCTATGAACATTTTTAGTTTTGTTTTATTTTTAAGATTTTACATGTAAGTGACATTGTGCAGTATCTGTTTTTTTCTGACTTAATTTCACTTAGCATAATTCTCCTAAAGTCCATTCATATTGCTTCAAATGGAAGGATTCCATTATTTTTTATGGTTGAATAATACTGCAATATGTTTATCGTTTCATCCATCAGTGACCCTTCGGTTGTTTCCACACCTTGGCAATTGTAAACGATGCTGAAGTGAATGTGAAGCTTTTTGTTTGTTTGTTTGTTTTCTTCAGATAAATGCCCAGAAGTGGAATAATTGCTGGATCATATGGTAATTTTATTTTTAACTTTTTGAGGAGCCTTCATATTGTTTTCCATAGTGGCTGCACCAATTCACATTCCTACCAAGAGTGCAGGAGGACTCCCTTTTCTCCACATCCTCATAAAACTTGTTATTTCTTATTTTTTGATAATACCATTCTAAGAGGTGATGGCTCATTGTGGTTGTGATCTGCATTTCCCTGATGATTAATGATTTTCATGTACCTGTTGGCCATCTATGACTTCTTAGGGGAAATGTTTATTAAGATATTTTGTGTATTTAAAAATATGATTGTTTTTTGCTATTGAGTTCTTAATATATTTTGGATTTTAACTCTCTTATCGGATATAATTTGCAAATATTCTATCTCATCCAGTAGGTTATCTTTCCGTTTTGTTGATTGCTTTCTTTGCTATGTAGAAGTTTTTAGTTTGATGTGGTTCCACATGTTTATTTTTGCTTTTGTCACTTACATTATGGCATCCCATTTAAAAAATCATTGCCAAGACGTATGTCAAGGAGATTACCACCTATGTTCTCCTCTAGGAATTTTATGGTTTCAGGTATTAGGCTCAAGCCTATAATTAATCTTGAGTTAATTTTTGGATATGATGTGAGATAATGGTCCACTTTCACTCTTTCGTATGTGAGCATCCTGTTTTCCAACAACACTTATTGAGGAGACTATCCTTTTCCCATTGTATGCTCTTGGTTCCTTTGTCAAAAATTCGTTGACTGTGTGTGGGTTTATTTCGTGGCACTCTATGCTGTTCCTCTGATCTATCTGTCTGTTTTTATGCCAGTACTATGCTCTTTTCATTACTATAGCTTTGTATATATTTTGAAACCGATGGTCTTGATGCCTTCATCAAGGTTGATGAAGCCTTCATCATCTTCTTCCTCAAGGTTGCTTTGACCTTTTGGGGTCTGTTGTGGTTTCACAAAATTTTTATACAAATTTTAAGACTGTTCTACTTCTGTAAAAACCATTATTTGAAATTTTGATAGAGATTGCATTGAATATGTACCTTAGAGTTTTTAATATTTTCCATTTATTCTTTGTAAACAGAATCGATATTATCCTCCCAATTTAGCTATTTGCAATGAGAAAAGAAACCAGGGTTAAGGTTAGGAACTGAGTCATGGACTAGCTACATACCTCTAAGAAGACTGAATTGTATATTTAGTGTCATTGAGTTGGCTGGAGTAACATGCAGCTACTGTCAAAATTCATGTTATTTAGATTATGTCACTTTATGTCATAAAGTTTTAATCACTGTTTAGTAACATATATTTTTATAAACATGTTTTACTCTCCTTGGTACCTAGAGTCACACTAAATTTTCACATCTTTGAAACTTAAACTCAAGGGGCCAGCCATAATAATCAGGAGACCACTTGCAATTTTAGTCTTTATGAAAGACATAAATAGGCTTCACCAACCTTATGGCAGAAAGTGAAGAGGAGCTAAAGAATCTCTTGATGAAAGTGAAAGAGGAGAGTGAAAAATTTGGCTTAAAACTCAACATTCAGAAAACCAAGATCATGGCATCTGGTCCCATCACTTCATGGCAAGTAAATGGGAGAACAAAGGAAACACTGTCAGACTTTATTTTGGGGGCTCCAATATCAATGCAGATGGTGACTGCAGCCATGGAATTAAAAGATACTTACTCCTTGGAAGAAAAAAGCTATGACAAATTTAGACTGCATACTAAAAAGCAGAGACATTAGTATGCTGACAAAGGTCCATCTAGTCAAAGCTATGGCTTTTCTAAGTAGTCATGTATGGATGTGAGTGTTGGACTATAAAGAAAACTGAGCACTGAAGAATTGATGCTTTTGAGCTGTGGTTTTGGAGAAGACTCTTGAGAGTCCCCTGGACTGCAAGGACATCAAACAAGTCAATCCTAAAGGAATTCAGACCTGAATATTGATTGGAAGGACTGATACTGAAGCTGAAGCTCCAATACTTTGGCCATCTGATGCAAAGAGCTGCCTCATTAGAAAAGACTCTAAAGTTGGGAAAGATTGAGGGCAGTAGAAGAAGGAGGAGACAGAGAATGAGATGTTTTGATGGCATCACCAACTGAATGGACATGAGTTTGAGTACCCTCCAGGAACTGGTGATAGACAAAGAACCCTGGTGTCCTCTAGTTCGTGGGGTCACAAAGAATCAGACCTAACTGAGTGACTGAATTGAACAGACAAAGGGAACAGACTTTATGTCTTTTGCCTATTACAGGTTTTGTCACAGAAAAGTGGATTAATATAGTATCATTTCATTGTCAATGGACATTAATGAATGCTAAATTGCCAGCAAATTTCTATGGAACTGCACCTAACAGCTACTTTCACATTCAAAGGGATTTTCATGATTAATGTTATTGTAATGAATACCAAAGAAATTAATAGCCATTTGTCACTTTAAAAGGGGTTGCTGATTAATTTCATGCTACTTTTCTATTCTCATTTGTCATATGAGTGAGAACCTTGAATTTTAATGTTTAATATGTGGTGTGAATTAAAGAAGTAGCCATGCCCATACTGACCTTTTCAATATTCTAATCTTTACTTCGTTGACCTCTTAGACCTCTTTCTGGCAACAGTTAGGATTTTGAGAGGAGGGAGAGCTGAGCCTGTTGGGTAAAGTGAGCAGAAAGAGGCAGAATTTTAAGACGCACTTTCATAATTCACTGAGTGTATTGGAAATTCAAATTTCAGACTATCTATTATCTTGACAAACATTATAATATGTGCAGAATATGGCACCACATAAATCCATTCTGGTGACAAAGAATGTAATGAGAATGGAAAATAGTAGAAGTCCAAAGCAATCACTTTACAATGGAGAGTGGATAAAGTTAAGGTCCCATCAGGTTTCACAGCAGTTCTTACTTGGCACTCTTAACAATTACTTTCTACAGAAAACAGAGCATGACACCATATCCAGGCACTTAGAATGATAGTTTGGAAACATTCATTTGGAAAGTGGCCTCCACCCAAGAAGAATGTCAGTTTAATGAATTCATGTTCTTTACTCTGTGTGGGGCAATGATTTGGTATCATTGTTGATTTATATTGAAGATTAATCATTCCTATTTTGAAGGGACATAAATAATTTCATCTATTAGTATATTCATTGACCTATTTCATTATCTATTTCACTATTTGATAAATATTTATTAAATTATGGGTATGTGTACAGGATTCTGTTAGCTTAGTGTAAGAATTGTACAATAAAAGAATTGGACATGGATGTATGGACGCTAAGAGTACAAATGACTGAGAATAGATTTCATCAAAATGAGAAACTATGATTAAAATTTTCTGGAGGATGTGAGGGGGATCACTCTAGTCATGAGGATCCTGATCCGTTGTGTGCCAGTGAGGAAGTATTTGGTCCCTGGAAATATGAGAATGGCTGATCTGCATGAGAAAAGTATTTAAAGGATATGAGAAGAAATGGAGAAACATTTGCACTTTTAATTTTTTAAACAAGAAGACATATCATTGTAAGTTTTTATAATTGTTCCCAACAAAAGCTTAGCTAGAAGTAGCACATACTTACATCCATAAATGTGCTTAGCATCTACTTTGGAAAGGACTCATTCTAGAGTATTTAGCGAGGTAGAAGCCAGTGAACTATGGTTGTTTGATATTATATCCCACTCAAACATACCAATATTTTCATATATTTGATGATTACAAAACCATGTGCCTAATCTACGTGACCAAAATTTGCAGTCTGAATAATTTGATAGTGGGCATCTGAATGCAGCTGAACAGTCTGAACTCAGAGTATATCCAACTGCTGAATTTCAAAGCAAGGCCATAGATGAGTACTGAGTAGAGGCATCAGAATCAGGAATCAAAACTGAGGTTTGGACCATATTGGCCATAAGACAGTGTGTTTAGAAGTTAGGAAACAGGAAATGAGGATCAGAAAGCAAAACAAGAACACAGTTTAAGGCAAGCAGCAAATGGAAGTAACAGTTAAAACAAGGAAATCTGAAAAATCTGCAGGAGTGAGACAAAGTGATAAGAAAAAATTAATCTTGCTTTCGCTGTAGAATACAAAACATGGCATTTTATGATGACAACAGTTCAGACTGAGGTTTCCCTTTTGGCTCAGTGGTAAAGCACCTGGCTGCAATGAAGAAGATGGGCATTCAATCCCTGGGTCGGAAAGATCCCTTGGAAAAGGGCATGGCAACCCACTCCACTATTCTTGCCAGGAAAGTCTCATGGACAGAGGAACCTATGGACTGTAGTCTATAGGATCACAAAGAGTCATATGACTGAAGAGACTTAGCATGCATGCAAGCACGCAAAGCAGTTTTAGAAGTCTAATATCAATTACATTTCTTGCTTCTCTGTACTATCAGTTTGTTTGCTTACTTTCTATTGTGGAAGAATGTAAAACATATAGCCAACAGAGAGCATGGTGTAATGAATGTCCAAGTACTTATCTGTCACCTAGCTTCAGCAATTATTAAATCATGGGCCATTCTTCTTTCATTTACATCCCTAGTCTCATCTCTCCTTACTCTGATTATATTGAAGTAAAACCCAAATTTGAGCTAGTTTTATCCATAAATATATCTGTACCCATCCTAAAAGATAGGGAGTGATTATATTTTAAAATTATTTTTAATTGAAGAATATTTTACAAAATTGTGTTGGTTTTACATCAACATCAATAAGCAGATAAATGTATGTCCCCTCCCTCTTGAATCTACCTTCCACCTTCTACCCCATTCCATCCACCTAGGTTGTCACAGAGCACCAGATTTGAACTCTCTGCACCATATAGCAAATTCCCACTGGCTAACTATTTTACGTATGGTAGTGTATATGTTTCCATGCTACTTTCTTCATTCATCCCACCCTCTTCTTTCCCTTTCCAAGTTTCTTCTCTATATATATCTTCACTGCTGCTCTACAAATAAGTTCATCAGTACCATCTTTCTAGATATATATAGTTTTAATATATGATATTTATTTTTCACTTTCTGACTTACTGCTATCTGTGTAAAATCCTCTAGGTTCATTCACCTCTTTAGAACTTACTCAAATGCATTGCATTTTATTGCTGAGAAATATTCCATTGTATATATGTACCACAGCTTCTTTATCTCCTCATTTGTTGATGGACATCTAGGTTACTACATGTCCTAGCTATTGTAATAGTGCTGCAATGAACATTGGGGTACATATGTCTTTTTCCATGATGGTTTTCTCAGGGTACATGCCCAGTAGTGGTATTGTTGGGTCATATGGTAGTTTTTATGCCTAGTTTTTTAAGGAATATACCATCTTCCATAATGGCTGTATAAATCTACATTCCCACAAGCAGTGCAATAGGGTTCCCTTTCTCCACACCCTCTCCAGTATTTATTGTTTGCAGATATTTTGATGATGGCCATTCTGACCTGGGTTAGGTGATATCTCATTGTAGTTTTGATTTTCGTTTCTTTGATAATGAGCAATGCTGAGAATTTTCATGTATTTATTAGCCATCTGTATGTCTTTGGAGAAATGTCTATTTAGATCTCTTTCTCACTTTTTGATTGGGTTGTTTGCTTTGCTGGTATTGAGTTGCCTGAGCTGTTTGTATATTTTGGAAATTGATCCTTTGTTAGTCATTTCATCTGCTATTATTGTTTTGAATTCTGGAATTTGTCTCCACCTTGATTATAGTTTCCTTTACTGTGCAAATTGTTTCAAGTTTAATTTGGTTCAACTTGTTTATTTTTATTTCCATTACTCTGGGGGTGGAGGGGGGGAACACAGAGGATCTTGCTATGATTTATGTCTTCAAGTGTTCTGCCTATTTTGCTTTATAGTTTCTGGTCTTACATTTAGATCTTTAATCCACTTCCAGTTTATCTTTATGTAAGGTATTAGGAAGTATTCTAATTTCATTCTTTTACACATAGCTGTCCACTTTCCCAGAAGCATATATTGAAATGATTATCTTTTCTCCATTGTATGTATTCTTGTATCCTTTGTCAAAGATGAGGCCCATTGGTGTATGGGTTTATCTCTGGGCTTTCTATCTTGTTCCATTAATCTAGCCTTCTGTTTTTGGGTCGGTACCATACTGTCTTGATGACTGTAGCTTTGTAGGATAGTCTGAAGTCAAGAAGGTTGATTCCTCCAGCTCCATTCTTCTTTCTCAGATTGCTTTGGTTATTCAGGGTCCTTTGTGTTTCTCTACAAATTGTGAAATACTTTGTTCTAGTTCTGTGAAAAATGTCATTGGTAATTTGATAGGCATTGAATTGAATATGTAGATTGAATTTAGTAGTATGTTCATTTTCACAATGTGATACTTCCAACCCAGGAACATGGAATATCTCTCCAATTGTTAATGTCATCTTAGATTTCCTATGTATAGTGTAATGTCCTCTGCAAACAGTGAGAGTTTTGCTTATTTTCCCATTTGGATTCCTTTTTACATCTTTTTCTTTACTGATTGCCATAGCTAGGACTTCCAAAACTATGTTGAACAATAGCAGTAAGAGTGGGCACCCTTGTCTTGTTCTTAATTGTATAAGAAATGTTTCCAATTTTTCATCATTGAGAATAATGTTTGCTATGGGTTTATCATATATGGCCTTTATTATGATGAGGAAGGTTCCTTCTATGCCAAGTTTTTGAATAATTTTTATAATAATATAAACGGGTGCTGAATTTTGCAAAGGCATTTCTGCATCTATTGAGATGGTCATATGGTTTTTATCTTTCAGTTTTTAATGTGGTGTATCACATTGACTGATTTATGCATTTTGAATAATTCTTGCATACCTGAGGTCAACCCAACTTGATCATGATGCAATCTTTTTAATGCATTGTTGAATTCTGTTTGCTAGAATTTTGTTGAGGATTTTTGCATCTCTTCTCATCAGTGATACTGGCCTGTGATTTTCTTTTTTGGGGGATGTCTTTATCTGATTTTGTGTTGGGGGCAATCATGGCCTCATAGAATAAATATGATGTGCTCCTTCTCTGGAATATTTTTTGAGAGTTTCAGAAGTGTAGGCATTAGCCCTTCTCTAAATATTCAATAGACTCGTCTATGAAGCCATCTGGCCCTAGGCTTTTCTTATGGAGAGATTTTTTTTATCACAGTTTCGATTTCAGTACTTGTCTTTGGGTTGGTCATAATTTCTATTTCTTATTAATTCAGTCTTACAAAGCTGAAGTTTTCTAAGAATCTGTCTGTTTCTTCCAGGTTGTCTATTTTACTGGCAATTAGTTGCTCATAATAGTCTCTTATGATCCTTTGCAGTTTTGTGTTGTCTGTTGTAATCTCTCCTTTTTCACTTCTAGTTTTGTTATTTGATTATTCTTCCTTTATTTTTTTCTTGACAAGTCTGACTAATGGTTTGTCAATTTTATTTTCTCAAAGAAGCAGCTTTCAGTTTTATTAATCTTTGCTATTATTTCATTTCTTTTTTATTTCTTGTACTCAGATCTTTATGATTTCTCTCTTTTTACTAACTTTGGAGTTTTTTGTTCATCCTTTTTCCAGTTGTTTTAGGTGCAAAGCTAAGTTGTCTATTTGATGTCTTTCTTGTCCGTTGAGGTAGGATTGTATTGCTATAAACCTTCCTCTTAGAATTGCTTTTGCTTTGTCACATAGGTTTTGGGTCATCATGTTTTCATTGTGATTTGTTTATAGGATTTTTTGATTTCCCTTTTTATTTCTTCAGTAACCTGTTTGTTATTTAGAAATGTATTCTTTAATCTCCGTGTGTGTGTGTGTGTGTGTGTGTGTGTGTGTGTGTTTGCATTATTTTTCCTTTAATTAGTATCTAGTCTCATAGTGTTCAGGTCAGAAAAGATGTTTAATACAATTTCAATTTTCTTAATTTACTGATACTTGATTTGTGACCAAAGATGTCTATCCAGGAGAATGTTCCATATGCATTTGAGAAGAGATTTTATTCCTCTGCATGTAGATGGAATAGCCTGAAAGTGTCAGTTAAGTCCATCTGGTGCAATGTGTCATTTAAGGTTTGTGTTTCCTCATTAATTTTCTGGTTTGATGATCTGTCCATTGGTATATTTAGGGTGTTAAAGTCCCCTACTGGGGCTTCCCTTATAGCTCAGTTGGTAAAGAATTTGCCTGCGATGCAGGAGACCCCAGTTCGATTCCTGGGTTGGGAAGATCTGCTTGAGAATAAGGGATAAGCTACCCACTTCAGTATCCTTGGGCTTCCCTTGTGGTTCAGCTGGTAAAGTCCCCTACTATTATTGCGTCACTGTCAATTTCCCCTTTTATGTCTGTTAGTGTTTGTCTAATGTATTGAGGTGTTCCTATATTGGATGCATAAATATATAAAATTGTTATGTATTCTTATTGAATTTATCCCCTGATCATTATGCAATATCTCACCTAATCTCTTATAATAGTCTTTATTTTAAGATATTTTTTGTCTGATATGAGAATTGCTCCTCCTGCTTTCTTTTGATTTTCATTTATATGGAATATCTTTTTCCATTCTCTTACTTCAGTCTGTATGTGTCTCCAAATCTGAAATCGGTCTCTTACTGACAGCAAATATATTCATCTTGTTTATATATCCATTCAGCCAGTCTGTCTTTTATGTGAAAGTCACTCAGTCATGTCCAACTCTTTGTGGCCCCATGGACTATAGTCTACCAGGCTCCTCTATCCATGGGATTTTCCATTCAAGAATACTGGAGTGAGTTGCCATTTCCTTTTCCAGGAGATCTTTCCAACCCAGGTATTGAACCCAGGTCACCCACATTGCAGGCAGACTCTTTACAGTCTGAGCCATGAGGGAAGCCCCTGGTGTCTTTCAGTTGCAGCATTTAATCCATTCACATTTAAAGTAATTATTGATACGTATGTTCCTACTGGCATTTTCTTAATTGCTTTGGGTTTGTTTTTGTAGCTCTTTTCCTTCTCTTATATTTCCTGTATATAGAATTCTCTTTAACATTTGTTGTAAAGCTGGTTTCTTTGTGCTAATTTCTCTTAATTATTGTTGTCAGTAAAGCTTTTGATTCCTCTATCAGTTTTGAATGTGGTCCTTGTTATGTAATCTTGGTGGTAGATTTTTCCCTTTCAGTACTTTAAATATATCCTGCCATTCTCTTCTGGCCTACAGAGTTTCTCCTCAAAGATCAGCTCTTAATCATATGGGGTTTCCCTTGTATGCTGCATGTTGCTTTCCCCTTGCTGCTTTAATGTTCTTTCTTCATGCTTTGTTAGTTTGAATAGTATGTGTCTTGGCTTGTTTCTCCTTGGCTTTATCCTACGTGGGACACTTTGTGCTTCTTGGACTTGATGGACTATTTCCTTTCCCATGTTAAGGACGTTTTCAGTTATAATCACTTCAAAGTTTTTCTCACACCCTTTCTTTTCCTCTTCTTCTTCTGGGACCCCTGTACTTCAAATGTGCATTTTGTATTCTCCCAGAGGTCTCTGAGATTATCTTCAAATCTCCCCCCGCCCGGCCTTTATTCTGCTCTTCAACAGCTATTTCCACTCTTCTATGTCCCAGCTCACTTATCCAGTCTTCTGCTTCAGTTATTCCACTATTGATTCCTTCTAGAGTATTTTTAATTTCAGTAATTGTGTTGTTTGTCTCTGTTTGTTTATTCTTTACTTCTAGGCTCTTGTTACATGTGTTAATTGATTCATACATTTTCTCCATTCTACTTTTGAGGTTTTATATCATCTTTACTATCATTACTCTAAATCCTTTTTGGTAGTTTGCCTTATTTCCTCTTTGTTTATTTGGTCTTTTGAGTTTTTACCTTGTTCTGCCATTTGCTCAATATTTCTATGTCTTTTCATTTTTTTCTAACTTAATGCGTGTAAAGTCTCCTTTTTCCAGGCTTTAGGGTCATATTCCTTCTTCCTTTTTATTTCTGCCCTCAGTGGGTTATGTTTGTCCAGTGTTTGGTGTAGGCTTCTTGTTGGCAGGGACTTTTGCCAATGTTCTGGTGAGAGGAGGTGACTTTTTTCCCTCTGATGGACAGGGCTTTGTGAGGTGGTATGTTTTTGGGTGTCTGTGGGAAACCTATCTGCTGATGATTGGGTTTGTGCTTTTGTCTTGATTGTTGTTTGGGTGAGGCATCCTGGACTGGTTGCTGGCAGAAGTTGAGTGATGCTAGGTCTTTGGATACAGGTGAAAATCTTTCTGGGAGTTCTCACTAATTAGTACTCCCTGGAGTTAGGAGTTCTCTGGCAGTCTAGGGTCCTGACCTCAGTGCTCCCACTCCAAAGAGTCAGACCAATCTCTGGCCAGCATTTGTTTTGGCATTAAAGGGGATTAAAATAAACACACAAAAACAAGTAACAAGAGACAAATCCAGACAAATGGTAAATACAAAATTAGACCAATAGCAAATTAAAGGAACACACACACAGAGACACAAAACCAAAGCAGTCCAAAGAAAATAAAGAGAGTGACTTGGCATGTAAGGGAAATCAGAATTGATTTCAACCAATTAAAAACAAAACTAAAACACACACCAGATAACAAAACCAAAGTTGAGTGCCAACTTGAGAATACAATAAAGAAAACAAAACAAATTAACAAGCATGGTGAAATAAAGTAAGACAAGGAAAAAAAAAAGCAAGGGAAAAAAAAAGAAAATCAAAGCTAAATACACATATATAAAAAGATTTATATTTATTAAAGAATAACTACAGTAGGAAAAGTACAATGAGAAAACAAACAAAAATTTTGAAGAAGGAAAAATAAAACCACCCTACACAACCACAAAAAAGCCAATGTAGAGGTAGAAAGAAAATAAAAATTGTGCTTAAAAAAAATTCTCAAAAGCTTAAATAGAGTGATAGTAATAATAAAATCAGAAACCACAGCAATAGAGGGGGAAAATTTTAAAAAGAAGGAGAAGAAAATCCAGAGCCAAGTACAGAAAACATCAAAACAAAAGAATAATAATGAACATTTTCTCAGCTGCCAGCTGTCAGTGTCCTTTCCCTTGCTGTAAGTCAAGGATGTCCCCCAGTTCTGGACTGGTCTGTGCACCTGCTGGGGCCAGCTCGGACTTTAATCTGGCCCTACATCTGTATGTTGTGGCCACCAGTGTTCACAGCTGTCATACATAGTGTATTTTCTTTTATCTTTTTATATATTCCATAGACACAGAGTCTGCCTAGTTGATCAAGTCCATTTAATCTGCAGCTTGTACAGCTGATGGGAAGGGTTTTGATCCTCTTCCTGAGCCACACTGCCCCTGGAGTTCAATTGTGGTTTCATTTCCACCTCTGCATGTGGGTCAGCCACAGGAATTTGCTCTTGAGGCTTTCCTGGAGGACTTGGGTCTGCCCCAGTGAGGACCATATGTGGAGGTGGCATAGCAGCTTGGATCACAGGGACCCTGGCAGTGCCAGGTACATTGAGGAGTTGGTGGCCATTGGCACAGAAGATATGGTGTTTTAGTTTTCTTTCTAGCCCCTAGCAGCCTGCCCCAGTGAAGACTGAGCCTGAAGGTGGTGAACTTGCTTGGATCATGGAGACCCTGGTGGAATCAAGTGTACAGAGAAGCCGGTGGCCTAGGGTGCAGGAGCTATGACACTATTAGTGTTTTCCTAGCTTCTGGCAGCTGGTGTTCCAAAGGGCCTCCCTAGCGGCTTCTTTTCTGTTACTCAGTGCCCCCTTGACTGGGGTCCTTCTCTATTGCTTGGTGCCTTGGGTACTTAAAGGACCTCCCTCTCTTAGGTCTTTCTCTCTTGATTATCTGCCGCTGACAACATGTAACGAGAGAGAGTCTACAGTGATGGCTCCGCCCTCTGGGTATGACTCAGCAGTATCACTTTGCCTCTATGGATGCCCAGCTTTCCTCTAAAGGCATTCCCCACCATATTCTCCTTCCTTTCATCCCCTTGGACTCTCTCCCCGCAGTCAACAGAAGGCCTCTCCCTGAGATTTCTCTTTGATCCCTACTCTCCAGCTCCCAGCCACTGTGCATTCCAGGGTACTTGTGTCCCTGTCCCGGGTATATAGTGCTGTGGCAAGGATTGTCTGGGTGGTTCTTACCCCTCTCAGAATGTCACAGATTAGCTGCTGCACTCTCCAACAGCCTCAAATGCTTCTCCTCTATCGCAAACAATTGCCCTGGTGTGGCGATCTGACCCCTGCTTCAGTTTCCTCACCCTCTATGTGCGGGTCCATTCCTTCCCACTCTCCTCTTTTTCCATTCCTTCCTTCATCTTACCTAGTTTTGCCTGGATCTATATATTATTTTCTGGTGGTCAGGGACTTGTGCCTGCTCTCAGCTGGTGTTCTGTGAGATCTTCTGCATCTGAAGGTATATTCCTAGTGCATCTGTGGAGAGAGATGCACTCTCATCTCCATCTGGTCCTCTGCTCTCATAAGGACAAGGAATGATTCTCTTATAAGCAAAGCCATAAAACAGTATCACCTTAAAAACTTAAGGATGCTTTTTTGCATTATTTGAGGTTGAAACTTCCCTGATTTTCTTATAGTATTTCTTGTCACAATTTGCTTCTATGACAGGATCCAATAAATCCATGGATTGCAATTAGCTGACATGAGACTTAGTCTTCTTTGGGAATTTCCTAGTCATGTGACATGGCCAAAAGTGGAAAAAAAAAAGAGAGAGCGACAGACAGATGGACTTAAGCTTTTTTTTAAAGTACTTGACTTGATTTATTCTGTTAGCTCTGGAAAAAATCTCAGCCATTGTCTCTTTAAATATGGCTTCTGCCAGATTCTCTTTCCTCTCTTTCTCGGACCTTTTATATCATAATTTCTCAGCAACAGCTATTGACATTTTTGCAGTAGATAATTCTTATTATCTTATTCGTGGGAGTCCCTTGTGATCATTATTTAACAGTATCTTTGGCACGTACTCACTAGATGCCAGTAGCAACTCTAGAAACTGTGATAGTTTTAAAAAAATGTTTCTAGATAGTGCCAAATATCCCGAGAGGAAAAAATAATGTCTAGTTAAGAACCATTGACTATATGTATGTTAATCTTATAAATAGTTATATTCTGGATGTGTCTTGTGCTTATCCTTTCTGGTCTCCTTGTTTCAGTATGTATGCTTCTGTTTGACCTATGCTCCTATGATTTTTTCCTTTCATCAACTTTTTTACTGCTCAATTTATGAAATTATATCTCAATTTAAATTATAATTTAGTTATAGAATTTCCAATTCATTTTTTAAAAAAATAGTTATTTCCTGAAACTCTGTATCTTTAAATTTATTTTCTTGACCAAAATAATTGCAGTTATTGTAATTATGTATGTTAACTTGAATATCTGGAGCACTTGTGGGTCTCTTTCTATTGTCTGTTTCATTTATTTGTCTTATTCCTTTTTATGCCTGGTCATTTTTAATTGCATTGTTATCTTTCAGTCGCTAAGTCAAGTCCAACTCTTTGCAGCCCCATGGACTGCAGCACACCAGGCTTCTCTGTCCTTCATTGTCTCCCAGAGTTTGCTCAAAGTCATGTCCATTGAGTCGGTGATGCCATCAAACTATCTCATCCTCTGTCACCCCCTTCTCCTCCTCCTCTCAATCTTTCCCAGCATCAGGGTCTTTTCCAGTGAGTTAGCTCTTTGCATCAGGTGGCCAAAGTACTGGAGCTTCAGCATCAATCCTTCCAGTGAATATTCAGGATTGATTCCCTTAGGATTGACTGACTGGTTTGATCTCCTTGCTGCCCACAGGACTCTCAGGACTATTCTCCAGCACCTCAGTTTGAAAGCATCAATTCTTCAGCACTCTGAACAGTCCAACTCTCACATCTGTACACAACTGCTGGGAAAACCATAGCTTTTACTAGATGGACCTTTGTCAGCAAAGTGATGTCTCTGTTTTTTTAAGATGCTGTCTTAGGTTTGTCATAACCTTTCTTCCAAGGAGCAAGTGTTCCTTTAATTTTTACCAGACTTTATGTATGAAAAACTGAAGAGACTCTTATCTCCTTACAGAGAAGATGACAGATCACTGTTTCAGTGAGCTATTGAGCTGATTAAAGTTGAGTGCATAGTTCTTCAGGTATCCTAAGTGAGACTCTGAAATGTTTATCATGGTCTTTCTCCTACTTAGTGAGTCTTGAATATCATTTGTTTTTCTCCTTAACATTATGAGACTATTAAAATTTCTCCTTCATTTCTCAGTCTTTTGCAAACCGCATTATACTTGGTTTATGTCTTTGATTTGTTTTTTAGAAGCAAAGCCAGAGTCGGCGATTTCTGGGTCAATAATTTATTGAGTGACTGATCTCAGGAGCGTACTAAGGAAAACAAGATAGAGCAAGAGAAGAAAGCTAAGTAAAAAAATGATCTTGGCTAAAAATTAGCTTTACCTTGGTCCCAGGGGAAGGTCTATAGCATATAACATACCATGTAGATTATCTCCTCTTATAGTATGGAGACAAGCTTTCTGTACCTACCATTTCAGTTAATTATTGGTCCTTGACTGTCTAGGGGGTCCAAGACTTAGCCTCTTGAATGAGACAGCTCTGTTTCCCTTTAGCCAAGGAAAATTGTTTGGAAAAAGCAGCAGCTATGAGCTGTCATCAGCTGACATTAACAATGGGTGGGACTGTGTCCACCATCTCAGTGGAAGGGACAGTCATCTCATCCTCTGCTGCCCTAGTCTCTTGCTGCCCTCAATCTTTCCCAGCATCAGGGGCTTTTCCAATGAGTCATCTGTTCGTGGCTGATGACTAAAATACTGGAACTTCAGCTTCATCATCAGTCCTTCCAATGATTATTCAGGGTTGATTTCTCTCTTAAGATTGATTGGTTTGATCTCCTTGCTCTCCAAGGACTCTCAGCAGTCTTCTCCAGCACCACAGTTCAAAGGCATCAATTCTTTGGCATTCTGTCTTGGTTATAGTCCAGCTGTCACAACCATACACCACCACTGGGAAGACCATAGCCTTGACCTTTCGGATCTTTGTCGGCAGGGACTCTCAAGAGTCTTCTCCAACATCACAGTTCAAAAGCATCAATTCTTTGGTGCTCATATGTAAGCACTTAGACGTGTTGTCTTGGGTGGCAGCCAGAATCTTAAATATTTATAGGGGCCTTTACTGTGTTTGGTCATACACACCATCCCGAAGGTCTCAATAACACCTTACTCTTTCAAGCCTATGTCCCTGAAATAGCTGGTAGTATGGGAAGAGTAGGAAGCCAAAGGATAAGGAGCTTCCAGCTGCATCAGTCAACCAGCAGCCATGTCTTTTCAATGACCTCCTCCAACACTCTTGGGCAAGATCATGAATGTAAACTGTCATTTGTCCCAAGTGAAGACAAATTGCTTCTAATCCTCTTTCCTTATAAAAAGCTGCATTTTCCAGGTATATAACTACCAGATTACCAGGGATGTGTTAATCTGCTCTACTAAAGATACCCTATCTGATATAGCAGCTATACATGGGCCTACTATTTCCTTAGGTTTTCACTGATCCACTCTCAGTTGCTAAGATGCTTTGGGTGTTTTGTAAGGGCTTTACTGGGGAATTAAATTGGGCAAAATAGCACATGTCATCACCAATTTCTGTCTTTGAAAGTGACACTAATCATCTCTCTCCCCAGAATACAATATTGTTTTTTAAGTTATTATCTTAACTGAAAGGAAGTTTCAGGTCGTTCCATTTGACATTTCCTACAATACTAGCTCTTACTTAGAACACTAGCTCCAGGAGCTAATATGAGGTTTCTGAACTGTTTTTCATGTCTTTTCTAATTATACATTTTGGAACTGAAAAGTAATTACTAGGTGGGCCCAAAGACATATTGGGCACACTGGGAGGCAGAGCTGGGTCACTGTATTTATTACCTGTTGCTCTAACAGGTGAGCACAAGGACTCCGGATCCCTGGTTCTCAGCATTGTCATACACACTATACATCTGGCTATTCTTTCTATAGTGTATGATTATCTGAAAATAGAAGCATAATCACCCTTCAGAAGGACTGTAGAGAGCGTTAATGTGTACACTTTCTGTGGTATTACTGAATCCTTATTCATTAGAAACTGACCTCTCCCTCAGTTTAATGGATTCTGATTCTGAGAATTGACTCAGATTTGGAAACTGGCCAAGGATTGTGACTTTCCATTAGGTAAATGACCTCTGCCTCTGCTTATCCATTTTTGATATACATTTATTATGACTTGTTAAGCAACAATCTTAATGACTGTCCATCCTGTTCCTAAGTCAGCCCTACACTGACTACCTTTCAACTTTGCTGCCTATTATGGCAGTTTGGACTACCTTTCTTATGGTGGTGAAATGTTACTACCTGGCCTCTACCATTCCAGACTCCAATCATCTCCATTAACAACTGTTCAGATATTTTTGAGTCATTGAATTATTGTGATTTCTTCTTGACTCAATGTAGCATGGTTCTAACTATATCTTCTATTATTAATATCTGTTGAATTTTTTAAACTAGGTTTTTGGAGTTATTTTGTTAATAGTTGCTAGGAATTAAAATATATATCTTAATTTATATCAGTTCAGTTCAGTTCAGTTGCTCAGTCTTGTCCAACTCGTTGCTACCCCATGAACCACAGCATGCCAGGCCTCCCTGTCCATCAGCAACTCCCAGAGTCTACCCAAACCCATGTCCATCGAGTTGGTGATGCCATCCAGCCATCTCATCCTCTGTCTTCCCCTTCTCCTCCTGCCCCAAACCCTTCCCAGCATCAGGATCTTTTCCAATGAGTTAACTCTTTGCATGAGGTGGCCAAATATTTGAGTTTCAGCTTCAACATCAGACCTTCCAGTGAACACCCAGGACTGATCTCCTTTAGGATGGACTGGTTGGATCTCCTTGCAGTCCAAGGGACTCTCAAGAGTCTTCTCCAACACCACAGTTAAAAAATATCAATTTTTCGGTGCTCAGCCTTTTTCACTGCCCAACTCTCACATCCATACATGACTACTGGAAAAACCATAGCCTTGACTAGGCGAACCTTTGTTGGCAAAGTAATGTCTCTGCTTTTCAATATGCTATCTAGGTTGGCCATACTTTCCTTCCAAGGAATAGGCGTCTTTTGATTTCATTGCTGCAATCATCATCTACAGTGATTTTGGAGGGCAAAAAATAAAGTCTGACATTTTTTTCACTGTTTCCCCATGTATTTTCCATGAAGTGATGGGACCAGAGGCCATGATCTTAGTTTTCTTAATGTTGAGCCTTAAGCCAACATTTTCACTCTCCTCTTTCAATTTTATCAAGGGTGGTGTCGTCTGCATATCTGAGGTTATTGATATTTTTCCCAGAAATCTTGATTCTAGCTTGTGCTTCTTCCAGCCCAGCATTTCTCATGATTTACTCTGCATATAAGTTAAATAAGCAGGGTGACAATATACAGCCTTGACGGACTCCTTTTCCTATTTGGAACCAGTCTGTTGTTCCATGTCCAGTTCTATCTGTTGCTTCCTGACCTGCATACAGGTTTCTCAAGAGACAGGTCAGATGGTCTGGTATGCCCATCTCTTTCAGAATTTTCCACAGTTTATTGTGATCCACCCAGTCAAAGGCTTTGGCATAGTCAATAAAGCAGAAATAGATGTTTTTGTGGGACTCTCTTGCTTTTTCGATGATCCAGTGGATGTTGGCAATTTGATCTCTGGTTCCTCTGCCTTTTCTAAAACCAGCTTGAACATCTGGAAGTTCACAGTTCATGTATTGCTGAAGCCTGGCTTGGAGAATTTTGAGCATTACTTTACTAGCATGTGAGATGAGTGCAATTGTGCGGTAGTTTGAGCATTCTTTGGCATTGACTTTCTTTGGGATAGGAATGTAAACCATGGCCATTTCTGAGTTTTCCAAATTTGCTGGCATATTGAGTGCAGCACTTTCATAGCACCATCTTTTAGGATTTGAAATAGCTCAACTAGAATTCCATCATTTCCACTAGCTTTGTTTGTAGTAAGGCTTTCAAAGGCCCACTTGACTTCACCTTCCAGGATATCTGGCTCTAGCTGAGTGTGAGTGATTACACCATCATGATTATCTGAGTCGTGAAGATCTTTTTTGTAAAGTTCTTCTGTGTATTCTTGCCACCTCTTCTTCATACCTTCTGCTTCTGTTAGGTCCATACCATTTCTGTTCTTTATTGAGCCCATCTTGGCATGAAATGTTCCCTTGGTATCTCTAATTTTCTTGAAGAGACCTCTAGTCTTTCCCATTCTGTTGTTTTGCTCTATTTCTTTGCATTGACTGCTAAGGAAGGCTTTCTTATCTCTCCTTGCTATTCTTTGGAATTCTGCATTCAGATGAGAATATCTTTCCTTTTCTCCTTTGTTTTTCACTTCTCTTCTTTTCACAGCTATTTGTAAGCCCTCCTCAGACAGCCATTTTGCTTTTTTACATTTGTTTTTCTTGGGGATGGTCTTAATCCCTGTCTCCTGTACAATGTCACGAATCTCTGTCCATAATTCATAAGGCACTCTGTCTATCAGATCTAGTCCCTTAAATCTATTTCTCACTTCCACTGTATAATTACAAGGGATTTGATTTAGGTCATACATGAATGGTCTAGTGGTTTTCCCTACTTTATTCAATTTCAGTCTGAATTTTCCAATAAGGAGTTCATGATCCGAGCCACAGTCAGCTTCCAGTCTTGTTTTTGCTGACTGTATAGAGCTTCTCCATCTTCGGCTGCAAAGAATATAATCAATCTGATTTTGGTGTTGTTCATCTGGTGATGTCCATGTGTAGAGTATTCTCTTGTGTTGTTGGAAGAGGGTATTTGCTATGACCAGTGCATTCTCTTGGCAAAACTCTATTAGCCTTTGCCCTGCTTCATTCTGTACTCCAAGGCCAAATTTGCCTGTTACTCTAGGTGTTACCTGACTTCCTACTTTTGCATTCCAGTCCTCTATAATGAAAAGGACATATTTTTGGTGTGTTAGTTCTAAAAGATCTTGTAGGTCTTCATAGAACCGTTCAACTTCAGCTTCTTCAGCGTTACTGGTTGGGGCATAGGCTTGGATTACTGTGATGTTGAATGGTTTGCCTTGGAAACGAATAGAGATCATTCTGTCATTTTTGAGATTGCATCCAAGTACTGCATTTTGGACTCTTTTGTTGACCATGATGGATACTCCATTTCTTCTAAGGGATTCCTGCCCACAGTAGTAGATGTAAGGGTCATCTGAGTTAAATTCACCCATTTCAGTCCATCTTAGTTCACTGATTCCTAGAATGTCGATGTTCACTTGTGCCATCTCCTGTTTGACCACTTCCAATTTGCCTAATTGATTTAGGTAAATATTGACTTAATTTCTACCAAATGTGGTGACTTGGTTTTAAAATATCTCAATTTCTTCAGCTCTTCTTATTTGTACTATTATGATCACATGTATCATATCTTTATAGGCTATAACCTCTAAAATACAGTGTTCTCATTTCTTAACATAATCTTATTTTTTCAATTATGAGAATTACAAAATATATTTACACAGTCTTTAATTTACCTATATATTTACCAATTTGGGGTCTCTATTTCTTCCTGTGGATTTAAGTTATTATCAGGCCTTGTTTTCTTTCAGTGTGAAGGACTTCCTTTGGTATTTCTTATAAGGCATAGCTGCTAGCCACAATTTCTCTCAAACTTTGTTTGTCTGGGGATGTTTTAATTTTGCATTTTTTAAAGCAACAAATTGGCTGGATATAGACTTATTTCATAGCACTTCAAATATGTTCTTCTATGGCCTTCTGGTCTCTATTATTTATGAGTCAGAAATCAACTTGAAATAGTATCATTGATAAGCTATACATGACAAGTCTTTTTCTCTCATGCAGCTTTCAAGATTTTCTCTTTGTCTTTGTCTTCCTGCACTTTGACTGTGATGTGTCTAGATATTGATATCTATGTTTATCCTATCTGAGTTTCACTGAACTTCTTGGATCTGTAGATTAATATTTTTTCATAAGATTAGAGAATGTCAATAATTATTTATTGCAGTCTAAATTAACTTTATTTTTCAGAATTGTTTTAAAGTTACAGAGAACTATTAGTACAGAGAATTCCTTTAATACCCTGTTTCCTCTTATAATATCTTATATTGTTAAGGTACATTTGTTAAAATTAATAAATGTAGAAGGAGACATCGTTATTGATTAAAGTCCATATGATGTTCAGGCTTCCTAACTGTCTAACCAATGCTCCCTTTCTGTGCCATGACTCCATGCAGGCTATCACATTGCATTCAGTCAGCATTTCTCCTTAGGTTCCTCAAAGCTGTGATAGTTTCTCAGACTTTGCTTATCTTTGATGACCTTGAAAGTTTTGAGGAGTACTTGTCAAGATTTTTCTTTTTCTTTTTCTTTAGAATGTTCCTCTATTAGAATTTTCTGTTGGTTTTCTCATAATGAGACCTTAGCTATGTTTTTGGGGAAGAAGTCTACAAAAGTAAAGTGCTGTTTTCATCACGTATCAATGATATATAATATTAACGTAACTTACCACTGTTGGTGTTGAACTTGGTCACCTACCTAAAGAACTGTTTGCCCGTCTTCTCCACTGTAGTTACTATTTTTTCTCTTTGCATACTATATTCTTTAGGAGGAAGTTACCATACATAGCCCAGGGTTGAGGAGTAAAGAGTTTTTGTTTATACCCTTGAAGGAGGAATATCTATATAAATTATTTGGAATTCTCTTGCAAAGAAGAATTTTTTGTTATCCACTCATCTTTTAGAAAGTCATTTAATTATACCTGACTGGCCTCATAAATATTTATTTTATATTTTGAATTATAATCTGACACTACTTTGCTTATTTTCTATCATATATTGTTCCAGTCTTGGCCTTTGAAAACTCTTTCAGTTGGTTTCTATATCTCCTTCAGTGTAATTCATCACTGAAGGTTTTTTTTTTTTTTAATATTTTCTTACTTTACAGCATGACAACATGTTCAAGGCTCATTTGTATATTTCCTACTTCAGATCAAAATGTGCCATTTCTTCAAGAAGGCCTCATTCCCTTTTTGGAAAATGAGATTAGAAACCAAGATCTGAGTGGTAGGTATATTCTTTGTTACTCGACTGTCACTGTTTTCTAGGCCTCTCAGTTACCAGAGCAAGGACATATGTGTGTGTATTCTAGCCTATGTGTATATATTTATCTAGAAATATTTCCATATGCAATCATCTGTATCTATGTTGTTGTTGTTTAGTCACTAAGTCGTGTCTGACCTTTTTGCAACCCCATGGACTATAGCCGGTCAGGTTCCTCTGTCCATGGGATTTCCCAAGCAAGAATACTGGAACGGGTTGCCATTTCCTTCTCCAAGGGATTTTCCTGACCCAAGAACTGAACCCACATTTTCTGCATTGGTAGGCAGATTCTTAACTGCTGAGCCACCAGGAAAGCCATCTATATCTCTGTTAAGTTAAATATAAGTTCATCCTGTTATCTCCAGCTTCAATCCTTTACCATACGGCTCATGCTAGCCTCTTCTACATGCTTATTTGTAAACTGACTGCAATGAGAAATGCGATCCTAGCATTCACCATTCATTCGTTTACTTGTTCCAATCTAGCATATATTTATATCAGTATCAGAGTTAATATCTACTCCTATCTTTATCAGTTGGAGTATAGTGTTTATGTAAACTCTCTTTAGTGTTTAGTTTAATTACAGACTTTAGTTTAGTTACAGATTCCACTCGTTTCCCAAGTTGCCTAGGTCTTCATGCTTTTCCCAGACCCCATTTAGTGAGATTGTATAACATATTTGTAATGCAGTTAGATTGTTTTTATCACATTCTATATTCCATATGAGGTTTTCCTAACATCCCAAAGTATTTTTTCAATTTGCATACATTAAGGTATACTCTTTGTGCTTAAAGTTCAATGAAAGTGAAATTGTTAGTCACTCAGCCGTGCCCGACTCTTTTGAATTGTGTTTGATTCAAACTCTAAAGTTCAGTAGATTTTGGCAAGAGCATAGTGTCATATAGCTACAATTACATTTTCATGCATAATAATTTTACCATCCTAACAATTCCCTGTGCTTGACCTACTCATCCCTCACACTCATCTCCCTGAACCCTGCAGCCACTGATCTTTTCACTGTTTCTGTAATTTTATATCTTCTAGAATGCCAAATAGTTGGAATTATAGAGTATATAGTCTTCATATTCTTTTCAAGTTATTTCTCTTAGCAATATGCATTTATAATTCACCCATGCCTTTTCATGTCTTGACGGTTCATTTCTTTCTATCACTGAATAGTATTCCGCTGTGGGGCTTTCGTGGTGGCTCAGATGGTAAATAGTCTGCCGGCAATGCAGGAGACCCATAACACTTTCACTTTTTTTCAGTATTCCATTGTATTGAGGTACCGGTTTTACTATCTATTCACCTATTGTAGGATATTTTCTTTCTCTGTAGCGTCTTTATCTGGTTTGGTATCAGGGTAGTGCTGGCCTTGCAGAATGAGTTTAGAAGTGTTCTTTCCTCTTCATTTTTTTTGGAAATTATTTGAGAAGCATAGGTATTAACTTTTCTTTAACTGTTTGGTAAAATTCACTAGTGAAGCTATTTGGTCCTTGACTTTGGTTTTTTGGGAGATTTTTGGTTACTGATTCAATCATCTTACTAGTAATTGTTTTGTTCAGATTTTGTATTTCATCATGATTCATAATTTCTGTTAATTCTTTGGAAATTTTTATAATAGCTGCCTGAACATTTTTGGCTGCTAAATCCTATGCTTAGATCTAGTCTGAATAAGTTTCATTTAGTGCTTTTTTTTCTCAAGTATAGGTCATATATTACTGTTTTTATTTTTTGCATGGTGGTCATTGGTTTAATCACTAAGTTGTGCCCGATTCTTGCAATGCCATGGGCTGTAGCCTGCCAGGCTCCTTTGTCCATGGGATTCTCCAGGCAAGAATACTGAAGTAGATTGCCATTTCTTTCTCCATGGGATCTTCCTGACCCAGGAATCGAACCTGGGTCTCCTGCCTTCCAGGCAGATTATTTACTGACTGAGCTATGAAGGAAGATTTTTTGCATATCTTGTAATATTTTGTTGAAAACTAGACACTCAGTATCCCCAAATAGTTAATATTTACCTCATATACAAACCCTTTGAGAGCCTTTACAAAAAAAATCATAATCACCTGTGTTGAAAATACTTTAAAAATGTTTATAATTGCTTTCTTTCCCAAAACTTCTGCATGCTTATTTTAAAAAATATAGATAAATATGGAGAAGAGAGGAAATCATCTCTAATTACATTTCCTGGAGAAAGCCATTGTCTCAACAATTTCAAATGTATCTATGTTATTGCTTCGGGTTCTAAAGTCTACTGAACAGTAAACAATGATACTCGAGCTGCAGAATGAAATGCAAATTATGTCAAAAAAGCTTCAGTGATTTTTTTTTAATTTTAAAAATTGTAGTAAAACACACATAACATAAAATTTGCTATTGTAACCACTTTAAAGTGTACAATTCAGTAGATTAAGTAAATTAATGTATGTTGTATTACCACTGATAATACTGAAACCCAGATCACATGATAGGTCTGTAGCTCTATGACTTCAACTAAGGAAAACTGAACTGTATACTTTAAGTTGTAAGTCTTATAGAATATCAATTATGTCTTAATAAAGCTGTTTTTAAAAATAGGAAATATTAATAGCAGGGAACAAAATATTTAAAAAAATCCTTGACTTCATAGAGTAATAATCATTACTAGTAAAATTCTCTCATACCTTCAATAACAACAAGAAAACGGGACAGATTGTCCTTAAAAGGTAAAAGACAGGACATGTTATTTTAATAGACTGTAGATTTCTTGAATATAATCTCAAATTTATGGCATAAATGACCCCCAGTTCTTATAAACAGTCAACCAAGGATGCTATGGGGCCACCAATCTGGTTTCAGATTGGTGAAAATGAACAAACCCCTAAACTACAAAAAAGCACTGCAAGATGAATTTTAAAATGTAAATCAACATTTCACAGATTTATGAAGCTTTAGATCTGGAAGCCATCTTAGAGATGATAAAACTCAACCTAACAGGCAACTGACACTCATGGTAGATTAAGGATTTAGTCAACCAGGTACTATTTAAATCTATAAAGCAGTTATGCCCGAGGGCAGTGATTACTATATTTCATTTTTTATTTTCCAGAAGCTGTCTTTTTGACAGCTCACTGATTATTTGAATGCTTTATTTATATATATCCTTTATTTTGCTATTTTAGAAAATATGGAGGTTAAGTAATATTGTGTATCAAACAAAGCCTTTTGGTTCAGATATTTCTGGTGCCAATTCATAATGGTCAACAACAAAGTTGCAGAAGAATGAAATTCTGAGTGGGGAAGATTTCTGAAATCTGACCTAGCTCATGGATGAAATCCCTATGGTACAGAAGACCGTAACATAACCCTTAGGAAGAAACTCAGTGTGAAAACATGAGATATTTGTCCAATACTTTCAGTAAAACCTGTACCTAAAGCAAGAATGATGTTTCTAAGTGGGAATCTCTTCCCCTTTTTCTTTGAAGCTAGCTGGTTGCCAAATTGAAAGAGATCTTTTAGAGCCCTGCTTTGTGTATTTTTTGCTTTGGTGATTTGTTGTAAAAATCCTCGCCAACTAACTAACCTTCTCTTATACCTTGATTAATCTCATGTAGTGAACATGAATGAAGGTTTCTTTGCAATTAAAACCCTTGCCAAGTCACAGTGTCCTATTTTTGAATATGAATTCTTATTTACTTTGTGAAGAGTGGCTCATGGATGAAAAGAAAAGAAAGGTGAAGAAATTAGATTGATTATGTCAGTACTTAAAGTGAGATGTTTAAAGTCCTAAGGAGACTGCTGGGAGGGCTTTCAAGGGTATTCCCTGTAATTGTGAGTCACACTCAGTCTAAGGGCAGACTCTGCAGTGGATCAATTTGAACAGAAGGTGTCTGCCACAATTTTCGCCTATAGGCTAGCACTTTGAGGCAGAGGGATTCAAAATGTAAAGTTGTATTTGTTACCATTAAATGCAGAACATACAATTTGATTTGAAATTATGCAAATTCAGGGATAGAAAGAAAGAGGGAAAATAGCAGTGGTAGTAAAGTGGGTAAGTGCTAACTCATGTGCGACTCTTTGCGATCCTCTGGACGGTAGCCCACCAGTCTCCTCTGTCCATGGGTATTCTCCAGGCAAGAATACTGGAGTGGGTTGCCATGCCCTCCTCCAGGGACCTTCCTGATGCTGGGATCGAACCGTGTCTCATGTCTTCTGTACTGGCAGACAGATTCTTTACCACTAACTCTACTTGAGGGGTCTACAATTATTACTGGAAACAATGGGGCACCGACTGGGTAGTATCTGGGTGGCTGGCATGATTTAAAGGGAGATATTTGTAATAATCATATGTATATATGTTTAATCATGTAAGCATTATAACAGCTATGAAAGATAGGTAAGGCATATATTATCCTTATTTTAGGTGAGGCTGTCCAGAGATGAAGTTGCTAGCTGTTGTAAGATCAGGGATTTATTCATTCAGGAAGGTGAACTGAAGTGGAAGGAGAAGCCACATCTCCTGTTTGTGAGCCTGTTGGCTTTCCATCTATACCCTGTCATCCCATTCATCATGCCCAACAGGGGCCCTGTTTCTAAGGGCTCTCACGTCAGTAGGGCAGATCCTACAGTCAAACATACTGCTTTTGCCGATTGTCTTTGCAGCAGAAATATCAGTGTGAGAATTTGCTTGAGGGTATCCATTATTCTGGAACATAAACATGATTTGGGGGAAACGATTTGAGCTGCCTTCAATAATTTGTGGTCAATGAATTGTCTTAGGGGTTTTATGTGTCCCTCTCCTACTCACTGGTTTGCATGTTAGTGGTCCCTTTTCCATTAAAAGGCTTCTTTCATTTGCACCTTTTTTATGAATAGAGGGCTCTTTCATTTTTCACAGCCTATTTCCTTTTATTGTCTTGATTGCAATTTAACAGAGAGACAAATGACACCACAAACAGAGATGAAGGAGATGCCCCTGCCTTTCCTTTCTGTGTTTTTATTAACCTTCATTCATCCCCTGGCTCAGGCTATGGGATGTGGACCTTTAATGCAGGTCATAAACAAACAGCCATATCAGTATCCCTGTGGAAAAGCTTTCTAGGGAGCAGAGTAGCCCCTGAAAGAATATTTGTTTCTAATATTGTGTTTGAAGTTATAATGACTAGCAATAGCAATTATAATAATAAAAGCTGTAACACTAAGAATCAAGGTGTTTGGACAGAAGGAAACTTTTAGTATCTACTAGTATCTGCTTGGTAGATAGTCTAAGATTTTTCTATTTTAAAGATAATATATAAATGTATTCTTATGACAAGTTTTTAAAGATAGGAGGGTATATAGAAAAAAGGTATGATTATCCTTATTTTCCTCTTCCTCAAACACTACTAGTCTCATAAGAAGCTTCATAACAACTGGATTTGTATATACATATTTATATTTTCATATTGCTTTGGTATAAATGGGTTCAAAACGTCTGCATGTATTATTCAATGGCATTCCTTTTTATTTATTTAACATTTTCAAAAGACTTATCATTGCCACTTTGTAGAAAATCTCTCTTGTTTAGCATTTTCCTCTTGATAGATAGTTTTTGGTCATTTTTACAGTTAAAGCTGTGGTGAACATCCTTGAACAAAAATTTGCTATAGGATGCACTTCTAGAAGTGGACTTTCTAAGTTGAAGGATGTATGCAAACTGGTAGGCACTGACAAATTCCCTTCTGGCAGCTGGGAAGCTGTGGGCACCCTACTGTGAGTATCAATCAGTATGACTCAGGGCTCTTTGCATGCTACTTATTTTAATCCTCAGAATACTCTGACAAAGAACTTTAATCCTTATTTTCATCAACTGAGAATAATGAGCTTCAGAAATATCAAATAAGCTTGTGTGAGATTATACAGCTACACTGTGGAAGATGAGTTTTACACCTCACCCAGGCCCAGTCATTCCCACACCCAGGCCTTTTTAGGCCCAAAATGCATATCTAGCTTTGCTACTAGTTGATTTTATGTCTTGTGGAAGTTGTATCATCTCATTGGTTCCATTTTCCTTTTGTAAAAGTTGAAGTGAGATGAAGTAGTTGAATTAGGTGATTTTTAGGGACTCCTTTAAGTGCATTGTGAGGTATATTTTATTAATAGCAGTGTATCATTTTGGCTAGATTTGATCTTGTTTCTTTGCCGGGAGCCATCAGGATGCCCCCTCACTCGGATGACAAAGTCACTAGACTGAGAAGGAAACTGCAAAGTGGGTTTTCCTTTGGGGCATCCCAAGGCAAGGCCCCTTCTGGTATTTTTCTTGGGAAGTTCTGATTATGCTCATCTGTTTATGTTTTAGCTCATCTCAGATCAGTCCCAGTTAGAAAAAATTCATCCTGAGATAATTCCCTCAGACCTTATTTCCTTCCTACTAGTTACTGGGGAGTTTACCAAGAGTTCTCTGGGGGTCATGGCAAAGCCACCACCAGAAGGGCTTGTACTTGCGTCACTTTTCCACATCCCACTCCCCCTGACCACTCCACAGAGGAGGCTCCCTTTCTCGAAAAAACCAGGCTGGAATGGGACTTAGGAATGCTCATAACTGTGACCAGCATAGTTGGAGACACTGATTGCTTTAGGATAGTGTAGAAATAGAAATTCCTTTTAGTAGTTGTAAGGTTAATAGGGTTTCATTGTTAAAGCAGTGCTGCTAAACTGTCTCTTTGTCTTCTTTTCTTTTTCCTTGTAAAAACCAAAATAGGTTAATAAAATAAAACAGTTTCAAGCTTAAGCCCCTCTTTCTAGCTTCTACATAGTTGCACCTTGTCAGGGAATATTTGGCAGGAGGCTTCCTGTGTCAATCCCTGAATATTCAGAGATGAGTGGAGAGGCACACCTTTTCCGGGGACAAAAGAAATGCATACATTCTTAAAGTATAGCAACCATTTACAGCCTTCTTCCCTCTCAGATATGGAAAGTAAGTTCTTTACAACCCCCTCTTTTTGAGATAGATTCTAGCCCTATGTTTCCTGGATAAGTTGCTGAAAAGGCTATCTTGTAAGACAGTGAATATTTGCCCGCATTATGCTAAATAAAGGTATGCTTGAGACATTCAAATGGTAAACATACTATTATTAAGTCTGATTATGCAGAAATCCCACCTTTTGTAAAGAAGATGAGCTTAATGTAAAAGTTGTTGATGGTAGGCAGAAAACAAAAGTTTGCATAAAATAGTTGTGATGTAATGGGGATGTTCTTTGGCTATAAAACTGTAAGCTAACTGAAATAAAGTGACAGACTTCTCCACCGCCTTTTAGAGAGACTTCTCCATCACCCCACAAAACTAACAGCAATAAAGAGAGACTGCTTCATCACCACACACCGACTCAGCTCAGTTCTTCTGCTGACACCACTCATCCCTCAAGACCCCCGGACCCCGCCGGGGCTGGACCCCGGCATTTCTTCAACTTGGAATTTCACTTTTTTTAAAGGGGACAGAATTTGAATTAGGGTTAACCTAAATGATTATATTTATCACAAGTAAACAAGTACTTCTTCTGGGCTTAGCACTATTTCACCTTCTGAGTGTTAACCTGCATTATTTTATACTGTCCTCTTTGCATTCCAGTGAGTGATATTTTGCTGTTGTTCTAATTTTACATTCTAGAAAAACGGCAGTGTGAGTGAGTAACCTGCCCAAGATCATACGGTGTATAGTGGTGTTTGAACTGAATCAGTCACACTTGACACTGAGTTTGGAAGTTTTTTTTTTTTTTTTGCAAGTGGTGGGAAGAGCATTTTTCTAGTGGAAAATGACACAATTCCTCTTTCTGGCAAGACTAAGAAAGGGTCAAAAACAATAAATTTTCTAGACAACTAAGACGTATTCTTTTTAAGCTCAAAAGTTAAAACTTGAACAGTTTGGAATAAAGATTTCCTTAAAACTCCATTCTTCTGTTTAGTTTTAATTGAACTTAACCTTTACTTGGGGCAGCATCACTTTATAAGTATTGTTTCCTTTAACAGATTCTTGCTCTCGAAAGTAATCTAACTGAATAATCCATTTTTCCTTTTCTCTGAATGATTCAGAATGGTCATGCATTTAGAGAACTTGAGATTCTTTTTTTGTAGTGTTTCCCTTGCTTTGATGCCAAAGATATGCTCTGAAAGCCACTGCTATTGGAGAAGGCTTGACTGAGTGGAGAGGTTATGCCCTTGGGGTAGAGGATAATATCACTGCATCCAAACCAGGACACTCTTGAGAGTGAAATAGGACACTATAAATAAGCAGGACAAGAATAAAACACAACTGCCCCATTCAAACTGGGATATCTGGTCACTTTACTTTGGATCAGGTCTTACCCAGTTACTTGCTAGTTAAGGAACCGTGGGGCTTCCCAGGTGGTGCAGAGGTAAAGAATACACCTGCCAGTGCAGAAGCTGCAGAGATGTGGGCTTGACCCCTGGGTCGGGAAGACCGCCTGGAGTAGGAAATGGCAACCCACTCCAGTATTCTTGCCTGGAAAACTTCGGTGAACAGAGGAGCCTGACGTGCCTCAGTCCCTGGGGTTGCACAGAGTTTTATGTACACTTGCACACACAAGGACTCTTGCCATAGAAAGTTGCTCAGTTTCTCTGAACCACAGGTTTCTCAGTTGCAGATTGGGCACAGGAGGGCCAAATTGTTGTAAGGATTAGAGAACACTTTTGTAAAATTCTCTGCATAGAATTCTCAGCTACCTAGGGTAGTAGGTAGCTTATAACCAGAGCTGCCTCACAGACTTGAGAGAGGAGCAGAAGTCAAGGGCTTAGTAAGGTGCTTGGCACCTGATAACCACTCATTGCCTGATGAGGTGATTATCCTTTAGGCTTTATTACCTTACTTCCTGTTTTTGTCTCAGTCTGGCTGCTCCCTTCCTGCACCTTGTTCTTAGTTAGTATTCCCAACCTGGAAAACAAAATAATAAACTTTTTAGTTTTCTGGGAAACTCTCATTTTTGAGTAAGTTGTGTAAATTTTGTGTAAACTGTGTAAATTATCATCTTAACTCCCTAGAGTATCACTTAGGCTGTGTCTACAACCTGAACAATAAATGCTGTGTGATAACTGACTACTGTAAAAGGAATACATTTTGGTGATGCTATGTGTTGGAATATCATAGATCAATAGGTGCTTTTTGGGTGTTTAGGTAGTTTAGTTCAATAAAGTTTGATTTCCCATCAAAAGGGAGTGGTCCCCTCCAAAGCAGTTAATGGAGCATAATGGAAATTTTATAGTATTTGAAAATTAGGTAAAAGCTTCCAGATTGTTAAGGACTGAATAACCTATTTTTTTTGCTTCCTAGGGAAGTAAAATGTATTTGTAGTTGTTAAGATATATTTATGATTAATTTTTATACAAGGGCAACAAATTATAGGAATATACAATATGTTTGTAGTATCAAAGGGACATGTAGGATGAATTAAATGTTGTGATTTTTCTTTGTAGTAAAACTCACATTATAATAAATTGCTATTTTCTGTCTTCTCTACTAAAATAGAAGCAGAGATGATTCTGTCTTATTACTGTATCTCTAGCACCCTCCATGGGCTTTGGCACACAGTAGATTCTCAATATATAATTTTTAAAAATTGTTGAGTGAATGCAAAGTGATGACACAATTAAAGTATAAATAATTGCAGTCTAGGTAATTAAGTATTTGGTCTCCTCAACAGTTGTATGAGAGTGCACACTGACTAAAATTATATTTGTTTTCTCTTGTATGTTTTTCAGATGAACTGTTGACCTGTCCTTAGTAGTGATGATCATTTTGGATAAATAGACATCACTTCAGCATAAATGTGTAAAGAATAATACTATTTTTCTAGACCAAGGCAACAACTTCTCAAATAAGTTAATGATATTACTTCTTCAACTCAGTCACATATTTATTAAATGCCTGCTGTATGTCAGAATTGATTTTTTACATGCCAGACATATATATTGCAGATATATATATATCATGCAAAGATGGGCACTATAAGGGACAGAAATGGTATGGACCTAACAGAAGCAGAAAATATTAATAAGAAGTGGTAAGAATGCACAGAAGAACTATACAAAAAAGATCTGCATGACCCAGATAATCGCAATGGTATGATCATTCACCTAGAGCCGGACATCTTGGAATGCAAAGTCAAGTGGACCTTAGGAAGCATCACTATGAACAAAGCTAGTGGAGGTGATGGAATTCCAGTTGAGCTATTTCAAATCCTAAAAGATGATGCTGTTAAAGTCCTACACTCAATATGCCAGCAACTTTGGAAAACTCAGCAGTGGCCACAGGACTGGTAAAGGTCAGTTTTCACTCTATTCCCAAAGAAAGGCAATGGCAATTTGAATGTTCAAATTACCACACAATTACCTCACTCATCTCACACACTAGCAAAGAAATGTTCAAAATTCTCCAAAACAGGCTTCAACAGTACCTGAACCATGAAACCCAGATATTCAAACTGGATTTAGAATCAGAGATCAAATTGCCAGTGTCCGTTGGATCATTGAAAAAGAAAAAGAGTTTCAGGAAAACATCTACTTCTGTTTTATTGCCTTTGACTGTGTGGATCACAACAAACTATGGAAAATTCTTCAAGAAATGGGACTACCAGATCACCTTACCTGCCTCCTGAGAAACCTGTATGCAGGTCAAGAAGCAACAGTTAGAACTGGATATAGAACAGCAGACTAGTTTCAAACTGGGAAAGGAGTACATCAAGGCTGTGTATAGTCACCCTGCTTATTTAACTTCTATGCAGAGTACATCTTGCAAAATGCTGGGCTGGATGAAGCACAAGCTAGAATCAAGATTGCCAGAAGGAACATGAATAACCTCAGATATGCAGATGACACCACCGTTATGGCAGAAAGTGAAAAAGAACTAAAGATCCTCTTGATGAAAGTGAAAGAGGAGAGTGAAAAAGTTGGCTTAAAACTCAACATTCAGAAAACTAAGATCATGGCATCTGGTCCCATCACTTCATAGCAGATAGATGGGGAACCAATGAAACAGTGACAAACTTTATTTTGGGGGGCTCCAAAATCACTGCAAATGGTGACCGCAGCCATGAAATTAAAAGATGCTTGCTCCTTGAAAGGAAAGCTATGACCAACCTAGACAGCATATTAAAAAGCAGAGATATTACTTTGCCTACAAAGGTTCATCTAGTCAAAGCTATGGTTTTTCCCATAGTCATGTATGGATGTGAGAGTTGGACTATAAAGAACATTGAGTGCTGAAGAATTGATGCTTTTGAACTGTGGTGTTGGAGAAGACTCTTGAGAGTGGAGATCAAACCAGTCAATCCTAAAGGGATAGTCCTGAATAGTCATTGGAAGGACTGATGTAAAGTTGAAACTCCAATACTTTGGAGAACTAATGCCAAGAACTGTCTCATTTGTAAAGACCCTGATGCTGGGAAAGACTGAAGGCAGCAGGAGAAGGGGATGACAGAGGATGAGATAGTTGAATGGCATCACCGACTCAACTGGCATGAGTTTGAGCAAGCTCTGGGAGTTGATGATGGACAGGGAAGCCTGGTGTGCTGCAGCCCATGGGGTCACAAAGTGTTGGACACAAATGAATGAGTGAACTGAACTGAACTGATATTCCAGACACAGTATATGCATATAAGGTATAGACAGAGATGAAGAGAGCGGGTGAGGTTTTTTGTAATTTTTTATGATGAGTATTTCAGTTTTACAAAAGCTCCTAAACATATATGTATAGTTAGCATATTATACTAAGAATATATGTATAACTGAATAACTCAATTTATTGCATGTGTGTTTGTGTGTGTGAAGGATATCTTTGTTATCCCACGTTCCCCACTTCTAATTAAATTGCTAGACTTATTTATTCTACTGCAGTAAATGAGAATATCATGTGCCTTGTCTCTGAAAAATATAATGATCTGTGGACAGCCTTTGTAAATGACTAACAGAAATGCTGGGACACCCTCTTCAGTTTTGCCAGTTTTTGTTGTGTTTGGGTGGAACTGTTTGCAAATACACCAACTCTCAACTGTTCTCCTTAATGGTGGTGAGCAGAATGTGGGTGGGCAAACTCAGTAGCTAAATATTTACAGTGTGCTCCTTGGCTTTGAGTATGGTCAGAAATAGCTCCAGCCTGCTTGAATCTCTCCTTCATTCTTCCTCTCCCAACCTTCTCTCTTTCCCCCACCCACATTTCTTTGTTTCTCCCTCTAGACTTCTGATAGCCCTTTTTTCTGTCATTTGTTACGCGTCCATTTGCTGAGACCCAGTAAATGTTAACACTATGTCAAGGGCAGTGCGAGAACCGTCGTTTATGTGGCCCTGGCTCAGCAGTCGTGGCACGTGGTCTTAGTTGCTCTGCAGCATGTGGTATCTTCCTGGGTCAGAGATCAAACCTGTATCCCCTGCACTGGCAGACAGGGGCAGAGATTTTTTTACCACTGAGCCGCCAGGGAAGCCCTGAAAAGCTAGACATTTTAAAAATGACAGTGATGGCGTTATCTTACCCTGTGGAATGCAGAGCATTTCCAGGAATTTACACTGCCATGATCTCAAATGACATTTAGGTGAAAAAGTTTTTTTGCTTGTTTGTTTGTTTTTTTACCATTTGTGCTTTGTAGACAAGTTCACAAAACCCCAAAGGGATTGTTTTGTGTTAAGGCCAGAGCACATTGTCAGGATTATAAAAGAAAGATCTTAAAAATAACAGAGTGCAACCACATATGAGGAAAATAAGGCTGCAAAAGATTAAGTATGCTATAGTCCCTCTTATCCACAGGGAATGTGAAGACCCTTACTGGATGCTTAAGGCTGCAAAAGATTAAGTATGCTATAGTCCCTCTTATCCACAGGGAATGTGAAGACCCTTACTGGATGCATCTGAACCCTATATCAACTATTTTTTTTCCTATACATACAAATCTGTGATAAAGTTTCATTTATATATTAGGCATAGAAAGAGATTAACAATAAGCAGTAGAACCAATTATAACAATATACTGTAAAAAGTTATGTGAATGTGGTCTTTCTCTCAAAATTCCTATCTGTACAGGCATACCTTGGAGATATTAGGGTTCAGTTCCATCCCACATAAAGCAAATGTCTCAAAGTGAGCCACATAAATAATTTTTGGTCTTCCAATGCATGTACAAGTTATGTTTACACTAAAATTTTGCAGTCTATTAAATATGCAACAGCCTTATGTCTAAAAAAATTACTTTAATTACTTACCTTAATTTAAAATGATTTTATTAATCAATAATACCATCTGAGTCTTCAGTGTGTCATAGTGGCAAAATCAAAGGCCACTGACCACAGATACCTATAAAATATGTTATTATAACCACCCACTTGGCAGATGATGGAATTGAGGCAGTAAGAGGCTAAGTAACTCCCAGGCAGTGAACAGGAGTGAAGATTTGATCTCGGGTAGTCTTACTGTATGTCTCATTGTACCTAGGATGTGATACTTGAAATAGAAGGATGTAGGGGAGAGACATTCTAGCTAGAGTTAAAGGAGTGTTCAAAGGCTTGGAGGCTGTAGAGTGCTTAATTCCTTTGGAGAGGTTTTAGGGAGTTCACTGTAGGGGGTTGAGGTATTGGTGATCTTGCCCCTGATAGGTACAGGCAGAGCCCAGCCATGAGGCCTGGGCCCTGACCCGCCACACTAAGTAGCACCCCACCTCAACAGCTGGAAGCTATCGAAAGCTCAAGCAGGGAAGAAATATGATCAGACTTGCCTTTAGAATGATCATGTGTTAATCAGTCAACAAAGTGACTGAGGTGAGTTCAGCTGGTTTTGAGATCCCTGACCCTACGACCATGATTCAGCTATACATTTTTCACAGTGAAAAGGAACAGCCCTCAAATGGAAACCATTGCTCATTGCTACAGGGAGTTAATAAAATCTCCTGAGGCCAAGAAAGTCAAGTCACAAGTCACAAGGACCTCCGTTCCCAGCAGGCAGCCGCTGTGATTGACTTGTGAGTGTGGGTGTCTGGCAGCTCTGCCTTCATTGGCAATATAGTGCTTTGCTGCCCCTTCGTAAAACTTCTGTTTATTTTGTGGGAGAGTAAAGTGCCTGACAGACCTTATCCAGCAAGAAAATAAAGAAACAGAAGGCTTTAAATTTTCATCAAATTCAAGAAGCCTCCAAACAAACCCAAACTCAGATTTGAATTTTGGAAAACTGGGAACCTTTCCTGGGCCTTTCCTTAGCTGCCTTACTCTCCCTTCCTGTTCCCCTTTCCCACTTCTGTGACATCCTTTCCCTTCCTCATGTTTAAACGCTGAATCCTACCCTCCAATAGGTTAACAGTTCTCATATTGCCAAAATCTCACATTACATTTCCCCAGGGAGGCCTGTTCTTTCTGGAACTGTCCACCTTTTAAAATTACATCCTTCCATTTCTAGTTATAGTCATGACACTCCTCTGGCGTTGAACTCAAACATGTGTTAGGAGGACAGCAATTTAATTAAATTGCATCCACCAAGATATAAATAATTTGTAGCCCACAATCTCATCTCGCCAATCATCCCAGGTATTTTAGGAATGTAATGAAAGAAATGTATCTCATGTTATTGACTACAATGGTGTAATAATAGTATTTTCCAAGCAGAGGTTATATTTCAGGACCCCTTAAAAAGTTCTTCCTTTGCAGATACCTCACTTCTGGTAAAAACAACCTGTTTATTGTATACCCTTGTCTGTATTCAGTAGTTTTGAAGCATTTGTTTTTCCTTTCTATTTATCAGCACCAGTTCCTCTACATGGAGCTCCCTAGAATGATTTCCTATAAGCCTGAGGGCACATTTGTTTTCACTCTGAGGATCACATTCAGTTTCAGAATGAAGAAGCAAGAAGATTGGAGAAGTAGTTAGTAGAAAAAATGGAGAGAGAAGTGCCAATGAGAATGAACTCTCCAAAAGAGAAATACAGTTTGTTTTAAACAATTATCAACAAAAAATGCAAAGAATTTGTGGCAGCAAGCTCTTAATATGTAACAAGATATCCAGCAACTTCATGCTGTAGTACGAAGTCTAGACTATGAGGTAGGAATGTTTGCTTTTAATTCTAATTTTCTGTTAGTTACCGAACATCTCTGAATCTTTGTGTCTTCAATACATCATATGTAAAATAAGGAGTTGGATCACCTCGCTTCAATTCCTTTTAGATATGCTTGGTACGCATCGAGTAATGAGCCTCTCTGAAGACTTTGGATGTGTGTGTTGTGACATTGACCTGTTGTACATATTGTTTCATCAACCGTCAGTTTCTCTGCTGTAGTTTGGAAGAAACACTATCCTGATAGTGAGATATGATAGAGAAACCACCAAACAAGGAGCTGAAATATTTGGGGTCTAGTCTTGGCTTCTTCACTCAGAACGTCTGAATTTCAGCCTCCTAATATAACCAAGTTGCATCTCAGTTTCTTTGTTTTATAAGCCAGATTTAATATTTCCTCTTTCTTTCTTTAAAATACTGGAAACTACACATTACACAGTTACCCTTTTTAGTTTCAGAAATGGCTCTGGTTCTGAAAGTCACGCATAACCAGGATATGTGTTATTTGATGGGGGTTGAGGCAGGGGGGGAACAGATGCGGGCAGGTAGGACAGAGTTTCCTAAACCTGGGTTGAACAGAACTTAGTGTCCCAAATACACATAACTGACTTTCTTCAGTGTGGGTCACACAATGGGATATCTTATGTTACATGCTCTGAACTATCAACTGTGTCAACAAGAGGAGGACTGAGGTGAAGTTAGTGGCATTTTTCTTAATTCCATCTATTCTAGGCATGGGTGATCTTTGATCTTTTTAAATTTTATCCATTACTGAAAAGATTCTCTCAGATTACATGGGTTTTAGTCTCTCTCCTGATAAGACATGTTATTGACAAGCATATATTTCCCATCATAAACCAAAGTGCTAATTATAGGTAGGAATGAAAGAAGCCTTGGCCTCAGCCCTCATGAGGGCAGAACATGGTTGGGAATTGCTTACTGGGGATCTGCTTCCTTCATGCTTCACATTACAAAGAATTCCGATGTCATCTTAATGTTGGGAAAGCCACTCAGGTCAAGCCTATCACTGCTTTCATTTTCAATGTTTGTTCTTCCTGTTTACTCATCTTGGCAGAAAATCATTTGTGATCCCATATTGCTATCTTTTCATGTGAGTGTACCTAATGTACTGAAAGAAATTATAAGCTTTTTTGGATCATGAGCTCTGTTTTCACACCTCTTTTTTGGACTGTTGAGTTCTTGAATCAGAACACAAACTCCTTCTGGGTTTAAATTTTGTCTTTTTCTTTGTACTTCCTCTGCAATTCAGTATTGGACACAGAATAGACATTTCTTGAACTCTTACTATAGAACTTAATGAATATTTCTTGGCTTAAACTGAAAGTTTTATCTGTAAGATCATGGCTCACTAATAATTCAATCAGCAGTAAATTGGCAGTCTAATCTGAGAAGCATAAAGAGATTGAGGAGGTACAAATTACCTCTCAAATATAAGCCTGCTATTAAGACAAGGTCACATCCTTGGGAGACCCCAGAAAGAGGCACAAAGAGGAAGTAACTTTAAAAAAAAGTTAGCTTGGTGGTAGTATTGACTTGTGGCCAACAACTCATTGACTACAAGTCACATTAATTTATAACAATCTCAACTCATGCAATTGATGCTTGGAAGATCTTTAGAAATTATCTAGCTCAATTTTCTTGGTTTTCAGATATGGGCATTGAGGTCAAGGAACTTAGGAGATGACCAATTTTGTAGAAATTGTAGAATTGTTCTGGGAAGTAGTTACATATTTTTTTTTAAAATAACATAACTCCACAGCTTAATAAAAGTAGTTTTATGTGATTAAGTTCAGTGTTTAGGTGAAGCAATTGAAGTCAAATAACAGCAGCAGAAACATAGTAATATATCTGTGTGGCAGAGAGAGCCAACTGCCTTTCAAAAGTTCTTTCTTCCCTTTCATAACATATAGCTGTTTCTGGAAGGTGGATCCTCAGCTGGGAACAACGTCTGGCTCTTTTTACATTTCCATGGGAATTCTGACTGGATCCAGACTCTTGAATGTGGGTAAAAGTGATAGATACCATTTTCAGATCTGAATCCTCTCAAACTGTGCTCTAGAATCTTTTTCCTCCATTTTCTTCTCTCTGGTCTTATTTCATCAAGGGTTACTGTCACTAATAAATTGGAAGTCAGGACAAAAAAGAAATAAGGATCCTCACTCATTTGACATTTACCCATCAGATCAAATACCTTGTAAGACAATTTTGCCTTGCCTGTATCTACATATCTCTGAGAAACATTTTTTTCCTCCAGCAGATTGAGAAAAACTTAAAAGTGTGACAAAAACTTCTTGTTGGTGAGATTACAGAAAAGTAAGCTCTCTCATACATTGCTGTTGTGAGTGAGAAAAGGCACACTCTAACTAAGAACATGAAATGTTTATCGAAATTATTTACACAATCACTTAACATTTGACTTAAAGTGTTTAAGTCATTTACACTTAGAGTGTAAATCTGGAATTTACACTTTAGGCACACCTGTGTGTGTTTGAAATGGCATGTGGATGAAGTTATCCTGTCAAGTCCAGCTCGACAGCACAGTTTCCCAAAAGCGTAGTGCGGTGACAGAATGAGAAACACTTAGTGAAGTTAAAAGGGGATCAAGGAACCACCACGAGGTAAGGTGCCCAAACTGATCTCAAGCCTGCTTTATTATACTTGCTGAGACCTGCTTGTAAGTGTGCGCAGAAGCATAGCAGGCCAGGCGGCCTTCAATGATAATCCTGTGCAGTTAACATTTAACACTTTTGTGTCCCTGTTTTTCTGCCTCAAGGACAAAGACCCAGTTAATCTTTATGTGCCGCCCAGGTGCCAAAGACAGGAATAGTACGTTGATGGCTTTCCATCTCCAGGTGTACATCCTGCTTTCAAGATATTTTTTGTTCCTTCTTGCATTCCTTCAGGAGTCACATACTGAGTCATGTCCTCTCAGCAAGCTTGCTTAATTCTTTTGCCAGGCCTTTTAGTAGGCCTGTCTCCTACGCTATCCCTTTGGCATTCTTTGCAAAATGTTAACATGTGGGAAACATTGCAAGTATCTCTATACAATGATACACTCCATAGTTGAAGAAAAGAACGAAGTAGGCTTCTTTTTATAAGTACAGAAATGTTGCTAGGATATTTTGGCAAGTGAAGAAACTGAAGTTCAGGACAGTTTATAGTATGCCACCATTTGTATAAAAAAAGAGGAGTGATAAGGTGAACTTTTAAATGTTCTCTCATATCTATGAAGACACCATGTATATGAGAAGCATAGATAGCAACAGGAATGAGATAAAGATTTCTTAGTCAGTACCTTATTATATTTTTACTAATCTAAGAGAATGCACTTCCTATTAAAATAAAATTAAATTTAAAATAAAAGAGAAAATATTATGGAGGTCATGCCTTTTGGCTTCTACCCAGAAAAGGCACAAAAGTAGGAATTACTGAATAATTAATATTAAGGAAGTGTTATTAAAGAAAAGTCAAACTTCATTTCAGAGTGATAGATTTAGAATTATAGCTATGCCTCTGTCAGTTACAACTGGGTCAGTATATTGCATTCATCGACTTTTGCTTTCAACTCTAATTATTTCCTTGATTGAGAGAAGCTCACCTGCTTTCCTTAGATCATCAGTGCTTTTCAAGAAATGATGAGTTTTGTTCTCATGGGCCTATTTGTGTGAACTTCCTTTCCTCTGTAGCTTTCATTTATTAGGAGTCTGCTATGTATAAGATGCTGTGTTATGAGCTGGTGACATAGACAGTAAGATAAACTTCCTCTTTCAGGAAATCATAATTAGAGGGGAGGAAAAGAGAGAGAGAGAGGAATAAATATGTTGGTATGGGCTGAACAGTATTCTCCCAGATTCATATGTTGAAGTCCTAACTTCCAGTATGTCAGTATGTAACTGTATTTGAAAAGATAATTAAAGTTAAATGAGATTGCTGATGTGGGCTCTAACTCAATATGAGTGGTATGTTTATAAGAAGAGGAGGTTAGGACACAGACATGCAAGGAGGAAAGATCATGTGAAGACTAAAGTGAAAGTCGCTCAGTCATGTCTGAATCTGTGACCCCATGGACTGAAGCCTGCCGGGCTCTTCTGTCCATGGAATTCTCCAGGCAAGAATACTGGAATGGGTAGCTGTTCTCTTCTACAGGGGATTTTCCCAACCCAGGGACTAAACCCAAGTCTTCCACAATGAAGGCAGATTCTTTACCAGCTGAGCCACCAGGGAATCCCAAGAATACTGGAGTGGGTAGCCTATCCCTTCTCCAGGAGATCTTTCCGACCCAGGAATTGAACCGGAGTCTCCTGCATTGCAGGTGGATTCTTTACCAGCTGAGCTACCAGGGAAGCTAATGTGAAGACTAAAGGAGAAGACAATTATCTGCAAACCAAGGATACAGGCCTCAGAATGAAATCAAGCCTATGGGGATTCTTTGGACTTCTAGCATCCAGAATTGCAAGGAAATTTCTTTTATTTAAACCACTTAGTCTGTGGTACTTTTATATCGTAGCCCTGGCCAACTAATACACGTCTCTAATATAGTTCAGTTAGAGCTGTGACAGGAATGTTAGCCCTTAGTGATAGAGAAAGAAGCACAGAGGAGAGGCCCCAATTTAAGTGCTCAGATAAGACAGAGAGGTGGCGTCTGGGCAGAATCTCTGTGACAACTCTATTATTATACCAACTTTATAAATGAGGAAACTGAGGCATCAGACAGTCATGTAAATTGCACAAGATTACGAAGCTAAGAAGTGGCAGAACCTGAATTCAAACCCAGGCAAATTCTCCCAATCAGTGCTTTTATGACTGTATAATGCTGCTGGAGAAGGAAATGGCAACCCACCCAGGCATTCTTACCTGGAGAATCCCAGGGATGGAGGAGCCTGGTGGGCAGCAATGCTGCTGCTTCTGATGAAAATTATTAAGGGGAAATAATAAATGGGAAAAGTACATTGAGTACTTAGGGAGCTATACACATGTGGCTTGAACATTAAGCCTAAGATTGGGTGGCAGTGAGTGGTGGGGGAAGGCTCAGTGGGACTGATGGGCTGTCAGGATTTTCATCTGGAAATCAATGGAGGTTCATTTTTTAATTTTAAATTAGGAATTTAAGGAACTTATGCCCAAAACATAAATGTTAGGCTCAATAATTTTTTAACAGACTGACACATCTATGTAATTGGCACCCTGATTAGGGAACAACCAGACCCCAAGAAGTCTCCTGTTATCTTCATTCACTACCTCTTTCACTGATAACTCCTCTACTGACTTCTAAGATCATAGCTTAGTTCTACCTCATTTTGATCTTTTATATAAATGGAGTCATGCAGAGTGTACTCTTTTGTATCCACCTTTTGTTCACTCTTACAAGATTGAACTTGAAGTATATATAGTTCTAGTGTGGTCATTCTCTTTGCTATATAGTATTTCAAGGTGTATCTGCCTCTATCCATTCTATCGTTGGCTAGTATATGAGTGGTTTTTAGATTGAGGCTGATATAAATAATACTGCTGTAATAATTTTCACAGATATTACGTTTTGAATATATGTACCTAGGGGTGGGGTCACTGTGTCATAAGATATGCATATGTTCACCACTAGTAAATATAGCCAAACGACACATACACTTTTATTTAATGGAAAATATTGAAAGCTTTTCCTGGACATGTGGATCACTTTTATTAAACATTTTACTATAGGTCTCAGGTAGTGTAGGAAGGCAACATGACAACATAAAAGGCATGAGGTTTAGAGAGAAAGAAATAAAGTAATCATTTGTCACAGGAGACATGATTATACATATGTGAACTTCAAATTATTCTTCAAACTATTAGACTTAATAAGTGAATTTTGCATGTATTTATATAAAGTCAATATATTAAAAAATGATTGTATTTCTATCTACTGACAAAAATAGATGGAAGACAAGATTATTGTCTGGTATTGGAAGATTCAATACTGTAAGAAAGTCAATTCCCAATCCATCCATGGATTCAGTGTAATTAAAAAATAATCTTTAGCAAGTTTTTGGGTAGAATTTGACAGGCGTAGGTATATCTGAACAAGTAAAGGACTAAGAAAAAAATAACTTTGGTCATTATTTTTTAAATTAGAACTACTGATTGAGGCATAGTGTCTAACAATCTGGCAAAATGCTATTTACTTCTATCTAAAGTTAATACATTAGTCAGTTAGATGAATATAGTACTGATACTCTTTTTAATATCTGCAGTGTTATGATCTTAATTAACACAATGACCATGACAGACAAGCAGAGGAGAAAAAATTTTATATTAATCAGATAGAAGAGAAATCCAACCCCCAGAGTGGCAAATGACTTTCTTCCAACTATAAGTCCAAGACAAAATTAGGATAAGATCTCTGATTTTTTTTTTTTACTTAAACCCACCTTTTCTTAAACTTACACTGTGTATAGACCCCTGATGAATCAATGCATTTTTAATTTTTTTGTGGAATGTTTCATGGTGACAGCAACTTAACAACTGTTCTGATAGGATGGAAAACTTGACAGCAAACCTACATCTGTCATGTGAATTTGAACAGTGTATTTCAGAAGATATACGGTAAGGTCACCATGTAACTGCTGGTGATGGCTGTTCTCTTGTTCTCAGTATATCACCTGCCTGACCAGTGCTTGCATCACCTGTAAGTTATGCACATGACTGACCTTTCTATGTACTTGCCTCAGGCCCCAGCTAATGACTACTACCAAAGGATGCCTGTCTGCTGATTTCCCTGGTAACTAATGACCCCACGTGATGTGGACAATCTCCCCCCCAACCCTCTTCCAACAAATACTGCCACCCAGTCCAGCCCTCCATGCGCCACACATGGTGAATGTCTCTCCAACACCTTGTTTTGGATGTATAAGGTCAAGGTCCCCCTTCCTTATTAAATTGAGGACATTGATATCTCTGTTGCTGACTCCAGGCTTTTTCTTTAGTCTTACAGCTGGGCAAATGCAGGTCTTGTAGGTCCTTGGATGCAGGCCAACAGAGGGGCTGCAGGAAGGTGCCATATTGGACATAGGCACATCATCTCCTGTTGAATGAAACACTGTTTTGTTATGTTTCCCCTCTATCATTGAAACACATGGCTGTTTCTTTACTGGAGTATTGGGTGAAGTGGTCAGGTTGCATTATAGTCATGCTGTAAGAGGTATATCTTTTCTCTAGATTTTCGCCCAAGTTGTGAGAAGCTCACACTAAACCAGAACTTAAAGGAGCAAACCAGAGTGGGGAACAGCAGATTCAAGGCTCTCACCTCTGATGTCTGAGGCATATGTTCACAGAAGGAAATATCTGGGTATATTACCCACACTGCTTAAATTGTTAGTTCTTTTTCACACATTTTTATTTGCCAAACATATGTGGTTAAATTGCAGACATCAAATGCCTATTTGTTGAGATTCTGCTGTCTGATTACATAGTCTTTCTTGAATCCTTTTTACATTATTGTGATTGCTAGCATCTCAATATTCACTAACTACAGCAGATTAGTATTCCTTTTGATTCACTATTTTCCTGGGTAAGTATTCAATTTGGGGATTATAATATAGTTATTTTCCCCAAGCTGAAGAAGCAAGCTGCTGGTAAGAAAAGGAAATAATGAATTCTTTTTCTTTCATGAAAATAACAGGTTGCTTTCTTGTTAGTTAAACATTTTCAGTAACTTGTCAACAAAATTACAGTATTTTCTCCCTTCATCCAACAGAATTTTACACATCACAGTTACAAAGTCTCAGTTTCACCACCAGAAGGTCATGCAGTTGCTGGCACATCCTTGACTGTATCTCCCATTTTAGTGCAAAAATATTTGAAAGAGACTATCACATGTTCCGTAAATCTCATCTTTTCAAATACCACTTCCATGAATTTTAACCTCACATGAGATTTAAACATGAGACTGCTAGACTCCTCATGTTCTTGATGACATGCCCAGGCAGAAGGAAAGGATTAATGAGGAAACAGCTAATGAAACTAAAAAATCAGAAGGAAAAAGTGAGAAAGACTGTAAGTAGGGGGAAGAGAGAGAAGGTAAGTGAGGAACGAGGTTGAATACAGCTACTCCTCCAAGTTTAAGGATTAGAGAAATTGTAGAATTTAATTATTGGATGAAGACTTAAATGTCATTTACAATGATAAAGAGTCTGCATATCAATAATTAAAACCAAGTAAGTTTTGTGAGATCTGAAGTTTTTGAAATGCCAGGATAGAGAGTTGTATAAGAATTTCTCTGTGCTTTTTTTTTTTTTTTTTTGCATTTTTCTCTGCATTTTATATCAGCAAAGCACTTGATTCAAAGGACTAGAGTTTTATTATTGTCAGGGGGAGTGTGTTATTTCCTCAGTTCTGTCTTGCCGTAGCAAAAATTTGAAATGGCAGACCAGTGTTACAGCTCAGTTTTATTTGGCAAGCAAAGGAAAATACACCCCTTGAGGCGTGAGGGTGGACCAACCTTAAAGAGGCTTGCCACTCAATTTTGACTCCTCTTTTTATATATTTTTTCTCCTTCCTCTGAGACTGCCCTATGTAAATTGGGCTAGTCAGGAGGCAGGTCCTTGGATCTTCCTTTGTTCTATTTTTGCATTCTTTGTCTTTTAACCATCACTATTTTTTATTCCTTTTTCCTATTCTAACTACCTAACATTCCCCCCTAAAGAGATGGAAGGCCCAATTCTTAGGGAATAGGGGTGCCAAGGTCCCTCTGGCTATTTCCTGATTAGCAGGGATGGCGAGTGGCTTTGGGCCTCCCCCTCTTCCTAATCTCAAGCCTCAGAGTCCTTATAGCAGTCTCCATCTAAGGTTGAGTGATATTTTCCATGGTCAGGTGTAGTTTTACATATCCTTGCTGAACTGGCACTGTATGTTGTAGCTTGTTGACCTGGGCAGAGACAAAACAGGTTAGACGATTGATAATACATGGAATAATCACAAGCAGCATCAATATGGTGATAACAGGGATTAGTCAGGGCGTTAGCTAATTTCTTGCCCCCTCGCCAGGAGAAGGATCTCCCAAAGAAAGGTTGTAGCCACCCTGAGGACTCTCCAGCTCATTCTTTGAGATTCTGTAGGATCTGAATGTTTTCCTTGAGGACTATGAGACTTTAGCTGGAGGTACTTACCCAGAAACAACATGTCTCATTCAAGATGTCTCAAGTCCTTCCTTGTTCAGGGATCAGGAGATCTACCTCCTGTCTCTTTTGGAGTTCAACTGCTGCTAAGCTGTGTTGGCTCTTTAGAGCTATTCTGAGAAATTTTATCCCCAGAAGCTTAATTTTGTGGGTGTTCATTAGAATGGCACTCATTTGTAGCTCTGAATAAGTATCCAAGATACCCCAGGGGCTCACAGAAGTCTTGAGTGTCCTCTTCTGTTTTCTTCCACAGCTTAGCTAGTGAATCCTGGAGTCGTGTCCTGGTACCTCGACTGCTATGGGGGGAGAAAGTATTACAGGGTAGGAGCCCTTCCATGTGGGCTGAAATGAGCCTTAAGGGATCCGTCTTTCCAGACTTAAATTAGGACTTGAGTCCCTGGAGCATATCAGTATCAGTATCAGTTCGGTCGCTCAGTCATGTCCGACTCTTTGCAACCCCATGAACCGAAACATGCCAGGCCTTGCTGTTCATCACCAACTCCCAGAGTTTACCCAAACTCATGTCCATTGAGTCGGTGATGCCATCTAACTATTCCATCCTCTGTCTTCCCCTTCTCCTCCTGCCCTCAGTCTTTCCCAACATCAGGGTCTTTACAAATGAGTCAGCTCTTTGCATCAGATGGTCAAAGTACTGGAGTTACAGTTTCAGCATCAGTCCTTCTAATGAATATTCAGGACTGATTTCCTTTAGGGTGGACTGGTTGGATCTCCTTGCAGTCCAAGGGACTCTCAAGAGTCTTCTCCAACACCACAGTTCTAAAGCATCAAATCTTCAGTGCTCAGCTTTCTTTATAGTCCAACTCTCACATCCATACATGACTATTGGAAAAACCATAGCCTTGACTAGATGGACCTTTGTTGGCAAAGTAATGTCTCTGCTTTTGAATATGCTAAGGTGGTCATAACTTTCCTTCCAAGGAGTAAGCCTCTTTTAATTTCATGGCTGCAATCACCATCTGCAGTGATTTTGGAGCCCAGAAAAATAAAGTCAGCCACTGTTTCCACTGTTTCCCCGTCTATTTGCCATGAAGTGTTGGGACCAGATGCCATGATCTTAGTTTTCTGAATGTTGAGCTTTAAATCAACTTTTTCAGTCTCCTCTTTCACTTTCATCAAGAGGTTCTTTAGCTCTTCTTCACTTTCTGCCATAACTGTGGGGGCATCTGCATATCTGAGGTTATTGATATTTCTCCCAGCAATCTTGATTCCAGCTTGTGCTTCATCCAGCCCAGCATTTCTCATGATGTACTCTGCATATAAGTTAAATAAGCAGGGTGACAATATACAGCCTTGACATACTCCTCTTCCTATTTGGAACCAGTCTGTTGTTCCATGCCCAATTCTAACTGTTTCTTCCTGACCTGCATACATGTTTCTCAAGAGGCAAGTCAGGTGGTCTGGTATACCCATCTCTTTCAGAATTTTCCGCAATTTATTGTGATCCATACAGTCAAAGACCTTGGCATAGTCAATAAAGCAGAAATAGACCTTTTTCTGGAACTCTCTTGTTTTTTTGATGATCCATTGGATGTTGGCAATTTGATCTCTGGTTCCTGCGCCTTTTCTAAAACCAGCTTGCATATCTGAAAGTTCATGGTTCACGTATTGCTGAAGCCTGAGTTGGAGAATTTTGAGCACTACTTTACTAGCATGTGAGATGAATGCAATTGTGCAGTAGTTTGAGCATTCTTTGGCATTGCCTTTCTTTGGGAATGGAATCAAAATTGACCTTTTCCAGTCCTATGGAGCATATAGTGGTAGCTCTTTAGAATCTTTGGGGCCCTGGTTGATAGACTGCAAGCGTACATCTTGTTGGAATTGCCCAATGGCCAAGGTATAAGACCAAAGGGTCTGAGCCTCTGGATCTAGTATGAGGTCATTGACATAAACAAAAGGCTTCCTATATAGCATCTCATAAGGAGTAAAACCAACCTGTCCCTTAGGGCCAATATGGGTGCAGAGGAAAGCTATTGGTAAAGCCTCCTTTCATCCCAGGGAGGTTCCTGGGTTATCTTTTTTACCACTGATTTTAAAAATTGCTTGGTTCTTTCTACTTTTCCTGAAGTCTGAGGCCTCTAGGCACAAGGGTGATAGTAAGTAATGCCCAATGCTTTAGAGACACCTTGTGTAACTTTAGAAGTAACTGATGTCCCATTGGCACTTTGTAATGACCTGGGCAGACCAAATCTTGGAATGATTTAATGGAGCAGCTTTTTTTTTTTTTTTTTTACCACCTCCTCAGCTTTCTCAGTCCAGGTGGGAAAGTCTTCAGTCCATCCTGTGAATGTATCTGTTATGATTAGTAAGTATTTATACCCTTGATAAACTGGCATCTGGGTGAAGTCCATCTTCCAGTCCTCTCCTGGGTAGGTCCCAAGCCATTGGATGGGTTGGGCCAGCTGGGGTCCTTGAACTCCTTGGGGGTTGTTTAATTGACAAGTGGAACATGAGGAAAACACTTGCCTTATAATTTTTTGGAGGCCTGTTCCTCTGAAGGACCTATCTGGTAATCTTTGGAGTGTCTTCTTCCCTAAATGAGTGGTGCCGTGCAGGAGTTAACCAACTTCTACTGGAGGTTCCCAGGCAGAATAAGGAGTTCCCTCCATTTGGAACCATTCCATATTATCCTCTTGAAAGCCCTCACTCTTAGCTTTAAGAGTCTCACCTTCAGTATATGAAGCAGTTTTTGGCAAATTAGTCTGTGGAACTAAGGTCGCAGCCACTATCAGGTCATTGTTCTGTAATTCTTCTCTCTTAGCTGCCTGATCGGCTGCTTGGTTCCCTCACGATGCTTCTGTGTCCCCTTTTTGGTTTCCTTTACAGTGGGAGACTTAAACCTCAGTGGGCAGATGAACTGCCTCCAAGAGCCTAAGGATTCGGTCACCGTATTTGATTGGGGACCCTCGGGTGGTCAGGTGGCCTCTTTCTTTCCAAATAGCAGCATGTGCATGGAGCACCAGAAAGGCGTACTTGGAGTCAGTGTAATTGGCTACTCTTTTCCCTTTTCCCAGCTCTAAAGCTTGAGTCAGGGCTATGAGCTCAGCTAATTGGGCTGAAATATCTGGTTCAGTTTAGTTCAGTTGCTCAGTCGTGTCTGACTCTTTGCGACCCCATGGACTGCAGAATGCCAGGCCTCTCTATCCATCAGCAACTCCTGGAGTTGACTCAAACTCATGTCCACTGAGTCAGTGATACCATCCAACCATCTCATTCTCTGTCATCCCCTTCTCCTGCCTTCTATCTTTCCCAGCATCAGGGTCTTTACAAATGAGTCAGCTCTTCACATCAGGTGGCCAAAGTACTGGAGTTTCAGCTTCAGCATCATCCTTTCAATGAATATTCAGGACTGATTTCCTTTAGGATGGACTGATGGGATCTCCTTGCTGTCCAAGCGACTCTCGAGAGTCTTCTCCAGCACCACAGTTCTAAAGCATCAATTCTTCTGTGCTCAGCTTTCTTTATAGTCCAACTCTCACATTCATATATGACTATTGGAAAAACCATAGCCTTGACTAGACAGACCTTTGTTGGCAAAGTAATGGCTCTGCTTTTTAATATGCTGTCTAGGTTGGTTAAAACTTTTCTTCCCAGAAGCACACATCTTTTAATTTCATGGCTGCAGTCACCATCTGCAGTGATTTTGGAGCCCAGAAAAATAAAGTCAGCCACTGTTTCCACGTTTCTCCATCTATTTGCCATGAAGTTCTGGGACCAAATGCCATGATGTTAGTTTTCTGAATATTGAGCTTTAAACCAAATTTTTCACTCTCCTCTTTCACTTTCATCAAGAGGCTCTTCAGTTCTTCACTTTCTGCCCTAAGGATAGTGTCATCTGCATATCTGAGGTTATGGATATTCCTTCCAGAAATCTTGACTCCAGCTTGTGCTTCATCCAGCCCAGAGTTTTGCATGATGTACTCTGCATATAAGTTAAATAAGCAGGATAACAGTACATAGCCTTGATGTACTCCTTTCCTGATTTGGAACCAGTCTTTTGTTCTATGTCCAGTTATAACTGTTGCTTCCTGATCTGCATACAGATTTCTCAAGAAGCAGGTCAAGTGCTCTGGTATTCCCATCTCTTTAAGAGTTTTCCACAGTTTGTGGTGATCCATACAGTCAAAGACCTTGGCATAGTAAATAAAGCAGAAATAAAAATTTTCTGGAACTCCCTTGCTGTTTCAATAATCCAACAGATGTTGGCAATTTGATCTCTGGTTCCTCTGCCTTTTTAAAAACCAGCTTGAACATCTGGAAGTTCATGGTTCACAAACTGTTGAAGCCTGGCTTGGAGAATTTTGAGCATTCCTTTACTAGCATGTGAGATGAGTACAATTGTGTGGTAGTGTGAGCATTCTTTGGCATTGCCTTTCTTTGGGATTAGAATGAAAACTGACTTTTTACTGTCCCATGGTCACTGCTGAGCTTTCCAAATTTACTGGCATATTAAGTGTAGAGCTTTCACAGCATCATCTTTTAGGATTTGAAATAGCTCAACTGGAATTCCATCACTTCCACTAGCTTTTTCCATAGTGATGATTCCTAAGGCCCATTGACTTCAGATTCCAAGATGTCTGGCTGTACATGTGATCACACCATTGTGATTGTCTGGGTTGTGAAGATCTTTTTTGTATAGTACTTGGTGGCAAAGCTTTAGCCTCTATGGTCTCAAATTGGAGATTACTTCATATCCAGCTCTTCTTTTCCCATCCAAGACAAAACTATTCCCTTCAGTGTTCCAGATCTCCACAGGATTGGTCAGAGGATCTTCTGACTATCCCACTTGGGGTTTTGTCCAGTAGTCCAAGGTTTTTAGGCAAGACAGAATGTGGAGAGAGCCCTCAGGGGTAGGCATGAGGGTATCTGGGTTAAGAACTTCACAAGGGAATATAGTCAGGCCTGGATTTTCCATCAGCACTGCTTGATACCTGAGCCTCCTTTGATCAACATCCATAAATGGCCTCTTCCATTCAGGGGTTGTTTCACTTAGTGGCTGATAAAAATTGTTATCTTGCCCCCAAGAGAGAGTTTTCAAGCATCTTCCATCAGGACTACAATAGCTGCAAGATTTCTAAAGCAGGGAAAGTTCTGTTTCCAAAAAGTGAGTAGGACTTTCAGAGACCATCAGAAACTGATGGGAAAATAATTGTCCATCCCAGCAACAAAGAATCTTTTTTGTAATTGTTTTTTCTTTAGCACCCAAAATGGTACAGGTTTAGGAGAAAAAGCTCCAGAGTAGGAGGTCAGGACAGGGTAGGTAGTCCCTGTGTCAACCAAGAAATTCTTGGACCTACCTGCCACATCCAGTTGCACCCTTGGCTCCAGCTCCATGATGGTTATCTGTGACAGGCAGACTGGCTGGAGCAGGCTGCTTCAGTCCTATTGAACCATCATGAGGAAAGGCTTGGCACTTGACCTTGAGGCTCTTGGTCCCTAGGGTAGAGTGCTGCCCAGTGTTCCAATTGATGGCATTTGTATCAAGCTGTTTTAGGAGACTTATCAGTGTTTGGACACTCTTTGGCCCATTGTCCTGCCTGTCTACAGATTAGGTATTTGCCCTGTGCCTTGTCCTTTAAGGACTTGGAGTTTGCCATAGGCCTTCCCTGGAGGGCGGCCAGCATCTGGGCATGACTTATCTCGTTCCTTTTCTGGACCTTGGCCTCCCTCTCCTATTCTATTATAAAAGGTATTGGTGACTGTCTGGACCATCTCATCTAAAGAGGCAGCAGAGTTCTGCTGCTGTAGCTATTGTAACTTTACCCTTATGTTTGATGCACATTGGGACAGAAATTTGTCCTTTAAAATCACCTGACCCTTGTAAGAGTCTAAATTCAGATTGATAAACTTTTGGAGGTCTTCTTTTAGACTTTCCAGAAAGGCAATGGGGTTCTCACTGGGCTCCTGAGTTATTGCTTAGACTGTGCACAGTCCCACAACCAATAGGCTTCCTTCTATTTCCATGGGTGGACTTCCTTAGGGGTGAGCCTTTCTGAAGCTTATCCCACCCAGTACTGTTGCAACCTGAGAACTGGGCATCCCTGGATCAGGGTGCAGATCCCCAGGCAGGCGGAGAAGGGACAGCCTCCTGGAGATCAAATCCCCAGGCAGGTCAAGGCATGTCGGCCTCCCAAGAACTGGGTTGCTGGGCAGGTCAAGGTATGCCAACCTCCTGGGACCTCTGGACCGGTGGATCCCCAAGCAGGTTGAGGTATGACAACCTCTCAGAGACAAGATCCCTAGGCAGGTCAAGGCAGGTTGACCTCCTGGGACTCCAGGCTGGAGTTGAGTGTCCCCAAGCTCTCCGGTGTGACTAGTGCTGGCTAGAATCAAGGGATTGTAACCTTAACTCATAGATGGTTTGTCCACCTGGATGAGAATAGTTACCATGAGGTAAAGCAATCCAAGCCTGTGCCCTGTAACTGGGAACCTGACAAACAGCCATAAGCCTATCCTCTTATCGCTCTGAGGGAATGTAAGTCACTGATTTCTTCCCCTAGTGCTCCTTAAGAGCAGTTTAGAGTGTTTCCAATGGTAAGCATTTCATTGTCATAGACCCACTTAAGGTAATAACAGAAATAATGACAGAGAAGTGGGTTAGTTATCTGGTCCTGTTCGGGGTGTTAAGAGTATTTTAATAAAAAGTGGGGTGGAGTAATGTTGCCTACAAGGGGACAAGGTCCTCTTAGGAATTGGTAAGTGGCTTAAGAACAAAATGATATTTTGTTCTTAAGACAAAATATGTGGTCAACAGACCAGATATTCCATAAAAGTGGAGTGGAGATTTGATCCAGGAAATATGTTTGTGGCCTTAGAAGAAGGGTGGTAACGGTTTGGGCCCAAATGTCCTTCAGGGCTAACTCTCAATGTGGCAAACATTATCACTAGAAGCCCAATTGCCCTTGAAGGGATGCCACCAGCAGATGGACTTCTAGCAGGCATTGTGTGCCTGTCACCCACCCTAGTGGATTCACTGAGAGATGCTTTTTCTATACATGTTGTAGGAATCATGGAAGATGAAGACCTGAATATCTAGAGGGATTGGATGTTATACAGTATTTCCTTCCCAAGGGCCAGCTATTTTCTAGTTGTCCCTCCAGAAAATTGTAGAGGCAACATTGTGGGCCTGATTGGAGGGGGCAGGGCACAACTTTTGAAAGAATGACATAGCCCAAGGGCATAACATAAACCAATTAAAATCAAATGGATCCAAGATGACAGACAAGTCAAATTCAACTAAACCTTGATTCTCAATCTGCCAGCTAAATGACATACCCAGAGGAGCCAGGACAGTTCCAAGGCACTATCAGAAAAACCAAGGAGTGGGTGGTTCCTCAGTTTTTGGAATGATCCTCCCACCCATTAGCATATGAAATCAGCCAGCTCATGAAAACTAACCACACCACATTTCATGGCCACTGCATACACCTTCTGTGATGGCACATGCTCTGTGAACTGTGCTTCTCTCTGAATCCAAAAAATAATCTACCTCTTACCTATCGCTGTGTCTCTCACTAAATTTTTGCAATGATACATCAAGAACCTGAGCTTCATTAGGTCCTGAAACCAGGTACCATGGATTTTAGCCAGGCTCAAGTCCCAGTCGGATATGACTGAGTAGCTAAGGATAGCACAGGGTCCCTGCCACGTGGGTTTGAGCCCCAATCTTAGGTAAACAGCTTCAAACACAACTTTCAGAATTGTAAAGATGATGACCTGCCCAATCAAACAGTGACATAGATGGAGAGAGGAGCTGAAGGGCTGGAGGAAAAAGCAGTGGGAAAAAACATGCCAAAGAATCCCCTTCATAACTTGCTGGAAAATCTGCTAAATACCTGACCTATGCTCACAGTTTTCATTGGCCTGATCCTTGGCACAAAGAAGATTAAGGACAGAAGAACCCTCACCCACTTGGGCAACAACTACTAAGACACAGCAGGTAGTATAGCCTTTGGGTCATACTGGGGAGTAGCCTCTGCTAGAGTCCCTCAGTTGCACCCACTGCTGCTCACTGTTTGCAGGGTGTTTGAGGAAACAAGAAATGAGAGATTGTAAAGGAATTAATATTTTGTTAGCCATATGTCCTTCCAGCCATAGAAGCAAGGACCTCCTACCTTAACCAGAGGTCTTCTGGAATCTGAGACTGAGCCGCATGAGCTTTCTGCTGAGTTTATTTTTGCTGTCGTGTGTTTTAGCATGCTGAGCTTCTTGTCACTTCCACTGTGCTGGGTTTTCTTAGCTTTCAGCTTCTACTCCATGAGCTTTTGCAGAGTTTGGCTTCAGCTGTGCTTGGCCTCTGCCTTGTGGGGGCCGAACTGAGGTTGTTTCAGCCAGGTTAAATCTGAGTTACCGTGCCAGCTATGTCAGAGGAGTGTGTAATTTCTTCAGTTCTGTCTCACCACAGCAAAAATTTGAAATGGTGGGCCAGTGTTACAGCTTGGTTATAGCTCAGTTTTATTTGGCAAGCAAAGGAAAATGCCTCCTCCAGGTGTGAGGGTGGGCTTTCCCAAAAGAGGTGAGCGCTCAATTTTGGCATCTCTTTTTATATGCTTTCTCTCCTCCCCCTGAGCCTGCCATATGTAGACTGGGCTAGTCAGAAGGCCTGCTTTTTCAGGTCCTCAGACTGCCCTTTGTTTTGTTTTCATGGGCTTTTTCCTTTCTTTGTCTTTTAGCCACCACCATTTTGGACTCCTTTTTCCTATTCTAACTACCTAACAATATCCTCCCTTTTTCTGTTGCCCAAATTATGGATCGTCTTTGTTTATCCATAGTCTATGTTTTGGATAGACATTATTTTGGAGTCTTTCTCTACTTAATGCCAAATATATTTTAAGTATTATATTGGCCAAAAAGTTTTTTTTGGGGAACTTTTGATGCTGAACCTACTGTAGTGTGTAAACAAAACAGCTTAAGTGACAGGCTGCTGGGAGATACAGCAGGCCCTAGCTGCGGAGACCTCCCCCATCCTCACACCTCCCCGTACCTCACTCCGTGACAGGCTGCTGGGATATACAGCCTGCCCTAGTTCCAGCGGCCTCCGCCACCCTCACCTCATACCTCCCCCCACAAGCCAGGAAAGTCCTGCGCGCGCCAAGAGATAGACCATCCAGGGCAGATGCGCAGTTTAAACTGACCAAACATTGACTGCCAGCTATACCAATGCTGTAACAAAGAACTGCCTGTATAAAAGCAACTGTGATCTGGAGTGCGGGGCTCTTGTCAGATTCCACTGCGTGGATGAGACTTGCGCCCTAGCCCGGCTAGCAATAAACCCCTTTATGCTTTTGCATTGCTGTGTGGACTTGGTCTCTTCAAGGGCTTGGGACCCGGAGTTTGGACTTAACACTACTCATATGTTAATTACAACAAAAACTGATCCCAGAAGATGGACCCTTCTTAACCTTTCTCCAGCATGGTAAGAGTAGAAGTCATCATGGTCCTCCTGATCATAATGGGTGCTGGCTTTGCTGTGTGTTTCTTTTATTTAAAAAAAAAAAAAAGACTTGTGCATTTACCTCAAGAGGACACTTTTGAGAACACTCTGTATTTTAACAGTGGATCAAGTCCAGGAATTAGTGATACAAAATATCTCATGGGAAACATTGACTAGAAGGAAAATGCAGTCATCAAGTATCATGGTGTGATTTAGGTAGATTTGTGTTTCATAAGATTATAACTAAAAGAGTAAGATCATTCATTTCATTCAATGTGGTTATTTCCTTTCAAATTATAAAAGTACTGTATTACATTGGTTTATATTTTTCCTTTGCCTAATGGAAGAAACAAGTTCTCTTTTTAGCCTGGCAAGATATTTTCACAAGAGAGAGAGAATAACAGTGACTACTGTGTTTAAAAAGATCTTAGGTGAACATATAGGGTTAGTGTATAGCTCATGTCAACTGCATTCAGATTACAAGAACCACGGAAACAACCAGCTAAGCTTCCTGAAATCATTAAGGAGATACCAAGTAATTGTTACCTTAGGAATAATTATTCAGCAATCAGAAGATCACTTTAAAAGTCAATTACAAATAACATTAGGTGACACAAAAATTTAGTCATCTTTTTCCTTATACCAATCTTGATTTTTTATTTCAATTATTCAGAATTTTATTTGTACATATGGAGAAAGAATAAAGCAGTTGAGACTCTTATTTGTCCCAAGAAAGATTTTCCAGGCTGAATATTGCAAATGTGTTCTTTGTCCTGTTTTATGTGTATCAGGAATGTAAACATGTGAAATGTAAATTTGCATAATTGGATGTACTTAGGTAACGTAAAATAAACATCAAAGACAAGATCTATTTTTAATAGATTTGTATTTTGGTGATCTTGGTAAGTGCAAATTTTCTTTCAATTGAAGTTTATTTATCCATTTACTTTACATTTTATTCTGAAAATAAATGAAATTATCAGTAGAGAAAAACAAAAACAAACTTTTTGGCCAACCCACTATTTTATTCAGAAAAACATGAAACACCAGATTCTTTATTTGTGTTTGTCTGTACAGTGGATAAAGGTTTTTATTGAACTCAACTACTTGGTTGTCATTATACCTTTCAGATGAATTAACACATTTAACTTTTTTCCTGAAATACAGCAAAGCTATCACTGTCTTCGACATGCTTTCACTTTGAGCACTGAGTCTATGTATCTTATTGACATGTGAACCAAGTCTTCCTAAAATATAGTCACAATACATAAAGTGTATGAAGTATAAGACAAAACAAAAATTCACGTTTCCAAAGACACTTTATTTGAAAATTTAAATATATTTTATGGTACAAAGGAAAAGACCTTTAAGCAATATAGGTTTTAACTGTGAGGATCAACTTATATGCAATTTTTTTTCAATAGTAAGTAGTACAGTACTGCATAATCTCTTGTTGGTGAGATATATATATATATATATATATATATATATACACACACACACACACACACACAGAGAAATCATGGATATAGAAGGCTGACAATAAATTATACACAAATTTTCCACTGCACTAAAGGTTAGGGCCTTTGACTCCCACATTGTTCAAGGCTCAACTGTAATAATAAATGCATTTAAATCATTAACTCTGTTCTTTTAAAAATAAATTGTGATTCCAATTATTTGAATAGGAGGAAGGTGCCAAGAATTTTTTTAAAGTTTCTGCTGTAATGATACTAACTTATACCACTGAGAAGTCTTTTGTGTGTACATATGGGGAGATAAGTGATCAGTACCACCTTATTCCTGAGTAACTTTTATAGTTCACTGAGTCCCTAGTACAAATGCATAGTCTAGAGCATAATATTAACAAAACTGAGCCATGAGTTTTACTTGACCCCAAACGGTTCAGTTAACTCTATTGTCTTGCTTAACCAGAATTCTATTCCTCACACTCACTTTCTTGAAAACCATTTGGGTTCCAAATAGCCCTGAGAGAGAGCATGTGGCAGTTCTGCTACAGATGTGCCTTAGAAACAAAATGAAACAACAATCCAAAGTGTTAATGAGCTCTCTCGGGGAAACTCTTGCATACTAGCTGATATATCACACTAACTTATACTAGGGAAAAGTCTTGTGTGTATATATGGGAAGAGTAAAGGAGGGAGAGAACTTGTGTCATGAGATGCTCATGGAGATTGGAAAAGGGCTGGTTGATTATCCTCTAGGGTGCAAATATACCAGAAGAAAGCAGTCTGTTCTCTGATCCTGTGGTAGATGTGTCATTACTAAGGAAATCATCTGTGATATTGTGATTTATATCATAAATATATGTTTTGTATTTGTCCCCATTTTTAACACAGAGCTCCTAAAATCCTAGGACTTTCTTAGGTAATTACTGCATAAAGATGTCATATATTTCTGGGAAGTGATTATAACATAAAGATGTCTATTGTAACTTTTGGGAAGTACTAAAATGGTGGCTGGTTACCAGAGGAGTCAAACTTGGTGTTAGAAGGGAGAAATTTTACTTTTACTTTTCTGACTTCTGAGGAAGGCGGAAGGGCTAGAGGCTGCCAGTGGTCAATGATTTAATTAATCATGCCTATACAGTGAAGCCTCTATAAAATCTCAAAAGAAGAGGGTTTGGAGAGTTTCCAGATTGGTGAACACATGGATATTTGGGAAAAGTGACACATTTTGAAAGAATATGGAAGCTCCACATCCCTTCCTACATACCTTGCCCTATGTGTTTCTTCCACCTGGATGTTTATCTGTATCCTATGTATGAATATATCCTTTATAATAAACCAGTAATCAGTGAGCAAACAGATTTCCTGAGTCTTGTGTGCTCTGAACCATGAACTTCCAGATATTCAAGCTGGTTTTAGAAAAGGCAGAGGAACCAGAGATCAAATTCCCAACATCCACTAGATCATCAAAAAAGCAAGAGAATTCCAGAAAAACATCTAATTCTGCTTTATTGACTATGCCAAAGCCTTTGACTGTGTGGATCACAGTAACCTGTGGAAAATTCTGAAAGAGATGGGAATACTTGACCACATTACCTGCCTCTTGAGAAATCTGTATGCAAAGAAGCTACAGTTAGAACTGGACATGGAACAACAGACTGGTTCCAAATAGGGAAAGGAGTACGTCAAGGCTGTATATTGTCATCCTCACTATTTAACTTATATGCAGAGCTAAATCTCACATCATGAGAAATGCTGGGCTGGAAGAAGCACAAGCTTGATTCAAGATTGCTGCTCAGATATACAGATGACGCCACCTTTATGGCAGAAAGTGAAGAACTAAAGAGCCTCTTGAAAAAGAAGAGAGTGAAAAAGTTGGCTTAAAGTTCAGCATTCAGAAAACTAAGATCATGGCATCCAGTCCCATTACTTCTTGGCAAATAGATGGGGAAACAATGGAAACAGTGGCTGACTTTATTTTGGGGGACTCCAAAATCACTGCAGATGGTGACTACAGCCATGAAATTAAAAGATGCTTACTCCTTGGAAGGAAAGTCATGACCAACCTAGACAGCATATTCAAAAGCAGAGACATTACTTTGTCAACAAAGGTCCATCTCGTAAAGGCTGTGGTTTTTCCATTAGTCATGTATGGATGTGAGAGTTGGACTATAAAGAAAGCTGAGCACCGAAGAATTGATGCTTTTGAACTGTGGTGCTGGAGAATACTCTTGAGAGCCCCTTGGACTGCATGGAGATCAAACCAATCAATCCTAAAGGAAATCAACCCTAAATGTTCATTGAAAGAACTGATGCTGAAGCTGAAACTTCAATACTTTGGCAACTTGACGTGAAGAGCTGACTTATCGGAAAAGATCCTGATGGTGGGAAAGATTGAGGGCAGGAGGAGAAGAGGACGACAGGATGAGATCGTTGGGTGGCATCACCGATTCGATGGGTATGAGTTTGAACAAACTCCAGGTAATGGTGAAGGACAGGGAAACCTGGGGTGCTATAGTCCATGGGGTCACAAAGGGTCAGGCATGAGTGAACAACTGAAAAACAAGAACATGGAAGACAGGCTGCCTTAAGAACCCCTGAGCCCCCAGCAGCCTCTGGACCTGGCCTTGCCCATCAGAGGCCCCAGAACTTAGCTCTACCCATCAGTGGGCAAGCACCAGCCTCAGAATCCCCTGGGCCCTCTCCCTACCCTCTAGGGAGCCTGCTCTTCCCTCCAGACCAGCCTCAAACACCAGAGGACAGACACCAGATGCGAGAAAACCATAATCCTGCAGTCTTTTGGCCTGGTCCACCCATCAGCAGGCCTGAAGGCACCCACCAGCAGGCCTTGGCACCAGCTGGGCCCTGGCTCTACCCTCTGCCGGGGTCCAGCCCCAGCAGGTCCGGGGGTCTTGGGGGATGAGTGGCATCGGCGGAAGAACTGAGCTGAGTCGATGTGTGGTGATGAAACACTCTCTCTTTATCACTGTTAGTTTTGTAGGGTGATGGAGAAGTCTTTCTCTGTTTTTGTTAGTTTACAGTTTCATAGCCAAAAAACATCCCCATTACATCACAATTATTCTATACAATCTTTTGTTTTCTGCCTACCATCAACAACTTTAACATTAAGCTCATTTTCCTTGCAAAAGGTCGGATTTCTGCATAATTAGACTTAACAATAGTATGTTTATCATTTGAATGTCTCCAGCATACTTCAGATAAGTACATCAATCTAAGTAGAAAGGTTACATTTCTCTTATTAGGTGCAACTATTAACCTGTTTTGGTTCTTAAAAGGAAAGAGCAAAGAGGACAAAGAGACAGTTTAGCAGCACTGCTTTAACAATAAAACCCTATTAACCTTACAACTACTAAAATGAATTCCTATGTCTACACTATCCTAAAGCAATCAGTGTCTCCAACTATGCTGGCCACAGTTATGAGCATTCCTAGGTTCCATTCCAGCCTGGTTTCTTGAAGGAAGGGAGCCTCCTCCGTGGAGTGGTCGGGGGAGTGGGAGGTGGAAAGGTGACCCAAGTAGGAGCCCTGCTGGTGGTGGCCTTGCCATGACCCCCAGAGAACTCTTGGTAAACTCCCCAGTAATGAGTAGGAGGTGTAGTAATCTATTTAAATGTCCCTTATTCCTCCTTTGTCCTTGGGAAAGGGAATCTGCCTTCCCAGATCCTCTGAGGGAAATAAGGTCTGAGGGAATTATCTTAGGATGAATTATTTCTAACTGGGACTGACCTACTGAGATGAGCTAATGTTCCGAGCATAAACAGAACTTCCCAAGAAAAATGCCAGGAGAGGCCTTGCCTTGGGATGCCCTGAAGGAAAATCCACTTTGCAGTTTCCTTCTCAGTCTCATGACCTTGTCATCCGAATGAGGGGGCATCCTGATGGCTCCCGGCAACTCACTAGCAGGGAAACAAGATTTGGGACACCCTCAACTTCATACCCAACCGTGTCTAGAACTGGTCCCATCCACCAAAAATCTGACACCATTTCTGGGACCCCTGTGCCCTACATGCAGACTCTAAGGTCCAGCTCGGCCCACCAGTAGTCCAACAGTAACTTCAGAACTTGGCTTCACCTATCAGAGGACAAGCACAGCACCAGGGTCTCTTGCACCCTGACTCCACCCTTCAGTGAGGCACAAGTTCCAGAGTTACCTAGGGCTCTTCAGTCAGCCACTTTGTGACCCAGTCCTGCAAACCAGCAGCTGGCAGCCTCCACACAAGGCAGGACCTGGCAACCAATTGGACCAGGAGCCAACCAAGCCTGCCACATAGCCAACCTTCTGCAACAGAAAGACCCATGTAGCCCTCCTGAGGGGAACCCCCAGAGCATATAGCTCAGGAGTCAAGAGGAGAGTGAATTATTGGGACAAATAGGACATCTTTTACAAAATGCCATTTCTCCAAGGTCAGGAAATGTAACTAACCTCTGATATATAAAAGTAGCAGCTTAGGCAAATAATATGAAGGAGAGGAAAGTTATTGTTACATAAGTGATAAGTATATCACTTAGAACATGTCACAATAGAACAAATCATAACTAATCTTATATAAACATAACTTTAGATCTTTTGATAATATTTCTGAAGAATAAAGCCAGGTAGAAAGATAAATGTGTGAGTTCATGTTCAAATGTATACATTTATCAGAACACATATGACAAGAAAAATTATGACATGCTCTGAGGTCAACAAAGATTCAGCAATAAAATCAACAGTCTGGATGCATGTCATTTATGTGTACTTGAGTGGTGATTACTAAATAGCACAAGCAACAGCATCTCTTGTGAACCAAGAGTCAGGCTTCTGGGGATCCAAAGGGACATTCTTCCTATTTTTAATGTGTGTTAAAAGAGTGACATTTCATGTGAGGACACTTCCCTACAAGTAATTTCTAATCGCACATCGCTGCTTTTTTCTTTAAATATGATGGGTCTTGATTTTATTTCTTTTGTCTGCCTGAGTTCAGCATAATAAAGCTATTTTACTTTCATTTCTTTTCTTACTATAATATCAAAAAGTTTGTAATTCTAAGGTATTCAGCAGCAGAAAGGATTTCAGGACTGTAGAATAATAATTACTGAAATGTCTTTCCCCTAAATAAGCGGCCATCAAAAACAAAGATAAATCAAATTTATTCTTGAAGAGTGATTTTCTTTACAATGAAGTATTTTGCTTTCATTTCTGAAAGGTTAGGGAGTACATAACCTTATTCAGACTAGGCTTCCCACATAGGGCCATTAAGGTAATCTCTGGGGAAGGGGGTGTCCAGAGGCTCTGAAGAGAAGTTTCTTGTCCCCAACATTCCTTTGTTTGGATTTCAGCTTTAAAATGTCATAATTTCAATACAGTAGCTTATATAAGTGAATGGGATAAGATTTTTTCTTCTTTCCTGAGAGTTTTTCTGAGGAAGCAGGAGCAAGAAGTTGGATATGCAACACTTAAAAGGACAGAGAGGATCAAAGGCATGAATAAAATCTGAAAGGCGTATAGTGAGCAGAGCAAGAGAAAAGAAGATTTCAAAGACCAGCTGTAACTAGCTTACAACTGTATCTAACTTGCCAACTGAAGGCAAACGTCCTGGATTTCAATCAATAGGTCTGTCTGAAGAGCATTTTAACTGCTCCTCTCCCTGATTGTGAGGCTTTCCGGCTTGGGATGGCTGATGTTCCCTGCTGTTAAATTACTGTTTCAGCTACCTCGTCCTTAAATCTCTGAGTTAGTCAGCTTGAATTTATCCCAATGAGTTGTGATAAAGGACAGCATCTCCTCTTTAGATTTTGACTGAAGTAACTCAGGTTAGCTGAGTCCTATCTTTAGTCAGATAGATTCCATGATCGATGCCACCCTTGATTCCCAAATATCTACCCTGCCAGCTGCTGTAGTTGAACATTCTCTGGGATGAAGAAAACAGTTTTGTGTCTTAGGAGGTGGGTCCCCAAAGGTGTTGTGACTGGATGTGACATGTTGAAATTGTGTCTTCACTAGGAAGAACAAAGCACCAAATTGTACTAGTGATTTACTTTGTAAAGATTAGTTCTTATTTATATTTTTAGAAACACTATTTTACCCTTTCTATCAAAGAGTGGCTTGGGCCTCAGGAATGGTAAAATGCCGAGAGACAGCCACATGAAGAAGACTATACTCAATCAAATTGTTGACAGAGAAGGTTTGGAAACCGTAGGGTTAAACACTGTGCTACTTCAAAGCGGTGATGTTCCTTAGAAAGAGATCTCCGGATGCAGGAGCCCGCAGCCTTCCTTGTTAGATGACAAAGTTCAAACTCCTCTCCTTCTGAAACCTGACAGGACTCCTGGTGAGAGGCATCTGTTCTCTGAGTGGCCTCTCACAGTAACTTGTCACTGATGTGGTTGGGAGCAACAAGGAGAGAGTGTTTATGAGCAACTTAATCAAGGCTTTTCAAGCTAATGTGCTTATGAATCATCTCCAGGCCTTATTAAAATGTAGGCCCTGATTTGGTATTTCTGGGAGGGGTCTGAAAGTCTTCATTTCTGGCAAGCTCCCAGGTGATACTAACACTGCTGGGCTACACTTTACCAAAGATAAGCACTTAACTTGAGCTTCATTGGAAGGATGAGGACGGGACAGAACTAAATATGTGTTATGTGTTTTCATGAATATTTTGAGACTAAGTCGAGTTGCGAAGGGCGTACATGGGATACAGAAGTGCAAATTCCTAAGGAAGATGGTGGGGGTGGACCATTTGAAATTTCTTTCTGTGTCTTCCTGAATCCCATGAGTTTTTCTGTACCATGGATGCCTTATGCAGGTCAGTCCATTAGAGTGGGAGGTGTGATCAATGAATGCGTTCAGGCTTCCACAACGTCCTTCAGGGAGTGTGGCAGGAAGACAAATGTAGTTTATTTTCTCCAGCTCAGCAGTTCATTTGCATAACATGCAGGAGGGAGAATGCAAAAAAAAGAAAAATACTAAGAGATGCAGAATATGCTAAAATAGGTCAAGGGAGAAAATCAAAGAGTATTATTCTCTTCAGAAAATGCTATTAAATTAGACCTGCCACAGACCACGAGATCAGTGTTATAAGCATTTTTTTTTTCAGCTACCAAAAGCTTTGATTGTTAGAAAAAACTGACTAAAGATGTGGGCTCAATAAGGCAAGATGTGGTTTGTGTTGCCTTTGAAGGGGAGACATCTTATATATCTTTAGGCAGGCCAGGTCCTTGGTAAAATATGTTGGTGAACTGTTTGCATCAGCCCTATAATCTAATGCCTTCTTTTCCTCACATTGTTTTACAGGTACCTATTTCTCTTTATTTATATTAATTCACAGGACAATATTACTGGCATGACATGTAATTTTCCTAGTCGTGTTTGTCTTATTTTCTTTTCTTTTTTTTTTTTGTTATTGTTTTTGCCATACATTGTCATGATATCACCATGGGTTTACATATGCTTCCCCTCCGGGTCCCCCCTCCCTCCTCCCTCCCCCCCCGGGAAATCTCGCTGCACCAGTCCCGAGCATCAATCCTGGGCTGGCGATTGATTAGACACATGACAATTAACATGCTTCAATGCCCTTCTCCCATATCATCCCACCCTTACCCTCATCCACAAAGTCCTCAAGTCTATTCTATACATCTGTGTTCCTTTTGTTGTCTCCCATGTTGGGTTCTCATTACTGTCTTTCTAAATTCCATATATATGTGTTAATATACTGTATTGTTGTTTTTGCTTCTGGCTTACTTCACTCTGGATAATGGGCTCCAGTTTCGTTTTGCCATGATATTCATTAATATTCTTAGGTTAGTAATACTAATCCCAAAGCACTAAGGTCAGACTGTCAGGTACTATGTTTGATGGGTACGTTGATTCTGTTATCAAATTGGTTGTATGAATCCCAACTTGGGCCCTAGCCCAGTTGAAGTCCCCTACCTTGGTGGGGAAGGTTCTTTTCCAGCTCAGATTTATATAGCCAATAATGAAACCAATGTTGAGACCAAAACAGGAGAAGCTTTATTCAATGGCCAGAGAATGGAGAAGTGGAAATTTAGCTCAAACATCAACTTCTCAACCTGACTTGGGCTGAAACAGTTTAAATAGTTTCTAATAATCATGCCTTTGCTTTAAAGCCATAACATAAAATGTCCTTGAGGGATCATAGCAATGTTAAATGTTAATATATATAACAGTAACTATACAGATACGTTTATTTCACATCCACTGCAATTACGTATTAAAGGATAAGAGTATGTAGCCGAAGCTTAGCTTCAGGTCAAGGTAAGAAGGAGTGAATAGAGGGAGGAATATTCATGATTTACTGGAGAAGAGGAAGAGGAGTGTGGTTTGCTCAGAACTACAACCATACTCCTTTTCAGTTCTTGTATGGAATTTTCTGGTTGTTGTCATGATAATTTTCAACTGTCATGGTGCTGCTGGGTGTATTGTTTAGCATGCTTATGTATTTCAATGAGAAGATAGTGAGGTTCAAGGTCTGTTGAAAGACAAGTCTTACAATATCTTGGACCTAGCTGGTTCTAACCAGTTCTTGTTTTTCTCTTTTTATCTTTTGTGGTTAAGCCTGAAACTCAGTTAAGAGTAGTTCATCTCCATCCAGGGGCAGGGATACAATTCTGGGGCAACAGCCAGGTAACAATTCTGCTGATCTGAGGGTCCTTCCTACCCAGCACTGTAAAATGACCACTTGTACCCCTCAACATAATAGACATTCTTACCTTCACACACAAAATAAAGCCCTATCTGCCTCCTTAATGAATCACAGAAAGCAATGTTATATAAAACTCTTGAACTTCATATTAAAGCAGTACTCTTGGTATAAGATCAGAATCTTCCCACTGGTTTTCCTTTTAACTGCCTCCATATTTTCCCCACTCTAGGAATCCTGACAACTGGACAAGTGAAGTCTCATCAGACTCAGAGTATACATTTCAAATTAGAAGAGGTTATAGTAAAGTTAAGTATAACATAATACACCAACAACAATATTTCCTACAAATAAGATGGTCAGAAAATAGTACATCCAAATTCATGGTTCCCTTCTGAGTTGTCTTTATTTTTAGTGGTTGCCCATTTCCCTGGAAATGAATGAAGGTGACATTATGATATCCTCATACTGAATCTAAAGATTTAGGGCTAGAATGGAGCAGGCTGAAATTCAAATTTTCCTGAGGAGGCTGGGGGAGAGAAGATAGGGACTTGAATATCAACTGGGGCTAAGGGACCCCACTGGAGTTAGAAACTGAGAATACAGGGTTCAAGTGACCGAATTTCAGGTTCATAGATGAGCAAGCAGAAAGAGTTATCAGCTGGAACAGCGAAGTTCACTGTAGAATCAGATGATGGCCCCTTTGCTGCTCTGAGGATAGTTATAGCCCATAACAGGATAGCTTAGTTTGAAGCACCTTGAGAGACATGTGACTTCCTATGGAGGGATTTCTCCTTGCCCTGTAGTCATAAGAAGCAAGGATGGTCTCTGCAGAAAGATGTATCTCTTGACTTCATTTCTTAGAGGTGTGAGCATTACTGGTGAGACAGAGTCAAGTGGCAATGGCTCTGCTTTCATTTAGAGGAAACATGTACTATGTTTCTGTCCCACAGAGAAGTCTTTGAGCCTCTTTCACACTTTGACTTTTAAATATTATTTCCCTCCAAAAGAGATTTCTCTGTAAATAAAAAGCTATGAGTCATTCTGCTTTATTATTCTTTCCTCAGAGGGGAAATAAACAATACCCAGATAAATAAGGCTTAGAGATTGTGAGCCAAGGCTTCTATTGATTTTTCACAATATATTTATTTCTCTCTCCCTCTCAAATAAAGAAGTGATGATAGTAGTTATTTTAAAAATGATTCTCTTTTTTAATCATTTTAAATTGCTATTTCCCACTCTACTCAGATAACAATTGTTTTTGTGGCACTATTGTAACTTATGGGAAAAAGTAAGACGGAAAAAGCAGCTGAGAAAACACACTCACTCCTGGACAGCATCTCTATGGCACAAAGTAGATTTGCAGTACTTCATCTACCAAAACTTCTTCAGCTCTCAGTCTGAATTTTATATGGAGATCTGTGGTGGAAGACAGAGAATTTAAATCTGCTGAGTGTGTTATATGCAGTGGAGAAAGAATATTTGAGGGAACAGGTATTTAGATATGTCCTCACACAATTGTATGAGCCGATATTGAATTTGGTGTGTAGGTTGGGCAAGAAGGCTGAACTGGGATATAAACTGTGCTTTGCTACTTCTTATCTGTGGTGGCGTTAGTGATAAAGAACCTGCCTGCCAGTGCAGGAGACATAAGAGACGTGGTTTCGATCCTTGGGTTGGGAAGATCTCCTGAAGCTGGGCATGGCAACCCCCTCCAGTATTCTTGCCTAGAGAATCCCATGGACAGAGAAGCCTGGCAGTCCATAGGGTCACAAAGAGTTGGACACAATGAAGACACTTAGCATGCAATGTGTATAAATTTGACAAGTCACTTTCTTGATGTTTTGTTAATCCTTTAGCAAATTGTTATAATTCTTAATTTCTCTATTTCATTGTAGTGAAAATTGCTACAATCTATTTTTCTTATCATTGGACAGCCAGTCCCTCAAACTGTCCACAACACATAGTAGTCGTGTTCAGTAAATGTGTGTTTAGTAACTTTATGAAAACTGCGATCCATGTGGTCTAATCTCTGAGTGGTGTCAGAGTTAAAGAAGTGCCAAATCTTCAGTTATTTACAAAATAACTCAAGGTCTTTACATGCACTTCTTCAGCACATGCAAAATGTACAAAGTCCTCAACAATGCTTCTTAAAATGCTAATTTTCCTCCGATTAGTTTCTCTCAAAAAAAGATAGCAACTCCTGTATTTTTCCCAAATTTCTCAAGCTGAGCTTCCTAAATCCCTAATCTATTTTTTCATCTACTTTTTATTTTTCCATTTTGGACTGTAAACCCCCAGAAGTTTGTCTGACAAGACTTAGAAAGTGTGAGAGGTGAAAGAAACTGCACGTGCAAAGCCCAAATCTTCTTAGTTGTCATGACAAGAAAACTGGAAACACCTATGTAGCTTGTTATTATTGGATTTATTAACTGAATTGTTGATTGAATGGAAAAAAGGAAAGCAATCTGGTTTTATACCTTAGTAGAAGCCTCTGAATGTGAAAATCACTTGAAATAATACTCACTGTTTTGTTTTTATTTTGTGTGTGTGTGTGTGTGTGTGTGTGTGTGCGCACGCATGTGCATGCCTGCGTGCTCTGTCACTCAGTTGTGTCTGACTCTTCGCGACCCCATGAACTGTAGCCTGCTGGGCTCCTCTATCCATATAATTTTCCAGGAAAGAATACTGGAATGAGTTGCCATTTATTTAGATTTTTTTTTTTTTGCCTAATGTTTGTGTCTTGTATCTTTTATACCCAGCTATTTAGTAGGCTTTTAAAGAGAAATAGCTCAGTGTATAATATCTAGCATACTCTTTTAGACTCGATGGTTAAAAATATTTGTGGAGATGATTTAAAGTCAAGAACAAAGTTGCCTAAGAGGTGTGATATTCTGAGCCATTACCAGCTGTTAGACTGATGATATATTTTATCATATAAATTCAAGAAATTTAAGAAGGGATGCACAGTCATGAGTAATAAGAAACAAAATAGCCTGGGAAATCAGGGAAAAGAGACCTTGGGGTGTAGCGTTGAGCTGCAAGAAAGTACTGGGAGGGAACTTGCCAGAAAGAAGGCAGATAAAGAAAAAGAGGGAACTTCATCAGAGTATCAAAACTTATATTAAATTGTACAATTGTTCCAAACAATTTTCTCCTTCTCCCACTCCAGTGAGCAAATGATAATTATAATTTCCTTTCCTCCTCCATTGCCTTTTTTGTACAACTTACTTTGGCTAGTGAAATGTGACCAGAAGCAGAGTTTCTTCTTAGAGTTTCACTTCTAAGCAAAAATTTAAAAGACACAGTGGAATTTCTCTGTTGGTCTTTGCTTTTTGATAGAAACCTAGCAAGTTCCATGTGAATCCCTTGCTTCAGGTTGATCTCAGGAAAAGGATTTAATTAAAGAAAGATGTTTCCTAATAAAGTAAGAACAATGGAAAATATTCTACTTCAAGCTATAGAGTATGTGGAAAGTAAATTATTATTATTCAATAGATCCTGAAATGGAAAGTAACCAAATAAGTCAATAATTGTTCAGGCAATGATGTATTATCTTTTATCTCTGAACAACATTGAATTTTAAGAATAATCAGGAAAAATTCCTGTTTGTGAAACAGTATGGAGTTTCCTATATGCTTTTCATCTTGAGAAAACCATATTTTGTCTCTACCAAGCAGAATTTTACCAGTCTACACATCCAAATTTTTCACCAGAAATTAGAATAGTAGCTGAGACTGGGGAGCTTGCCTGGATGCAAGTAATAGGAGAGTCATTCAGTACTGTTATACGTTCAAATAACTGTCTAGACCTTATGCAGCATTTCTGCTTTTAAGTTTCTTGTGGATGTTGGAGATAATTTATGGTCCAGTAGTAGGAACCATGTCATTCAAATTAGCCCAAGTGGTCTCTGGCTGTGTCTCCATGAAGTAGAATTATTTATTTTTATGTTCTTTGTTCATCTCTGATTCTTTCAAATTGTGGTGTTGGAGAAGACTCTTGAGAGTCCCTTGGACTGCAAGGAGATCAAACCCGTCAATCCTAAAGGAAGTCAGTCCTGAATATTCATCAGAGGGACTGATGCCGAAGCTAAAGTGCCAATATTTGAGCCGCCTAATGGGATGAGCTGACTCATTGGAATAAGACTCTGATGCTGGGAAAGACTGAGGGCAGGATGAGAAGAAGGTTACAGAGAATTAGATGGTTGGATAGCATCACTGACTCAAAAAAATATGAGTTTGAGCAAACTCTGGGAAGTAGTGAAGGACAGGGAAGCCTGGCGTGCTGCAGTGCTGCGTGGGGTTGCAAAGAGTCAAACATGACACAGTGACTAAACAACAGTACATCTTAATTAATAAACCAGGAGAAATAAAGTTTCTTGGTAGCATTTAATAATAGTTACCACAATTATAATGATAATGGCTAATATATATGAAGCATTTTCCATGGGTCAATGTAGTGACTAGGATTTTTTGATTACAAGTGACAGAAACCCTAACTTAGTTACTCTAATCAAGGGAAGCTTATTGCAACATGTAATCAAAAGTGAGTAAAACAGAAAGTGTCTAGCTTTGAAAACAATTCAGACCAAAGACTGGAGGTTCACCAGCACTGTCTTTCTCCCTATTTCTGTTCTCTCTGTATAATGGCTCCATTTTTCCTACTGTAGACTTGCTTCTTCCATAGGTTGTTTGGGAATCATTCTTCCCAGCTAGTGCATTCCCAGTTCGCCTGGGATCTTCCCAATTTTAATGTTCTGGACATGGCAAAACCCTCAATCCTGGTTCGTCACCAGAGGGGAGAGAGGCTCTTTCCTCAGGCTCTAGGTCAAAGAGTACTCTAATTTGGTCTTGATTGGGTTAGGTATCCACGCTCAAGAATCAGTCGCTGTGGCTGGGGAGTGAGTTACTATGATTAAACTAGTCACTGAGGGGCACTGAGGCAAGAGAGGCAGATTGGGTAATGTGATGACATGTTACATTCTGACACTTGCCAGGGGAGAGATGTGGGAAAACCGAACATTCACTGCAATTAGTATTAGATACAATGCTGAGCACTGCGTCTAAGTTACTTCTTATCAATGACAGGAAGCTGAATCTTCAGGAGGTAGTGAGACCCACAAGTGAAATCTAAAATGTTCTCACAGATGGTTTGCTTAATTCCTTGAAGACCTAAGTTCTAGTCTTAGAGTCTTGTTTGTTTTGAATACTGTCTATGAACATTCCATGGAGAAGGAAACCCACTCCAGTATTCTTGCCTGGAAAATTCCATGGACAGAGGACTTGGCGGGCTACGGTCCCTGGGGTGGCAAAAAGTTAGTTGTACGTGACTGTGGGACTGAGCACATGAACACTCCATACCATGCTCATCCTTTTTCCTCTTGAACTTCTAGAGTACCAATTTTTGTTTTCAATTATGCTTTTGTTATTGTATGCTTCCTTGTATTAAAGATGATGTCTCCTCAAGAAGCTTCTACTCTAAGCCCTTTGAAGGCAGATGATGCAGGGTCAGTCTTTTTGAATATTCCAATTATTAATCAATTTTTCACCTAATGCTTTACGTTATGATTCTCTGGATTTTTTTAACCTTGTACAAGATTTTTTCATGTATATGTGTGTGTGTGTTTACTAAACTTAAATGTTGTTGAAATTTAGCAACTTTTAAATTTAAAACCATTTTTATTTTTAGAACTTTTCCTCCTGGGTGTTGTTGTTGTCCAGCCCCTCAGTCATGTCTGACTCTTTGTGACCCCATGGACTGCAGCACACAAGGCTACCCTATCATTCACCATCTCCCAGAGCTTGCTCAAATTCATGTCCATCGAGTCAGTGATGTCATCCAACCATCTCATCCTCTGTTGTCCTCTTCTCCTCCTGCCTTCAATCTTTCCCAGCATCAGAGTCTTTTCCAGTGAGTCAGCTCTTCACATTGGATGGCCAAAATAGTGAAACCTCAGCTTCAGTATCAGTCCTTCCAATGAATATTCAGGACTGATCTCCTTTAGGATGGACTGTTTGGATCTCCTTGCAGTCCAAGGGACTCTCAAGAGTCTTCTCCACCACCACAGTTCAAAAGCATCTTTGGTGCTCAGCATTCTTTGTAGTCCAACTCTCACATCCATATATGACTAGTGGAAAATCCACAGCTTTGACTATATGGACCTTAGTAGCCAAAGTAATGTCTCTGCTTTTTAATATGCTGTCTAGGTTGGTCACAGCTTTTCTTCCAAGAAGCAAGTGTCTTTTAATTTCATGGCTGCAGTCACCATCAGCAGTGATTTTGGAGCTCAAGGAAATAAAGTTGTCACTGTTTCCATTGTTTACCCATCTAATTGTCATGAAGTGATGAGACCAGATGCCATGATCTTTGAATCTGAATGTTAAGTTTTAAGCCATCTTTTCCATATTCCTCTTTGACTTTCATCAAGAGGCTCTTTAGTTTCTCTTGGCTTTCTGCCATACAAGTGATAACATCTGTATATCTGAGGTTATTGATATTTCTACAAACAATCTTGATTCAGCTAGTACTTCATTCAACCCACATTTCGCTTGATGTACTCTGCAAATAAGTTAACTAAGCAGGTTAAAAATATGCTGCTTTGACATACTTCTTTCCCAATTTGGAACCAGTCCATTGTTCCATGTCCAGTTCTAACTGTTGCTTCTTAACCAGCATACAGGCTTTTTAGGAGATAGGTAAGGTGATCTGGTATTCCCATTTCTTGAAGAATTTTCCAGTTTGTTGTGATCCACACAGTCAAAGTCCTTAGTGTTGTCAATGGAGAAGTAAACTGTTTTTCTGGAACTCTGGAATTCTCTTGCTTTTGTCTATGATCCAGCAAATGTTGGCAATTTGATCTCTGGTTTCTCTGCCTTTTCTAAACCCAGCTTGAATATCTTGAAGGTTTTGTTTCACGTACTGTTGAAGCCTAGCTTGGAGAATTTTCAGTATTACTTTGCTAGCATGTGAGGTGACTGCAAGTGCAGTAGTTTGAACATCTTTTGGCATTGCCTTTCTTTAGGATTGGAATGAAAACTGACCTTCTCCAGCCCTGTGGCCACTGCTAAGTTTTCCAAATTTGCTGGTGTATTGATTGCAGCAATTTAATAGCATCATCTTTAGGATTTGAAATAGTTCAACCGGAATTCCATTACCTCCACTAGCTTTGTTCATAGCGATGCTTCATAAGGCCCACTTTGCATTCCAGTATGCCTCGCTCTACGTGAGTGATCTTACCGCCATGGTTATCTGGGTCACTAAGATCTTTTTTTGCATAGTTCTTCTGTGTATCTTGCCACCTTTTCTTAACATCTTCTGCTTCTTTTAGGACCATACCATTTCTGTCCTTTATTGTGCCCATCTTTGCTTGAAATGTTCCCTTGATATCTCCAATTTTTGTGAAGAGATCTCTAGTTTTCCCCATTCTATCATTTCCTCTATTTCTTTGCGCTGATCACTTAGGAAGGCTTTCTTATCTCTCCTCCCTCTTCTTTGGAACTCTACATTCGGATGGGTATATCTTCCTTTTTCGCCTTTGCCTTTCCCTTCTCTTCTTTTCTTAGGTACCTGTAAGGCCTCCTTAGACAACCATTTTGCCTTTTTGAGTTTCTTCTTCGTGGGGATGGTTTTGATCATTGCCTCCTGTACAATGTTATGAACCTCCATCCATAGTTCTTTAGGCACTCCATCAGATCTAATCCCTTGAATCTATTTGTCACTTCCACTATATATTCATAATATTTTTAAGGGATTTGATTTAGGTCATTCCTGAATGGTTTAGTGGTTTTCTCTACTTTCTTCAATTTAAGTCTGAATTTGGTAATAAGAGTTCATGACCTGAGCCACAGTCAGCTCCTGATTTTGTTTTGCTTACTTTACAGAGTTTCTTCATCTTTGGCTACAAAAAATATGATCAATATTATTTTGGTATTGACCATCTGGTGATGTCCATCTGTAGAGTCATCTCTTGTGTTGTTGGAAGAGAGTGTTTGCTATGACCAGTGCATTCTCTTGGCAAAACTCTGTTAGCCTTTGCCCTGCTTCAGTTTGTACTTCAAGACCAAACTTGCCTGTTACTCCAGGTATCTCTTGACTTCCTACTTTTGCATTCTATTCCCCTATGATGAAATGGACATCATACACTTTGGGTGTGGTGGCCATCAAATTTTTTTTAAATGTGTTCACCAATTACAAAGAAAAGCTGATATGATTATTAAAATTAAGTCACTCTTACTTATTCTGAAGTTAATTAATGTTAGGCATAGTGTTAACTAGGGATAAAGATTGTTACTTTAGAAAGACAGTTAAATGCTATATATACACACTGAAGCAAACGATTAACCCAAGGAAATTTTCTGTGCCAAGTGTTTGCAGAAATGAGAACATTACAAGAGTATTTGTCATTTAGCAAAAGTCGTTTAGCAAAAAGCTGACTTCCAGCCTTATTACAGTTTTTTTTTAGTGTTGATGAATTATTTTAGATGAAATGTTTTGTTTTTAATTAGTCTGTTTTAAAATAGACTTGTGCAATTTAGAGATGGACTAAAAAAATACAACTTTGGGCCAGTTACTTCACTTCTTTGGTACTTAACTTTGTCCTTTGTGAAGCAGTGGTATTAAAGTTGAGCCACAGGATCCTAGAGTTTCATCTTCTTACGCTAATATATTTTGATTTTAATTTTATATCTATAATTGGATTCTATGTCTATCATAAATAGATCAAAGTCTTTTAGGGAAAATGCTAAAAAAATATTCAGTTGGCATTTTAGGCCTTGACTAAATGAAAGTCACTGATTTTTGTCAAATGTGAGTTGAACTGCAGGTGTTTTTTAGTCACTAAGTTGTGGTCTGACTCTTTTGCAACCTCATGGACTGTAGCTCACAAGGCTCCTCTGCCCATGGGATTTCCCAGGTGAGAATACTGGAGTGGGTTGCCATTTCCTTCTCTAGGTGATCTTCCTGACTCCTACATTGGATTCTTTACCACTGACTCACCAGGCAAGCCCAAATTATAGGTGAAAATGAAAGTCGCTCAGTTGTGTCTGACTCTTTGCAACCCCATGGACTATAGAGTCCATGGAATTCTCCAGGCCAGAATATTGCAGTGGGCAACCTTTCCCTTCTGCAGGGGATCTTCCCAACCCAGGGATCGAATCCAGGTCTCCTGCATTGCAGGAGGAATTTTTACCAGTTGAGCCACAAGGGAAGCCTAAATTATGGGTAGTCATTCCATTAATTCACCTAAAGTGTGAGGGTAGATTCCATATTCTCATATAGAGAATAACGTCTAAAACAGAGACCAAGTTAGTAGGATCAGATTCTTCAGATAAAGATAGCTTAGATTTTAAGGTTCCAAAGTTCATAGTTCCTGCCTATAATTAAGGATTATAGAAATACAGTTGTTCCTCAGTATCTATGGAATATTGGCTCCAGAATTCCCAAGGATACCAAAATCCTCCACACTCAAATCCCTTATATAAAATTGCAGAGTACAGCTGGATGAAGAACCTATGGCTAGGAAGGGTCAACCATAATTATTAAAGTATGAAACAGATTACTTGATTTATCATGTCAGACATTTATCCATACACAAGGTGATAACTTATCTTCTTAGTGTAGTTTTATTCCAAATTGTTCTATATCTGACACAGTTTAGAGCAATCCAGAATCTCACTATTCCTGGGAAGGTAACTCATGAAATTCAGCATCATTCTTGACATATAATTATAAAATCTATTTAGAGCCTAGTGTAGTATTAGAGCCATGATGTATACTTCAGTGTGGTTGAATCAACGTTATCTTTATCACGAGATGTCAGGCCTGCCTCTTATATTTACTGCATCTGGAAAAGAATAAAAATGGAGGCTCATATTCTGTGTGTCTAAATATTTAATGGTTATACATCAAGATGTGGTGTGCGTGTGCTTAGTCACTCAGTCATATCTGACTCTTTGTGACTTCATGGACTGTAGCCCACTAGGTTCCTCTGTCCATAGGGATTCTCCAGGCAAGAATACGGGAATGGGTTGCCATGTCTTCTTCCAGGGGATCTTTCCAACCAGGGATTGAACCTAGGTCTGCAGCATTGCAGGAGGATTCTTTACCATCTGACCCACAGGGGAAGCCCAAGAATACTGGAGTGGGTAGCGTATCCCTTCTCCAGGGGAAATTCCCCACCCAGGAATCGAATTGGGATCTCCTGGAATTGCAGGCAGACTCTTTACCAGCAAGCTACCCAGGAGGTCATACATTAAGGTAGTAAACTGTTAATTCTAATACATTCTCCTTGGTTAATACATAATAATCTGGAATGACAAGTCTGAATTTAAATCTTGGACATACCACCTGCCTTGGTCTAAAGCCACACACTTTCTCTTCCCACCCAAGCTTCTGTTTTACATTGTGAGAGACCTTATGTAGCATGAGTGAATGTCTCAGTTCAAGTTTTACCTACAACGTTGCCGCAGGTCCCCTGAATCCATCCCTTGGGGATGGGGTGTTCACAGCAGTGACTTGGATTATGCTCCAGACAACAGTGTGAAAAAGAGGCTGATGAAAGGGATTTGGAGGGTTTCAGGCTTCCTGTGGGCACATTCTCTAGGATTTCTGGGGAGGGTCTGGTTAGAGGAGGGTCATTGTGGATACAGAGGCAAATCTGGCTTGCTTCAGACTAACCCAAGGAACCCTACCAAAGGAAATAAAAAAAGAATTTATTTCAAGTTTACTGGGAAGGGTCAAGGGCACAAATTTGTTGAGTGTTGGGACCAAAGATAGGTCCTCTCTATTTCCTTGTTACTGAATCTCTGCTCCATTAGTCTTTCTTCTTGAAGACCTGCTTTTTTAGCTTTTCTGCTTCACTTGTCAGGAAATCTGGGCACAGACTGTTCTTAGCTGTGCATGTGTCAGTCTGGGCAACCAAAAGGATGCTTTTCTTTCTCATTCTAAACTTCCAGGGCAATGACTTGACTCTTCTTGAGTCACGTTGCTTGTCCTCAACCTATCTGACTGTAGACAGAGCAATTAGATACTATCATCCACAGAGAATTCCATGGCAAATAATTAAATGAAATTTTTTGAGGAAAGATATGAAAATAAAATAATGAAAAATATACTTCATATTTTTATTGCAACTAGGAGCTATTCTTACAGGAAAAATAAAGAAAGAATATTAACAGATCTTTTAAGATAATACAAAAAGGCATCCTTTACTTTATTTGGCTTTCATATCACCATCATGAAGAAAGTTCTTTTTGTATAAATATTTAAGGACTCTCAGATTTCCTAAGAGGTTCCCTTGGTTCTTTGATATTTAAATCATTCTCTTTTGAATGACCTAATCTGTCATCATTAATTTCCATTTTTTCTTTTTTGTTGTTAATTAAGCTAGCTGTATACTGCATTCTCAGTTTTCAAGGGTCTGTATATGTTTTAAGTGGTTTTTCCAAAATCATTTTCATAGATGTCATAAAAACTTGAGACTTTTGCAAAATGTGTGATTTCGCTTTGCAATAACTTTACATTGCACATTCAAACACAATGTAAATAAATGAGACACAGCTGCTGGAGCTGTACATCAGAAAATATGGAATAGATACTAAGCTGAGGAAATATGAGAAGGTAGGAGAGGATAATTGTGTAGGCAATTGGCTTGTTAACAATATTTCCATAGTTTAAAGAATTTTGTTTTGCCTTAAAGTGTCAAAACTGTTGGGAATCAGATAATTTTCAGAAACTGAGGGCCTCTGAATAACACGATAATTAAGAATGGAGTTGGTTTTTTTTTTTTTTTTTTTTACGAGGGCGAGGGATTCCTTTTGAATTAAATGTGGCTCCACTAATCATTTGCAATTGCCTTCTGGATAAGGAGCTCTTCCGCTCCAGTCTGCACTTTCTTCAAAAGTTTCAGATGAGGACAACGATATTTTTCCCATTATATAGCTAGAAAAAGTGGAAATTACCTGGTGTTGATGCTTTCCCAGAAATGGAATCTATTTGGTTGAGACGCAGTCCCTGTCCTCTAGAAGCTTCTTTTAAGGTGGGGGTTGGGGGAGGAACAGAAACATGCACAGATGTACACTTAATTATAATATACCAGGGGAGTAGCAATGACAGGGATACGCTGTGGGCAGTCAACAATTCGGCCCAGAAAAGAGGAACAAGTTATCTGGGACAGAGGAGTCAGGGAAGGCGTCTTGCTGGGCTCACACCTGAACTGATTTCTTAGTTATTCAGACTAAAGAGGATAGAGAGATGCTGGTGAGAGGAGGGGTCCAGAATGAGCCTCAGTAAGAGCAAAGGCACGAGTGATACGTAGAATTGTCACTTCTACTCTAGGTAGCTCATGTGACTGGAGTCAGAGGCAAAGGCAGGGTGCAGCAAGATTTCTTTGTGATTCTATTCCTGGGGAGATATGAATTCCAAATTCCAAATATTCATACACAATCAAAATTGCTACCCAACACCTCATGAATTATAACCTCCTACCTGACCATTTCAACATCTTGCTCATCCCCAAAACATGACTAATATAATTTCTAACATAATACACTCCCGTGTAGTTAAATAGAAACATTTGTATACATTTGTATAGACCATGATACCTTTATAGTTTTCCAAATATTCCGAGTATATATCACATCATGAACTTCTCCAAAACCTTGTTGTGACAGTGCATTAACTATTAGCTTCATTTTCAGGTTAGGAACTGTAGACTTAGAAATATTAAATGACCTTGCTAAGAACACACAGGGGTAGAGCTGAGACTGGATCCAGATCTTCCAAGTACTGGTTAAACATCTTTGCTCCTTTTTCTACAACAAGGGTCAGCAAACTTTTTCTATAAAAGCCCAGATAGCACATATCTGAGGTTTTGTGGGCCACGTGATCTCTGCCACAGCCTCTCACCTCTGCTGTTGTAGCATGAACACAGTCATAAGCAATATAAAAACAGATGAGTGTGGAAAAGCTATGGATTTAAACTGTCTTTACAAATTTGCCTGTGGGCTGGATTTGGCCCATGGTCATAGTTTGCCAACTCTTACTCTGTATCATTTTACAGAGTTTTTCTTTAATAAATTCAAAAGAATTTTGGTTTTATGAACCCAGTACTATTTGAAGTGTATTGATTCCAGTGTCTGCTATTTGGAATAATGCCCATTCTTATTAGTGTCTGAATAATGCCCATTTTATTAGTATGAGAATCTTTTGTTTGTTCTCCTCTTGGTAAAAGTCACCTACCTCTGAAACAGACAGGATTTCCCTTGCATCAGTTTTAGAGTCAATGTATACTGATGCCATCTCCTCTTTCCTTATTAGCGTCTTCAGAATCACTTTTAGCTGCCCCTGAGCACTCCATTCACCTTTTTGCTGACTGTTTCTTATTATTTGGAGGTTTCCATTCTCCCTATGGCTATTGCTGTACTGACTTCCTTGGGAAGAAAATGGCAACACAGTTCCCCAAAGCACCATTGACCCAAGACTTTCTTATGTAACAGATTTTACTGAAAAATTAGCTATAACCAGAGGGAAATGCAACATAGAAAAGTAATTATTTTCAGAGAACAAGTGAGAAGTACAAAGGCCATCCCTCATTAGGTTGAGGGTGCAACTCCACAGCTCATCTCTCATCTTCCTTGTCATAATGCCTTCCCTCTCTTCTTCTAGATGGGTCCCTCACCCATCCTTTGTGATATAAATTATAATGTAGGGAAATTCTACCTTTCCTTTAGTAAAACCACTCAAAACATATATTTCACTTTCACATTTTGAAAGCCTCCAAAACGAGAGTTTTCCATTCCATTATTGAGCTTAGCATTGTACTGACCAAAGATATGGGAAAGAAAAAGTCAAAACTTGGTTAGCCACATTTATTGAATTTATATGTGAATCTGTCTAACGTTGGCCACCTGATGCAAAGAACTGACTCCTTGGAAAGGACCCTGATGCTGGGAAAGATCGAAGGCAGGAGGAGAAGGGGACGACAGAGGATGAGATGGTTGGATGGCATCACCGACTTGATGGACATGAATTTGAGCAAGCTCCAGGAATTGGTGATGGACAGGGAAGACTGGCATGCTGCAGTCCATGGGACCGCAAAGAGTCAGACCCGACTGAGTGACTGAATTGAACTGATCTAACATTTATTTTAACCTTTCATGATAATAGTTACAATGTCACACTTGTTTTGTCTTAGCAGAGTTCAAAAGTAAACTGATCTGTTTATTCTCTCTGGAGTTTTGTAGAATAGTCATCTGCCCCTAGCTGAACTGTTAGGGGAATGACATCATTCCTTCTATGTGTCCTGGCAGCATTGAAAATAATCTAGTAGCAGCCCAGTTGTCCTCACCAGTGCCTTGTGCAGTTTTCTTATGTTCACCAACACAGTCCAAGGTCATTGCCATATCTCCAACAAACTACTTATTGTTCAAAACGTTTCCGTTACATTTCCCCAATTCAAAAAGAAAAGTCAAAATAATAATCAAAATAGTAATCATGTGTCCTAGGAGAAAGTAGGTGGGGGAGATTGCAATGGAATGTTTCGATTGTTGCCTTGTGCTGAGGAGGTTTGATACAAGATTAATCATCTTCTGTTTAGCTTCATCCTTCCTTGGGCTAAGTGCCTGCTGGGTGCTGGAGAGTGAGAGAGACTAGGGAGCAAAAGAAACTGGGATGTTTGAACGCAGATTTCTTCTTGCTACTTTTTCATTTATTTATGGAATGGCACCCAGCACTTTAAATAGGATCTTTAATCAGACTGACTCAAAGTTCTTCCCAGGTAATACCTGCATTATCCTTATTGATAAATAGAAGAAGAGAAAGACAGAGTTAACTCATTTGCCTAAGGTAATAGAAATGGCAAAAGACCTGAAAACCATCCTCAGAGAATCCCAACTCTCTGCACAACCTCAAATTGAGGGGTGTTTATGTCAGATACAATGGAGATCAGAGTTGTAAGACTGGTTCCTGCTAGTTCACTGTGTAAACTAGGGCACTGTACTGATATTTTCTGGCTTTGGTTTTCCTTATTTTGAAAGTTGTCTTGGGGACTATGTTTTCTCTTGTATTCATGGTAGCAATAAATTTGTGTCATGGTTTCAGAAATGTAAAACTCTTAACTTTTTAAAAAATATCTATTTCAGTGTATATTTTTAAAAATATTTATTTTTTGGCTTCACTGGGTCTTTGTTGCTACGTGCAGGCTTTCTCTAGTTGCAGTGTGAGGGGGCTGCTTTTCCTTACAGCACACCAGCATCTCATTTAGTTGCTTTTCTTGCTACGTAGCCTGTGATGGTTAGTTTTTTAGAGGAGAGTTTAACATCAATTAACACATGATTATTTGTTTTTCCTTTTCTTTTTCATTACACATATAAAGCTCAGTTCATTTTTATTGAGTATCTGGTGATTGTTTACCTTACTTTAAATTCTGCTTCCTGGAAATCATTTGACTCTTTGCACTTTTTCTTTGGCATTAGTTTGAAGAGGCTGATTTTTTTTTTTTTTTTTTTGGTAAAGTTCCTCAACAGCATGTTTTGTAACAAGGCAACATTTTTTTTGTTTTCCTCAAGAGGCCACATCTTTTTTTCTCATGGACTTCCATGCTGTTCTGCTATAATTGGTTTGAGAGTCAGTAATTAACATTAATAAAAAAAATCCTTTAAAATATTGACCCAGACTAGATATTACTTTTTATTTTTTTAAAAATAACATGTGCTGGAAATTGAAAGCCACTTTGTTGCTACAGCACCTATTCACATACCAGACCTTAATACGTCTGCATAATTTCATTCTTTCTGGTTAAAGTAACAAATTTCTCAACATAGTATCAACTCACAGAGTTGATAACTTAGTATAAGTTGTAGCTTAGTGCTCTTCAGTCTGACCCACAACAGACTCAGCATCCACAAATCAGTACACTGAGCTGGTAGTGCATGAGGATCAGAGAGGAGTGTGATTTTAAAGTCAGTATCAAAAACCATAGCACATAAGCTCACATCCAAGTGTACATTTCTCTTCATTCTCCACATGAATTGATGCACTCAATACTCATATTTTGAAGGGAATTGAAATTCGTGGAACAAAAGGGCTATTAATGCTATACAAATCACACTGATGTTGCAATAGACAGTTCCTACAACTCCATCTGGAGCTCATAAAAATCCAGAAGGCTTGTGTTCTCTCTGAGACCAAAATATGAGCAGATGTATGCTGACCTCTTTCAAAGGGAAAAGAAGAAGTGCTTCAAAACGAAAAGGATATAAATCAGCTTTCACACACATACTCCCCATGGTTCAGTGAGAACTGAGTTTGAGATCGAATTGAATAGCATATTCCAGAATTGGATTCAATTAAAATTCATAGCAGTGGCAGAATAGGTAAGCATAACTTTCTCCCCCTAGTCAAATGTGATAGAACCACAATAATCACAGTAAGGTGGTCAAGCCCAACTGTCACATGGAAAAGCTCAGGGAGATCAGTTTGGCCTACAAAGAAATAGGCTTTGAAGTACTAGGTACCTCTCACTCCAAACCGTCTCGATTTAGTTAAAGAAAATTCTAGTGGTTTAAAATCATGTTAAAGATCAATTGTCATTTAAAAAGTATTATCTTGTTGTGATGTCAAACAAATATCAAGTCAGATCTATACTGTGCATTAAAAGCAATAATTGAGTGGTGAGTTTTTGATGTGTTGACCTCAAAAGCAGCAGTAACATCCAGGGAAATTAAATCCATGACTCTACAATTCTTATTATGTTCTACCTTTAGGGGGCTTGTGTGTCCTTAGATTTCATGTGGATTTCACTGGACAATTAAAGAAGGAAGATTCAAGAACCTCAACTGAGGAGTGGAAGAAATCAATAACTACGGAGAAAATGAGGAGTGTGGGAGTGTGGAGAGGCTTAGTAGACAGGTCTCAGGAATGTTTTTCTAAAAAGGGAGCCTGGAAGACTCACAAGAGAGTGTCCTCTTTTTGGTAGATGAGTAGGGTTTCTGTTTGCTGAGTTACTTTTACTTTTTAAAATTATTGCTTAAAGCCTTACTTGTGTTACATTAATCATTAATTAAATAATTATTCGGTGAATTTATTTTATTGTTAATGATCAGTGATTATCCATCTTAATATGTTTATGCAAGGAGGAATAATTCTTACTACTTATATTAAAATGTGGCCAAGAGAGTGATCACATAGTAACAAAAATGTGATGTGAGCTGTGATAACCCCCAGCTGCTCTTCCTCTGACCATCTGCTCGTCTTACTACTGAACATTTACTACAAATATTTCATCTCCCCAGAAGTAAAAACACTTATAATATATGTAATAAACATGCATCTGGAAAAGACAGGATAGAAAGATCACCTAGGGTCCTTAGGCGTGGTTTATCCCAGTGTTTCACTTTATAAAAGAGGAAGCTGAGGCACATGGAGGTCATGTGGTGTCAGATAGGACATTTCACTGTGATTCTAGTACCAGGACTCATTTCTAGGTTTTTCTGCCATATTGAATATTTACCAACTTTCAAGTAATTTGGGGCTTCTCTTGCTGGTAAAGAATCCACCTGCAATGTGGGAGACTTGGGTTTGATCCTTCAGTTGGGAAGATCCCCTGGAGAAGGGAAAGGCTACTCCCTCCAGTATTCTGACCTGGAGAATTCCGTGGACTATGTCATCCATGGGGTCGCAGAGAGTCAGACACGACTGAATGACTTTCACTTCACTTCTCTTCAAGTAATTTGACTTCGATTCCCTTTCAGTGCAGTCATGGTTTTGATTTGAGGATCATTTCTCGAGACCCATCAAAGAGGTTATTTATTCATGTTTCTGGTTATTGCTGAAAACAAACATGATTATTTCAAGAAGCAGCAATGAGAGTGGGTTGCCACTTTCATCAAGAGGCTTTTTAGTTCCTCTTCACTTTGTGCCATAAGGGTGGTGTCACTTGCATATCTGAGGTTATTGATATTTCTCCCAGCAATCTTGATTCCAGCTTGTGCTTCCTCCAGGCCAGCGTTTCTCATGATGTACTCTGCATATGAGTTAAATAAACAGGGTGACAATATACAGCCTTGACATACTCCTTTTCTGATTTGGAACCAGTCTGTTGTTCTGTGTCCAGTTCTAACTGTTGCTTCTTGACCTGCATACAGATTTCTCAGGAAGCAGGTCAGGTGGTCTGGTATTCCCATCTCCTTCAGAATTTTCCACAGTTTATTGTGATCCACACAGTCAAAGGCTTTGGCATAGTCAATAAAGAAGAAGTAAATGTTTGTCTGGAACTCTTGTGCTTTTTTGATGATCCAGCGGATGTTGGCAATTTGATCTCTGGTTCCTCTGCCTTTTCTAAGTCCAGCTTGAACATCTGGAAGTTCATGGTTCACATACTGTTGAAGCCTGCCTTGGGGAATTTTGAGCATTGCTTTGCTAGTGTGTGAGATGAGTGCAATTGTGCAGTAGTTTGAGCATTCTTTGGCATTGCCTTTTTTTGGGGTTGGAATGAAAACTGACCTTTTCCCATCCTGTGGCCACTGCTCAGAGGCCAGTGGCAATATTATTTTGTGAGGAAGTGGATTATAGTAAGAAATCTTGTCTAAAATGCTGGAGATGCAACTCTGCCATTCTTGTCTTGTGTGACCTTCAACAAACTTCCTTTGTCCTTCCTGGGATTTATCCTTCAGGTTTGTCCTTTGGATTTATCATCTATGTAATCCTCTTTATGTTTTCTTCTTGTTCTAACCATTTGGAAATTTAGAGGCTGTTTTCCCACAGGACAAGTGTTATATGAAAGCAGACTAGTTAACTCATCTGAGGATAACAGTGTAGGCTCCACATTCCAAGTGAACACCCTTCTCTTGTTTTTATGGTGAGTCCTTTCCAAGCGGCAAAGCAGGCAGGACTGCCTCCAAGCCAGCTCATCACTGGCAAGAAATCATTATAGTGCCTGGTGTTACTCCTACTCCTTTCCTTTGATTCCTGACTTCTCAATTCTCAGTCAAAAGGGACAGAGGTTGCCCATTGGCCTATTTGGGTAGAGAAGATGTGGGGAGGATGGGGAAAGGTGACAGGAGGAGAAAGGGTCATCTGAGCTGTCTCCAGGGCTCTGCACAGCCTGAATTGATTATCTTGTGTTCCTATAAGGGCATCTCTCCTTTAAAAAAGCTGGATGAAACAAAGAGCTTACTCCACAGTTAGGAAGAGTGAATGCAATGCTGCTCCATGGAATAAAAGATGATTGTCATCATCTTGAAAACCATCACTCATCACCAGGTCTCATGAGCAAAGACAAAAACAGCTCCCGCTTCAATACCTTGCATTCTGTCTTGGCATTCCCTCTCTGATTTTTTCCTCTGTTAATCATTCTGTACATTTTAAATAAGTTTCACAATTTTAAGTATTAAAGCAAGAAACCACGCTATACAATTTGCTTAGGGTGTCAGAGATATCAACACTGTAGAAATTGGTGGGGGATGTTGAGGTGGGTTTGGAGGGGGAGTTTCCTGAAGTTGGAAGAGGAAGGGAAAGGAGTAAACAAGCACACTGATCAGGGGCCAAGATAACCGCCTTTTAGGTCACAAGAATCTTCCTCTCCTAGTTTCCAGAAGGATATAGTCCAGAGGAAGCCATTAGAGTGCATTATTTTGGCCTTTTTAGGAATAAATCATCTGGTTCCAGTATGATTCACGTCAGAAATCAAAACCACAGAACCTCAGTTCACTTCAGTTGCTCAGTCGTGTCCTACTCTTCGCAACCCCATGGACCACAGCAGTCCAGGCCTCCCTGTCCATCACCAACCCCTGGAGTCCACCCAAACCCATGTTCATTGAGTCAGTGATTCCATCCAACCATCTCATCCTCTGTCATCCCCTCTCCTCCTGCCCTCAATCTTTCCCAGCATCAGGGTCTTTTCAAATGAGTTAGTTCTTCTCATCAGGTGGCCAAAGTACCAGAGTTTCAGCTTCAGCATCAGTCCCTCCAATGAATGTTCAGGACTGAGTTCCTTTAGGATGGACGGGTTGGATCTTCTTGCAGTCCAAGGGACTCTCAAGAGTCTTCTCCAACACCATAGTTCAAAAACATCAGTTCTTCTGTGCTCAGCTTTCTTTGTAGTCCAACCCTCACATCCATACATGTCCACTGGAAAAACCATAGCCTTGACTAGATGGACCTTTACTGACAAAGTAATGTCTCTGCTTTTCAATATGCTGTCTAGGTTAGTCAAAACTTTCCTTCCAAGGAGTAAGACTCTTAATTTCATGGCTGCAATCACCATCTGCAGTAATTTTGGAGCCCAGAAAAATAGTGTCAGCCTCTGTTTCCACTGTTTCCCCATCTATTTGCCATGAAGTGATGGGACCAGAGGCCATGATTTCAGTTTTCTGAATGATGAGCTTTAAGCCAACTTTTTCACTCCCCTCTTTCACTTTCATCAAGAGGCTCTTTAGTTCTTCTTCACTTTCTGCCATGAGGGTGGTGTCATCTGCATATCGGAGGTTATTGATATTTCTTCCTGCAAACTTGATTCCAGCCTGTGCGTCCTCCAGCCCAACGTTTCTCATGATGTACTCTGCATATAAGTTAAATAAACCTCAGACTTCTAATCAATGCAGGTTGTGAGAATGAAACTGTGTTCTATTTCCCTCTCCTCAGCATCTATCATTGGATGGATACTCAAAGCATGGAAGAAGCTCAGTGTTGGATGAATAGACCCATACAAATCCCAACATTGAGCATTTCAAGAAAAGGCAAAGTCAACAAAATAAAGAATATGGAGACATATGCAAAAGATCTTCCTTCCTCAACCCATCCATACACATATATAACACACCAAAAAGTCAACCAAAATTTAATGTAGTTTGTACTCTGCTGAAAGGACTTAGTGATTTGCCCTGAATTTCAACTAGTTTGCAAAATTTCCAGACCTAACGTTGCCTTCCTCTTGTTTGAAACAGCAAGAGGTGGAAATTTCCATGCATGTGTGCCCCCCACCAGCAGATGGCGATGTTTCTCAGTTTTACACCAAGACTAATGGGCCAGAGGCCATTAGTGAGACAGGGTGTGTTTATCAGATGGCTGTTAAATCAGCTCAAAATTTGTAAAAGTAGGGCAGATCACCCCTTATTTATTTATTTTTACTTAGAGTTGATGAATTCAGTAAAATTCCATGATGGGCAAATGATCACTGTGTGTTTGTGTTGGGGATAAGACCAGAGGAGGGCTTGAATATCTGAATCTGTGATGGTTGTGTAGCTCGATTTTATCTCCCTCAGTTGCTTTTTAAAATGAGATTCCTTTTGTGCTGCCTTCTAGCAACCTGGATTTAGACGATGTGGGACCAAAGGGCGGCTGACAGCAGCTTGTTCATCCCTTTTCCGTTTCTTTAGAAGTGGGCTCCTCCCCCAGCATCAGCCACGTTGGCCCTGGCTCCCGGCATGGGGTCAGAAGCTGTGTGGGGCTGGGTCCAGGACGCAGAGCAAGGCTGCGGGGGTGAGGATGGGACGGCGGGCGACCGGGCGGCCGGTGCTGGGTGGCACCCTCCGCTGCACAGGAGAACTGGAGGTGGGCTTCCCCTGCCCTGCCTAACACAGCAGATACAGCATTGAGAGCCAGGCTGTGCCTGAAGAGACAGGTCTGTTTTAGGCAGAGTGAGGGAAATTTGCAGACTGCTGCTGCTGCTGCTAAGTCGCTTCAGTCGTGTCTGACTCTGTGCGACCCCATAGACAGCAGCCCACCAGGCTCCCGCGTCCCTGGGATTCTCTAGGTAAGAACACTGGAGTGGGTTGCCATTTCCTTCTCCAAGGCATGAAGGTGAAAAGAGAGAGTGAAGTCACTTAGTCGTGTCCGACTCTTAGCGACCCCGTAGACTGCAGCCTACCAGGCTCCTCCGTCCATGGAATTTTCCAGGCAAGAGGACTGGAGTGGGGTGCCATTGCCTTCTCCGATTTGCGGAGTAAATTGGTTTTGAAATACTGCCCGTTCTGTGTGCTGTCCCATTAAGGGAAATGGTACCCCTTGGGATCCAGAGGTTTTTCTTTCTTTTCCTTTTTTTTTTTTTTTTTTTAGGTCTGGAGGTACCATTATCCCATTGTATGATATTAAACTTGTTTTTTTCATCTGTAATATGAACTTCTTGAAGAATAATCTCCAACCATATCTAACTTGTATTCTTCTAAACTAGCAGTGCTGGCTGTACAGGGGAATTTTTTAGATGTCAAGGCTCTACTCTCAGCCAGCTAAATCAGAATTTCTATGGATGGGGCCTCAGCATGAATCTGTTTGAGGAGCTATCCAAGTGATTCTATTGGAAAGCCAAGTGTTGAGAACTGTCACTCTAACCAGGGATTCTCAAAGGAAAGTCCCAGGACCCTCAGCTTCACCTAAAAACTTATAAGAAATGAAAATGATTAGAACCAGAAACTCTAAAGATTCATGTTTTAACAATTTCTCCAAGTGACTGTGATACAAGCTGAAGTTGGAAACTTATTGTTGCTTTTGGGAGGATGGGGTTTCCCCACATTTTTGCAGTTAGGTGGTACCAGTGACTACTTTGGGAGTTGGCTGTGAACACAGATGTTCTGTATCATTTCCTAGCCTAAGGTTTTTATTGCTGGCACTTGACCTTTCATTTTCTCAACCCCCTAAGTTATGTGATTCCAATAGCCAGGATGCAGCCATGGGTCCCCCTGTTAGCTGGGACTCCTGTGTTGCTAGGTAAGTGCCTTGTGAATAAGAAAAAAGATAATAGAAACTTTAGTATATTAACTGATTGAAATTTTGTAGCTGTTTACTGCCTTATACTCTGTCCTTTCTGATTAATACAATTATTCATGCTGTAGTTCCAACTGTTTGGTTGGGTTGTTGCTGATAGGAAGAGAAAGGGTTACCTATCTCCTATGCTACGCTTTAGTTACATTGAACATAATTATTGGACTGTGGGAAAGGTGTACAACTTAGGGGGTGCAGGAAGGCCTGGCATCTGGAGAGAAAGTTGGAGCAGATCGTGAGAAAGAGGTGGAATGGACCCCCATTCCTAGAATTTTCACACTTAAACTTTATCAGTTTCACATTTCTGCTGAGAGGATATACTCTAGATCTAAAATTTTATGGTTTGATATCTGGGTCAGATTCATACATTCCAGAAAAAGGTATAACATTGAAGAAAAATAATTCAACCTCATATTCTGAGGTATCCAAATAATCTATTTTTGGTATTATAGTGTCCAAATATTGGGCTCTGTGTTTGCAACCTTAAAATTTGTTTTTTTCTTGAAACTCTGAATAGTCATGGTAAAATTAGGAATTTGGTATTGTTTTTCATCCATTGTAAGAGCCCAAATCTAGAAGGGCAATCTCCTTATCTTAAGCACTTTCGTAGCAGATTATTTTGTCCCTCAATGGCAAAAACTATAAAAAGTTGTGTTCTTTCACTGAGGCAAGTGTCTCTGGGATTGGTCTTTGTATTAGTCTGCTTGGGTATTTATAACAAAATACCAAAGATGGGATAACTTAATAACAGAATCTGTTTCCTGATAGTTCTGGAAACTAAAGGTCCAAGAACAAGATGATGGCAAAGTTGGTTTCTTCTGAGGCCTCTCTCCTTGGCTCACTGATACTTGCCTTCTCTTTGTGTGTACATTCTTGGTTTTTCTTCCTCATCCTCTTATAAGGCAGTATTACAATCCCACCCTTACAACCTCATTTAACCTTAATTACAGTCCTCTCTGTATTCAAGGAGTGACTGGTTCCAGGGACCCTGTGTATACCAGTACCTAAAGATAGCCAAGTTCCTTGTATAAAATGGTAATACAGTCAGCCTTCTATATCTGAGAGTTCAACATCTGTGAAAATGGAAAGCCAGTTGTATTTGTTTAGATGCCCTATCTTCAAACATAGTCACATGGAGAGTTAGTATTTAAACATGAAGTTTGAGGACATACAATTCAGTTCATAACAATTTTTCCCCTCAATGCTTCTTTTTTTCACATACTTATATCTATTACCCTATAAAGGTTGCTTCACAGACCTGGTTATATCCAATACCTAATTCATTATCTCTTAACAGAAAATTTCTCAGACCTTTGTCATTTTTACATCGACCTTTTCTTGATCATCATTTTTCCTAATTGCCAACAGATTGTTGTCATCAAAATCATCATCACCATCATTAATATTTTCATCATAACCAACACTTACTGATACTTTCCTGTGTTGCTAGAGCCTGAGCTAAGTTACAGTGATCAAAACATTGTACATTTGATCATTCCCCATCAGTTTGCTCATCTTTTCTGACTTGTACTTTCTATCATCATATTTGTATATACCTCTGACATGGAAGTACAGCTTTGGTCAAGAAAATGTGCCTCTGATCCTTTATGTATATCTTGCTCCTTCCTATCTTTGTCCATTTACTCATATTACAATGTCTTTATTTGCCCCATTAAGATATGACCCTTGGTACTTTGTTTTAAACAATAAATGCTCAACTCTCTTTCCTCTAGGGAGCTCTCTCTGACTTAATCCATCATTTAGTTAGGAGGGCTCAACAAAACCTGCTATTATGTCTGTGTAAGATTTTTCCCTCTGGAGTCACGTTGAAGATCTCCCCAGAGCTGATCTGATTGGGTCATTAAGATGAATGAAATAACCAGATTGACTATTCAGTGGGCTGTTATTCAGTCATCCTAATGAGAGTTTTAGATCGACCCTAAGGCATGCCAAATCTTTATTTGATGATTGACCGAGAAGCAATCAATGTCTGCTTTGCTGTACATGAGTTCTCTGCTCCATTCAGCCGTCTCATTCCAAGAAGCCCTCTAAACACGAGCTCTGCGTGTGTGTGTACACTTGCACATGCAGCCCGCCACACACACACACACACACACACACACACAGCTGCAGAGCAGCTGGTAGAGTGAATTCACATCCTGTACTTTACTAGCTATACGATCATTCCATGTAACTTCTCTGAGCATGAATTCCCTAAGAAACCTACGCAAAATGACAAATCTGATCATTTCTGATATTTGTAAATTGGAGGTGTACACAACTATAAGGCTGCCTTTTGTATTCATTTAAAGATCTGTCTCAAACTCTGCTCCTATTTTAAATGCCTTCCCATGATTTCTGTATGTCAAAATTCTACCCTCTTCAGTTCTCTCTGAAGATTTTCTTGGCTCCTCCATTGCTGACTGTGTATTATCTTTTCCAATTCACCAGGCTAACACTATTGTCTTATCCCATTTGTGAATATTGGAAATGTTCCGACAGAGGAGGACTTTATATATGGTCACAGTCCTGACCCTTCATTATTCAAAAGAGAAAACCAGGACACAGACTGATCAATGATTTGTCCAGGGATATAGGCCAGACAATCTTAAGCAGTGAAACTTTCCTTGGACCCAGGAATTCAGTGCTAGCTACTGCCTTTCCCATAAACTTCATGAGATTTGTGATGAGAGACGTGATGGGAAGTTTTCACTGAAGCCGTGGGTTGTTAAAGAATATTTATTGCTGTTTGATTTTTTTGTAGGAGAGGGAATAAATTGCGACTCTCTCTTTCCCTCCACAGGTTCAGGAACCAATTGAGAATGAGACGAGAGTCAGAGAGATGGATATCATTGGTAAGGCTAGACTGAAGAATGCAGGGCAGACTTGTGGTTGAACCAGTGCATCTTAGCAGCTTTCCTCATCCTTTGATCCTGGTATTACTCCCAGGACTGCCCACCCACCCCACCTCCAACACGCAGTTGTTCTCTGTAACAGAGAGTGTGTGCAAAGAAAATGCTCTTGTGCGGCAGCCCTGCCTTGCCTCTGCGAGTCCTGGCAGTAGAGACAGTAAGAGAACTCCCTGCGAGAAGGCAGACTTGAGCCACTGTCTGGTGGAGTTCACCCCATGGAGGGCAGGAGCGCAACAAACATTCATGGGGTGTGCAGGCTGGCTTGTGAGAGATCCAGGAGTCTGCTCTACTCAGTCCCTTGTTGCTAACCTCACAAGTAACTCCTTAAACCCTTGTCAAGGACTTACTGATGTGGGATTCCTAGGCATAGTAAAGTCTAGTGTAGTGTAGGGTGCTGTAGTATAGCATCCTATAGTATAGTGTAGTATAGCATAGTATGGTGTGGTTCACTATAGTGTAGCTTAGTACAGTGGGGAAGTTGCTAATATCTGGACTAAGTGGGAAACACGAGGGGAGGGGCGGTGGAGCATGGTTCTGTCTTCTATACTGCATAGAAGGCTACCTTTGCGCCTGCGTGTGTGTCATTCTCTGTCTGCAATTTTGGGGTCCAGGAATTTACCAGGGTCAGAAAATAATCTTGGTTCTTCCACAGATGTTTAACAATACTCTGCTCAGACTCAGAATTCAGGCTTTAATGTCAATTTGTCTCTTTATTTGATACTGAGGACTTTACAAAATATTTCATTTTTTCCAGGCTATTATAGATAAGCAAGGCTTCCCAGGTGTGTTAGTGATAACAAACCTTCCTGCCAGTGCAGGAGATGTGGGTTTGATCCCTGGGCCAGGAGATCCCCTGCAGGAGGGCATGGCAACCCACGCTAGTATTCTTGCCTGGAGAACCTCATGGATGGAGGAGCCATAGGGTTTACAAAAAGTCGGACAAGACTGAAGTGGCTTAGCATGTACACATGCATAGAGAAGGAAATTTATACTTCCTGGAGGACATTGACTGATTCCATTGCCCACTTATTATAACCTAAATAATTTAAATGGAAGGTCCAGTTGGAAAGGTCACCATGGTTTCCAGGCCCTGTAACAATTTTTTCCCTAAACATCTATAGGGCTCCTAGTCCAGAGTCATTGTTTTGTAAAACCATTGTTAATGCTGCAAAACCATTTCCTACTTAATACTGCCTTCCTTGGGGAAGCATATGGCTTTATGCATAAAAAAAAGTCACAGAATGAGAATTACAGAAACCCTAGCTCACCCTGGCAACAGTATTTGTTGGTTCAGTCACCGGCATAGAATTTTGACTCTTTGATATTGAAGGCTATCAGGAAGATATCTAGCAACTAGCATGGGTTATTCTTGTCCTTACTGTACTTTTGCATAGCTGAGACCAGCATTTTGGGGCAACATTAGCTAGGGGAAAGAGCAGTGTACTGTGAGGAGGTGTGGTCAGGAGGTTCACATTCTAGAATAGCTCCACCATGGTCAACCTCCCTAGGCAAGCCACTTCATCTCTGGACTCTGTTAGATTATCTTCAAAGTCTCTTCTAACACTGAGTTCTGTGGATCTGATGCCTCTGACCTTGGAGACATGGCAATATACAAAAGAAACACATGTATGTACATATGAACACTGAAAGCAACCCTGTTTACTAATGGGATGGTGCAAAGACAGCTTAAGCCTAAGGAGACCACAGCTGAGGCGATCACAGTCCTGGATTATTCTAGATTTCTACAGTAAATATTTCTGTCCATTCCACCTTGCCTTTCAGATGCTAATTAATTTACATTTTTCTGCAGTCTTTAGGCTCATTGCAATACAGGAGCTAACATGCATGGGAGGTAGGTCAACTAGCCTAACGATTCTCAGGAAAGGAACATCTCACACAGAAAAGTAGAAACTGGAGTTAGGAGATCCTAGTTCCACATCTGTCACTAACTGTGTGTTTTTATTGCTTAGGAAAGACATAAATAGTAGCTATTTTTCCATACTCTAGTGACCTATATCTGCCTTATGCTAATTATTTCATATCAAAAGACTGAACTGCTGAATGAGCCACAGCATTTAAATAAACCCTGTTATTGTGCTTTTAACTTTGTCAGGCTCAGTGAGGTTAAGTGTGCTTTGCTTGATATCAAACTTGTAATCCAATGACAGTCAAGTTCTAATCTAGTTCTCTGCCCAGTGTGCAAGTTAGATCTTTTTATGATATTGTCCATGTTGTCCATCTATCCATTCATCTATATATATATATATGTATCTATGTACCTATATATATTTATAGCTATTTATCTTGTTGCATTGGGTATTTTCTGAACCATCTGTATTGCTGTTATTTACTGAATGTCCACTGTGTGCCAGACCATACTAGCATTCTACCTGTATTTCTTAAGAGAATTATTTTACTACTCACTAATAGCATAGCTCCGATTCGAACAACTATAATCTAAATATGCTAGGTAAATCATTAAATCATAAGTCTTAAATAAAAAAATATCAAAAAACCATAGTCTAAATATACATACTCTTATCACTGTAGCACAGGTCATTCATTCATTCATTCATTCAACAGGTGTTTATTAAGCACTTAGGTGGTAGGTGTTGTGGGTCCACTGGTTAAGAGAAAGAAAGAAAGAAAGAAGTCAAGCATGTTCTCAAGTTCAGTGTTATCAAGGCCTTCTTTTTTGGAAATCCTTTTACTGGCAATTCTAAACAAAGTTCCGCAATGGCTGTAGGAGACCTTGCGGTTGCAGTTATACTTTTAGAGTATTTCAAGTGTGAGACTTAGGAAACTACATGAATGTACAGAGGTTTATTTGTGACTTTTCTACTAATTTTTGCTGGAAAGCTATGTGATTTGTATAGAAGCATGAAAAGCTCAGATATTTGCATTTTATGAAGATTCCATCTTACAAGAACGTAGGATTGTGTCCCCACGACCACAAATCATTTCATTGGTCAGTGAAATGGTAGACATTTTATTAACCACAAAAAATATACTCTGTATACCTTCTCATCCCCCACATTTTGAAAAGTATTCTATTATGGAAGTTTATAACACATTCCAAAATGCACAGAAATAGTATAATGAATATTCTTGCATATATCACTTTGGTTCAAAATGTATAGACTCATGGACAATCTTGTTTCATCTGTGTCTTGACTTATTTCTTCCAGAAATCATATTATCTCTTATGTAAATATTTTATTATTCATCTCTAAGATAAAATAACTTTCAGAAAATATAACCACACTATTATTATCATATATAAAAGAAGTTAAAAATAAGTAGTCCCATTTCTAATAATTTCATAATATCATTTTTCCCCAGTTTATTTCTTTGAATTAGATTTATATAAGGTCCATGCATTGTTATTGGACTTCCTTGATAGCTCTGTTGGTAAGGAATCTGCCTGCAATGCAGGGGACCCCAGTTCAATTCCTGGGTCAGGAAGATCCCCTGGAGAAGGAAAGACTGCCCACTCTAGTGTTCTGGCCTGGTGAATTCCATGGACTATACAGTCTCAAAAAGTCCAACACAACTGAGTGACTTTCACTTTCACTTTTTCAAGGTTCATGCATTGTTATTGATAGCTATATCTCATGAGCTCCCTTTTAGTTTATAAGTTCTTTTTCTATTTCCTTTGCATATCATTTGCAGGAGAAATTTGGTCATTTGCTTTGTAGAACTTTCCACAGTCAAGATTTTGCTGATTGTAACACTGTGATGTCATTTAACATCTTCCTCTTCTTGTTTTTTCTGGAAATTGGTAGATGTGAAGGAGATTTGACCAGATTCAATTTTTTGTTTTTTCGCAAATAACCTCATAGATGGTGATTTTTTTCTTCCATCAGAAAACATTTATTGTTTGGCTGTCTCTTTTTATGATGTCAGCAATCATCTTGATTCATTAATTCACTGGGGCTTTCACAATAATAATGTTCTATATTTTCTTTTCATTTACTATCTAGGATACTTCTAAAAGGAGGAACTTCTCTTTTAACTGTTTGGTAGCCCAGTGATTCAGTGTGTATAAGAAAGTCAGGACAGATGTTTAACTCTTTCTCTTTACTGACCAGTTTTCAAAGTGATTCAAACTACTGTCATTTTCTAATGGATTCTAATTAGCTTTTTAGAAAAGCATATCTTTTTGAGCTTATATAGATATACACATGCAGACATATACATTTCTATAATTTAATATTTGTGTCGACTCTTTCTCATATAAATTAAATCATAGTTTTCCTCCCCTTTATTCTTTACTTACAATATTACCTAGATATCACTACATAGTAGAACACAGAGATAATTATCATTTCTTTTCGCAGCAACAATTACTCCATCATGTGACTGGATGTTTCAGAGTTTATTCAACCAATCTCCTACTGGTAGACAGTTGCCTTGGATATAGTGTCTAGTTTCTTTTTATTACAAATAGACTAGAAAATTGGAATTGCTAGGTCAAAAGGTTAATGTATATTTTGGCAAAATCTGTCCTGGTTTTGCTATTTTTCCTTCCCACCAAAAGTATAGGAGAGTGCTTGTTTTCCCAGAGCCTCCCCTACATGATGATGTCAACTGTGGTATTTTGTTAATCTAATATATAAGAAGTGATGTCGTGTATTTTCAATTTGCATTTCTCTTACTGTGAGCAACTTTTTATATAGCTAAGGACCCCCTGAATTTCTGTTAGTTTGGCTATATGTTCACTTCTACAGTCCATTTATACTGTAGGGTTGTTGGACTTTACAACTTATTAATATATCAAGGACTTTAATTATTTTTCTGCTATATTAGTTGTAGCTATATTTCCCCAGTTCATCATTTATCATTTTGCTTTTACACTGCCCTCATTTCAACTCATTAGTTTCAGCAACTATCTCACTTCCTATGCATGACCAAAACTATTTTATTTAGTTTCCAAGACCAAAATTATAATAATCACAACAATAGAGTATATTATTACAAAAGTAGATTCTCAGTACCCTTTTGAGTTCAGATTCAACAGTATTACAATATTTCAGTTTTTATCTAGTTCAACAGTTTAAAAATGTTATAGGTTTGGTTAGGTTTAGTCAGAATGGCCTCACTGAAAACCTACTCAAATATTTCTTTTTTTTTTTTTAGTTTAGCTAAAGGTACAAGAAGAGCCTGGTGGGCTACAGTCCATGGAGTCACAAAGAGTAGGACACAGCTGAGCGACACAGCACAAACACACAACTTAAAGTATAAATTTATATTTATTGAAAGTTCAGTAAATAACTTTTTTGACTAGATTCCTCCTATATCAGTGATGAGAAGAATACATTTGTGTATCTCTAATACAGCATCCAACTCTTCTTGTTTTTGAGAAGTTTATCTATAAACGCAGGCATGACCCTAAATCTGTGACTCTCACAGGGCTTTGTATTTATTTAATAATTCCTAGATGAAAAAAAGCTTTAAAAGGCATAATGCATTTTAGGAATGCATCATGGCTATTGCTGGTGACCAAGATGAACTCAAGTATAGGGAATAGTTTGTCACTATTGACCAGACAACTTGGAAATGTGTTTCTCTCATTTCTTGCTAATGTTCTCAATCTCTTGAGCCCAGGGGCTGTTATACTGAAATGGAGCAAGCACCTGTGGCCTCCCTGCCTTCAGGTCCTTAGCCTGCCTTTTGTCTGTGGAAAAACTTTAGCCAAAGGATAAGATTAATCAAAGATGTGAGGACATTCATAAACAAAGGAAAATGGTCAAAGGAGATCAAATAATAATAGTTTAGTCATTAAGCATAGTCGAGGACATTTAGTTCCTTCTTAATGTCTATATTAGAGAAGGAAATGGCAACCCACTCCAGTATTTTTGCCAGGAATATTTCATGGATGGAGGAGCCTGGTGGGCTACTGTCCATAGAGTCACAAATAGTCAGACATGACTGAGTGATTGAGCATGCATGCATGCACACAAGGGTTATAGATAATATTTCGAGCCATATCCTATGAGCTATTTTATTGATACTGCAACTCCAACCAGGTGGAGGAAGTTAACTATACAATAATAAGACTATGCCATAACAAAAGCTATCACAGTTACAAAATTGGCCTCAAGGAAATGGGAACAAACTGACCCTGGAACTGAAGACTTTTGTTGCTATTGTTCAGTTGGTAAGTGGTGTCTAATTCTTTGTGACTCCACGGACTATAGCATGCAAGGCTTCTGTGTCCTCCACTGTCTCCTGGAGTTTTCCTAGAATCATGTCCATTGAGTTAGTGATGCTACATTATCATCTTATCCTGTGCTACCGCTTCTCTTTTTGCCTTCAATCTTTCTGGCAGCAGGTTTTTTTTCCAATGAGTTGGCTCTTCACATCAGGTGACCAAATATTGGAGCTTCAGCTTTAACATCAGTCCTTCTAATGAATATTCAGGGTTGATTTCCTTTATGATAGACTGGTTTGATTTTGCAGTCCAAGGGACTCTCAAGTGTCTGCTCTAGCACCTGTTTGAAAGCATCAATTCTTTAGCACTCAACTTTCTTTATGGCCCAACTCTTACATCAATACATGACTACTTGAAAAACCATAATTTTAACTAGATGATCCTTTACCAGTGAAATGATGTCTCTGCTTTTTAATACACTGTCTAGAGTTGGACCATAAAGAAGGCTGAGCACGGAAGAATTGATGCTTTTGAACTGTGGTGTTGGAGAAGACTCTTTAGAGTCTCTTGGACTGCCAGGAGAATCCTAAAGGAAAATCAGACCTGAATATTCACTGGAAGGATTGATGCTGAAGTTGAAGATCCAATATGTTGGCCACCTGATTCAAAGAGCCAACCCTTTAGAAAGGCCCTGATGCTGGGAAAGATTGAAGGCAGGAGGAGAAGGGGAAAACAGAGGATGAGATGATTGGATGCCTCACTGACTTAATGGGCATGAATTTAAACAAGCTCTGGAAGATGGTGAAGGACAGGGAAGCCTGGAGTGCTGCAGTCCATGGGATTGCAAGGAGTTGGACATGGTTGCTTGACTGAACAACAAGATTTCTCATAGCTTTCCTTCCAAGGAGCAAGTGTCGTTTAATTTCATGGCTGCAGTCACTATCTACAGTGATTTGGGAACCCAGTAAAATCAAATCTATCACTGCTTCCAATTTTTCCCCTTCTATTTGCCATGAAGTGATGATAGGAGCAGATGCCATGATCTTAGTTTTTGAATGTTGAGTTTCAAGCCAGCTTTTTCACTCTCCTCTCTCACCCTCATCAAGAGGCTCTTACGTTTGTCTTCACTTTCTGCCATTAGAGTGGTATTATTTGCAAATATGATATTGTTGATATTTCTCCTGGAAATTTTGATTCCAGCTTGTAATTCATCCATCTCAGCATTTCTCATGATGTTCTCTTCAAACAGGTCTGAACAACTAAGCACAGCACAGCACACCACAGCACTCTAAATATGAGTTAAATAATCAGGTAACAATATATAGCCTTGTCATGCTCCTTTCCCAATTTTGAACCAGTCCATTGTTCCATGCCCTTTTCTAACTGTTGTTTCTTGGCCCACATACAGGTTTCTCAGAAGACAGGTAAGGTGGTCTGGTCCTCTCATCTCTTTAAAAATTTTCCACAGTTTCTAGTGACCACACAGTCAAAGGCTTTAGCATAGCCAGTGAAGCAGTAGTAGTTTTTCTGGAACTCCCTTGCTTTCTCCAACAAATGTTGTCAGTGCGATCTTTGGTTCTTCTGCCTCTTCAAAACCTGGCTTGTACATCTGAAATTCCTTGATTCACATACTGAAGCCTAGCTTGAAGTATTTTGATTATAATATTGCTAACATGTGAGATGAGTGCAATTGTGCAGTAGTTTGAATATTCTTTTGCACTGCCTTTCTTTGGGATTGGAATGAAAACTGACCTTTTCCAATCCTGTAGCCACTGCTGAATTTTCCAAATTTGCTGTCATATTGAGCACAGCACTTTAACACCATCATCTTTTAAGAGTCTAAATAACGCACCTGGAAATCTATTACCTCCACGATGGAATTGGAAACTAATTTTACTTAAAACAATCAAGATGTTGCTGACCAGACCATGGGTGACCAATCTGAAGATGACTGTCAGAGCTGACAGTGCTGTTTTTGTATGTAACCCTCTTCCTCGGCCTATAAAATCTCTTGCTCACTGTCAGTAGCTAGGATTGGCCTTTGGACAGGTATCTGCCCTCCCTCTATCCAATTGCCAGCATCCAAAATAAAGCACATTTTCCACCAATGCTGCCTTTTGATTGGCTTTTGAACAAGCATCCAGATCCCACTTTTGGTTACAATATCTCAACTGAACTTTTATTTTGCCTGTTTGCTTATATCCTGAATTTCCCTGAGAAAATAAGGAAAATAATGTATGTCTATGTGTATGCATATGACTCTAGTGGGCAGAGTTTGTGAGTGTATGGAATATTGGAAGACCATAGAAACTTCATTTAAATAATCAGTTTGGCTTGAAATCAGTTATAGGGCTCAAAGCTTTAGATTGCTTGGCTGAGATCCTAACAGAGAAGGAAGGGAGAGGGAAACATTGAAAGAGATTTTCACTCAAACCAAGATGGACAAAAGGAAAATGCCAGAGGCTATCAAAGAAACGACTGCAGATGCCTCCTTTTTCTGAAGCCTCCCAGAATTTAAACTACAGAAATATAATTTTGATCTTTTCTTATCACATTATATAGTTGTCTTGCTTATATGTTAAGGGTTTGTCCTATTTCCATGACCATGTTTTAACATTCTTTGTTAAAATATTCTGTTCCTCATACCTGTCTTTTAGGACATAGATCACGTTCTCTTGTCTTTGTAATCTTTCCCCTAAGTAATTCAGTTCACCTTAATGTATTTTTTTAATTAAATTGCCTTTTTGTGTAATACCAGACAGATCTTTGAATTAAGAGGCCAGAACTGCAAGAAGCTTCGAAGCATATCAAATTTAAAATCTCATTTTACTCATAAGAAAGCTACAATCTAGAAAGTCGGAGTCATTAAAGTTTACACCTATTTCCAGCTTGACAGAACTAGGAAAACAATCAGGTCCCTTGATCCCAGCCTTGGGCTCCTTCCACTCAACCACTTACTCTCAACTCAGGCTCTGACAGAAACCTGCTGTGTAAGCCTCAGGCAGCTTCTGTGGCCTCCCTTTGTCTTGACTTTCTCATTAAAAATAAAATGGGGCCTGTATAAATTTCTCTGCTTCTGTTTCAGACGTGCTTTCTGAATCAGAAAAGACATATAAATTCATATTTCCCTACTGAACTTAATCACTTTCATATAATAAGATTCTATCTAAAGGTAATACAGTGTTCTATCGAGACAGCCATGGACCAAGCTTATGCGGAATTGATTTTGGTTGAGAATAATGATATCGAAAATCCAGCAAAGATGTCTGTGTATGTGTTATCCTGGGGCTAGTGAATTGAAGAATAAAGTTTAAAAGTTAGAGTGTGAGGGCAAAGTAAAAAACAGCAACAGCAAAAGAGAATACAAATCTGAACACCTCAAAACAACCTCCCAAAGACTCCAGGAACATGTGAGTTAAGGACATTTCATTAAAAGGAAGTGTGGGGGTTTATAAAACAATAGCCAATTTGTGGTAGACTAAATATCTGCTACAGATGTAAATTAGAATCTCACTTAGAAACAGCCATATCCCCTCCAGAAATGACACTGCTCATAAGAACATAACATATGGTGTAACCGTGGTAAAGAGAAGACATATTAACCTATTAAAGAGCATCAATCTCATTTTTATTTGTATTTAAGCTTTTAATTCTGGAATAACTAGTCATTACTAGTATTTAATGACTGGCTTGACAGTTGTGTAGCCCAGGATGGAGCTAAGAGCAATTAACGTACTAACAAACTGGTCATTAATCATCTAATGTCTATCTTAATCATCAAATTCTCTGGGATTATGACTATTACAAGCTCTAATTCTCAGTTTATAATCATAAGTTCTGTATTTTTTCTTCGTAGTGAGAGAAAAAAAAGAAACTCCTTGAGCCTCAGACAGAAACAATGAGTGCCAACCTCTCCAGGATATCTTTTGTCAGGAAGCACAGATTCTGAGGTAAGTCTTGTTTCCTTAATCATCATTAGGAGTCAGCAGAGTAAATGCTGGTCTGGTTGACTGAACAACAGGCTCTTTCTTAACCTTATTAGAGCATCATGCAGGGCTTACTCCTGGACAATACAGCCTCCCAAGTGTCGGAAAGGTTTGTGTCAGTTCTTATCTGGTGAAAATGAATTTAAGATGGTGCTGCAAACTGCAAGCTTGAGCAGAATTTATTAAATGGAAAAATTCTGAGGTGTCATGAAAGCTTGCAAAACTTGGAGTGTGCTAGTGAAATTTATTCTCTTCACACTGAACCCTTTCTTCCTCTCGTGAACTATTTTATGCCCTCTCTTTTCCCGCTTTCAAATATCTTCTTTCCAGAGTGAAGCTAATGAACAAGCAGATGTGCCTCAATAAATCTTTTAAACCAGTGATAAAGTCTTAGTGGCAGGACAGGTTCCACACCGTTGTCCTTGAAGAGTTGCTAGAGATGAAAGTAATGTGAGGGAGGGCAGAGCTTTTCTCTGGAACATCATCCTTACAGGGGAGGACCCCACTGTTCAGAGAACCTTTCTATAACCTGTCATGGCTCTACAACCTAGCAGTTTCTTTAGTTCTTAAAACCGTTTTTAATCCTTAGAATACAGTGAAATGAGGGGAAATGAAATATTTATTTTTAAAAATTCGTGGTCTTAGCTTTAAATTGTTTATATTAAAAAGCAAGTATTTGTTTTTTGGTTTTAAGTTTTTCTAGAGAAGACAATTTCAGATAGAAAAATAAATATTTCCAGGATAGAAATCTGATTAGAAATTTCCTGTGATAGCTGAAATTAAGGTATAAAGTGCACTATATAATTTATGAAATATATAAAAATATCTGAAGCAATGTGATATAACTGCATATATTATATAACACATAAAAGTGTGTAATAAAGGATACATTCTATCTGACAGTTGGCACACATACAGGCATTCTATGTCCAGACACTTGTCTGAGACTGTGGTTAAGCAGGGGCTCAGCACTGCCTACTATTTCGTGGTCCAGGGTAGGAGATGAGTAGCAACAATCTGTGAAAATGAGGAAGCTCTGGGTTTTGTGGGAGTGTCTGTGGGATGATGAGGACTAACTTAGATAGGGATGTGTGAAAAGACTTCTGATGAAATGAGGTTTCAGCAAAGACATGGGTCAGCACTCTCTTTTTGCAAAGACCCTGGAAACCTGAAGGAAAGCAGCCACTGCTAACGGGTCTACTAAGCAGCCACGTCGGCAGCGCTTCTTCAAAAGAAGCTAAAGATTTTAACATGGCTGGATTCTAGAAACAAGCTCAAAAGTAACTATAGACATTGGAGGGGTGGCGGAGGGTAGAAAAATGGAAGAAAAAATGTATTTGAGTCATAAAGTTATTGTATTCACCCAGCTTGAAGATTAGGGTACTATCTTGAACTATTAGGAATTCAGAAGGAAAGGTTTTCATACAATATATTTAATACTAGAAGAGAGGAGGTTCTTGTTGCTAGTGTCCTCTTATGCCATCAGAGAAAGTAGGTCTCATTAACATATCATAGCACCATTCATGGGCATGAGCTCATAGTAGGGTAATGAGAAGCCTGCAGAAATTCACACATTTTAAAGACTATAATGGCTGATAGAAGATGTCCAAAGTCTTTCCTGTGAGTCATGTATTACCAGAAGCCTCACTTTTCCTGGAATTCATCTTTTTAATTCAATTTTAAAAATTCTGCCCTATTTTTCACTAACACAACTATGCCCCTATTCTTAAGGCATGCTTCAAAAAACTTTCTAGAGGACACTTTCTTTCAAGAAAATTTCTGTGGTTTCATGGAGGGGGAGTGCAAGGGGGTTCTTAATGTTTTTCTCTCATGTATTTGACATGCTCTGACAATTTTCTGGCTTTTGAAAATAGCTCTTATTTATAGGCCAGTAAAATAATGAAAGGTTCAACTGTGGTACCCAATTAAGCAAATGTTTTGTCTTGGTCCACTGAAGGTAATGTAAAAACTAGTTTATTTTTCTTCTGTTATGACTCCTTTTCATCAGTTATTTGGCAAGTGGTATTATTAATCTGATGATTTTTTAAAAATACTGGGATGATAACACTGAATTTTAGAAACCATTAAGCTTTTTAAAAATGTAGTACATGATTGGGTTTTCTTATACCCGCTTGTTTTATTCCCATATAATCTGTATTCCATGGCTTTGCTTTTTGCTGCATTTGTTATGAATTATATACACAGCTTTGTATGGAATTAATATACAAGATGTTCCTCCTAGCACTTGATCGCAATTTATTTTACACTAGTAAATTTATTTAAATGAATTAATTGTGTCATTACTTATATATATTTGATTCCAAATTTTACTGAGAATAACATAATCAAAGATTTGGTCCTAATAATTTTGGCATCTCCATAACTTAGGAGAAGAGATGGAGCATGTTTTTCTCTCTGCATGTTGCATCCTAATGATTTCTTCAGTTACTACTACATAGAAAAATCAACGTGGTAATGTTGTTGTTTAGTTTCTAAGCTATGTCTGACTCTTTCGTGACACTGTGGACTGCCCACTAGGCTCCTTTGTCCATGCGATTTCCCAGGCAAGAATACTGGAGTGGGTTGCCATTTCCTTCTCCAAGGGATCTTCCTTACCCAGGGATCAAGACTGTGTCTCCTAAGAGTTTAGCAAATAAACAAGGAAGGCTGACTTGAACAGCCCAGAGACAATTGCATTTTATCATGGGGCAAAAGTTACATATTGTTAGAGGGAGGGTAATATACAATCGTTAACCCAGTCCAGGACAGAAGCCAACACTCCTTTAAGAAAATGATGCTTTTCCTTCAACTAACCTCACTCAGCCTTACTGATTTTTCCAGCTTTTACACTTTCCCTTGGCTCTGTATTCATAAGTCATTTACTACAGTGTTCTTTAGCCTATATGAATTGGTCTTTATTTTTCTCTCAAATAAACTCTTTAAGAGCAATACCATTTAAAAATATCTTTTCTGTCCCTTACAGTGAAACTCATGTAGGCAAAGGAAATAGACAGGTAACCTAATAATCAGTGTGTTGTCGCAATGGAACAGGCTATAGAGACCATCAGCTTTGTCAGATGTGGACCCTTTAGTTATTGGATTGTGGGAATATCTAGGAGGTGCTTGCACTGGGGCCAGAGTAGTCAAGAATAGGCACAAATCAGATTGGGATTATTTCAGCATCTTAGGTGGACTTTTAACCCTAGTATGAAAAAGGATTATTGTTGCTAGAACTCAGATATCTCAAACTTCTGTGGATTGTGACTAAAGTCATGTCTTCTTTTGACATTCAAATCATGACAGTTCTCATAGATTATGACAGTTCTCCATGCTGCAAGCCTGTGAAAGCTTAGAATCTTACCATGTTCTTCTCAAATGTCCTTTGACGTGTTCAGGACGACAGGCTTAGTTCCATGGATCCCATCATGCTGTGGTAGTCCACTGCAGCTACTACTGGCTTCAGACTGCTGTACTCTCCATCTATAGTCATTTCTACCACTAGGAAGCCACTTCTTTTTAGACAGCTGCTGTTCCCTTTGCACTTTTAACTTAAAGTGTAAGCCAGGCCTTGCCCATAATTCCACACAGTAATTAATGGATGAAGATAGCTTCTAGTGCTTATAAGACTTACAAAAAACTAAAGGAAACATGCAGAAACTAAAATCTGGAAAGTGGTATGGTTCTTCTCAAAGTCCATTAGCCATGGACCACATCAGTGGAATTTCCAATGAGTCCCTTTTCCTTATCTCTGGTTTACTGTAGGGACTAACATCCACTAGGTAGTTTTTGAACAAGGTTCTTCTCAAAACCTTAGACTGAATTCTCTAAAACCAAAGAAAGAAATATCCTTTTTAATTCCACTCCAGAGGTAGTATGCCTACCTGCTTCATTGCCCTTTCCCCACCCAACTGTAAGATCATTTCTAGCTTCTAAGTTTTCAGAGTTGTTGTTCAGTTGCTAAGTCATATCTGACTCGTTGTGATCCCATGAACTCCAGCATGTGAGGCTTCCCTGCCCTTCACTATCTCCTGGAGTTTACTCAAACTCATATCCATTGAGTCAGTGATGCCATCTGACTATCTCATCCTCTGTTGCCACCTTCTCCTCTTGCCCTTAATCTTTCTCCAAATTGGGATCTTTTCCAATGGGTCAGCTCTTCACATTAGGTAGCCAAAACGTTGGAGCTTCAACTCTAGTATCAGTCCTTCCAAAATTCTAGATCACCCCATAAGCAGAATAGTAGACATTCACTTCAAGGTTAACTTGGGCCCAGTCCTGTTAACTCCTTTTAAAACCTTTTCTCCATGCTGAAAGGGAGAGAAAATGATGACCGAACATATCCTCTGCCTTAGTGTGCGTGAGTGCTCAGTTACTTCAGTTGTGTCCAACTCTGTGAGCCCTGTGGACTGTAGCCTGCCAGGATCCTCTTTCCATGGGATATCCAAGGCAAGAATACTAGATTGGGTTGTTGTGCCCACCTCCAGGGAATCTTCCCCACCCAGGGATCGATCCTGTGGTTTTTTCTGCATCTTCAGCATCGCAGGCAAATTCTTTACCACTGAGCCACCTGGGAAACCTGCTCTGCCTTATCATGGTATTTCCCAATTTCCTATTAGGAAACTTAAGCAAGAGCACATGTGTACAGCTCAAGAGAGAAAATGGATTTTGATGAAAAGGAGTTTAAACCCTGGTCTGAGAGGACAATATAATAATCAAATGTTATGATTTACATAATTTTGAAAACTTATGCTCATTTATAGCACCCTAATAAACAGAAGAACATGATAGCTGAGTCTGAAGTATATGTTTTTTAATTCCTTCATGACCTCCCTTATTCTCTAAAATAATAGGAAAAAAGTCATCATAGATGGAAATAAATAAGGCTATCTATCACATTGACCCCTCCCATAAGAAATATCAGTTAAATATCACTGGCTTTCTCAGCTTTTAAACCAATCCTCCAACAAAAGCTAGAGATCTACTTTTCACCTAACCTTTTGCAACACTGATAAATTTGATGTTACCTAAAAATCTAGAATTGCACAGAAAATTATTAGTAGATCTTTTTCTTCCTGAGTACATATAACAGGAAGCTGTTGTGTTTATGAGATACTAATGAAAATGTTAAAAAAAAAAAAGAAAATGTTAAAAAACCATGGAGAAGGTATAAGCATGATAGAGGTTAGAGGGCAGTTGTGAACAGGTAATATTAGGATATGTCTCTGTAGGCAGTGTGACAGCTTGTGTTGTTTTAATGACCAAAGCATATTTTATCACATATATTATGATAATATTTACAGATATTAATAGATGTTCCTACTCTTGAACTTCTTTAATTCCTTCACCTTCTCTTGGGCAGTAGGGACAACTTTCTGTAGGCACTGTCTGTTGTTGTTCAGTTAAGCAATCATGCCCAATCCTGAGATCCCATGGACTACAGTACACAAGGCTTTCCTGTCCTTCACTACATCCCAGAGTTTGCTCAAATTCATACTCTTTGAGTCAATGATGCCATGCAACCATCTCATCCTCTGTTTTCTTCTTCTCCACCTGCCTTCAAACTTTATCAGCATCAGGGTCTTTTCTAATGACTCAGTTATTTGCATCAAGTGGCCAAAGTTCTGGAGCTTCAGCTTCACATTTGTCCTTCCAATGAATATTCAGGACTGATTTCCTTTAGGATTGACTAGTTTGATCTTGTTGCAGTCCAAGGAACTCTCAAGAGGCTTCTTCAACACCGTAGTTTGAAAGTATCAGTTCTTCAGTGCTCAGCCTTCTTTATAGTCCAACTCTCCTATCCATACATGACCACTGGAAAAATTATAGCTTTGAATATACAGACCTTAGTCAGCAAAGTAATGTCTCTACTTTTTAACTTGCTGTCTATGTTTGTCATAGATTTTCGTCCAAGGAGTAATTGTCTTTTAATTTCATGGCTGCAGTTACCATCCCCAGTGACTTTGGAGCCCAAGAAAATAGTCTGTCACTGTTTCCATGTTTTTCCCATCTATTTTCCATGAATTGATGGGACTGGATGCCATGACCTTAGCTTTTTGAATGTTGAGTTTTAAGCCAGCTTTTTCACTTTTACCAGGAGCTTCTGTAGTTTCTCTTCATTTTCTGCCATTAGAGTTGTGTCATCTGCATATCAGAGGTTACTGATATTTTTCCTGGAAATCTTGATTTCAGCTTGTGATTCATCCAGCCTGGCATTTCTCATGATTTACTCTGCATATAAGTTGAATAAGCAGGGTGACAATATACAGCCTTGATGTACTCTTTTCCTAATTTGGAACCAGTCTTTTGGAACCAGTTCCATGTTCTAACTGTTCTGATTCTGTCTGTTACTACTTGACCCACATACAGGTTACTCAAGAGGCAGATCAGGTGATATGGTATTTCCATCTCTTTCAGAAATTTTTAGAGTTTGTTGTGATCCCCACAGTCAGAGGCTTTACTGAAATTCCCTTGCTTTTTCTATGATCCAAATTTGATCTCTAGTTTCTAAGCTTTTTCTAAATTCAGTTTGTACATCTGGAAGTTGTCAGTTCATATACCGTTGAAGCTTAGCTTGCAGGATTTTGAGCATTATCTTGCTAGCAAGTGAGATGAGTGCCTTTTAGTGGTAGTTTGAATATTCTTTGGCTCTGCCCTTCTTGGGGATTAGAATGAAAATTGACTTTTTCCAGAAGAAGAGGAGAAACAGATAGAAAAGATAGAAAAAGGCAAAGGAGAAAAGAAAAGATATGCCTATCTGAATGCAGAATTCCAAAGAAGAGCAAGGATAGATAAAAACCTTCCTAAGTGATCAGTGCAAACAAATAGAGGAAAACAGTAGAATGGGAAAGACAAGAGATCTCTTCAACTAAATTAGAGCTACCAAGGAAATATTTCATGCAAAGATGGGCGCAATAAAGGACAGAAATGATATGGACCTAACAGAAGCAGAAGATTTTAAGAAGAGGTGGCAAGCATGCACAGAAGAGCTATACAACAGAGATCTTAATGACCCAGATAGCCGTGATGATATGATCACTCACCTAGAGCCAGATATCCCTGAGTGCAAAATCAACTGGGCGTTAGGAAGCATCACTATGAACAAAGGTAGTGGAGGTGATGGAATTCCAGTTGAGCTATTTTAAATCCTAAAAGATGCTTATGGTAAAATGGTGCACTCAGTATGTCAGCAAATTTGGAAAATTCATCAGTGGCCACAGGCCTGTTTTCATTCCAATCCCAAAGAAAGGAAATGGCAAAGAATGTTTTAACTGTCTTTGGGGAAATGGCAAATATGGTGGGAATAAGGAATCATTGGCCAGCTTTGACTTTGTAGGACCTAAAACAAAAACAGCAATCTGTATCTCAAAACTTTCATAGCTTTTCTTCCAAGGAGCAAGTGTCTTTTAGTTTCATGGCTGCAGTCACCATCTGCAGTGATTTTGGAACCCCCCCCCCCAAAAAATAAAGTCTCTCATTGTTTCTATTATTTCCCCACCTGTCTGCCATGAAGTGATGGGACTGGATGTCATGATCTCAGTTTTCTGAATGCTGAGTTTTAAGCCAACTTTTTCACTCTTCTCTTTCTCTTTCATCAAAAGGCTCTTTAGTTCCTCTTCACTTTCTGCCATAAGGGTGGTGTTATCTGCCTATTTGAAGTTATTGATATTTCTTCCAGCAATTTTGATTCTAGCTTGTGCTTCATCCAGCCCTGCATTTCCCATGATGTACTCTGCATATGAGTTAAATAAACAGGGTGACAATATACAGCCTCGACATACTCCTTTCCCCATTTTGAACCAGTTTCTTGTCCATATCCAGTTCTAACTATTGCTTGTTTACCTGCTTACAGATTTCTCAGGAAGCAGGTAATGTAGTTGGTAGTCCCATCTCTTTAAGAATTTTGTACAGCTTGTTGTGATACACACAGTCAAAGGCTTTGGCGTAGTCAGTAAAGCAGAAGTAAATGTTTTGCTGGAACTCTCTTCCTTTTCCTATGATCCACCAGATGTTGGCAATTTGATCTCTGGTTCCTCTACTTTTATAAAATCCAGCTTGAACATCTGGAATTTCACAGTTCACGTACTGCTGAAGCCTGGCTTGTAGAAGTTTGAGCATTACTTTGCTAGCATATGAGATGACTGCAACTGTGCAGTAGTTTGAACATTCTTTGGCATTGCCTTTTTTTGGCATTTGAATGAGAAACCTAGTCCACTAGAGGAGGGGATGGTAAATCACTTCAGTATTTTTTCCTTGAGAACCCCATGAACAGTATGAAAAGGTAAAAAGATAGGACACTGAAAGATGAACTCCCCAGGTTGTTAGGTGCCCAATATGCTACTGGAGATCAATGGAGAAATAACTCCAGAAAGAATGAACCACGTCTTGGAGGACTAAATAGATGCTATTTATTTATTTTAACTAACAGCTAAGAGAAAGAAGGCAATGGGAACCTGAAATCTTTAGATTGGTCCTTATAATTTCTGCAAAATAGTGACAAAAACACTTCCTCACATCCTATTGGCCAAAGTAAGTCATATAATCTTGTAAAATGAGAATAGTGTTAGATAATTATGCAAATTATAATGTTTGATCTTTGTATTCTGTAATAAGCTTGATCTTTAGATTCAATGCAATCCCAATCAAAATTCCAGAAAATTATTTTGCAGATTTCAGGAAACTGATTTTAAAGTTTATATAGAGAGGCAAAAGACTCAGAATTGATGAGACGATATTGAAATAGTACAAAATTGACAGACTGACATTTCTCAGCTTCATCACTTATTATACTCTACACTCTTCAAAAAACTAAGATCTTGACAGCCAGTTCCATCACTTTATGGCAAATAGATGGGGAGAAAATGGAAACAGTGACAGACTTCATTTTCTTGGGCTCCAAAATCACTGTGGACAGTGACCTCAGCCATGAAATTAAGAAATGCTTGTTCCTTGAAAGAAAAGCTATGACAAACTTAGACAGTGTATTAAAAAGCAGAGACACTAGTCAAACTATGGTTTTCCCAGTTTTCATGTACAGACCTGGGAGTTGTATCATAAAGAAGGCTGAGCACCAAAAAATATATGCTTTCAAAGTGTGATGGAGGAGAAGACTCTTTAGAGTCCCTTGGAGAGCAAGGAGATAAAACTAGTTAATCTTACAGGAAATCAACCCTAAATATTCATTGGAAGGACTGATGCTGAAGCTGAAGCTCCAATACTTTGGCCAACTGATGTGAAGAGCTGACTCATTGGAAAAGACCCTGATTGTTGGGAAAGATTGGAGGCAGGAAGAGAAGGGGAGGACTGAGGATGAGATAGTTGCAGGGCATCAGTGACTCAGTGGACATGAGTTTGAGCAAACTCTGGGAGATAGTGAAGGACAGCAAAGCTTGGCGTGCTGCAGTCCATGGGGTCACAAAGAGTCAGACACAACTGAGCAACTGAACAACATTAATCAATATAGTATTGTATTGACAAAACGAGTAGACAAATCAATGGAACAAAATACAGTACCCAGAAATAGGCCCACTTATAGTCAATGGAAATCAGTGGGCTTCCCTGGTGACTCAGTTGGTAAAAAATCTGCCTGCAATGCAGGAGACCTGTGTTCAATCCCTGGTTTGGGAAGATCCTATGGAGGAGGATATGGCAACCCCCTTCTGTATCCTTGCCTGGAGTATCCTCATGGACAGAGGTCAACAAACGATGGGGTTGCAAAGAGTCAGACACAAACAAGTAACTTTCACTCATAGTCAATGGAACTTTGACAAAGTAAAGGCAATATAGTAGAGAAAATATAGCCTCTTCAACAAATAGTGCTGAGAAAGTGGGACATACACATACAAAACAAGGAATGTAGACACATACTCTACACTCTTCACAAATATTAACTCAGAATGGATTATAAACCTAATAAAACAAAAAATTAAAAATTCATAGAGTATAACATAGGAGATTATCTAGATGAACTTGGATATAGCAATGACTTTTTAGATAAAACACCAAAGGTATGATCCATTAAAGAAATAATTGGTAGGCTGGAATGCAATGAAATTTAAAATTCCTATTCTGCTAAAGACACTGTCAAGAGAATAAAAAGACAGGCCACATTTTGGGAGAAAACATTTGCAAAGATATATTTGCTAAAGGACTATTATCCAAAATATAAAAGAATTCTTAAAACTCAAAAACAAAAAAATTGACAACCAGATTTAAAAATTGAGCCAAAAACTTTAATAAAAATCTCACCAGAAAAGATACAGAGATTGCAAATAAGCATATGAAAAGATATTCCACATCTTATTTCATCAGAGAAATGGAAATTAAAACAATGAGAAACTACTACATAGTTAAATGGCCACAACAGCTGGCAACATCAAATGCTGATGACAAAATGAAGAGGAAGAAATTCTAATGCATCAGTGCAAAATGGTACAGCCACATTAGAAGGCAGTTTGGTTGTTTCTTACAAAACTATACATACTCTTACCATATGATCCAGCAATTACTCTTCCAATAATTGCCCAGACTTATGTCTACACATTAATCTGTACACAGGTATTTATAGTAGTTTTGTTAGTGATTGCCAAAACCTGGAAGCAGTCACAATGTCTTTGAGTAGGAGAATGGATAGTCCAGACAATGGGATAATATTTAGAACTAACAAGAAATGAGCTATCAATCTATGAAAAGGCATGCAAAGAATTTAAACACATTTTACTAAGTAAAAGAAGCCCGTCTGAAAAGGCTATATTTTTCATGATTCTAACTATATGACATGGTGGAAAAGGCAAAATGATGAAGACAGTAAATAGATCAGTGGTTGCTAGGAATTGACGGGAAGAAAGGATGACTAGGCAGAGTGAAAAAATTTTAGAGAATTGAAAATACTCTGTGATACTAACAGTGAATCCATGTCATTGTAAGTTTGTCAGGAGCCACTGAATGTGTAATATCAAGAGTGAACCTGAATGTTTAACTGTGCACTTTATATGATAGTGCTGTGTCAATGCAGGATCATTAATTGTTAAAACTGCACTACTCTGAAGGGGGATGTTGATAACTGGTGAGGTTGTGCATGTGTGGGAAAAGAGACAAAATGGGAAATCTCTATTTTCTGCTCATTGTTGCTGTGATCCTAAAATTTCTCTGAAAAATAAATTCTAAATTGTTAAAAATTACATTTAAATGATCCTCTACAGAGAACAGAAAGAGCATGTCCTCATTGATTGATTGCTTGATCCCCTTCACATTCAACACAATGTAACTCAAACACAGTGCTTTCTGTACACATGTATTATATATCTGACTGGCCCTGGGAGTCCTGGTGAAGCCACAGCCATGAGATTCTTCCACAGACAAATTTCTGGCTGGAATCCACTTTCAGTCAGCTTTTTTCCCCTCTGTTTTAGTCAAGAAGGAAACAATCTGACAACAAAAGAGAAAAACAATCATCAAGTCAAATGACAGGCAAGGAATGAAAGACTCAGGTCAGTAGTGATGGATGAAATGTTCTACTTTTGATTTTTGCATCTAGCAAACACTTAAAATTGATTTTCAGTATTTCTCCCAATATTCCCAGCCACTGTTATTTCCTGTGACAGGATGGATGTCCTATCTTATTCCATCTCCCTCCCTCTTTTCCCTCCCTCCTTTCCTATGCATTAATAGATAAAACTAGCTGTCCTTTAAATACTTTGAAGTGTTCTTTAATGCAATCTAAAAAGTAGCCTATTTGAATATTAATCCAGAAACTACAGAAGATGTCAAAATGTCTAAGATGACTATGTTAGCACTGAATGCAACACAGGCATTTGAATATTAGAACATGGTAAAATGTGAAGCGATATTTCACAAAAAGAGAAAGCTATTTTTATCTTAGTGTTTAGAGATGGCTTTTTAGAACTGTTGCTATATCCCATGGCTTTCTACATGTGTCCTGGAATCCTGTCAGATTAGAAATCCATCAACTGGAAATATTTCAGGAAATCAGTTAGCTATTCCCTGGGGTTTTCCTAATGACCAATTCCTGTATGAACTGGTTAACTCAGGTATATGCAATGTGTGTGGCTTATTCAGAGAGGATAATTAGACCAATTCTGATCTTAAGGGGTATGCAGAAATATTAGGTATGGCTTGTACAGAGGCAATGATCTGAAAAGAGCCTAGGTGAGACCAATTTTCTGATCCTAGAGAGCTTCCTGGAGAAGCAGCAGGTAACTAAGAATCCCCTTAGGGACATAGATGCCATAACATCCATTTTGGCAGGCCACTTCTATCATAAGGTCATTGATGCTGGAAAATTCCCTTTATGAATCTTTCCTATAAGCTTACTAATTCTGAAAGCTTTCACAGCTACAAGCAGACTGGCACCAATCATGGGACCCTGCAACTAACTGATCCAGGACGCATCCCCATTCACCAGCAGGCCAGCATCCACTGCTATGGCGGTCAGCCTGGTAAAGACCTGACTCTACCTACAGGTGTTCCCATAGTAGTCAGCCCCACCACAACAGAAGGGCCCCACGTAACTTAGCCAGAGAGTGCCCCTAGAGCATATAGTTTAGGTGACGAGTACTCTGAGCACCATAGGGTAATTCCAACATAAAGGCCACTTCTCCAAGATTAGGAAGAATCACTAATATGTCAAATACACATAAATAAACACAGAGACTTAGGCAAAATGAAGAAGCAGAGAAATATATTCCAAATAAGGGAATGAGACAAAACCCCAAAAGAACTATGTGAAGTGGAGATAAGCAATTTGCCCAATAAGGAATTCAAAGTAATGATCATAAATATCCTCAACAAATTTGGAAGAAGAATAGACAAACACAGTGAGAAATTTAGGGAAAAGGAGGGAAATATGAAGAGTAACCAAGCAGACCTGAAGATCAACTCAAAAAAAAATGTACTAGAAGGAATTAGCAATAGATTACATTATACAATGAAATGGATCAGCAGGCTGGAGACCAGAGTAGTGGAAATCATCCAAATTGAGCAGAAATAGAAAAGAATTTAAAAAAAAAATGAGGATAGTTTCAGTCCTCTGAGATAATATCAAGAATACTAACTAACATTCACATAATAGGGGTCCAAGAAGAAGAGAGTGAGCAAGAATGGGGCTGAGAAGTTATTTGATGAAATAAGAACTGAGAAAGGAAAGTTAAGAAAAGAAAACAGACATCCATTTCTAAGAAGGAAACAACCACTCATTTCCAGGAAGCATAGGATAAACCTAAAGAGGTCCACACCAAGACACATTATAATTAAAATGCCTTTCCCTTCTCTAGGGAATATTCACAATCCAGGGATTGAACCTAGTTCTCCCATATTGCAAGTGGATTATTTACCAGCTGAGCTACATGGGAAGCCCAATAATACTGCAGTGGGTAGCCTATCCTTTCTTCCCATCTTCCTGACCCAGGAAGCAAACTGGGGTCTCCTGTATTGCAGATGGATTATTTACCAGCTGAGCTATCAGGGAAGCCCATAATTGAAATAGTGACAATTAAAGGTAAAGAATCTTAAAAACTGCAGGGAAAGCAACTGGTTATATATTAAGGAACTCCCAAAAGATTAGGAGTGGGCTTTTCCTCAGAAACGTTGCAGACCAAGAGTGTCATGATATATTGATATATTTGAAGTGTTGAAAGTAAAAAGAAAAAAAAATACTCTATCTGTCAATTTGGCAATTCAGAATGGCAATAAATACATACCTATTAATAATTACTTGAAATGTGATTATGACTAAATGCTCCTATTAAAAGTTTTAAAGTGGCTGAATGATCCATTGATCCATATGTCTGCTGTCTAAAAGAGACTCACTTCAGATATAAATACACACAGACTGAAAGTGAGGGGATGGAAAAAGAAAGTCTTTAATGCAAGAGGAATGAACAAGTAACAAAAAGGATATTATATAGTGATAAACATATTAATTCAGTAAGAATATATGCCAATTTTAAATATATATGCACCCAGTGGCTTCTCAGGTGGCTAAGTGGTAAAGAATCTGCCTGCCAACGCAGGAGAAGCAGGAGGTGTGGATTTGACTCTTGAGTCAGGATGATTCCCTGTAGGAGGAAATGGAAATCCACTTCAGTTTTCTTGCATGGAAAATTCCACAGATGGAGGAGCCTGGTGGGCTGCAGTCCATGGGCTGCACCACTCCATCTGACAGCACTGAGTGAATGAGCACGCATGTACATCCATCCAATATGGCAATAGATAAATACATAGAGCAAATGTTAAGAAACATAAGAGACAAATTGACAGCAACATAATAAAATAGGGCATGTTAACACCCATGCATATCAACTGGCAGATCATCCAGAGAAAATCCACAAGGAGACACTGGCTCTAAATAACACATCAGATCATATGAACTTAATAGACATATAAAGAACATTCCATCCCAAAGAAGAAGAATGCACATTCTTTTCAAGTGCATGTGAAACATTTCCTAGGATAGGACACATACTAGGCCACAAACAGCACTCAATAGAATGAAGAAGGTAAAATATCAAACATCTTTTCTGACTAGGATGGTATGAAACTACAAATCAACTACAAAGAAAAAATAAACTGTCCAAAACACAAACACATGGAGGATAAACAACATGCTAACCAACCAACAGGTCACCGAACAAATCAAAGAAAAAATACTTAGAGAAAAATGATAATGGAAGCACAGTGTTCCACATATCTATGGGACATAGCAAAAGCAGTTGTAAGAAGTTTAGAATGGTATAAGCTTACCTCAGGAGACAAAAGAAATCTCAAACCACCTAACCTTAACTTGAAGAAACTAGGAAAAAAAAATAAGGAAACTCAAAGTTAGTGCAGGAAAAAAATAAAAAAAAAAAGATCAAAGCAGAAATAAACTAAAAAAAATGCTTAACCAAACAAAACAGCAAAAAAAATCAGTGAAACTAAGCTGGTCTTTGATAAGCTCATGAAAATTGATAAAACTTTAGCCAGATTTATCAAGAAAAAAGAGATGACTCAAATAAATAAAATCAAAAATGAAAGATGAGAAGTTACAAATGGTGTCACAGAAATACAAAAGACTACAATTATATGCCAACAAAATGAACAACCTAGAAGAGATGGATAAATCCAAGAAATGTATAGTCTCCCAAGATTGAATCAGAAATAATACATATGAACAGATAGATTACCGATAATGAAATACAATCAGTAACATAATAATAATAACAATAATAATGATAATTTCCAACAAGCAAAAGTCCGGGAGAAGAAACCTTCATAGACGAACATTACCAAGCATTTTTTAAAAAGTTAACATGTCCTTTTCAAGGAATGCTTCCAGCTTCTAAATTCATTACATTAAGGAAGCATTGCCCTGACACAAAAACCAAACAATGTCAGCTGCAGTCACCATCTGCAGTGATTTTGGAACCCAAGAAAACAGTCTCACACTGTTTCCATTTTTCCCACATCTGTTTGCCATGAAGTGATGGGACCAGATGCCATGATCTTAGTTTTTTGAATGCTGAGTTTTAAGCCAGCTGTTCCAATCTCCTCTTTCACCTTCATCAGGAAACTCTTTAGTTCCTCTTCCATTTCTGTCACTATGGTGGTATCAACTGCATATCTGAGGTTATTGATATTTCTCCCAGCAATCTTGATTCTGGCTTGTGCTTCATCCAGCCCAGCATTTCGCATGATGTACTCTTCATAGAATTTAAATTAGCAGGGTGACAGTATACAGCTTTGATGTACTCCACTCCAAATTTTGAATCAGTTCATTGTTTTAAGTCTGGTTCTAATTGTTGCTTCTTGACCAATGTACAAGTTTCTGAGGAGGCAGGTAAGGTGGTCTGGTATACTCATCTCTTGAAGAATTTTCCACAGTATTTTGTGATCCACACAGTCAAAGGCTTTAGCATAGTCAAGGAAGCAGAAGTAGATATTTTTCTAAAATTCTTTTGCTCTTTCTTTGATCCAATAGATGTTGGCAATTTGATCACTGGTCCCTCTGCCTTTTCTAAATCTAGCTTGTATATCTGGAACTTCTCAGTTCATGCACTGTTAAAGACTAATTTGGGGGGATTATTAGCATTACCTTGCTAGTATGGTAAAGCTGTGGTATTAAACATGCAATGGAATATTACCCATGTATTTAAAAAAAACAATGAGACCTTGTAATTCATGACACATGGATGGACTTTATGTTAAGGGAAAAAGTCAGACAAAGACAAATACTGAATGATCACACTTGTATGAGAAATTTAGAAACAAACAAAACTAAATGAAAACACTCTCATAGAGAACAAATTGGTGGTTTCTAGAAGAGAGGGGCCTGAGAAGTGATGGAAGTAGGTTGAGGGGATTAAGAGGTATACACCCATAGGTATACAATTAATAAATCACAGGGATATAATATATAGCATAAAGAATATGGTCAATAATATTGTAATAACTGTATGAGGACAGATGATCACCAGACTTAACTTGGTGATCATTTCATAATGTATGTAAATATTAAATTATTATGTAGTGTACCTGATATGTCAACTATATTTCAATTAAAACATTTAAAGTAATAAATCTATAGATAAACATAGAATCTAGGGTAAATTATTCTACTCCTTCACTCTGCCTCATCCCTTCTGCAGGTAAAGTCACTCTGTGATCACTTCAGCCTTTAGGTCAGTTGCATCTCCTAGGTTTAAAAAGAAGACACAACTTAATAGCTTCACTCTTTGAAGAAGTGACAGTCAATCCAGTGTGCTATTTCTTCTTCAAATATTGAACTGTTACCTCAGGCTACCAAGAGTCCTCCCACTGAGAAAAGAAAGTGATGGCAGTTAAGTACCTCACAGCCAGCCCTGAAGCAAGCATCTGCTCATTCTCTTGATGTACAAAACCCAGGACCTTGTCCTGTCTCTAGCTTATTACATGATAAATGGAAATCTGCTTCCACTGTTTTTTCCTCTGAGAAGAGGGACAGTCCTTGGGCAGCCTGACTGGAAATCAATGCGATTATGGTATATTTCTTTCTTATCAGGAGACAGAGTTCCTTCAGCTTCCTATGCTTAAGAAAAAGAAAAGAAAAACCATAAGATAAATAATCAAATAAAACAATATAACTTACGTAAGTAAAACCAAATTCATATGGCAATGAGGGATTTGTGCTTAATTTGTATGTCCGTCTTTGTCCTCTATTTTAAACTGAAGGATGCTCAAGATTGACTCCAGGTTTTGAAGAACAAGGACATGGTGCTCTGGGGATGGTCACTGTACCAGTTCCAGAAGCAGAGAGGAAGGGGACCTCTCTGAGGTGCTGGTGGGGCTGCAGACGCTAAGAGGAGCTGATCTGTGGTGCTTCCTCTGACCCCTCAATACACCTTTCTCCTGGCAGGACAAAGGAAATGAATCATCAGTTCAGTCGCTCAGCCATGCCTGACTCTTTGAGAACCCATGGACTGCAGCTCTCCAGGCCACCAAGTCCATCATGAAATCCTGCAGCCTATTCAAACTCATGTCCATTGAGTCAGTGATGCCATCCAACCATCTAAACCTCTGTCACCCCCTTCTCCTCCTGCCATCAATCGTTCCCAGCATCATAGTCTTTTGAAATGTGTCAGTTCTTCCCACCAGGTGGCAAAGTATTGGAGTTTCCACTTCAGCATCAGTCCTTCCAATCAATATTCAGGACTGATTTCCTTTAGGATTAACTGGTGGAATCTCTTTGCAGGCCAAGGGGCTCTCAAAAGTCTTCTACAATACCACAGTACAAAAGGATCAATTCTTCGGTATTCAGCTTTCTTTATAGTCCAACTCTCACATCCATACATGATTACTGGAAAAAGCATACCTTTGACTATGAGTTTTGTTGGCAAAGTAATGTCTCTGATTTTTTTTTTTTTTTTTTTTTGTATTAAGAACATAGACTACTTTTATTAGCTAATTCTTATCTCATGTAAATGTTCAAACATCTAATCAGGTGTAATTCTAACTATTATCAATGAGTAAAATAAACTCCAGTCTCCAGAGATCACATTAAAAAGCTTATCTGGACATATTACCTTTCCCAATACTCTAACACACCAGGCTAAAAAGGTGATTGATATGCAGTTACTCCACATTTAATTTTCTTCATTAGAAACATACCTAATATTAATATTATTTCTTTAAGCAGATTGCTTCCAAAAGTATCTTAAACATGTTTTTTCTAAAAACTCAGATAACTGGGACTCCAGAACAAAAATAGAAAGAAGACATTTTAGTCAGCATTTTACCGAAGTCCTTTCCTTCTACATTTCCAAGAAAATTCCAGACTTATGTAGCTTTACTAATGTGCCTTAAAAGAAAATGTCAAAACATATCCAAGCAAATTTGCTTTACATTTCTAGAAATAAAAGGATGTCAGTTAAATATGACAGTTTTAAATTTTTGGACATTATTCTGTCCATCTAGACCTGAAGAATTCATAACTAACATTCCAAAAATCACAACTTTAAGGAGGTGACATATGTATAATTATGGCTGATTTCATTTCTCTACAGCAGAAATCAACACAAGACTGTAAAGCAATTTTCCCCCAATTAAAAAATAAATTTTTTTAAAAGATGGGAAAAAAAACTCTCAACTCTTAATATATATGAAATAAAGAAAGTATCCAGGTTGTAGAAGATTTTAATATCAAAGTATAATTTACATGACTAAGAAGTTCTGCTTTCTATACAGTTCTTAGTTCTATTCTTCTTAGTGTAAGAAGCTGACGATGTGTACGATGTGTACTTTCTTACTTTCTAACTAACATCGGGAGATTTTATCTTCTCACATCCCAAGTGAAATGTTAATGGCCTAAAACCTACACAGTCTGCCCCGGAGGCCTTCAGCAAGGGAGAGCAGCACGTATCAGCAAGTTAGCAAATGGAGCTAGTTCACATGTTTCTTGATTGTGATCCCAAAACCGGCAGCATTTTCATTTCATCCACTCTGTTCTTATGTATTTGAAAAGCAGGTGTTATCCATCTACCACATGAGCACTGTTCACCATACCAGTTGAAAGAACCCAACTTGGCACTGCATTTGGGGCAGAGAAGCTGTCCATCCATCACTCCCAACAAAGTGGATTCCATCCACTGTACAGGTTCAATGAAATAAGACGTACATCGAGCCTGACTCCCTGTAGAAAGCAGGGGGGATGGTGTCATCCTCTTGTGGGCAAAGGCTATAGGACCACTTCCTTCATTATGATCCAAAATGCTAGAACTTCTAAATAAAGATCGCCTGCACTTTCTACATTTGTAGAGACCCCCATCTTTCAATCCTTGTGAACTGGCAGATGGGTCAACAGCAAAGAGTTCTTGAGGTAAGTTCTGCAATTCCGGATACTTCTCCGTAACCTTTTGTAAACGATATTGTTTATAAACTGCACTGGAGGTATCTACTTTACAGCCCATTGCCTGATATAATTTCAGTTGCCACTCAAACCCCTCATTGATCTTGGCCTCTGGCTTGACAATTTTAAGGTTTTCATAGGCTTTTTCAAAGGTAAGCTGGTCAGTCTTCATCATAAAAGCGATTATTACAGTCACACTTCGACTGACCCCTGCATGACTCCAGCAGGCCCCCGGCCGGGCGGGCCCGGCCCTGCCCGGCTTCGCACCTGTCTCTGATTTTTAATGTACTCTCTTGGTTGGTCATAGTTTTTCTTCCAAGGAGCACGTGCCTTTTAATTTCATTACTGCAGTCACCATATGTAATGATTTTTGGAGTTCAAATAAATAGAGTCTCTCACTGTTTCCATTGGTTCCCCATCTTTTTGCCATGAAGTGATGGACCAGGTGCCATGATCTTAGTTTTCTGAATGTTGAGTTTTAAGCCAACTTTTTCACTCTCCTCTTTCACTTTCATCAAAAGGCTCTTTAGTTCCTCTTCACTTTCTGCCGTAAGGGTGGTATCATCTGCATATCTAAGGTTATTGATATTTCTCCCAGAAATATTGATTCCATCTTGTGCTTCATCTAGTCTGGCGTTTTTCATGATGTACTCTGCATATTAGTTAAATAAGCATGGTGACAATATACAGCCTTGACATACTCTTTGAACCAGTCTGTTGTTCCATGTCCAGTTCTAACTGTTGCTTCTTGACTTGCATACAGATTTCTCAGGAGGCAGGTAATGTGGTCTGGTATTCCCATCTCTTGAAGGATTTCCCACAGTTTCTTGTGATCCATATAGTCAAAGGCTTTGGTATAGTCAATAAAGCAGAAATGGATGTTTTTCTGGAACTCTCTTCACTTCATGGCAAATAGATGGGAAAACAATAGAAACAGCAACAGACTTTATTATCTTGGGCTCCAAAATCACTGCAGATGGTGACTGCAGCCATGAAATTAAAAGATGCATGCTCCTTGGAAGAAAAGTCATGACCAACCTAGACAGCATATTAAAAGCAGACATTACTTTATCGACAAAGGTATGAATAGTCAAAGCTATGGCTTTTTCAGTAGTCATGTATGGATGTGAGAGTTGGACTATAAAAGAAAGCTGAGCACCAAAGAATTGATGCTTTTGAACTGTGGAGTTGAAGAAGACTCTTGAGAATCCCTTGAACTGCAAGGAGATCAAGCCAGTCAATCCTAAAAGAAATCTACCCTAAATATTCATTGGAAAGACTGATGCTGAAGCTGAAGCTCCAGTACTCTGGCCACTTGCTGCGAAAAACTGACTCATTTGAAGATCCTGATGCTGGAAAAGATTGAAGGTGGGAGGAGAAAGAGACAACCTAGGATGAGATGGTAGAATGGCATCACCAACTCAATGGACTTGTGTTTAAGCAAGCTCCGGGAGATGAAGGACTGGGAAGCCTGAGGTGTTGCAGTCCATGGGGTCACAAAGAGTCAGACACGACTGAACTGAACTGAATTGATATCTTTTTTGGAGAATTGTCTGTTTAGGTCTTTTGACCGTTTTTTGATTGGGTTGTTTGTTTTTCTTGTATTGTGTTGTATAAGCTAATTATATATTTTGGAACTCAACCCTTTGTCAGTTGTTTCATTTGCTATTATTTTCTCCCATTCAGAGTGCTGTCTTTTCACATTGTTTATAGTTTCCTTTGCTATGTAAAAGCTTTTAAGTTTAATTAGGTTCCACCTGTTTATTTTTGGTTTTATTTTCATTATTTTAGGAGGTGGATCATAGAGGATTTTTCTATGATTCATATGCTTTCTTCTATGTTCTGACTATGTTTTCTTCTAACTTTCATAGTTTCTGGTCTTACTTTTAGGTCTTTAATCCATTTTGAATTTATCTTTGTGTATGGTATTAGGAAGTGTTCTGATTGTATTCTTTTACATGTGGTTGTGCAGTTCTCCCAGCACCACTTATTGAAGAGATTATCTTTGCCCCATTGCATATGCTTGCCTCCTTTGTGAAAGATAGGGTGCCCACTGGTGTGTGTATTTATCTCTGGACTTTCTACCTTGCTCCATTGGTCTGTATTTCTGTTTTTGTGCAAGTACTATATTGTCTGGACGACTCTAGTTTTGTAGTAAAGTCTTTGATCAGGTAAATTGATTCTTCCAGCTGCAATCTTCTTTCCCAAGATTGCTTTCGCTATTTGGGGTCTTTTGTGTTTTGCAGTGATAATTGCAGTGATAATTTGATAGACATTACATTGAATCGATAGATTGCCTTTGGTAACATAGTCATTTTCACAATACTGATTCTGCCAACCCAGGAACATGGAATATCTTTCCATCTGTTTATGTCATCTTTGATTTGTTTCATCAGTGTCTTATAGTTTTCTGCATACAGCACTTTTGTCTCTTAACTAGGTTTATTTGTAGGTTTTTTTTTTCAATTGAAGGATCTACTTTACAGAATTTTGTTGTTTTCTGTCAAACCTCAGCATGAATTAGTCATAGGTATGCATTTATCCCTTCCCTCTTGAACCTGCCTTCCATCTCCTTCCTTATTTCACCTCCTAGGTAGATACAGAACCCCTGTTTGAGTTTCCTGGCTTTCTATTTTACATATGGTAATATAAGTTTCCATGTTACTCTCTCCATACATCTCACCCTTTCCTCCTGTCTCCCTGTGTCCATATGTCTATTCTCTATGTCTGCTTCTCCATTGCTGCCCTGAAAATAAATTTTTCGGTTCCATCTCTCCAGATTCCATATATTTGCATTAGCAGTCCATATTTATCTTTCTTTTTCTGACTCACTTCACTCTGTATAATAGGCTCTAGGTTTATCTTAGGTTCATATTCTGTTTTTTTTTTCCCTTAATTTGTATTTCTGATTTTTCATTGTTAGCATATAGGAATGAAAGTGATTTCTGTGTCATGATTTTGTATCCTGCAACTTTACTAAATTCACTGATTAGCTCTAGTAATTTTCTGAAAATATCTTTAGGGTTTTCAATGGATAGTATCGTGTTGTCTGTAATAGTCAGAGTTTTATTGCATCTTTTCCAATCTCTATCTTATCTCTTCTTGCTATTTTCTGGAACTCTGCATTCAGTTGGGTGTATCTTTCCTTTTTTCCTTTGTTTTTTGCTTTTCTTCTTTTCTCATATATTTGTAAGGCCTCTTCAGACAACCACTTAGCATTTCTTTTTCTTTGGGATAATGTTGGTCACCCCCTCCTGCACGTTACAAATCTCTGTCCATAGTTCTTCAGGCCTCTGTTTACCAGATCCAGTTCCACGAATCTATTCATCACCTCCACTGTATCATAAGAGATTTGGTTTGTATCATACATGAATGGCCTAGTGGTTTTTCCTACTTTCTTCAATTTAATTGTGAATTTTCCAGTAAGGCTCTCATGGTCTGAGCCACAGTCAGCTCCAGATCTTGTTTTTTTCTTTTTTTCAGATCTTGTTTTTTTCTGACTGTGTTGATCTTCTCCATCTTTGGCTGCAAAGAATATAATCAGTCAGATTTCAGTTGACCAGTTGGTGTTGTCCATGTATAGAGTCGTCTTTTGTGTTATTGGAAATGGATGACCATACCATAATCAATGCATTCTCTTGGAAGAACTGTGTTAACTTTTGTCCTGCTTCATTTTATACTCAAGGCCAATCTTGTCTTTTACTCTAGGCATCTCTTGACTTCCTACTTTTGCGTTCCAATCCTGTATAGAAAAGGACATTTTTTTTTTTCTTGGTGTTAGGTCTAGAAGTTCTTGTAGGTCTTCACAGATCTGTACAGTTCCAGATTTTTTGGCATTAGTGTTTGGGGCATAGACTTGGATTATTGTATTGTTGAATGTTTTGCCTTGGAAATGAACTGAGATCATTCTGATCAATCATTTAGTTTGTTGAATTAACATTTCCTGAGGGGCAGATTTGTATGCTCTGTCTTATAATATCAGGCACAGAAGCATTCTCCAGTGAGCTATATCTATTTCACAGTATAATTAAGCAAAAATGATATAGCCATCTTACAAAAAGTCCGTTTAAACATACCAGTGTTTATAGACTTTCATCTCAATTCTATCAACTTTTATACCTTTAATTTTACTTCCCTTTAGAACCTCCTCATCATGGCTTCATGTTAAGAAATCCTAGAATATTTCCTTTTTATTCTCCAGCCATTTTATTTTTTGTATAAATGCTTTGGGGTCCTCAGTGAGGGTTTGAGCCAAGAAACCCAGGCCTTTTGCTAAATATTTCAACTTTTTTAGTTAGCCTAACTGTTGCCCCAAACCACTTCTGGTTAGGTACTTTAGTATAATTTTCTTCTAGCTTAACATATGTAGATTATATATATATATATATATATATGTATATAATAAGAGATTTAGTTTGTATCATACATTTTATATATATATATAAATAATATGTCTTTTATGTAATTGACTATATATATATAATGTAAAATTATATATATACAGAAACACATATAATGGAGTACATAAAGCAGACTTGTTTGGGGTCCTTTAATGTTATGGACTGAGAAGGGATCCCCTTAGTCCATCCAACTTTATGTAGTGTTGCATCAAAACCTTTTGTTTTAATCCTGATAATATCAATTTTATTCATTCCATTTCTTAATAATTATCTAAAGATTTCTATCCAGTTGATATGAGTCTCTAAAATTTTCACCTTTTTGGGAAGACGTTTCTTGATTTTTCCCTCAGCTTTTTCTTGATCAACCTAATTAACAATGTGATGTTTTATTACAAGGTGTAAGACCTATTGAGGGAAACCATGACCACAAATAAGGCTTCTCAATCCATTTTTTATTTGCTTGTATTAAACTAAGAGAGTTTATATATGTATATAAGCCATTATACATATCCACACTCTATTTTTTCTAGTAAGTACCAATAAAACCGTTTTTAATAATGTTTTGCTGCTGCTGCTGCTGCTGCTAAGTCACTTCAGTCGTGTCCAACTCTGTGCGACCCCATAGATGGCAGCCCACCAGGCTCTGCCACCCTGGGATTCTCCAGGCAAGAACACTGGAGTGGGTTGCCATTTCCTTCCCCAATGCATGAAAGTGAAGCCAGTATACATTATATGTGTATATATAGTCACACTCTATTAATATTTTGAATTTTTTAATAAGTACCAATAAAACAGTTTTAATAATGTGTGTGTGTTCAGTCTCTCAGTCATGTCTGACTCTTTGTGACTCCATGGACTATAAGCCTATCAGGCTACTCTGTTCATAGGGTTTTTCAGGCAAGAGTACTAAAGTGGGCTCCTATTTCTTCCTCCAGGGGAATTTTCCTGACCCAAAGACTGAACCTACATCTTCTGCATTGGCAGGCAGATTCTTTAGAAATGAGCCACTAGGGAAGCCTGTTAACAATGAGAGCTCTCTAAAAATTTCCCAATTTAGAAGTTTCTCTAATTTAAAAGATCTGTCTGGCTATTGATGAGTAGTATGTTAATAGTGAGTCAAACCAAGAAGACACAAGAGGTGTTCCCACAAGAGAGTCCCAAGAATGTAGCCTTCACAAGATCTATCAATATAAAGTTTATTACCCCAAACTGTCTTATTTGTGTCTTTCAACTAAGAATAAACCACTGACTTGTTGCAGGAAGGGGCCCAAGAGTGGGCTCTTATCTAACACTCAGAAAAGAATTGTCCAAGGAGATATGCATGCTGATGCAGCTAGAGATTTTATTAGTACTGTTAAAGATCTTAGCTCCTTGTCTACTGATGCCAAATGGAAATACACAGACAGAGTTTGGAGGAAATAGAAAATAGTAGCCTTTATTTTCCTGGAAAAAAAAGAAACGCATTAAACTAAAACCTTAAGAATTGTACCCCATTTCTTGGGGAACTACAGGATGTTTCATAGGTGAAAGGCATAGTCCAGGGTAAGTGATGAGGATCAAAATGGAGAAGGATTTGCATTTTTCTTCTGCTTGCATTATTATAAAAATCACTGCTGGCATCAGGCAGGAGTGGATCTAACAGCTCAGTAATTGGGTCCACTCATTTCTGAGTTACTGGCCTTTGAGCTTCTTTCTGAAATGCAAACAGCTATAAGGGGTGATATGCTATAAGAGAGTGCAGGGAGAGTAAATTCCTGGTTCACGAAGTAATTTACACAGTAGTAGAGGGTGATAGGTAAGCTTTGTTAAGGATAGACATTACAGACTAGTAATGGTCAAAGTAAAACTAGGATTGCTTAGCTCTTTCAGGCCAGTTTATGTTTCTTCTCTAGCTTGTTCATTGTTCCTTTTGTTTTCCTTTATTTTATTTTATTTATTTTAGTTTTGTTTTTAAAAAGCTCATTTTTATTTTTATTGCAGCGTTGGGAAGGGGCACCCACGCAGAAAGCAGCAGGGTAAGTGAATCCAGAAACTGCTTTGTCAAGTGGCTTGCAGTCTCAGGTTTTATCATAATGGCATTAGTTTCCAGATTGTCTCTGGCCAATCATTCTGACTCAGGATCCTTCCTGATGGTGCACACATCACTCAGTCAAGATGGATTCCAGTGAGAAGGATTCTGGAAGGTTGGTAGGACATATGGACTGGCATTTCATCTCTCATTTTTCATGCATATTTGCTCAGTCATTCTGACTTTTTGCAACCCCATGGACCAGCCCACCAGGCTCTTCTGTCCGTGGAATTCTCCAGGCAAGAATACTGGAGTGGGTTGCCATTTCCTACTCTAGGGGATCTCCCCAAACCAGGTGTCCTGCCTTGGCAGGCAGATTCTTTACCACTGAGCCACCTGAGAAGCCCCTCTCTCATTTTGGACCTTCTCAAATTCTTCTAGTTTGTAGTAGTTTTTTAGTTCTATATTCCTTACAAGGACTCCAGTTATACGATATATCATGCTATCTTACTTGGCCAGAGAGGGAAGTTTTGGTCAGTGGTTCCCCTAACAGAATGTCTTTCAAATGAGCAAAATCTTTCCAGTGTCTTTCAACTGAGGATAACCTAGGCAGCTCTTCTTAAAAGTATATTTCAAGGAAAATCACTCCTCAAGAGAGTAGTTTAATATAGCCAAATAAAATTTAGGATTATCAGCCAATAATGGGAGATCCAAGACCCAGAAGACACTCACTCAATTTTGTTTGGACTATCCAAGAAGGTGGACAGGCACAAGAGGCCTCTGTTGGTACCACAGTTGTGGTTCCTTGTAGACTTCAGCTGAAGGAGAGAAGTCTGCTCTGGATCTCTTTGTTGGCCACTGAAACAATCAACTAGGCAACAAAGTTCAGTCTTAAAGTTGAGAGTTATGTTTATTCCTGGACCTTACTGAGGACCATAGCCCAGCTTCTCAGATAGCTCTGAGGAATTCTTCCAAAGATGTAAGGGAGAAATCAGGATATATAGGAGTTTACTGGGAAAAAAAAGTCAAACATGAAAATAATACTGTTAATCAAAAAAATAGACATCTCAACTTCCTAATTTTAGTGATTTTCTATGCATAGGAAGATTCAAGATTCTGGGCTCTTTGAAATTGTTCTTTTTTTTTTTTTTTATTAGTTTTGCCAAACAATGACATGATATCACCATGGGTTTACATATGTTCCCCCTCCAGAACCCCCCTCCTTCCTCCCTCCCCCCAGGAAATCTCGTTGCACCAGCCCCGAGCATCAATTCTGGGCTGGCAATTGGTTAGACATATGATAATTAACATGTTTCAATGCCATTCTCCCATATCATCCCACCCTTTCCCTCATCCACAGAGTCCACGAGTCTATTCTATACATCTGCGTTCCTTTTGCTGTCTTGCATGCTGGGTTCTCGTTACCGTCTTTCTAAATTCCATATATATGCGTTAATATACTGTATTGTTGTTTTTGCTTCTGGCTTACTTCACTCTGGATAATGGGCTCCAGAAATTGTTCTTTTGATATGCATCTTAACTGGGACTAGTGGTAAGGAATCCATCTGCTAATGCAGGAGACACAAGAGATGTGGGTTTGCTCCCTGGGTCAGGAAGGTCCCCTGGAGTAGGACATGGCACTCTATTCCAGAATTCTTGCCTGGTAAATTTCATGGATAGAGGAGCCTGGTGGGCTAGAGTCCATGGGGCCACAAAGAGTTGGACATGACTGGGCAACTGAGCACAATGCTCACAAATTGTCGTTGGTCAAAGCATCTTAAATATCAAGGGTCAGTACCCTGTTTTTCTCCATCTGAAATCTCCCTTGTTCCCCTCAGGGTACCACTGGAGTGGCTTCAGTAGCTAATGACTTGGTGGCTGGAAACATTTGCTGTTGGTTTGTTGAAATGACAGGCAGAAACTTTTTGCCCACCTAAAGATGTTTCTTTGTTTCAGATACAGGGAAGAAGGGTACCACTCAAATGAGAGTTTCAACACCTGCTTCAGGTGAAAGTCTGCAACTCCTTCCTACACATGCCATTTCTTAAATTCATTCAGCCTGAAATATCCAGTATGTCAAGGTACCCTATTTTGGGGTAGCATATTCTAAATCCCATCCAAACAGGTGGTTTTATTTCTGATGGTGGCGCTGATACTTTGCTATGACTGCAGGCCAGGTTAGGGTTAACAGACTGAAGTGATGGACAGAGTTAAGAGGAGGCAACCATAGCCTGCATTTTGCCCCTGAACTTTTGATCAGCCTTGTAGCCTCCTTTCCCTTCCACAGGTACTTCTCCAGGCCTGGCTTCACTTCTTCCCCCAGCAAGTATGACTGATTATCCACACCATGACTTCTCTCCTTACTGAGATGAGATTAAAAACTCCTAGGAAAACCCACACTGCAGTCTGTAACCTGTTTGTGTGACTCCACTGTTTTACTCAGAGTAGATTTTTTTTATATATATATTCTGTTACTGTGAGGATGTAAATATTCCTCATTGTTACTGTCTGTGCACATGTTGAAAAAGAATTTCCACACATGAGGCAGAATGACAGGAGAATAAAGTTTATTAGAGTGGTAGATGCTCTTAGAACAGTGTCCCCGCTCAAGGGAGAGCTGACCACCACTGTCACTGGCTAGGAGCCAATTTTTGTAGCTTCAAGACAAAGAAAATTCCTAGTGGAAGGATGGGATTAGGTGTTTCATTAGGATGCTATGTGGTGGGCATGTTACCTATTATGAGATCAGGGAAATGGCTTGTTTAGATCTGGAGGCCCATGGCAACAGTTGCTCTTGGGCTTGGCCAGTTCGAGAGATTTTTGTCCTGTGACCTTGGTATAGGGCTCCATACCTATCATCCTTGGTGGGTACAGAGGACAGTTCTACTGTTAAGGTCAGCCACTTTCCCTATAATTAATTCTCTAATCCCTCTTTGAAAGTGTATCAAGGATTTTTTAAGATTCTCTTATGACTGACTTGGGGATCTTCTAATTTGTTAGACACTACCTCAACTTCCAGCCCATCTAGGGGATTTCTCTACAGTTCATGAAACATTTTATGCTTTTACATTTTATTAGGATCTGGATAACCAAGTTTAATTCTTTGATTTCAAAACCACTAGGGTAAAAATCAACTTTTTAATTACACCTGTGCTTTGACACTTGAATGATTTCTCACCGCAGGAATGCTTTTGAAAAGATATCTGAATCATTATGATTGATAGATGGATGGAGCTTCTCAGTAAGCTACTTCCTGCAGATGTTAGTAGAAGAAAACCTTTGTCTGAGAATCACTGCCAATAGTTGAGATAATCAGATGTTGCAAAAATGTCAGCTATAAAAAAATGAACTCCTGAGTGTGGCAGGGGATAGCATGTGGCTGTAATATTTATACTGTGTGATCATGATCATCAAAGCTCTCTCTTCTATTGTAAAACAGAAGAAATTTGACCTCAAAGCTATGAGATTAGATATAAACTACAAGAAAAATATTTAAGAAACACAAACATGTGACAACTAAACAATATGCTACTAAACAACAATTGGATCACTGAAGAAATCAAAGAAGAAAAAAAAATATACCTAGAGGCAAATGAAAATGAAAGCACAATGGTCCAAAACTTATATGCAGAAAAAGCAGTTCTAAGAGTGACATTTAGAACAATACAATCTTACCTCAAGAAACAAGAAAAATCTCAAATAAACCAACTTACCTTACACCTAAAACAACCAGAGAAAGAAGAACAAACAAATCCTAAAGTCAGTAGAAGGAAAAAAATCATAAAGATCAGAGCAGAAATAAATGAACAAGAGACAAAGAAAACAATGACAAAGATCAAAGAAACTAAAAACTGGTTCTTTGGAAAGATAAACAAAACTGATAAACCTTTATCCAGGCTCATCAAGAAAAAAGGGAGAGGACTCAAATCAGTAAAATTAGAAATGAAAAAGGAGAAGTTACAACTGACCTTACCAAAATACCAAGAATCATAAGACATTACAATGAACAACTGTATAACAATAAAATGGGCAACCTCAAAGCAATTCGTAGAAAGGTACCATCTCCCTAGACTGAAGTAGGAAGAAAAGAAAATATGTACAGATCAAACACAAACACTGAAATTGAAATCTTGATTAAAAATCTCCCAAGAAACAAAATTCCAGGAACTGATGACTTCAATGGTGAACTTTATTGAATATTTAGAGAAAGAGCTAATGTCTATCCTTCTGAAACTGTTCCAAAATGTCACAAAGTTAGGAAAACTTCCTACCTCATTTTATGAGGCCACCATCACCCTGACACCAAAACCAGTCAGATACCACACACACAAAAAGAAAATTACAGGCAAATATCCCTGATGGACATAGATGCAAAAATCTTCAACAAAATACCACTATTCCATATCCAGCAATACATTAGAAAGATCATACACCATGATCAAGTGAGATTCATCCCAAGGATGCTTCAACATATACAAATCAATGGATGTGATATATCATATCAACAAATTTAAGAATAAAAACCATATGATAATTTCAATAGATGCAGAAAAAGATTTTGATAAAATTCAGCACCCATTGCTGAAAAAAAAAAGCTCTTCAGAAAGTGAGAAAAGAGGGTACATACCTAAACATAATAAAGAACATATATGACAAACCTACAACTAGCATCATGCTTATTGATGAAAAGCTGAAAGCATTTCCTGTAAGACCAAGAACAGGATAAGATATCTACTCTCAACACTTTTATTCAACATAGCTTTGGAAGTCCTAGCTATAGCAATCAGAGAAGAAAAAGAAGTAAAGGGAATCCAAACTGGAGAAGAAGAAGTTAAGCTGTCATTGTTTGACACACACATGGAAGAACCTAAAGATGCCACCAGAGAACTCATCAATGAATTTTGTAAAGTTACAGGTTGCAAAATGAATACACAGAAATCTGTTGCATTTCTATATACTAACAATGAAAGATCAGAAAGAGAAATTCAAGAAGCAATTCCATTTACCACTGCATTGTAAAGAATAAGATACCTAGAAATTAACCTACCTAAGGAGACAAAGACCTGTACTATGAAAACCATAAGATGTTGATGAAAGAAATTGAAGAAGATATAAACAGACGGAAAGGTACACTATATTTGTGGATCAAATGAGTCAATATCATCAAAATGACTTTACTATCCAAGGCAATCTACAAATTCAATGCAATTCCTATCAAATTACCAATGGTATTTTTCACATAACAATAACAACAACAAAAAAATATGTTAAAATTTCTGTGGAGACACAAAAGGCCCTGAACAGGCAAAGCAATCTTGAAAAAGAAAAACAACTGAAGGGATCAGGCTCCCTGGCTTCAGACTATACTGCAAAGCTATAGTCATCAAAGAAGCATGGTACTCACACAGAAATATAGATCAATGGAACGGAATAGAAAACCCAGAAATAAACCCATGCACCTATGCTCAAGTAATCTATGACTAAGGAGGCAAGACTACACAGTGTTGGAAAGACAGTCTCTTCAACAAATGGTACTGAGAAAACTGGACAGCCACATGTAAAAAACATGAAATTAGATTATTCCTTAACTCCATACACAAAAATATGCTCAAAATGGATTCAAGACCTACAAGTGGGACTGGACAATATAAAACTCCTAGAAGAAAACATAGGCAGAACATTCTCTGACATGAATCATACCAACATCATTTTTGATGTTGAAAAAAAGAATATTCCATCTCCAAGAATAATGGAAATAAAAGCAAAAATAAATAAATAGACCTACTCCAACTCAAAGCTTTTGCACAGCAAAGGAAACAATAAACAAAACTAAAAGACAACCCAGAGATTGGGAGAAAATATTTGCAAATGATATGACCAATAAGGGATTAGTCTCCAAAAGTTACAAACAGCTTGTGATGCTTAATAACATCAAAACAAACAACTCACTCAGAAAATGGGCAGATGACCAATAGGCACATGAAAAGATGTTCAACATCACTAGTTATCAGAGAAATGCAAATCACACTACAATGAGATATCAACTCACATCAGTCAGAATGGCTATCATTAAAAAATCCACAAACAACAAATGCTGGAGAGGGTGTGGAGAGAATGGAATCCCATCTCTTGTTGGTGGGAATGTAGATTGGTACAGCCACTATGGAGAATAATATATTGTTTAGTTGTGAATTTGCCTCTGCTCTTTGGACTCCGTGGGCTTTGATTTAGGGGTTTGACTTAGGTCATGCCCGAATGACCTAGTGATTTTCTCCAATTTCTTCAATTTAAGTCTGAATTTTTTTTTTTTATAATTTTACCATTTCATATAGTCAAACTTTTTTTCTAATGTAAGTTGATATATTGTCTGCACTGGTAAAATAGAAGTGGCTAGAACCTTTCAGATGGCAACCTATCTTGAAAAAGAATAAAAATAAATCAAAATTATATTCTGATGACTCTGACTCAAATTCCTTGCTATATGACCTTAGTTTTGTATTTTTCCATCCTTTTGAATATTTTAGGAGGGTGAGTAAGTTTTTATGTTCAGCTGCTATGGAACAGAAATTCAATCATTAACACTTAATAAAGCCTGTGGTGTGCTTTTATTAATTCAACTTACTCTAATTTGAATGAAATTGATGTTAAGTCTGAATTTTGCACTAAGGAGTTCATGATCTGAGCCACAGTCAGCTCCTGGTCTAGTTTATACTGACTGTATAGAGCTTCTGCATCTCTGGCTGCAAAGAATATAATCAGTCTGATATCAGTGTTGACCATCTGGTGATGTCCATGTGTAGAGTTATCTCTTGTGTTATTGGAACAGAGTGTTTGCTATAACAAGCTTATTCTGTTGGAAAAACTGCTAGCCTTTGCCCTGTTTCATTTTGTATTCTAAGACCAAACTTGATGGAGAACAATATGGGGGTTCCTTAAAAAACTAAAATAGAGCTACCATATAACCCTGCCATCCTACTCCTGTGCATATATCCAGAGAAAAACGTGGTCCAAAAAGATCCATGCACCCTAGTGTTCATCAGCATTTTTTACAGTAGCTAACATGTTGAAGCATCCTCAATGTCCATCAACAGAGGAATAGATAAAGGAGATGTGGGACTTATATACAATGTAATATTACACAGCCATTAAAAAGAATGAAATAATGCCATTTGTAGCAACACAGATGGATCAACACCGAGTGTCATACTGAGTGAAGTAAGTCAGACAGAGAAGAAGAAATTTATATGACATTCTTTATATGTGAAAATCTAAAAAGAAATTATACAATTGATATTACAAAGCAGAAAGAGACTCACAGACTTAGGAAACTTATTGCCAGGGGGAAGGAATAGTTAAGGACTTCAGGAAGGTGATGTATGTGCCAAGTAGCTTCAGCTGTGTCCAACTCTTTGCTACCCTATGGACTGTAACTCATCAGGCTCCTCTGTCTATGGGATTTCCAGGCAAGAATACTGGAGTGGATTGCCATGCCCTCCTCCAGGGTATCTTCCTGACACAGGGATCAAATCTTTTACCTCCTGCACCTCCTCCTTTGCAGGTGGATTCTTTATCAGCTGAGCCACCAGGGAAGCGCCCAGGTGATATACACACTGCTGTATTTAAAATGGATAGCCAACAAAGATCTATTGTGTAGCACAAGGAACTCTGCTTAACTTTTCCAGCAGTCTGAACGTGAGGGCTCCATGGGGGAGATGCTTACATGTATATGTATGGCTGAGTACTTGCACTGTTCACCTGAAGCTACTACAATATTGTTAATCTGCTATACCCCAGTACAAAATGGTTTCAGTGTTCAAAAATAAAATTTTAAAAAAGATAAAAACAAAGAAGAAACTATCATCAGTAGATAAAACTGGATTTAGTAGCAGGCCACTACAGGCTCAAGACATTCTGGTTAGTTTTCTAAGGATAATGAGAGAAATAAATACAGTATATATATTACTTTGTTACTATTTTGGAAAGCAGATCTCACAGAACTATCTAGTAAAATGGATTTATCATAGGGGGAAATACCACTAAAAACATCAACCCTAGAATCTTAACTCTTGCCTTAAAATTGATCAATTGTTTCTCATTGTTTTCCTCATTTATTCCAGATGTCTCAGGGTTAAGAGCTAAAGAGATTTTATCATAATGACATTTAATTGCCCTGTTAAATTTTTAAATAATTGGCTCATGGTATAGGTCAAGATGTTTTCCAATGGTAGTAATTTGGAAGCAGGCAAAAGCAAATATCCCTAACTTGTGGGATAGTTGACTTGAGAACTCTTTGTTTCTAAGCAGCTTTTCTATGAAGTGGCAATAACAGCAGGAGTGACTATCCCCATTTCAGAGAAGAAACTAATTCTGATTCCATGTTGGAAACTCTTTCTTTGACTTGCTTTTCATTGCTTTTGCTATCATAGTCATACTTAATAACTTGACTCAGAGGACCCTGCCCCTCTGCCTGACTGTAAACTAAAGTGCTTTTGTTCAGTTCATAGAGAGATAATGTGACCCTTCCTACCTGTGAATACAAGAGATTAACATACACCTTCTCAAGGCTGGCCGGTCCCTTGGAGATGTTTTGCAAGATTGGAGACTCTTTTACTTTACTTCCCCCACTGCCTCTACTCTCTAATTCTGCCTTTTGACTTTAGTTTCTCATTGCTCTTTCTGACTCTACAAAAGAACTTGGAGTCCAGACCCTGATGAGATGGTTACTCTGAGACACCAGTCTGCACCTTCTCAGTCAGCTGACTTTCTGAATCAAGTCATATTCCTGGCCTCAACACCTTGTCTCAGATTCATTGTCCTGTTGTGTGGTGAGCAGAGGGAGCTGGGACTCAGTAACATCCCTTCTTTTCTGCGACAGTATATGACTTTACACAATATAAATGTAATTCAGGCCCCAACGATTCAAAGTTTCTTTAAGTTCTTTCACAGTTACTTCCAACTCTAGACTCTCCTTTTAAAACATTTGCATGTTAATCATAAGTATTCCCACACTTCTGGAGGATGTAGTGTATAAAGATATACTCACATCATAAATTCATTGAAATATTAATCATGAACATAATTACATTTATTATAGCAATCTCACATATGAAAAAAATTGGGGCTCAGTTATATTGATTTCTTATGCAGCATCAGGCATCTAGTATGTGGCTAGGATTCACATGCAGTTCTCTTGGACACAATAGGCTCTTAATTCACAGAACAAGCTTCCATTCTCTAGCGGTATGTTAGTCTCTGCTATAGTGAGTGTTGCTTGATTTTTCTTAATTAATTTAAATTTGTTGTTCCTGTGATTACCTTTAAAATCTATATATTTAACAACCAACTCTAGATGTTTGCCAGCAGTGGGCATTGAGCTCCTTGAAAACAGCTGAGTATTATAATGTTTTCCATCCTGGGTTTCATTTGTGAATGTGAATGTCCTGCACATTCTTGTTAGGACATAGCATTCTTTAGAGGAAAAGACATCAAAGCAGGTGTAGGAATCTCTTTCTTAACCAGTGTTGTCTGATCTTTAGTTACTGTTGATACCTAGGATTGTAGCACTCCCAGATTATCAGTAGAAACATCACAGAGATTGCTCCATAATTCTCCCAGTGACCTTTGACTTGATCAATCTGCTTAAGTTTACATTTAAATTGAATATCAAAAGTAAACTAAACATGGAAGTAGCACTATCTGTCAACTGCAGATTGGCACCTGCCATCTACCTCTACAAGGATTAAATCACGTGCTGCTGCAGCCGCTGGTTTTCAACAAACCTTGAAAGGAGTTCAGGATGGAGAGCAGAAATGAGGCACTCTGCTCTGGGAAAAACTGGCAGAACAGGTCTTCAGATAGATGTTTTTATGAACTGATTTTATGAGTTTAATTTTTTTTTGTCTCTTCATATCCAGAAAAGCAGTAAAATCCTTCATAGTGATGACTGCTCCTCATGAATAGCAGAAATCTGGAAAAATGTGTGTTTAATTGTGTGTATTCCCCCTTCGCCAAATTCACATATATGCTGACCTTTCCCTGTACCTCTTTGGAGCAGTTTCTTAGAATTATCTGAAATGCTGTCTCCTGGGCAAGAGTCCTCATTCTGCCCTCAAATAAAACTTAACTCTCAACTCTCACATTGTGTATTTTTTTTTTTAAGTTGGCAATCAATAACAGGTAAACAATAAGCTTATTTAAAAATAATCAGGAGCCTGAATATCATTCTTTTTCCACAGGAGCCCTTCCTGAATTAAGACAAGTGCCTTTCTCGTCTAAGCATATTTTTGTTAACAAGGAATGAATGCAATATTCAGTGGAATGCATTTATTTCTTTCCGTTCATGTTTGAAACACAAGTTGGAAAACGCAGCTGTCACAAGAGGACTTTTATTCCCAGGACATTGTCTATGCTTTCATCTCAGGAATGTGATGGACCACGTGAAACATTACAGTTTATCTGTGGGGTACATGCCTAGTGGGAATCCACAAAGCAATTCATGCAGTAATGCTCCAGAAAACCTATTTAGGCCAGCCTTGAATACATTCTATTTCTTTTGCCTTTGCCAGCTGCTCCTTTCTGAAGCCAGCCTTCTGTTTTCAAAGAGCTTTTATTAAAATGGAGCTAAGTACAGCCCAGTTTGCACCATCTGTTAGAAGAAGGATCACTGCTAGTGTGTTTACAAACTACCTCATACATTCTTTATCACCAGTATACATTTTAGGAATAATATAGATATATCTTTTCTCGATTATTTTTAATGAAACATTTTGAGAAATAATATGGCATTCTGCTTGGTCAACATTTGGTGTAAAGAATCAATAGGAAAAATATTTAAGTTGCTTCTGGTGGCTGATATATAAGTATTTTTATCATTTGTATGCAATAGCCAAACTGAGTGTAATCACAGCACTTTAGCATTTATGTATAGTGTCTGAGTCCTAGGGACCTTTTTGAATCTACTCACATGATGTCCAGACATCAGTTTGATGAAGAGTCAACCATCAACATCTATATCTTTTCTTATTTTAACAAAAACATATTAAGAATAGTCAATCTCTATTTTTTCAGAAATGTGTTTACAAAACAATTGTCCAATCACAGGAACAGTCTGCTTAATCAAAATTAACCACTTTATACTTAGATTATCAGTTTTGAAATCAATGTCCACTAAAATGCTGTGGAATATCATTAACATGTTTAGCAATTTGAAGACCTTCCAAAGCTTTAGGATCATTCTAAAGATAAATTTAATTACACAGAATATTAGATAGAAATAAGAAAGTTATAGGAATTGTGTTGTATTTATTTATTTTAGGACATATTCTGAAAGTTTTCTGTTTCCCTTAGTGCAGTTGTCAGATCAAGTTTAGGACTTGATTGTAAAAGCTAAGTAATATAAGAATAAAATCAGATATCTGAAGTCTAGTTCAAGTAGATACACCAGTGTGAGAAAAATTCAGGTTTACCTTAAGATACAGGTGATTTGGAAATCCTAAAACAAAATATGAGAAACTGTATTTTATGATGGTCACATGCGTTTATGAAGGATAGTAAACATCAATTTTTCCAAAGACAGAAATCAATGAAAATAATTGTTGCTATTTTCTATATTAGCGATAAGGAAGAGAGATGCCTTACAATAGGAGATGCTTCTCCTGCTTTCTTCCTGCATGCCTTATACAAGTTAATTTAATCAATATTTTCAGGGAACTTACTCAGATATTCAGTTTAAATACAAGTTCTGTATAATGTATTCAAAAGCCTAATATGCCTTTTGGAGTGACCATTTTTGTAATTATTCCAAGTCATTTTACTTCTAACAATGACAATACTTCATTTTAACTTTAGGAGCATTTTCCTATCCTTGCTCTCATTAGGTTTTATAAGATAATTTGAGGTACTGTGGGATACAGTTATAATTCCCATGCACTGGTGAAAAATCAAACAAACAAATAAACAAAAAAAAGAGTCTCTAAATTTAGAATAGACAAGAAAGAAGTGTTTGAACATCCACCAGATGAGAAAAACTAGCATGTTTTGGCTAGTCAGAGAGAAATAATTACATCATTACCATTCTGAGTGACATGGAACAATGACATTGGGCATTAAAATGCATTATACATGTCTTCCTCTTTAAGATACATGTTAGGTTTTCTTTATGTTATTATTCTTCAACAACACTTTGATAAACAATTATTATAGTTAATACTCTCCTCACTGAAATGGCCACCTCCTGTGATGCTCTTCCAAGTGGGAGAGCCTGGCATTGGCAGCTCATTTCACTCACAGCAAACAGCATGGGGACACCTCTCCACCACTGCATTGGAGTCCAAGGTCCCCATTTAAATACTTTTCTTCTTCTTCTTTTTTTTTTTTAGAGACAAGCTTTATTCTCCCTGTTGTAAATAAGAGAAGAGTCTTCTCATCTTTCTCTTTTATTAGAATATTTACTTGAGAAAACTTATAAGTTCTTTCACTGTCTCTTTAAAATGTATGTAAATCTTTCTAGAAACTAAATAAGCCTCTTGCTAAAACAAAATAAGCTTTATAATTAGGAATGCTTTTCTTAAGGGTCTGGGAGATATCTCTTTGAAAAGTAAATGTCAACTGAAATTGTACCCCTATTTTTCAGTTTCTGTGGGACAGTAAGAGTCTAACTTCAGTGGATATACCTGGCCCCAAGTTGAAAAAATGCCTCTTGTCCAAAAGATAGGAGAAATTTGTTTTCCCTTTGTATAAACCAATTAAGTAACATGGGTGGTCACTCCAATTACCAGGTAAATTTAGGGTAAGCATATGTGTAATAAACGGTGCGCTATTGTGTTCTCCTATTTGAGGACTAATTACTGTTTATTTAGAGAACATGTAGGTAGTGGGTATCATCTACCTGGTTATAAATGGTTAAAACTTCTTTTTGTTTTGCATTCTCACAGAGGACTGCCTGTGATGTGCATGACATTCTGGTTTAATGATTATTCAACAAGTTGTTTTCTTTCTCTATTCTGGAGAGGTTTTTCTGGGTTGGGACAAAATCTTATTTTTAATTAATAATTTGCCCAGCTATTTAACATGTAACTTTGGGGCCCTGTAAGGAAACATATCCATTATATGATGAAATAAGGTGGTAAGGAACAATTCAGGTCAGAGTAGGCACTTTTCTTACTCCAACCAAATCAGGAATCTTGGCTGACTGGGGAAAATTCTGGGTGGAGGCACTAATTCCCACTTAAGTGAAAATGACAGTACTGACTAGCAAGTTGTCCTTATTTGATCCCTTCCATGGACATTTAAGAAATGTCTCTCATATGTGACATCTACTTTAGCTACATGTCTAGGCACTTACCAGGCTGTAGACTTTACTCCAGGAGCTCTCCTGGATTGGTTTCCAGGCTTCTGGATCTTTCCACACAAGACTAGCACCTGTCTTTATTTCACAAGTGCTGTCAAATGACTTTTCAAAGAACGTTAATAACCGATTTAAACAAAGCTCAAACCCTTAGCATTATGATATTTTGAGGCTTTTCTGTTCAAAATTCAATAGGAATGAAGATAGTGCGGTAGTGGTAGTGTTGGGAAGGATAGGGTGATTTCTTCAAGCACATATACATAATAAACAAAATTAAACAACATTGAAGTGTTCATATTTAAAAAATATTTTAATTTTCCAATATTTTTCCAAGAGAATTTAGTCTATTGCCTCACATTACCTGAATTTGCACCTGTCTTTTGGAGCAAATTTGTGCTTTTTAAGCAATTTGGGTAAATTTTATTTTATTAAATGTTTTTCAGTGTGTGTGTGTGTTGTAATTAACACCTAATAGACAGGAGGTGTAACTTCTTGGCATCTACCTCCAGGCTGCTTGGCTTCTCAGTTTTGCTTTGGCGTTTTCCCAGCTATAGAATGGCACATTCTTCTCAATGTTTTCAGGAGCTAGCACCAGAAGGGATGAGTGATAGTCTTCAATCCTGCCACCATTGATTATTAACCTGACCATTCTGTGTCATGCTTTGACCTTTTTTTCTACATGCTGTACATGCTATAATAATAATGTTAATGTAATATGGCACTTCCTGAGCTCTAACATTATACAAAGAATTGAAATAACTTTATATACATTATTTGACTCCTAAAACCGTATGAAAAAGATTCCTATTTGCATCTCTATTTCCAGAAAAGAAAGAGGGTTAGTAAGTTGAAAGAGCTTAGCCTTGATTACATTGACTCCAGAGCTGGACCTTGTAGCCATGTTGCTATACTTCTTTAGAGTTTCTATTTAGTTACTAATCTTATTTTCAAAGGATTCAAAATAGGACAGATCCACTTTTATGTACAGGAAGCTGAGTCAGTACTGCATGGTAATCAAGCACAGAACTTCATTGTCTGAAGGCCGGTTTTTTTTTTTCTATTACTGTTATGCTAGTGTTAACAAATAAGAGAGTTAAAAATACTCCTTAACTTTGTTAAGGAAATACTTACAGTCCAGGATATGTGTGTGTCTAACATGACACATTCTTTCTCTGGACTGTTATCACAGAAGGGACCATTTACAGACATCCTAACTCACCAGGTCAACCCATGAACTTAAAATCAGTAATTTGAAGAACAAAATGAATTCAGCTTGTCTAAAAAAGAGACCGATTTGAAACCAAAATATGAAATGATTTCAAAACAATATCAATGGAGAAATAGACCTATGATTTTCTGATACTGAAATTCAACTATTATGTCATTTTAGTTAACCCGTTTTTTGTCACCATAATTTTAGGTTGTCAGAACCTATTCCAAGGATCTTTGCAATTACAAATAATAACTTTAAAGAATAAAATGTTTAAATTCCCAGATATTGAACAATACTGAGTAATAATCCTTAGTAGGTTATTATTGGCATCTGACAGAGAAGGGATATCAGTCAAAATGAAAAGAAAATTGGTAAAGTTCATGAAAGCAAGAAGTTGACAGACACTCAAGGCCTTTATTAGCTCTAAGAAAAATAACCCATTTGTTCTGTCTGCCTAATACAATGGTCATCCCTTAGCAAAATGCATCCTGGGTTTGAACTGAAAGATCTCTTTAATGCCTTATAGAGTTTTTGCTATACTTTATTTATAAACATAAAACAACAAGCATATTGGCCTGGAGAAAAGTTAATTTTTTGCAAAACTGCTTTTTAATTCAGGTATAACACAAAGCCCTAAGAATTAACTTTTCCTGGTAGATATTTTCAGATCTATTTATCATGGTCACACATGAAGCAGTTTCTGATTTATGTGGTGAGCTTCAGACTTCTGATATTTTCTTTCTCAGCCTCAATCCATCAGGAAGCAGGTCTGAATCACATTTAACACTAATAGGGTACTGTCAATAATGCCTAGTACCCAGTATGCATAACAAGAAAGCCCCTGGAAGATATAGAGGGTTCAGGATGTGAGCTGGAAGTCTAAGCAGCCTAAACTCATTTTTCAACTTTATGGTGTTTTTATGTATTTGGAGCAAAATAATGCAAGCTGTTGAATTAGGAAAACCAGAGATTTCATGTATAAATGGAGAACTATAGCAAAACTCTATGGTTTTGTTACTGTTTGGGCAAAAGGCTTTTAGGAGGTTTTGATGAGAGAGAAGGGCTTCCTCAGAGGTCTGTGTCAATCAGACCTTTAACCTCAATATCATCATATTACCATTATCTGGCACAGGGTCTGCATATTAAATATATTGATAAAAACAGGTTGGATGTAACTCAAAATCAAGTTCTTCTACAGTTGCTATATCTTCCCTGGTGGCTCACATAGTAAAAGCGTCTGCCGACAATGCAGGAGACCCCGGGTTCGATCCCTGGGTCGGGAAAATCCCCTGGAGAAGGAAATGGCAACCCACTCCAGTATTCTTGCCTGGAAAATCCCATGGACATAGAAGCGTGGTAGGCTACAATCCATGGGGTCACAAAGTATCAGACATGACTGAGCAACTTCACTTTCTATAGTTACTATAACTCCTAGATCCCTACTAGTACTATACCATTATTTCACAGCCACGCCTTACCTAAGGCGTCCAACTACTTTCTTACCTGGTTTCCCATTTTGGGTAGGGGAACTGTGTTATGCCCAGACTCTAGCTGAGGTTATTTTGGCTGAAGACACAAAACAAGTTATATATATATATGTGTGTGTTTGTGTGTTCAGTTGCTTCTGTCTTGTCTGACTCTTTTTGGCCCTATGGACTGTAACCTACCAGGCTCCTCTGTCCATGGGATTCTCCAGGCAAGAATACCGCAGTGGGTTCTCCAGGGGATTTTCCCGATTGGGGGATCGAACCTGTATCTTCTGCATTGCAAGCAGATTCTTTATAGCTGAGCCACTGGGGAAGCCCATATTTGTAACTGAGTATAAATATATTTCCTGAATCCTAGCCAAATGCTCCTCATAACATTGCACTGTATCTCTGAACATGTTAGAAACTAGATGCTCAGTAAACTTGGTGACAGGGTTAGACAAGTGTCATGAAAAAATAAGTAGGGCTGTCATGTAGCTGCTAGAGGGTTTATAACAAACACTGTCCAAAAATCATTTGTTTATTTAACAAATGTTTACTGAGGACATACAATGTGTCAGGCACTAGACTGAAATCTAGTCTCAACACTGGGAGCTTGGGGTATTGTACTAACATCCAGATTAACAAGCAATTATGACCCAGAATGGTGAAGCTATGCTAAAACATCACAGAAGACAGAAGACAGAGCAAGCAAAAGACATGGGTATTTGGAAAGAGTTTCTTTGTTTTGTTATTTAATCTGTCAGTCATGTCCTACTTTTTGCAACCCCAAGGACTGTAGCCCACCAGGTACCTCTGTCCACGGTATTTCCCAGGCAAGAACATTGGAATGAGTTGCCATTTCTTTCTCCAGAGGATCTTCCCAATCCAGGGACTGAACCTACATATCCTGCAGTAGCAGGCAGATTCTTAGCTGAGCCACCAGGGAAGCCCAATGGAAACATTAGACAAATTCAAAGAAAGGGACATTGCAAAATAAATTGATCTGTACTTTTGAAAAAATGTCGATGTCATGAAATTCTAAGTCAGACTGAGGTGGTGCTCCCTACCAAAGAGAGATGACAACTGAATGTAAAGGTGACGACTGGACTAAGGCCCAACACCATATTTTATGGTGCTGAAAAAAGACACCTGGGACAACTGGCAAAATCTGAATTATTTGATAACTGGAGTGTGGTAATAAAAAAAAAAAATAGAGAATGGCTTTGTTTTTAAAGAGAGACTATAAAGGGGAATAGAAAGGAAAGTCTATAAAACAGTGAGAGGAAGAGAGGGGTAGAGTGAGTAAAAGAGAGAGGAAGGGATCAAGATTTTTTTAAAAAGAAGAGAAACGGGAAAATCCTTCAAACAGAGCCAATCCTCCCCACAGGGCATCTAGCCAGGGGCCCGGCGCCGGCGCCGCCCGGGTCTCGCGCGCTGACCCTCTTCCGGGGCTCGGCCGCCCCTCGCCCTCACCCTCCCAGGCACGGTGAGCCTCGCGCGCGGACCGCCTGGCCTCCTGGAGTCTCAGAGAACCGTGGCGAGGTCGGCGGCGAGGCTCCGCCGGCGACGGGCAGGCGCGGGACTCCAGGCTCCACTTCGCGTCATGGCGGGAAATAGGCACGGCAGATCGCGTTGCCCCGACCTGGGTGGGGCACTTCCGGGAAGGGGCGGCGGGAGCGCGCGGAGCGGCCCCGCGGCGGGGAGGCGGGGCGGGCCTGCTCCGGGGGGCGGGGCCGCGGCGGCGAGCGGCGGGGCGGCCTCCATCTTGGAGAAGGGCGAATGGAAGGGCAGCTGGGGCTTCAGCCGTGTGCCGCGTGGTGGCCTGAGGGCTGCCTATTGCTGTGTATCACGCTGCAGATCCAAGGGGAAATTCCTGATACCTGGTTTATCCATTTACAGTCCGAGACCTTGCACAGGTCGAGACCGCAATAGTCCAAAAGAACAAGCGCAGTGAGACCTCAAAGTTTTCTCTGGGCAAATTTAGAAGGTAACAGTAGTCTTTGGTTTCTGTCCACCTCATCTCTTCTCTTGGTCCCTTTTTTTTTTTATTTGGCCGATGGCAACTCTATTGTTTGGTTTCCTAGTGGAACCCCTGAGGGGTAACTTTTCCCTCCACTGGATCAAGCCTTCTCTCTATTTGAGTGGCGTCTGTTGGAAAGGGAAAAATAAAGAGAGGGGAGAATGGAGTTTGATAGCCAAGAATAAAGTAAATACAGTAAACGATTAATATTTGAAAGTATTTGAGTGAAGGATATTTTGTAGTAAATAATCTAGCCCTGCTCAAAGCGAGAATCTGTCTTTGCCTTTACCCTTGTGAAGGCACCCTATGTCATACTGTTACAGGAAGCACACTGACTGAAACCGCTCACTCTAGCCAGGCACCATAACTATTTGCATGAGTTGTTTTAGGACAGGAGGTCCTGGTAAGGAACAGGGAACTAATAAGCCACCACCAACCAGAAGAGTTCAGGAAAGGTCAAAAGGAGACACCACATGTCTGACCACCTCTCAGAATCCTTCTCACTGGCATCCATCTTGGTTGAACAAGGTGTGCACCACCAGGAAGGACTCTGAGTCAGAATGATTGGCTAAAGACAACCCGGAAACTAATCCCAGCACCATAAAACCCGAGGATGTGAGCCACATGGCAGAGCAGTTCTCCTGGGTTCCCTTACCCTACTGGTCTCTGCTGGGGTGTTCTTTCCCAATAAAATCTCTTTCTTGGTTAGCGGATGTGTCTTCTTGGACAATTCATTTCGTAGTGTTAGATAAGAGCCCAGTTTTGAGCCCTGGAAGGAGTCCCTTCCTGCAACAAATGGCGACTCTGGTGGGTCTCTGCTGCAGCTGACCTCCTGACCATTTGGGATGCTCAGGGACCAGCTTGCCTGCTGATGGACCAGACCCAGCGCCTGCAACCAGGACCATTTTGTTCCTGGTCTCCTCCTGACACAGAGAACTGGCCAGATAGCCCCAATCGGGTAAGGAACAAGAGACTTTATTGACCTCTCTCCCCTGCCCTCTCTCTTTCCTCTCCTTAACCCTTCCTATCCTACCCCCTTTTTCTAGTCCCCTGGTCCTGGACATAGATATCTGGTTGAAGGGCCTCAGCCTGAGCTGAGGATTGGAGACTGATCACCTCTTCTTGGCAGAGAACTCGAATTTTGGTTCTGTTCTGGTCTGGTCTGGTTTCTGGTAGGGCCAAGTTCCAGTCCTCCCTTCTCTGGAGGCCCAGGTTAAAGTCCTGTATTGCCTGGGTATCTGCAGGTGGCAAGAGACATCTGTAAGTCCACCCCTTTTGCCCATCTCTCCTACTGCCTCTCCTCTCGTCTTTCAACCTGGCTTGCTTTCCTCTCTTTCAAATCTTTGAAGACCTGAGATATTTTCATTCACTCTGTTGGTACTTGGATATGAAGTTATGTGTCTCTATAGGAAGTTTTCTGAGAGACTGTAATCTTGTATTTAAGGAAATGTCTGATGAGGACTGCCAGGTCTATGTGTGCATTTTATACTCTGTGTTCTGTGTAGTGATTTGTGATGGCCATTTTGCTTTGTCTGGCCACCATTTGGTTTAGACCTGCCATCATTTTGTTAAAACTTTATTTTCTTTCTCTGTACCTTGAGACCAGGGCTCTCAGGGATACTTATCTAGACTATCTCTAACTCCCAAGGCTGAGGAAAAATGGGAAATTTTTATTTAATTTTATTTTAAATTTAAAGTTTTAAAAAATTTTATTTTAAATTTTATCTATTTAAAATTTTATTTATTCCAACTGTTATTTATAAACTAGTGAATTTTATATTGTTCTATCTAATTCATGACTAAGCTTTGAAAATGAAGCTAGATCTTGCATTGTGTCTGTTTGAATATGTCTCCATATGTCTTTGTCTCTGGATAATATTTTTGAGATTAATTTGTAAATGAGTTCTATTTAATTGGCTTAAAAAAAGTAAGCGCTTACAAATGAAACCATTCTAAATTGAACAATAAATTCCAGGTTCATGTGAACTGAAGATATTCAATATTAAGTACCTGACATTAATGCTTGTTTGTTGAACTAACTAAAATAGACATGTCTTAGAGTAATTAAAATTAAGTAGAATATTTTCATTGTACCTATGTTTAATATAAGTTAAATATTATTATATCCGTTACAAGTTTGTCAACAAGGAAATTACCTAAAGTGAAGAAACTTCTAAAAATTGTAAATGAGATATGAGCTTTTAGATAAGCTTTATTAAGAATAATTATGCTTTAAGAATGTCTGTCTAAAATAGTCTCTCCCTATTGGGGTAACTTAAATCTCTAAGGGTTGTGCTAAACTAAGTGTTGAAAGTCTATTGAATAGCTAGGTCATTTCCAAATAAAATAAGATTTTGAAACATTTAGTACTAAACATTAATTTCATTTTACAAAGAAACTAAAGAGATTTAGGACTATAGATGAGTAATGTTTGGTGCCATCCTAAAATGTCCTATGAAAGCAAAGGTTTTAGAAATCATCACTCGTATTTATGCTCACCAATCTATAAAATGCTAATATAAAGGTTAGTTCTTGGTTGCTTAAGGAAAGTAGAAAGAGTGTTTTCAGTAAAAATTAGCTATGAAAAAATATTAAAAGAGTTATGCATGATCAGGATTTTCTAAAATTGGATTACAATTAGTTAGATAAATGGATTTTGTTAGAATTGACACAACCATAGGAAAACTGGTTAGAGCCAGCTAGGTCCAAGATGGCAGAGCTGAATTTCACTAGACCTTGAGCCTCAGTATATATGCCCATTGTGACCTATCAACAAGCTAAATGATACAACCATCAGCATTGACCAAATCTGACCAAATGCTCTAAAACCTTTTATTTATTTATTTAAATATCAGATAAAGTGGATTTTTAAAATTTTATTTTAATTGGAGGCTAATTACTTCACAATATTGTAGTGGTTTTTGCCATACATTGACATGAATCAGCCATGGGTGTACATGTGTTCCCCATCCTGAACCCCTCTCCCGCCTCCCTCCCCATCCCATCCCTCAGGGTCATCCCAGTGCACCAGCCCTAAGCACCCTGCCTATGCATCGAACCTGGGCTGGTGATCTATTTCACGTATGATAATACACATGTTTTAATGCTATTCTCTCAAATCATCCCACCCTCTGTCTTCTCCCACAGAGTCCAAAAGTCTCTTCTTTACATCTATGTCTCTTTTGCTGTCTCACATATAGGGTCATCATTACAATCTTTCTAAATTTCATATATATGCATTAATATACTGTATTGGTATTTTTCTTTCTGACTTACTTCACTCTGTATTATAGGCTCCAGTTTCATCTACCTCATTAGAACTGATTCAAATTCATTATTTTTAATGGCTGAGTAATATTCCATTATGTATATATACCACAGCTTTCTTATCCATTCATCTGCTGATGGACATCTAGGTTACTTCCATGTTCTGGCTATTGTAAACAGTGCTGTGATGAACACTGGGGTACACGGGTCTCTTTCAATTCTGGTTTCCTCATCTAAACCCTTTGAATTGATTTTCTTTTTGACAAAACTTCCTAAATCAAATTCTGTTGAAATTCCTTTGACCGCTAGCTAATTTTGGGGTTCTTCAGAGAGCCCCTAAACATTCAAAAGAGAGATACTTAACTGTGTTTATTTGATTCATTAAATTACATTAAAATATTATCAAATGAGTAATAAATCATCTCATGTTATAATGTATGGTAAATATTACTAATATAGGTATCCTAGAAATTATATGGAATTCTTAACATCCTGTTATGTCCTGGTATTCTAATGGAAAACCTGATGACTTCACAAAAGTTAACAAAAGGACTGAATGAATAGGCTTATAACTTTTATGGTTTCTATCTGAAAAATTACAGGTTTGAATCCTGTGTTTTCTGGGGATAGGGAAATCCTTCCTCTCAAAATAATTATGACAGTAATTTGGTAAAATTATACATTATAAACAAAAAAATTGTATTTTCTCTCTGACTCCTCCAGAGATTGGAAACTTTTAGGTTTCCAGTAACTTTATCAGATGAGTTAGGAAGGTTATCTCACTAACAGGTACAAAAATCTTAAGGAATTTCTGAGATCTTGGAAAGGGAATAATTCACCTAGATTTGTTAGGTGAAATCTGTGATAAGCCTTTGGTGTGAGTTTCCCAGCCCTGTTTTATTTTAAAATTTCAGTCTGAAACTCTATAAACGTTTCAGCAATGCAAAAAGTCTATGATCAATTATGTTTATATAAGTCATCAGGCTAAAATTACTGAGAACAGACCTATTTTGCAAGCAAACTAGCCTTAATTTGGTTATATTTGATAAAAATGAGGGTAATTTTAGGGAGAAAAGAGTGTTTCATTAAATGTTAAATCCCAGCTTGTTAATGGAAGTCTGCATCTAATAAGACTCATTTCTTGGATAGTTCCTTGCTGTTATGTGATACTAATGCAAAATTTAACTGAATTCTTAAAGAACACCCTGTTTGTTTCTGAAGTGCATCTCAGTCATCTATCTTTGAATAAAGATTAGATGCCTCATGAGCTGCAACCAGGACTGGAAAAAGACCTAATTTAAGGGATTGTCTCCAACCTGGATAGAAGGACCTTTTTATCAGGTATTCTTAACTGGCTCATGCACAGTGAAATTGAAGGGAAACTGACTCTTAGATTAATTTCCACTTCCAAAGGCCCCTAAACTGGACTGATCTATAGAGAGGACAGCTGACCTCATCTCACCTTAGAATGATGCTCGGGCAGAGAAGAAACTACACTACACCAGGACGGGAAGAAAATGACATCAGAGGTAGACAGCTTGCCCAAGATGCTGGACCTGAGTCATATGATCATTTAAAGTGTTTTCTTGACTTGTTAGACCTTTGCATATAAATAAAATGCCTTATCATAGGTCTGATCCTATGCTAGTTTTAGAAATCGATCCAATTGTTGGGTTTGTGACCAATTACCTGTGTCTAGTTCTGGGTTACCTTGGTGAATTTCTCTATTCCAAGACTAACTGGTTGGCCCTGAGAAAATTTACTTAAGAAAAATAATAGTCATATCCAAATCACTATTGATATTACTAGATGGGATCCCCTCTCCCAGCCAGTTAATAATGCCTGCTCTGACTCTGGCTATAAAGTTGAGTTTTCATCTATTACTCAAGCTCAATCAGAGCAACAAGCAAAATTTTAGCAAAGGAAAAAAATCCCCCACAATTATGGGATCGATTTATATAGATAACACCAGGATGTGGTAATTTAGGTTTAAAGTCTCCTCTATGTTGGAAACAATTAAATCAGAAAAAGGACAATCAGTCTAGTAACACTAGAAAACTGGGCTATGTGCCTTGTAGACTGTGCCAATATAGAATTTCCCTGGAAGATAAAGATTCATACAGAGTAGACTGAGTTCGATGACCTGGTATATGCTGGGCTATATCTAATGGGAGCTCTTAACTTAAGTCTTACTTATGACTTTACTGATACTGCTGACTGTGTTATTTGTATTTTGCCTGTTTTACAAAATTGCTCTTTCTTACACTACCAAATGTGTGACTGAGGCCTCTGATAAAATAATATATAGTTTCATATAAGATTGATCATGGTAACAGTGTAACTCTAGATATGGGAAGAAGCAACAAGAGGGAATGTTTTGCTGGACCAAGAGGCTAGTAAGACAGGTAGTCCAGAGGATTTTGGATACTGTTTTATGGCCTAGTCCAGTTACAGCACGTTGAGTGGCCTGTCAACAAAATCTTTGCCAGAACCTGAGAATGGACATTCTCAGCATCATGGGATAAAATGGTCATGAAATGCCCCCCTCAAAATCATGGTCAAGTTTATGACCAAGAAGGGGCTCTGCCAGCTAAAACTGACACTTGCCATCTACCTCTACAAAGATTAAATCATGGCCACTGCAGCTGCTGATCTTCAACTCCCCTGAAAGGGGTTTAGGGTAAAAATCAGAAATGAGGCACTGGGTAAAACTAGCAGAACAGGTCTTCAGGTAGATCTTTTCAGGAAAAGATTTTATGAGTCCTAATTCTTGCATCTTCTCATACCAAGAGAAACACTGACATTGTTAATGTTGACATCTGCTTTGGCTATTAAGGAGAATTTTACATTTAAAAGTCAAAATAGAATAGCTATGGTTCAGACATCCAGGAAAATAACTAGGTGGTACTATGGGTATAATTTCAGGCTAGATCTTATATTGCTAAACACTTGAGTTTTCTGAGTCATGTCAGGCTTGGATGCCACCACACATTCTCAAAACAATGTCTGCTAGCAGCTAGCGACTACAACCTTACTTTTGATAAAACTAGGAAATTGGCTACCTGACTACAAGTCTCCCCAAAATGCCAGGTCCAGACTGGGTTTCAGGCCTATTGTTCTAAACAATAAATGAGATTTATTTTGTTTATTAAAATTTCCGTGGTCACTCCTCCAACTACTTCTAATTGGGTCTGTTACACTAAAATGGCAGACCAAGGCATTTAAATTTTAATCATACAAGACTCAGATCTAGGACTTGGAACAGAAGTACTTGCAATTCAATGTCTATTCTCCAAACTGAGGCAGTCCGTATGCCCCATTTTGATAGGAAGTTATCAGAGTCATAGTTGTCCAGTTCCTTGAATTAAAACTGAGCAGGACTCCATGGGGCTCTGAAGTACAGATCTGTTCTGTGCTCTCTGTTTCTTGTTTGTAGGATCAAAGCGTTCTTTCAGCCTCCTTGACCTTCCCTGAGTCCCAAAGAGCAGATTCGAACAGTTACTAATCAGGGACGGGAGGGCATACAGAAACAGAGGCGAAACAATCAAATGGTGGTACAGCCTTGAGACAGGGTTCTGGTTCCTACTCAAAAAAAAAAAAAAAAAAGGTGTAACAATGTCTTTGAGTTCTTCTACAGAACTGGGACCCCCACCCAGGTGGAGGATGGTAGCTTCAGGCTGAACATAAGGTTGCTGAAGCACAGCTCTGATGCCTCACCACCAACCAGTCAGAACAAAGTCACACAGCCTGCAGCCCTCACCCCAAATGTCACCTTCTGTTTCTGGAGGCAGGGTGATGACCATCTGTTGAGGCCTCCTGTTTGGCCCTGTCTATTTCTTCTTTGACAGGGGCCAGCAGTTTCAAGCTAAATTGCTGTTATTACAAGGGCGGATGCTGGTTTCAGGCAAAGAATACCTTGATTTAGATTGGGAAGAGAGAGACTTTTGCTCTGCTAGGCAGGCCTAGGCCCATGCACAGAAGGAAGAAAATACAGAAGAAAGAGACCTCTGCCCCAATTCCCAAGAAGTATCTTGAGTATGAAGTCTCTCAGAGGGGAGTTGTTATGGGAAGCTCACTGACTGAGACCACCCACCCTGGCCAGGCACCATAGTAACCATTTGCATGAGTTGGTTTAGGACAGGAGGTCCTGGTAAGAAACATGGAACTAGTAAGCCTCCACCAACTGGAAGAGTTCAGGAAAGGTCAAAAGAATACATCACATGTCCAATCACCTCTCAGAATTCTTCTTGGTGGTATCCATCTTGCCTGAATGAGGTGTGCACCATCAGGAAGGACTCTGAGTCAGAATGATTTGCCCCATCACCATAAACCCCAAGACTTTGAGCCTCATGGCAGAGCAGTTTTCCTGGGTTCCTTTACCTTACCACTCTCTGCCTGGGTGTCATTTCCTAATAAAATCTCTTGCTTTATCAGCACATGTTCCTCCCCGGACAATTCATTTCAGAGTGTTAGACAAGAGCCCAGTTTCGGACCCTGGAAGGGGTCCACCTTCCTGCATTAATATCTGATGTGTGCTTTATCGCTCAGTTGTGTCCTACTCTTTGTGACCCCATGAACTATGGGGACAGCTCCACTGTCCATGGGGATTCTCAAGGCAAGAATACTGGAGTGAGTTGCCATGCCCTCCTCCAATGGATCTTCCAAACCCTGTCATACCTGATAGGAATGTTTCTGTTTAGGGCAGGAGCTAGCTGTGCTAAAAAAGATCTATCATGTAGTTTAGGATGGGTCTTCAGGTCATATGGTATTATCAATCTATCTGCAACAATCACATGGGCAATCAACAGATCATGTCTTCATATCAAAGATACCATAAAAATTCTGGACACTAAAGCTTGAGTGAGCTTCTCAGATTGGAAATACTCTGTGCATATTGATAACCAGGAGAGTAACGCAACCTGAGAATAATAGAAGCTTTGTTTTTAGAACCCTCATAGACTTTGCCTTATGCATCTCTTCCTTTGGCTAGTTAGAATCTGTATATTTTCCCTGTAATAAAATATAACTGGGAATATAATTGGCTTCAATTAATTCTACAAGCAAATTTTTGAATATGAGTGTATCTGGAGAACCCTCCCCTCCAATCTCTGAGCCTCCAATTGCTATTAGAAGTGAGAGTGAACGAGAACCCAACATGGGAGACAACAAAAGGAACGCAGATGTATAGAATAGACTCGTGGACTTTGTGGATGAGGGTAAGGGTGGGATGATATGGGAGAAGGGCATTGAAGCATGTTAATTGTCATGTGTCTAATCAATCGCCAGCCCAGGATTGATGCTCGGGACTGGTGCAGCGAGATTTCCCGGGGGGGAGGGAGGAGGGAGGGGGGTTCCGGAGGGGAAGCATATGTAAACTCATGGTGATATCATGACAATGTATGGCAAAAACAATAAAAAATAATAATAAATAATAATAAAAAAAAAGAAGTGAGAGTGATCTTGTATGGGCTCTTTCCTCTAACTCGGTAGTTGAACCATAATTCCTTATAGTTGTGGTTAGAAGGCTTGGATTGAGGGACAGTGCTCTCAACCTTGCAGCAAAACAAGTTGTATGGAATTGTTACTTTTTATTAGAAAATTTTTGTTGTGTAATATAATACACTTAAAAATGTGTAGAATAAAAATGTATCACATAATGGTTTATCACAGATTGAACATTCAAAGTAAAGCAATGCTTCTCAAGCTATCTGTGGTGGACTGTTTTCTTCTTTTTTATTGCATCAGTTTAAAAATTAAAATTAAAGTAAAATACTAAAAAGGAATAGGAAAAATGCAGATTTATAAAAATGCATAGTTTTTGGAACCAGTTAAAATGAATTATCAGAATAGTAAAAAAGAAAGAAAGAAAGAAAGAAAAACAAAAAAATTCCCATTTGTTTTTAAATTTGTATTTATGGTTTACCCTTGAACAATTAAGGGGGCTAGGGGCACTAATACCTGTACAGTCAAAAATCCCAATATAACTTCAGAGTCAGTCCTCCACACCCAAAGTTTCTGCATGCGTTGATTCAACCAACTTTGGATGGTATAGTACTGTAGTATGCATTTATTGAAAAAAATCTAGGTGTAAGTGGATTCATGCAATTCAAACCCATATTCTTCAAGCATCAACTGTATTTATTTATTCTTAGGTAGGAAGGAATTAAGAGTTTGGGTTTTTTGTTGTTGTTTTTTCATTTTTTATTGATGTATGATTTACATATGTTAGTTTCAGATATACAATATTGATTTAATATGCATATATGTTATGAAATGATCACTATAATAAGTCTAGGTAACATCTGTTACCATACATAGTTCCTTTTTCTGTGATTACAACTTTTAGAATCTACTCTCAGTAATTTTCAAATATGTAATATTAACTATAGCCACCATGGCATATCCATGGCTATTTATTTTATAACTGGAAGTTTGCCCCTTTTGATCCCCATCAAAACCATAAAAATTATCTAGTCAAATAAAGATTCTGAAAATTTATTCTCAATTTCTCTACTTGTCTCACCTGGATTCTCACCTGGCAATTAGAGTTCAATTACTGAAAAAGAATCATAGGACCCAAAATGACAACACTTGCAAATATATAAATATACATTTTGTTAGAGAAAAGAATACAAGGATACACTATGACAACAGCATCAAAGTAAAGCTGTCTCCCAGAAGGCATCCGGAGAGGTCAGATACAGGCTCCAGTTGTTTTACCAGTGCAGAGCCTTGTTGGACATACTTTCTCTTTTGAACCATCAATATGTACATAGATTATTGGATAGCATTACCAACTCAAAAGACATGAGTTTGAGCAAACTCCGGGAGATAGTGAACAACAGGGAAGCCAAGCATACTGAAGGCCGTACGGTCACAAAGAGTTGGATGTGACTTAGTGACTGAGCAACAACAAATTTTGAATCAGAGAGGCCAAAATGGAGTTTCATCTGGTGCTTCTTAGACTGGCTGGTTGTGTAGCTGTATTCTTGCTATACAATCTTCCTCAATGGCAGAGCATTCCAAGTATCACACAGATCAGGTACAAATCATCCATCTCAATATTATAAAAAAAATAAGACTGACAAGATGGTATAAACTACCACTAAATTCCTCAAACCCATGTTGACAAAGCACTCTTATTTTTAAATTACTTTTTTTTATAGAGTATAGATGCTTTACAATGCTGTGTTGGTTTCAGCTGTGTCTCTGGCCTGGTGGCTCAAATGATAAAGAATCTGCCTGCAATGCAGAAGACCTGGGTTTGATCCCTGGATTGGGAAGATTCCTCTGGAGATGGAAATGTCAGCCCACTCCAATATTCTTGCCTGGAGAATCTCATGGACAGAGGAGCCTGACAGACTATAGTCCATGGCGGGGGCAGGTGTGGTGTCACAAAGAGTCAGACATGACTGAGTGACTAAGCACAGCACAGCTGCACAATGATGCGAATTAGCCATAAGTGTACATATATCCCCTCCATCTTGAACCTTCCTACCACTCTGCCCCCCATTCCACCCCTGTATGTTGTCATAAAGCACCAGGTTGAGCTCCTTGTGTTATACAGCAACTTTCCACTAGCTATGTGTTTTTCATGTGGTAATGTATATTTTTCAGTGTTACTCTCTCAATTTGTCCCATCCTCTCCTTCCACTGCTGTGTCCACAAGTTCATTCTCTACATCTGTGTCTCCATTCTTGCTCTGCGTATAGGTTCATGAGTACCATTTTTCTAGATTCCATATTTTTGCATTAATATATGATATTTGTTTTTCTCTTTGTGACTTCACTCTGTATAACAGGCTCTAGGTTCATCCATTTCACCTCAGCTGACTCAAATTGGTTCCTCTTTGTGGCTGAGTAATATTCCATTATATATATGTACCACAACTTCTTCATCATTTCATCTGTCAATGAACCTCTGGATTACTTCCATGACCTCTATAGTAAATAGTACTGAAATGAACATTGGGATTGTTGTTGTTGTTGAGTCATTTAATCATGCCTGACTCTTTGCAACCCCATGGACTAAAGCATGTTAGACTTCTTTATCCTTTACTATCTCCCAGATTCATGTCCAGTAGTCTATGATGCCCCAGATTTGTGTCCATTGAGTCAATAATTCTATCTAACCATCTCATCCTCTGATGCCCTCTTCTCCTTTTGCCTTTCATCTTTCCCAGTATCAGAATATTTTCCAATGAGTCAGCTCTTAGCATCAGATGGCCAAAGTACTGGAGCTTCAGCTTCGGCATCAGTCCTTCCAATGGATATTCAGGGTTGATTTCCTTTAGGATTGGCTGATTTGATCTCTTTGTATTCCAAGGAGTGTCCAAGGAGTACCAGGAGTAAATAGTGCTGCAATGAACATTGGGGTACATGTATCTTCTTGAATCATGGTTATCTCAAGTATATACCCCATAGTGAAATTGTGGGGTCATATGGTAACTTTATTCTTAGTTTTAAAAGGAAACTCCATACCATTCTCTGTAGTGACCATATCAGTTTACATTCCCACCAACAGTGCATGAGGATTTCCTTTTCTCCACATCCTCTCTAGCATTTTGATGATGGCCATTCTGACTTACATGAGGTGATACCTCATTGTAGTTTTAACTTGCATTTCTTTAGTAATAAGTGATGTTTAGCATTTTTTTCTTGTATATATTGGCCATCTGTATGTCTTCTTTTCATACTGTTCATGGGGTTCTCAAGGCAAGAGTACTGAAGTGGTTTGCCATCCCCTCCTCCAGTGAACCATGTTTTGTCAGAACTCTTCATCGTGACCTGTCCGTCTTGGGTGACCCTGCATGGCGTGGCTTATAGCTTCATTGACTTGTACAAGGCTGTGATCCATATGATCATTTTGGTTAGTCTTCTGTGATTGTGGTTTTCATTCTGGAGGCTATGTAATTCTTGCTTCTTCTGGCTTCCCTCTGAAGGATGAGGATAAGAGGCTTGTGCAAGCTTCCTGATGGGAGAGACTGGCTATGGGGGAAAACTAGGTCTTGCTATGGTGCAGAGGGCCATGCTCAGTAAATCTTTAATCCAAATGTCTGCTGTTCGATGGGGCTGCTCTCCCTCCCTATTAGTTGTTTGGCCTAAGGCATCAAGTCCTGGAGTCTACAGGAGGCTATGGTAGGGCTACTGGCAGTATGAAAAGGAAAAAATTTCTGACACTAGAAAATGGGCCCCTCAGGTAGGTAGGTGTCCAGAATGCTGCTGGAGAAGAGCAGAGAAATAGTTCCAGAAAGAATTATGAGGCTGGACCTAAGGGGAAATGATGATACATTGTGAATGTGTCTGGTGGTAAAAGTAAAGTTTGATGATGTAAAGAACAATATTGCACACAAACCCAGACTGTTAGGTCCATGCATCAAGGTAAATTGGACATGGTCAAGCAGGAGATGGCAAGAGTGAACATTGGTATTTTAGGAATTAGTGAACAAAAATGGACAACAATAGGTGAATTTAATTCAGATGACCATTATATCTATCACTGTGGGCAAGTGGTAGAAGAAATAAAGAAGAAAAGAATTAGCACTCATAGTCAACAAGGAAGTCCAAAATGTCCTTGGATTCAATTTCAGAAATGACAGAATAATCTTTGGTGGCAAGGCAAACCATTCAATATCACAGTAATTAGGTCTATGTCCTAACCTAAGAAACTGAAGTTGAATGGTTCTATGAAGATCTACAAGACTTTCTAGAACTAACACACACACACACACACACACACACACACACACACACACACACACACATATGTCCTTTTCATTATAGAGGACTGGAAAGTAAAAGTAGAAAGTCAAGAGATACCTGGGATAACAAGCAAGTTTGTCCTTGGAGCACAAAATAAAGAGCAAAGGCTAGCTTTGTTTTCTGAAGGGAATGCACTTGTCATAGAAAACATCCTCTTCTGACAACACAAGAAATGTGTCTACACATGGACATCACAGGATGGTCAACACCAAAATCAGATTGATTATATTCTTTGCAGATGAAGATGGAGAAGCTCTATACAGTTAGCAAAAACAAGGATCTGTCTGTGGCTCAGATCATAAGCTCCTTATTGGAAAAACTCAAGCTTAAAATGAAGAAATTAAGGAAAAACCACTGGACGATTTAGGTATGAACTAAATGAAATTCCTTATGATTATACAGTGGAAGTGACGAATAGATGCAAGGGATTAGATCTGGTAGACAGCGTGCTGAAGAATTATGGGCGGAGGTTTGTAAAATTGTATGGAAAATGATGACCAAACTATCTCCAAGAAAAAGAAATGCAAGAAGGTGAAGTGGTTTTCAGAGGAGGGCTTATAAATAGCCAAGAAAAGAGAAGCAAAAGGCAAAAGAGAAAGGGAAAGATATAGCCAATTGAATGCAGAGTTCCAAAGAATAGCAAGAGAGCTCAGAAAGCCTTCTTAATTAATAATGCAAACAAATAGAGGAAAACAATAGAAATGGAAAAACTAGAGATCTCTTCAAGAAAATTGGAGGTACCAAATCACTGCAGATGCTGACTCCAGCCATGAAATTAAAAGATGCTTGCTTCTTGGAAGAAAAAACATGACCAACCTAGACAGCATATTAAAAAACAGACATTACTTTGCCAACAAAGGTCTGTCTAGTCAAAGCTATGATTTTTCCAGTAGCCATGGATGGATGTGAGAGTTGGACAATATAGAAAGCTGAGTGCTGCAAAATTGATGCATTTGAACTGTGGTGTTGGAAAAGATTCTTGAGAATCCCTTGAACTACATTGAAGATCCAATCAGTCCATCCTAAAGGAAATCAGTCTTCAATATTCATTGGAAGGACTGATGCTGAAGCTGAAACTTCAGTACTTTGGCCACCTGATGCGAAGAACTGACTCATTTGAAAAGACCTTGATTCTGGGAATGATTGAAGGCAGGATGAGAAGGGGATGACAGAGGATGAGATGGTTGGATGGTATCACCAACTCAATAGACATGAGTTATAGTAAGCTCTAGGAGTTGGTGATGGACAGGGAAGCCTGGATTGCTGCAGTCCATTGAGTCTTAAATAGTCAAGCAGGACTGAGTGACTGAACTGAAGGGAATATTTCATGGGCACAATAAAGGACAGAAAGAGAACAGACCTAGCAGAAGTAGAAGAGATTAAGAAGGGGTGGCAAGAATACACAGAAGAATTATACAAAAAAGGTATTAATGATCTGGATAACCATAATGGTGTAGTCACTCACCTAGAGCCAGACATCCTGGAGTGTGAAGTCAAGTGGGCCTTAGAAAGTATTGCTATGAACAAAGCTAGTGGAGATAATGGAGTTCCAGCTGAGCTATTTCAAATCTTAAAAGATGATGCTCTTAAAGTGCTGAACTCATTATGCCCCCTAATTTGTAAAACACAGCTGGCTTCCCTGGTGGCTCAGCAGTAAAGACTCTGCCTGCAATGTGGGAAACCTGGGTTCTATCCTTGGTTTGGAAATATCCCCTTGAGGAGGGTATGGCAACCCACTATAGTACTATTGCTAGGGAATCCCATGGACAGAGGATCTTGGCAGTATGCAGTCCATAGGATCACACAGACTCCAACATGACTTAAGCAAATAAGCAGCAGCAGTGTCCACAGGACTGGACAAGGTCAGTTTTCATTCCAATCCCAAAGAAAGGCTATGTCGAAGAATGTTCAAACTACTCTTCAGTTGTGTTTATTTCACATGCTAGCAAGGTAATGCTCAAAATCCATCAAGCTAGGTTTCAACATTATGTGAACTTAGAACTTGCATATATATAAGCTGGATTTAGAAACGGTAGAGTATACAGAGACTAAATTGCCAATATCCATTGGATCATAGAAAAAGCAAGGGAATTCCAGAAAAGCTTCTCCTTCATTGACTATGCTAAAACCTTCTACTGTATGGGTCATAACAAACTGTGAAAAATTCTTAAAGAATTGGGAATATCATACCAGCTTATCTGTCTCCTGACAAACCTGCATGCAGATCAAGAAGTAACATATAGAACTGGATATGGTATAACAGACTGGTTCCAAATTGAGAAAGGAGTACGTCGAGGCTGTATCTTGCCACCCTGTTTATTTAACTCATATGCAGAGTACATCATGTAAAATGCCAGATTGTATAATTACAAGCTGGAATCAAGGTTGCCAGGAAAAATATCAACAACCTCAGATATGCAGATGATATCACTCTAATGGCAGAGCACAAAGAAATATCAAGGAACCTCTTGATGAAGGTGAAATAAGAGAATGAAAAAGTTGGTTTAAAACTCAACATTCAAAAAAATATGATCATGGCATCTGGTCCCATCACTTCATAGCAAACAGGAAAAATGTGGAAATAGTGACCAATTTTATTTTCTTGGGCTCCAAAATCACTGTAGATGGTGATTGCAGCCATGAAATTAAAAGAAACTTTCCCCTTGTAAGAAAAGCTATTATAAACCTAAACAGTGTACTAAGAAGCAGAGACATCACTTTGCCAACAAAGTCCTACCTAGGCAAGGCTTTGTTTTTTCCTTTAGTTATGTATGGATGTGAGACTTGGACCGTAATGAAGGCTGAGTGCCAAAGAACTGATGCCTTTGAATTGTGGTGCTAGAGAAAACTTTAGAATTCCTCGGACTGCAAGAAGGCTTCACTGATAGATCCACTGATAAAGAATCCACCTGAAATTCTTATTTCAGGAAGATCCCCTGGAAAGGAATAGGTTACCCACTCCATATTCTTGGGCTTCCCTGGTGGCTCAGATGGTAAAGAAGACATGCCATGAGGGAGACCTGGATTTGATCCCTGGTTGGGAAGATCCCTTGGAGGAGGGCATGTCAACCCACTCCAGTATTCTTGCCTGGAGAATATTGGTGTTTTTTTTTTGGGGGGGGGTTTCCCTGTTAGCTCAATCAGTAAAGAAACTGTCAGCATTGCATGAGACCTGGGTTCAATCCCTGGGTCGGGAAATTCCCCTGGGGAAGTAAATAGCTACTCTCTTCAATATTCTTGCCTGGAAAATCTCATGTACAGAGGAGCCTGGTGAGTATAATCCACTGGGTCACAAGAGTCAGACATGGTTGCAAGAGTCAGACTGCAGGGAGATCAACCAGTCAGTCCTAAAAATATCAACCCTGAATACTCATTGGAAGTGCTGATGCTGATGCTGAAGCTCTAATATTTTGGCCATATGATAGGAAGAGCCAACTCATTGGAAAAGACCCTGATGCTGGGAAAAATTGAGGGCAGGAGGAGAATGGGGTGGCCAAAGATGAGATGGTTGGATGGTATCATGGACTCAATGGACATGAGTTTGGGCATACTGGGAGATAGTGAAGGACAGGTAAGACTTCCTTTCCTGCAAATTGGAGTGCTTCATTTTAAGGGTTCACAAAGTCAGACATGATTTAAATTCTGAACAATTATAATAATGTTTTCTTTACAGAAATATCTGTTTAGATCTTCTGCTGATTATTTGATTGGATTGTTTGTTTTTCTGATAAAGAGCTACATGTGCTGCTTGTGTATTTGAAAATTAGTCCTGACAAAGCACTACTATTAATCAGTACATTTCATTTCTTTACCAATGGTCAGAACTTACTGTGTAACTCACATTGAACAGTTCATAGACTGGCACTGCTTTTCAGATTATACTTGGAGTGGCACTGATGTATAGACATCTGGATCAAGAACAAGAAAATAACCAACATCTATTCTGAATTAATAATTATCACTTTCTTGCCTTTCTTTATAGTTTTCACATGATTTTTGTTGTTGTTTTGTTTTTGCATATTGGGATAATGAAGTATATGGTTTTATGTCTGCATTCTGTCATTCAGAATCATTTTGTAAGATTCACTCATGCTCTTAAATACAGTTTTAGTTTCTGCATTTCCACTGAAGTAGAAGCTGTGCCCTGTATATCCATTTGAATGTTGATGGACATTTTGGTTGTTTTCCATTTTTGGCTGTTAGAAATACTATTGTTCGTATGACTTTTTATGTATATTTTTGCGATTTTCTTGGGCATATAACTAAAGTGAAACTGTGATGTGATGGATTATTCACATATTGAACTTTGGTGGTTACTGCCAAATAGTATATCAAAGTGGTGTACAAATTTACCCTTCCACCAGCAGTATAAAATTTCCTTTGTTTCAAATCCTTGCTAGTACTAGCACTGTTAATGTTTAAATTTTTCCATCCTGGTGAGTGTGCAGTTGAATTTCACTGTGGTTTTAACTGATGTTTCTCTGATTATGGAGGAGTATGAATACCTTTGATCACTGGGATAGAGGCTTAACCTATACAAATCTCTTGGATATTTTTCTATTGATTCTATTTTTCTTATTGATTTGTAGCAGTACTTTCTGTATTCTGAATATGAACCTTTCTTCAGGTATATATGTTACAGATATATTCTCCCAGTGTGCAGTTACCTTTTCAGTCTTTTAAAGGTTTCTGACAGTATCTATCACTACTCACCTTGCCTATTGAAGTTCAGAGATCCCTATATGCAGGACTTTAGACAAGGATTCAAGTGCAAGTGGTTTATTTTAGAGTTTATATCAGGAATGAAAAACTGAAATAAGACTGCTAATCAAAAGTTTCCTATCAATCAAGTTACCTTGAAAGTTTAATCCCACAAAGGAATTAATGAATCAGTGTAGAAATTGTAGAACTATCACATCCAAGGAGTAAACAAATGAAAGTATTTTTAAAAATTCTGTACATTTGTGCTTGAGATAACTCCCAGGGGTAAATTAAAATCCAGGAGCAAATTACTTTTAGCCTACCACCTGAGCAGATCAAATAACCCCAACAGTGCAAGAAAACAAAAGAATGAAAGTGCTAGTAGTTGGCAGGTGTTCACTGAAGTGCTAAAAGTGAGATGGTATAGACACAGCACCATAGCACTTACTTACTTTGTAACTCTTAGAGAATTTCTTTCTCTAGCATGCTAGCTAGAATGTCTAGTCCTTATTAGATAAAAAAATTTATAGTAGTTATCCTTGCATGGATCTTGGTCTCAAAAAGAAGGCTTTTACTATTTTACCATTCACTATGATGTTTGCTATATTTATAATAGATTTAGTATAAATACCCTTGATCAAATTAAGGAAGCTCTCTTCTATCCATAATTTTTTTTAAAATCACAAATGAATATTAAATTATATCAAATATTTCCTGCATCTAATATGATAATAGGGCTTCCCTGATAGCTCACAAGGTAAAGAATCCTCCTACAATGCAGGAGACCTAGGTTCAATTCTTGGGTTGGGAAATCCCTTGGAGAAAGTAGTAGCAACCCACTCTAATGTTCTTGCGTGGAAAATCCCATGGACAGAGGAGCATGGTGGGCTATATAGTCCATGGGGTTGCAAAGAGTTAGGCACAACTGAGTGACTAATGCATTGAAATAAATGGGATAATGGTATAATTTTTTCTCATTTATTGTGTCAATGTGGTGAACCACATTGATTAATTTTCAAATGCTCCAACTAACCTTGCATTCCTGGAATAAACCTGCCTTGTTTGTTTTGGTTACTATATATTACAGAGTTCATTTTGCTCATATTTAGTATGGGAGATTTGCATGTGTAGTCTGTATGAGACTTGCTACTTTTTTTCTTAATTTTGAGCATTACTTTGCTAGTGTGTGAGATGAGTGCAATTGTGTGATAGTTTGAACGTTTGGCATTGCCTTTCTTTGGAGTTGGAATGAAAACTCACCTTTTCCAGTCCTGTGGCCACTGCTGAGTTTTCCAAATTACTGGCATATTGAGTGCAGCACTTTCACAGCGTCTTCTTTTAGGATTTGAAATAGCTTGACTGGAATTCCATCACCTCCGCTAGCTTTGTTAGTAGTGATGTTTCCTAAGGCCCACTTGACTTTGCATTTAAGGATTTCTGGCTCTAAGTGAGTGATCACACTATTGTGGTTATCTGGGTCATGAAAATCTTTTTTGTATAGTTCTTCTGTGTATTCTTGCCACCTCTTCTTAATATCTTCTGTTTCTGTTAGGTCCATACCATTTCTATCCTTAGTTGTGCCCATCTTTGCATGAAATCTTCCCTTGGTATCTCTGATTTTCTTAGCAAGATCTCTAGTCTTTGCCATTCTATTGTTTCCTCTATTTCTTTGCATTGATCACTGAGGAAGGCTTTCTTATCTCTCTTTGCTATTCTTTGGAACTCTGCATTCAAATGGATGTATCTTTCCTTTTCTGCTTTGTCTTTAGCTTCTCTTCTTTTCTCAGCTATTTGTAAGGCCTCTTCAGAAAACCTTTTTGCCTTTATGCATTTCTTTTTCTTGGAGATGGTCTTGATCACTGCCTCCTGTACAGTCATGAACCTCTGTGCATAGTTATTCAGGCACTTTATCTATTATATCTAATCCCTTGAATCTATTTATCACTTCCACTGTATAATTGTAAGGGATTTGATTTAGGTTATACCTGAATGGCCTAGTGGTTTTCCCTACTACCCTAAATTTCAGTCTGAACTTTCCAATAAAGAGTTCATGATCTGAACTACAGTCAGCTCCTGGTCTCATTTTTGCTAACTATATAGAGCTTCTCCACCTTTGGCTGCCAAGAATATAATCAGTTTGATTTTGGTTTTGACCAACTGGTGATTTTCATTTGTAAAGTCGTCTCTTTTGTTGTTGGAAGTGGGTGTTTGCTATGACCAGTGTATTCTCTTGGCAAAACTCTGTTAGCCTTTGCCCTGCCTTATTTTGTGCTTCAAGGCCAAACTTGCCTCTTATTCCAGGGATCTCTTGACTTTCTACTTTTGCATTCCAGTCCCCTATAATGAAAAGTACATCATTTATGGGTGTTAGTTCTGGAAGGTCTTGTACATTTTCACAGAATCATTCAACTTCAGCTTTTCAGCATCACTGATTAGAGCACAGACTTAGATTACTGTAATATTGAATGGTTTTTTGGAAACAAACAGAGATCATTCTGTTGTTTTTGAGATTGCATCCAATTACTGCATGTCAGACTCTTTTGTTGACTATGAGTGTTACTTCTTCTCATGTAAGGGATTCTTGCCCACAGAGTAGATAAAATGGTCATCTGAGTTAAATTCACCCATTCCAGTCCATTTTAGTTCACTGAGTCCTAAAATTTTGATGTTGATTCTTGCCATCTTCTATTTGACCACTTTCAGTTTGCCTTGATTCATGGACCTCACATTCCAGGTTCCTATGTAATATTGTTCTTTACAGCATTGGACTTGACTTCCATCACCAGCCATATCCACAACTGTAATACTTTTATGTTAAACAAATAACCTCAGGGCTTAAATATGACAGGAAGAGCTTCAGATGAATATTTACCAGAGAAAAAGGCACCAAGACTGAAGTAAGGATAAGAGAGCATTGTTATATATAGCATAGGGTGGGATTGAGAAATCTACCTTAGCTTGGAATCCTATAATAATATACCATAGATGGAATATTTTAAGCAACAGATTTGTATTTCTCACAGTTCTAGTGGCTGGGAAATCCAAGATCAAGGTATCAGTCGATTCAATTCCTGGTGATGATACTTTCCTTGATTTTAGTTAGCTGTCTTCTTGCTGTGCCTCCCATGGTGGAGAGAGGAAGAAAGTGCCTTCTGGTGCCTCTTTTTTTTCTTTTTCTGGTACCTCTTTTATAAGGGCACTAATTCTCTGTGGGATTTCCCCAGTGGCTCAGTTGGTAAATAATTTGCCAGCAATACGGGAGACCTGGGTTTGATCCCTGGGTTGGGAGGATTCCCTGGAGGAGGGCATGACAACCCCCTCCAGTATTCTTGCCTAGAGAATCCCCATGAACAGAGGAGCCTGGTGGGCTATAGTCCATGGAGTTGCAAACAGTCAGACACGACTCTGGGACTAAGCACAGTGCACAGTGAAATCCTCTGTGGAGGCCTCACTCTCATGACTTTCTCAATCTAAATACTTTCCAAATACCTCATGTCTAAATGTTGGGGTAGCTAAGAGTAGGACTCCACTGAGTGACTTCACTTTCACTTTTCACTTTCATGCATTGGAGAAGGAAATGGCAACGCACTCCAATGTTCTTGCCTGGAGAATCCCAGGGACTGGGGAGCCTGGTGGGCTGCCGTCTATGGGGTCGCACAGAGTCGGACACGACTGAAGCGACTTAGCAGCAGTAGCAAATGTCATCACATTAGGGGCTTCAACATATAAATGGGGCCACAAACACTTCTCTATAACAGAAACTGTAAGATAGGCCAAAGCAAGAACCAACTGAGTGAGGGAGCTTCGAGGGAGCCAGCCATCATGTCTAGTCTCTATCATTAGCATCTGGTAAGGCTGGCTGCCCTGGGTTTGCATACTGTTTACTCCGATTGAAATAGTGTTTTCTTCATAGTATGATTCTGCTTTACTGTGGTGCAGAATCTCTCCTGTGGACACCTCACATTCCTTAGAAAAGGCATTTATAAGATTCCCCTCCCCAACCCCCCAAAAGGATCAAGGTTTTTGCAATCCTTTGATGAGTATTTCTGGCACTAAGGTAAAATTCCATTTTTGATCAGATTGTGCCACTAGAATTAATTTGGAAAAATTTGTAATGGTAGCAGCAATACATATTACTTGTGTTTTATATGAATAAAATTTAGACTTTAGTGTTTATATGTATATAATATATTCTTATATATTCACAACTCAAGGTTTTTGCCCTTGCAGAATGGAATAAAGAGGAAAGATACACACACACATAGGCAGAGAAAGGTCATTGGGTTAAATGTCCATCAATAGCACAAAAATTCAAAACAGAGAGGAGTAGAATGGGGTTGTAAGAAAGTGTTTTGCAAGACATGATTTTATTTAGGTGTTAGGAAGGAGAATAAGAGGAAGGTCTCCATATATTTCAACCTCTATCAGGGTAGAATAGATTTCCAAGAAATATTCAGCAGAATTTCTTTTAGATCTTATTGGGTTACATGACCTCGCCCTACTGCCAGCCTTGAAAGCTACCTATCAGTATTTTCGTGGATGAAGGCATTTCCATTGTCTCCCTGCTTATTTAACTTATATGCTGAGTACATCATGAGAAATGCTGGGCTGGATGAAGCACAAGCTGGAATCAGGATTGGCGAGAGAAATATTAATAACCTCAGATACACAGATGACACCACCCTTACTGCAGAAAGTGAATGAAGAGCCTTTTGATGAAAGTGAAAGATGAGAGTGAAAAGTTGGCTTAAAAGTCAACATTCAAAAAACTAAGATCATGGCATCTGGTCCCATCACTTCATGGCAAATAGATGGGGAAACAATGAGAAACTTTATTTTCTTGGGCTCCAAAATCAGTGCAGATGGTGATTGCAGCCATGAAATCAAAAGATGCTTCCTCCTTGGAAGAAAAACTATGACCAACCTAGATAGCATATTAAAAAGCAGAGATATTACTTTACCAACAAAGGTCTGTCTAGTCAAAGCTATGGTTTTTCTAGTAGTCTTGTATGGATGTGAGAGTTGGACTATTAAAAAATGATTTTTGAATGCTGATCATGGAATAATTAATGCTTTTTAACCATGTTGTTGGAGAAGACTCTTGAGAGTCCCTTAGCCTGCAAGGAGATCCAACCAGTCCATCCTAAAGGAAATCAGTCCTGAATATTCATTGGAAGGACTAATGCTGAAGTTGAAACTCCAACTCCAATACTTTGGCCACCTGATACAAAGAACTGACTCGTTGGAAAAGACTCTGATGCTGGGAAAGATTGAAGGCAGGAAGAAAAGGGGACAACAGAGGATGAGATGGTTGGATGGCATCACCTACTCGATGGTCATCAGTTTGAGCAACTTCCAGGAGTTCGTGATGGACAGGGAAGCTTGGCATGCTGCAGTCCATGGTGTCACAGAGTCAGACACGACTTAGTTTCTGAACTGAACTGAGGCATTGCCAATGGGCAAAGAAGGTGAGAGGAACTGTGACCAATAACAGAATCAACACATTTACATTTAACAAGATCAATAAGGAGATGTCTCAGAAATGCAGAAAGGAGAAATGCTATTAAGAAAAGTGTACAAAATTCCAAAACGGATGTTCTGAATTGCATAGTCATGAGAATGTGACTGTTACTAGTCCAATCAGAGTGCAAATTTAGGGTGGTTATACTGCTCTCCACTGTAATGTCAGGAAATGTGCTGATTCCTACATACATGTTGTGAAATGAAATATTTCCTGCTGTATTCCTGTGAAGCCAGGGGTTTTGGGTCTCCAAATGTGAATTAGGCTCCCAAAAGGGAACAAAAGGCCTGTGATCCAGCAGATGCCACCACCTCCTACAGTAATGGCTGAAGAGCTCAGGTGGGGAGTGGAATGCAGGAAGCAGCCATTCACCACATCTGCCATTCCTTACAGTGAACAAGGAATTAAGGATGTAAATAATCAAGAAATAATATTTGGCCCCAGATAGCTGTGGTGAATATGAAAGGAATGAATTCAGTTGGCCCAGAGGCTTGCATACATGGAAGAATGCTAAATTTCTTGATACGCAATTTTCCTTACTTAAAGATAACCTTTGATGTTCAAATTGCCTGCCCATTTTGTTGCAAACTTGTGTATAGCCTGACTACCTTTCCTGCCTCCTCAGAGCAGTTTTCTTAGGGCTACTGAGATGCTCTCTTCTGGGCTAAGAATCCTTTACATTCCCACCAAATGAAATATCTCTCTACTTTCAGGCTGTGATTACATTTTTAGCCAGCAATGCTAAGTGATTGCATAGATAAGAAAATGGAGACACCCAAATATATGTGCAAATGAGTCGACAGATCTAAAATTTTGTAAAAATGGAAAGTATCTTAATATGCAACCCAATATTTTAGGGAAGGCCATGATGTGCAAAGTCATTTCAGTCATGTCTGACTATTTGCAACCCTATGGACTATAGCCCACCACACTCCTCTGTCCATGGGATTCTCCAGGCAAGATTACTAGATGGGACTGCCATTTCCTTCTCCAGGGAATATTCTTAACCCAGGGATCTAATCCACATCTCTTATGTCTCCAGCATTGGCAGGTGGTTTCTGTAAATTCTATTTTGAAGTATTTTCCACTACCCTGGCTTCCTTAAAAGTAAAAGAGAGAGAGAGAGTAAAAGAGACTAACAGGAATTGCTTCCCTTCTATTGTTTGCTTTGCTATTTAAATCAAATTTAACATTAAGAAAAATATAGCATCCTTTGAAAGGAGGAATAATGTGTACAGTCTTTGGTAATTTTAATCACTTTTGAGCTGCTTTCTGGAGAGCCCCATCTGCCCGTCTAGTCCATCTGCTAGTTGTTAACGCTTTGTCACTTGACAAATCCAAAGTCTGAACTGAGATAGGGGCAGGAAAGTGAAATCATGGTTTCTGATAATTAAATGTGATTGATGAACAGATACACATTGGCAAACACACAAACACACACAAGATAGTTCTATGTCAGTTTGACTGGGACCTGCAACAATTTGGTCCAGGAATATAAAGTCAGAATGGCTAAGAAAAGACACACTGAAGCAAATATTCATGGTTTTGCTAGGTATTAATTTGTTTAAAAAATCAACTGTTTTTTTTTCTTAGAGGCTGTTGTTCAAATTATTTAATTGTTAAATCATCATTCAGTCAGTTCAGTAGATCAGTCTTGTCCAATTCTTTGCAACCCCATGGGCTGTAGCACACCAGGCTTCCCTGTCATCACCAACTTCCTGAGCTTGCTCAAACTCATGTCCATCAAGTCAGTGATGCCATTCAACCATCTCATCCTCTGTCATCACCTTCTCCTCCTGCCTTCATCTACCCCAGCATCAGGGTCCCTTCCAAGGAGTCAGTTTTTTGCATCAGGTGGCCAAAGTACTGGAGTTTCAGCTTCAGCTTCAGTCCTTCCAATGAATATTCAGGAATGATTTTTATATAGGATGAACTGCAGGATCCATTTCCTGTAGGATGGATCTACTTGCAGTCCAAGGGACTCTTAAGAATCTTCTCAGACACCACAGTTCAAAAGTATCAATTCTTCCATGCTCAGCTTTCTTTATGGTCCAACTCTCACATCCATATATGACTACTGGAAAACAATAGATTTGACTAGACAGTCCTTTGTTGGTAAAGTAATGTCTCTGCTTTTTAATATGCTATCTAGGTTGGCCATAGCTTTTCTTACAAGGAGGAAGTGTCTTTTAATTTCATGGCTGCAGTCACCATCTGCAGTGATTTTGGAGCCCAAGAAAATAAAGTCTCTCACTGTTTCCATTGTTTCCCTGTCAATTTGCCATGAAGTTATGAGACCAAATGCCACAATCTTACTTTTTTGAATGTTGAGTTTTAAGCCAGCTTTTTCATTCTCCTCTTTCACTTTCATCAAGAGGCTCTTTAGATCCTTTTCACTTTAAGCCATAAAGATGGTGTCATCTGCATACCTGAGGTTTTTGATATTCTTCCAGCCCAGCATTTTGCATGATGTACTCAAGCAAGATACATTATTGTTATTATAATCATTGGTATAGAGTTTAAGATGAGTTACTGTGCTTCTTCCAGCCCAGCATTTTGCATGATATACTCAAACAAGATACATTATTGTTATTATAATCATTGGTATAGAGTTTAAGATGAGTTACTTTTTGTTTATTATAATCATTGGTATAGAGTTTAAGATGAGTTACTTTTTGTGTAATCATTATCTCTGGGCTTAAAGAAAAAAAATTTATGTGACTAAGATTAAAAGAATGTAAAATACAAAAAATGTTTGTCCTTTTCTCCTCGTTGAGTGTCCCAGATCCCTTTCTCCTCCAGAGCCCCAGACTCCTTATCAACCTACCTAAGAATTAACTCTCTCACATCTATATTCAGAACAAATTCTTTAATGTGTCATGTGAATATACTCAGGAAGACTGTAGAGTCTTCTATTCAAAAGAAGACATAGTAACTCTCCAGGTGAGTTTTTCTTGTTTTAGAGCCAAGACTGCCAATATCCAGCAAGGTCAAGTGAGTTACTGTAGGCCATGTGTAATATTGTCAAGCACTATTTACACAGTAAGCATCTTTTTGTCTGGCGGAGTTCAGTTCAGTTGCTCAGTCGTGTCCAACTCTTTGTGACCTCCATGGACTGCAGCATGCCAGGCTTCCCTGTCCATCACCAACTCCCAGATTTTGCTCAAACTCATGACCATTGAGTTGGTGAGGCAATCCAACCATCTCATCCTCTGTCATCCCCTTCTCCTCCTACCTTCAATCTTTCTGAGCATCAGAGCTTTTTCCAGTGAGCCAGTTCTTTGCATCAGTTGGCCAAAGTATTGGAGTTTTAGCTTCAGCATCAGTACTTCCAATAGATATTCATGACTAATTTCCTTTAGGATAGACTGGTTGGATCTCCTTGCAGGCCAAGAGACTCTGAAGAGTCTTCTACAAAGTTCAAAAGCACCATAGTTCAAAATCATCAATTCTTTGCACTCAGCTTTCTTTACAGAGTGGCTCTCATATCCATACATGACTCCTGGAAAAACCATAGCTTTGACGAGATGGACCTTTGTCAACAAAGTAATGTTACTGCTTCTTTTTTTTTTTTTATTAGTTTTGCCATACAATGACATGTTATCGCCATGGGTTTACATATGCTCCCCCTCCAGAACCCCCCTCCCTCCTCCCTCCCTCCTCCCTCCTCCCTCCCTCCTCCTTTCCCCCGGTAAATCTCGATGCACCAGCCCCGAGCATCAATCCTGGGCTGGCGATTGATTAGACATATGATAATTAACATGTTTCAATGCCATTCTCCCTTATCATCCCACCCTTGCCCTCATCCACAGAGTCCACGAGTCTGTTCTATATATCTGCATTTCTTTTGCTGTCTCGCATGCTGGGTTCTAGTTACTGTCTTTCTAAATTCCATATATATGCGTTAGTATACTGTATTGTTTTTGCTTCTGGCTTACTTCACTCTGGATAATGGGCTCCAGTTCCATCCATCTGAGTAGAACTACTTCAAATGAATTTTTTTTTAATGCTGAGTAATATTCCATTGTGTATATGTACCACAGCTTTCTTATCCATCCATCAGTTGATGGGCATCTAGGTTGCTTCCATGTCCTGGCTGTTGTAAACAATGCAGCGATGAACATTGGGGTACACGTGGCTCTTTCAATTCTGGTTTCCTCGGTGTATATGCCCAGCAGTGGGATTGCTGGGTCATATGGCAGGTCTATTTGCAGTTTTTTAAGGAACCTCCACACTGTTTTCCATAGTGGCTGTACTAGTTTGCATTCCCACCAACAGTGTAAGGGGGTTCCCTTTTCTCCACATCCTCTCCAGCATTTATTGCTTGTAGATTTTTGGATTGCAGCCATTCTGACTGGTGTAAAGTGATATGCTATCTAGATTGGTCATAGTTTTTCTTCCAGGGAGCAAATGTCTTTTAATTTAATGGCTACAATCACAATCTGCAGTGACTTTGAAGCCCAAGAAAAAGTCTCTCACTGTTTCCATTGTTTCCCCATCTATTTGCCATGAAGTGATGGGCCCGGATGCCATGATTTTAGTTTTTTTGAATGTTAACTTTTAAGCCAGCTTTTTCACTCTCCTCTTTCACTTTCATCAAGAGGCTCTTTAGTCCTCTTTACTTTAAGCTTTAAGGGTAGTGTCATCTTCATGTCTTAGGTTATTGACATTGAGCGTCATTTCAAATTACTTTCAAACCTTCTTGTACTACAAGATTTTGAGCTGTGGGCACTCTACATGGGACTTCCAGCTGACAACCCTCTGCATCTGACAGATTTTTCACTCTGGTTGAAAAGTTGTATAAAAGAGATGGCTTAAAAACAATCAATGATGAGATAATCTCTTTGAGGGCAACCCTTTCTTTGGACAGTTTTTTTTTTTTTTTGTGCTTTAATTTTTTTTTTTTTATTATTGTTTTTGCCATACATTGTCATGATATCACCATGGGTCTACACACGCTTCCCCCCTGGAACCCCCCTCCCTCCTCCCTCCCTCCCGGGAAATCTCGCTGCACCAGGCCCGAGCATCAATCCTGGGCTGGCGATTGATTAGACACATGACAGTTAACATGCTTCAATGCCCTTCTCCCATATCATCCCACCCTTACCCTCATCCACAAAGTCCACGAGTCCACTCTATACATCTGCGTTCCTTTTGTTGTCTCCCATGTTGGGTTCTCGTTACTGTCTTTCTAAATTCCATATATATGTGTTAATATACTGTATTGTTGTTTTTGCTTCTGGCTTACTTCACTCTGGATAATGGGCTCCAGTTTCGTCCATCTGAGTAGAATTGCTTCAAATGAATTTTTTTTTTAATGCTGAGTAATATTCCATTGTGTATATGTACCACAGCTTTCTTATCCATTCATCAGTTGATGGGCATCTAGGTTGTTTCCATGTCTTAGCTATTGTAAACAATGCAGCGATGAACATTGGGGTACACGTGGCTCTTTCAATTCTGGTTTCCTCGGTGTATATGCCCAGCAGTGGGATTGCCGGGTCATATGGCAGGTCTATTTGCAGCTTTTTAAGGAACCTCCACACTGTTTTCTATAGTGGCTGTACTAGTTTACATTCCCACCAACAGTGTAAGAGGGTTCCCTTTTCTCCACATCCTCTCCAGCATTTATTGCTTGTAGACTTTTGGATGGCAGCCATTCTGACTGGTGTAAAGTGGTACCTCATTGTGGTTTTGATTTGCATTTCTCTGATAATGAGTGATGTTGAGCATCTTTTCATGTGTTTGTTAGCCATTTTTATATCTTCTTTGGAGAAATGTCTGTTAAGTTCTTTGGCCCACTTTTTAATTGGGTTGCTTATTTTTCTAGAATGGAGCTGCAGGAGTTGTTTGTATATTTTTGAGATTAATTGTTTGTCTGTTGCTTCATTGGCTATTATTTTCTCCCATTCTGAAGGCTGTCTTTTTACCTTGCTTATAGTTTCCTTTGTTGTGCAAAAGCTTTTAATTTTAATTAGGTCCCATTTGTTTATTCGTGTTTTTTATTTCCAATATTCTGGGAGGTGGGTCATGGAGTATCCCGCTTTGGATTATAGCAGAGAGTGTTTTGCCTATGTTATCCTCTAGGAGTTTTATAGTTTCTGGTCTTATGCTTAGATCTTTGATCCATTTTGAGTTTATCTTTGTGTATGGTGTTAGAAAGTGATCTAGTTTCGTTCTTTTACAAGTGGCTGTCCAGTTTTCCCAGCACCACTTGTTAAAGAGGTTGTCTTTTCTCCATTGTATATTCTTGCCTCCTTTGTCAAAGATAAGGTGTCCATAGATGCGTGGATTTATCTCTGGGCTTTCTATTCTGTTCCATTGATCTATATTTCTGTCTTTGTGCCAGTACCATACTGTCTTAATGACTGTGGATTTGTAGTATAGCCTAAAGTCAGGTAGGTTGATTCCTCCAGTTCCATTCTTCTTTCTCAAGATTGCTTTGGCTATACGAGGTTTTTTGTATTTCCATACAAATTGAGAAATTATTTGTTCTAATTCTTTGAAGAAGACCTCTGGTAGCTTGATAGGAATTGCATTGAATCTATAGATTGCTTTAGGTAGTATACTCATTTTCACTATATTGATTCTTCCAATCCAGGAACACGGTACATTTCTCCATCTGTTTGTGTCCTCCTTGATTTCTTTCATCAGTGTTCTATAGTTTTCTATATACAAGTCTTTTGATTCTTTAGGTAGAAATACTCCTAAGTATTTTATTCTTTTTGTTTCGATGGTGAATGGAATTGTTTCCTTAATTTCTCTTTCTGATTTCTCACTGTTAGTGTATAGGAATGCCAGGGATTTCTGTGTGTTGATTTTATATCCTGAAACTTTGCTATATTCACTGATTAGTTCTAGTAATTTTCTCGTAGAGTCTTTAGGGTTTTCAATATAGAGGATGATGTCATCTGCAAACAGAGAGAGTTTTACTTCTTCTTTTCCAATCTGGATTCCTTTGATTTCTTTATCTGCTCTGATTGCTGTGGCCAAAACTTCCAAAACTATGTTGAATAGTAGTGGTGAGAGTGGGCACCCTTGTCTTGTCCCTGATTTCAGGGGGAATGCTTCCAGTTTTTCACCATTGAGGATAATGTTTGCTGTGGGTTTGTCATATATAGCTTTTATTATGTTGAGGTATGTTCCTTCTATTCCTACTTTTTGGAGGGTTTTTATCATAAATGGATGTTGAATTTTGTCAAAGGCTTTCTCTGCATCTATTGAGATAATCATGTGATTTTTATTTTTCAATTTGTTAATGTGGTGTATTACATTGATCGATTTACGAATATTGAAGAATCCTTGCATCCCTGGGATAAAGCCTACTTGATCATGATGTATGATCTTTTTGATGTGTTGTTGGATTCTATTTGCTAGAATTTTGTTGAGGATTTTTGCATCTAAGTTCATCAGTGATATTGGCCTGTAGTTTTCTTTTTTTGTGGCATCTTTGCCGGGTTTTGGAATTAGGGTGATGGAGGCCTCATAGAATGAGTTTGGAAGTTTACCTTCATCTGCAATTTTCTGGAAGAGTTTGAGTAGAATAGGTGTTTAGCTCTTCTCTAAATTTTTGGTAGAATTCAACTGTGAAGCCATCTGGTCCTGGGCTTTTGTTTTTTGGAAGATTTCTGATTACGGTTTCAATTTCCGTGCTTGTGATGGGTCTATTAATATTATCTATCTCTTCCTGGTTTAGTCTTGGAAAGTTATACTTTTCTAGGAATTTGTCCATTTCATCCAAATTGTCCAGTTTATTTGTATATAGTTGCTGATAATAGTCTCTTATGATCCTTTGTATTTCTGTGTTTTCTGTTGTGATCTCTCCGTTTTCATTTCTAATTCTGTTGATTTGGTTCTTCTCCCTTTGTTTCTTGATGATTCTGGCTAACGGTTTGTCAGTTTTATTTATCTTCTCAAAGAACCAGCTTTTGGCTTGGTTGATTTTTGCTATAGTCACTTTTGATTCCTTTGCATTTATTTCTGCCCTGATCTTTAAGATTTCTTTCCTTCTACTAGACCTGGGCTTCTGCATCTCTTCCCTTTCTAGTTGCTTTAGGTGTATAGTAAAGTCATTTATTTAATTTTTTTCTTGTTTCCTGAGGTGAGCTTGTATTGCTATGAACTTTCCCCTTAGCATTGCTTTCACAGTGTCCCATAGGTTTTGAGCTGTTGTGTTTTCATTTTCATTCGTTTCCATGCATAACTGAATTTCATTTTTAATTTCTTCTGCGATTTGTTGGTTATTCAGCAGTGTGTTGTTGAGCCTCCATATGTTGGAAGTTTTGAGAGGTTTTCTCCTGTAGTTGATATCTAATCTCACTGCATTGTGGTCAGAAAAGATGCTTGGGATGATTTCAATATTTTTGAATTTATCAAGGTTAGATTTATGGCCCAGGATGTGATCTATCCTGGAGAAGGTCCCGTGTGCACTTGAGAAAAAGGTGAAATTCCTTGTTTTGGGGTGGAATGACCTATAGATATCAATTAGGTCTAGTTGGTCTATTGTTTCATTTAAAGTTTGAATTTCCTTGTTACTTTTCTGTCTAGTTGATCTATCCATTGGTGTGAGTGGTGTATTAAAGTCTCCTGCTATTATTGTGTTGTTGTTGATTTCCCCTTTCATATTTGTTAGCATTTGCCTTACATATTGTGGAGCTCCTATGTTAGGTGCATAAATATTTATAATTGTTATTTCTTCTTCCTCGATTGATCCTTTGATCATTATGTAATGTCCATCTTTATCTCTTTTCACTGCCTTTATTTTAAAGTCTACTGTATCAGATATGAGTATTGCCACTCCTGCTTTCTTTTGGTCTTGATTTGCATGGAATATCTTTTTCCAGCCTTTAACTTTCAGTCTATATGTGTCCCTAGGTTTGAGGTGGGTCTCTTGTAGACAACATATATAGGGGTCTTGTTTCTGTATCCAATCGGCCAATCTTTGTCTTTTGGTTGGGGCATTCAGCCCGTTTACATTTAAGGTAATTATTGATAAGTATGATCCCGCTGCCATTTATTTTATTGTTTTGGGTTCCAGATTATCTATCCCATCCGTGTTTCCTATCTTGGAAAGATCCTTTAGCATTCGTTGGAGGGCTGGTTTGGTGTTGCTGAATTCTCTCAGTTTCTGCTTGTCTGAGAAAATTTTGAATTCTCCTTCAAATTTGAATGAGATCCTTGCTGGGTACAGTAGTCGGGGTTGTAGATTGTTTTCTTCCATGACTTTAAGTATGTTTTGCCATTCCCTTCTGGCCTGAAGCGTTTTTGTTGAGAGATCAGCTGTTATCCTTATGGGATTCCCCTTGTGAGTTATCTTTTGCTTCTCCCTTGCTGCTTTTAATATTTGGTTTTTGTATTTGATATTTGCCAATTTGATTAATATGTGTCTTGGGGTGTCCCGCTTGGGGTTCATTCTATTTGGGATTCTCTGTGTTTCTTGGAGCTGAGTGGCTATTTGCTTCCCCAATTTAGGGAAGTTTTCTACAATTATCTCTTCAAGAATTTTCTGATGGTCTTTCTTTTTGTCTTCTTCTTCTGGGACTCCTATGATTCGAATATTGGTGCTTTTAATATTGTCCCAGAGGTCTCTAAGATTGTCTTCATTTCTTTTAATTCTTTTTTCATTTTTCCTTTCTGTTTCATTTATTTCTGCCATTCTGTCTTCTACCTCACTTATTCTGTCTTCTATCTCTGTTATTCTACTGTTGGTTCCCTCCAGGGTGTTTTTGATCTCATTTATTGCATTATTCATTGTATTTTGTCTCTTTTTCATTTCTTCTAAGTCCTTGTTAAAGCTTACCTGCATCTTCTCAATCCTTGCCTGCAGGTTATTGAGCTGCAACTCCAACTTATTTTCCAGGTTTTGGATCATTTTCACTATCATTATTCGGAATTCTTTGTCAGGTAGACTTCCTATCTCTTCGTCTTTTGTTTGGTCTGGGGGGTATTTATCCTGTTCCTTTACTTGCTGGGTATTTCTCTGCCTTTTCATCTTGTTTATCTTGCTGTGTTGTCCCTTTATTGTGGGGATTCCTCTCTATGGGAGGGGTTGGATGCGTGGTTTGTCGAAGTTTCCTGGATGGAAAGGCTTGTGTGGTTTTCTGGTGGGTGAGTCTAGGTTTCCTCCCTGTTACTCCTCACGTCGGCAATGGGTCGCCTCTCCAGATGCCCGATGTCCTCTGCCAGCATTCAGTTCCTGCTTTTTGGAGTTTGCTCGGCCTTTAAAAGTTCTTTTGGTATATTTATTGGGGAGAGAGTGTTCTCCCCGTCCTATTCCTCCGCCATCTTAGTTTCGCCTCTCTGGACAGTTTTAATTGTTCAAATTCATTTATCTTTACAGAAAGCTTTTGCCATTTATAGCCAACTAATTGTTTATTTGGTTACCCGAAGATACACAGATTAGTTTCTTTTCTAACTGGTAGTGTCTTAGGTATATGAGGACAGGTTAAAATCATTAGAAGAAAATCACCAGTTCCACAACCACATTTTCCAACAAGTTTTATCTAAGGAGGAAAAATTATTTCAACCTAATATTATCCCCCCCTTTGAAAGTTTACTGTAAAATTAGGAATTTAGCAGCAAGAAATATTCATGCAAGTTCAAGATGCAAACACCTTAGTAAAGAGTAATTTGCATGAAAAATATTTATAGACATTAATATGAGCCAAGATTATTATGTGATATTAAAATATATAGCATTAACTTAGACTTTGCTACTAGCAATTCATTGTCAAGATTAAGCAAATCAGGTCTTCCACTGAAATGTACATCAGTGAGATGACATTTAGGGTTTTATGTTTTGGTCTGATGAGCACATTAAACAGATCTGAAAAACACCTTGGAGTGCAGGAAGAGGCCAAAAGAATGACTAGGATTTCTGGAAGTTATGTTACATGTTGAATGAGAAATGTTGACTAGGGAGAAAAGCACCTTAAGAGAGAAACATGGTAAGCTACATTTAAGTAAATGCAATAGTATTAATTAAAATGAGTTGGACTTAGTTTGTGTCACTTCAGAGAACAAAACTAAAGCCCTCAGTTGGAAGGTACTGTAAAACAGAATTTGTCTTAGAATAAATAAGAGATTTTTAAAAGTGGATTGCCTACAGGAGAATTTTTAAGTTCTTCAAATAAAGGCCAGAAAGCCTGACATGACTAGTGTAATAGAGAAACTGTCTTTTGAGAAAAGGTGTCTTCTACATTTCACCCTAAAACCTTAGATGTTAAAATAAGGAATTGGCCAAGGATCTACCATGTGAAGTGTTCCAATAGATTTTGTGGAGTTTCAAAAAGGAGTGTACAACAAGCTTTCTTTCCTAAAATTCTTATGCTCTGATTCAGGAGTCAACATTTTCATATTTTTGTATATGAACATCTACTGTATTATGAGCATTTTGGAGAATGCATGATATTTGATTAAGGGGTTGGGATAATCACAAAGAGCAGGACAAGTCAGAAAAAGTGAGGTCAAAATGAATGGTAAGGAAAAGAGAAATGGGAACTATCAGGTAGATTGAGTATGGAAGTGTGGATACAGATGCTATGATCAGAAGTAAGTTTGTCCAGGTCACAGGACTATTTTAAGAGAGCTATTACTATAATACTGGAAAGGTGATTGTAGATAGATTGTATTATTACTTGAAAGGCATATTTTGGAGGATGAACTTTATTTTTACATGGTTAGGAACCATTTTGTGCCTTTGCTTAAACAGATAAATAGTTTGATGAAAATGGCACTGAAATGAGTAAATCTGGATGTTCTTGAGTAATGAAAATCTGCAGTGAGAACAGCGAAATAGACTGTACTCTTGGGGAGAATAGAGGATATCTCATAGTGGTCAGTAAGTCACTTCAGCTACTCCAGGCATCGATGATTGCCTTAACACTATTTAGCCACTTATATATATCAAATAAGGCAAATCACCACTTCAAAGCCTTTAGCAACCTAGCAACCACAGAACCAGGGCAGTGTTGTTTATCCTCTCCTTGTCCAGCCTAGTGATTCATGGTGCTGTTGTTTCTTAGACTGAATTAGGAAAAAACAAAACAAAACAAAAAACTGTTGGAAACATAGTAATATTACAATTTTCAAACAGAAAAGGTTATTAAATGACTTTTAGATCAAATACCTTGTTTTCATCATTAATCAGTATCTGGAATTGTCAGGAAACATGTGTGTCTTGTCCCTCCACTATATTTAGAAACTTGGTAAATGTTATGAGTCCAGGAATACACACACAACACACAGACATGTATATATATTTCTTTATACTCATCATAATTTCTTCATAATTTACTATAGATTGATAAATAGTATTTAGTTATATTTACATTTCCTGTGAAGATATAAATGTCAGAAACACACACATAGTTTTCTAAGTTGGTCAAATCATACCGTTAACTATGATGAAACTCTTTCTTGCTTAGAAAATATGTTCCACCTGTTTAATTTCATGTTAAATTTCCTATATTTATAATTTCCTCTTATAGAGAGAAGGTAAATCTGAAATATGATAAATAGTAGTGTTTTAGACCCCTGAGCTCTATTTTCCTCTACATGATCTGCTAGTAATATTAATGCCCTATTAAATACATTCTAGTAAGTATTCTTAGTCCAAATTAATTTGGTTGTAATGTTTGTTTAATTACAGCACTTACATTTTATAGTTAGTTCTTCAAGGTGAAAGCTTGTTTGGTTTTAATTTAAAAGGAGTAGAGAGTATTTATTGTGCAATTGACTTCTCTTATAGCAATTGTAATTGCATAGCAAGGCAACTGGTTGATATAATTTCCAGGAAGTTCCAGTTGCCTAACCAGAAATTCCCTCCTACATTGCTTCTTAGGATGACTGAAATGCTAGCATTAATCACATGAATATTTTTATTTTTCCATAGTAATTAAACAACTATTTTGGTCATTGTATGTGCCCAATTCTTTACCAATAATTTGATACAGTGAGAGTGGAATAGCATACAACATGGATAAAAGAGACCTTGACATCTAGCAGTTCAAATCAGCATCATAGAAACACAAATTTCCATTTATCATAGACTGCAATGAGTTTTACAGGAAACTTATGTGATGATAATAATGGTAGCATAGATGAAGAATTAGGGTTCTCTGTTGGTACAGTCGTAAAGAATCCACCTGCCAATGGAGGATCTCAAGAGACTCATGTTTGATCCCTCGGTTGGGAAGATCCCCTGGAGTAGCAAATGTCAACTCACTCCAGTATTTTTACCTGGAGAATTCCCATGGCCAGAGGAGCCTGGAACGCCACAGCACATAGAGTTGCAAAGAGTGGGGCATTACTGAGTGACTGAGAACACATATACAGAGGAAGAATTAGCTCCTTTTTCCTAGGAAAGATTAGAAGACTCCTGAGAAAACGGTAGGGAGTTCAAGGCAAGAAAATTCCCTTGGAAGACATCATCAAGGCAAGAGCACATAGATGTTACATAATTAGGAATATTCAGTAAATGTTGAATGGTCTTTTGTGGAGAAAGAAAATTAAAGACAATGGGATGGTGAGCAGGGGAATTTCACAAAGCAGATAGAGTCCAGCTTGTGCATGTCTTGAATATAATGATTCAACAAGTTTATTTTTAGCTGAAGGAAGAAAAAGAGGCCTGTAGAAAGAAATGGAGGAATTATAGGTGGAGTTAATTGAGGAACACAATGCCTGTGGAGATTCAATATAGTTCTGGATATGAAAATGGAGATGAGACAGGAAGGAAAGAAGTGAGGCTTAATAAAGATAAAGATGAATTTTGAGATCATGATAATAGAGATTATTGTTTGCAGATGTGTTTTAATACTCTTTAGTACCCCTCTGCTGCTGCTGCTAAGTTGCTTCAGTCGTGTCCAAATCTGTGCGACCCCAGAGATGGCAGCCCATCAGGCACCCCCCGCCCCACCTCCCTGTCCCTGGGATTCTCTAGGCAAGAACACTGAAGTGGGTTGCCATTTCCTTCTCCAACGCATGAAAGTGAAAAGTGAAGGCGAAGTCGCTCAGTCATGTGCGACTCAGCAGCCCCATGGACTGCAGCCTACCAGGCTCCTCCTCCATGGGATTTTCCAGGCAAGAGTACTGGAGTGGGGTGCCTTTGCCTTCTCCTAGTATCCCTCTATCAAGAGGCAAATCCTCTTTGTGTATATCAGGAAGCTCTTTATAGCAGCAATTAAGAACAAAGTTCTTGAGGATGGTGGGTGGGACAACTAACTGCCTGGAGCAGCAAAGGTGACAAGGAACCAGGGCTGGGGGGTGTGGCAGGGAGATGAGAGAGGGACTGGGAGGCAAAACCTGTAGGACTTGAAGGATAAAATTCATCTCTTAATAATCTGTTTAAAGAGCTGGTTTGTAAGATGCTACATTGCCTAACAAGTTCTTGGAAATCTATATGTTAGTGTACTGAATCTTGTCAACTCCTCTGAAGCATGATTGGCCCATTAAGCCTCACGAGATTACCCCACTGGAAGTCCATCACCATATTTGGGCACTTAGAGAGTACAATAGCCCAGCTTGCCTTAACTGTGATTTCTATTCCTACTGGGCCTTAAAGGATTCTTTTGGGGTGTTGGCATAATTTACATTTTTATAGAAATATGAGCAAACAGAATTTAAGAAACTCCACATGCACCTTACACCTTGTTATGAGTCCCCAGAACTTCATAAAACTCACTAACGAAACATTAGATTTTTTATGTTGTCAAGAGGGAGGAACAAGTTGGTATGAATAGGTTAATTGTGGTGGACTTTTGGAGTGCTCTACATTTGCCACAAGGTCTGAATTTGTATTCTAGTTTTGTCAGTTGCAGTCTTTAAACATTTTATTTAGTAAGAACTAAATAAGATAACGTCTGCCACAGCTTCCACCCTCCATGGTGGTGGTGGTGGTGGTTTAGGTGCTAAGTTGTGTCTGACTCTTGTGACCCCATGGACTTGAGTCTGCCAGGCTCCTCTGTCCGTGGGGTTCTCCCAGAAAGAATACTGGAATGGGTTGCCATTTCTTTCTCCACATGCTCCATGGTGGGGCTATGTAATGCCCACAGATTTCAGGCTTGACTTTCCTCTATTGTCTGAAAAAATCTTTGTATACACAGAATAGTTGTACATGTATAAACACAGTAGTAGTAGTACCATTGTAGTTTGTGAGGACACATGTATGTCTAACATACAGGTACTAGAAATTATCAATCTCAGGCTTAAATACAAACAGAACTCCTTTATATTCCATATTTCAAAAGTCAAGTTAATTTTTATTATAAAAATAATGCCTGCTTATGATAGAGCATTTGCTACATAAAAAATAGACAAAAAGTCATGTTTCTGTCACTCAAAGCCAACACATTCTGATGTGTTTTTCTTTAGAGATTTCCTGTGAAAATATGTAGTCTGTTTGTTTTACATGGCTGTGATCATACTTTGCGTCATGTTTAATTCTGACTTTTTCATTTAACATTGTAACATAAGGATGTTCTTGTGTCATTTTAACCTTAAAGAAACATCATTTTTAGTAACTGCATAAAATTTTAACCCTCAAATATGTCATAGTCTACTTATGAGTCTCATACAAAAGTAAGGATATGTGATTTCTGCCATTTTAACTTGCTGTTTTGTGAGAGTATTTTCATTTTTCTTGTGTTAGAGTATATCTGACTTTATCAGCACAACACTTTCCCTGGAGCATATTACAGATAGATGTATTCTTACCATATTCATTCTAAAATAGAAAATACTTAAGTGGTCCTTTTTAATATCCAGGTCCAGTTGTAAGTAGATCAGATATATTTATTCAATGAAACTTTAGTGAAGTATAAAGTTTGTCCATTGTTGTTGGATTCACTCATTTAATCTCTGATTCCTCAAAAATCCTTCATCTCCTGCTTCAGCACTCCAGTGTACTTACTTTATCCTCTTCTTTCAAACTTAGGTTGGATTATAGAGGATATTTTAGGTCAACTGTAGTGGTAATAGCATCAGGAAATAGTATTTTGTGACATAATTTCCTGCTAATGAGAGGGTCTAGAACAATCTTTGTTGGTCCCTAATTCTCACCTATAAAATAGAAAACATAATTAGATGAGCATCTTTTATGGCTTACTATGAAACAGAATAACTTTGGGGACTTTTTACATTTCTCTGCTTTTTACGTATCATGAGGACTGAGATCCAGGCATTTATGCTTATTAAACTTGAATGAATGGATTCTCATCAAGTGGTCCCAGTGGTCCTCAAACTTGCTGCATATTGCAGTCATCTGAGAAGCCTTATAGATTCGGAACCTTTAGTCATACCTCTAGAGATTCTCATTTCATTGGTTTGGGATTTTTTTCTGGGTATCAGTACTTTTTAAATTTTCCCAGGGGATTCTACTCTGCAGCTACTGAGCTGTATTGAAGCTAACCATATGACTACTGTTTGTGGATAAGTTTGGAAAAATGTCAAGATATTTTCCTTCCTCATTACTGAGAATTTATAATTTCACATAATTAACTCAAAATCGTACAGTGAAATATGACATTTAGATTGTGGCTAACAGTAGTTGTCCAAGGTCTTCTTCAAGTTATTATTTCTTTTGGGCATATCCAAACTTATACAAATAATTTTGAGAATGTTACATAATTCCTCAGTGCCTTAAAATTTCCTCTGTAAAGTATTTGGAGTCTAATAAAATTCATGATTTAACCCACTACCATCTCATAAAATCAAAATGTAAATATAGCATATTAAATAATTATATTTTTATTAAAACTGAAGTAATATCCTGAGATTGCGTTTAAGGGCAGAGTCTATGCTGCTTATTTAAAACTGAATTCAGTTAGAAGACTTGGGTTTGTGCATTTGTAGCTGGAAGTTTCAATAATCAACCTGTCAAGAAACTAATTTATATCCTACATTGGTATGTAAGAAAGACACTAATCTATGCTATGGAGAATACCAAACTGAACAAAATTAAATTCCTGTCTTAGAGTAATTTACAATCTTACTTGATGGTATAACTTAAACATGAAACATAAGTTAGTAAATCACAAGTGGCAACTGCTATTTAAATTTAGAACATCAAGACTGATAGGTGGACAAAAGGTAATTAGAGGTGACTTAGAACAGTGCTATCTTATACAGTTCAAGTTACCTGTATAAGGACACCTAGAATGCTTGTTAAGATTGTACATTCCTAAGACATATCTAGCCCTACTCAATCATTCTCTCTTGACTGGAGCATGGGATTCTGCCTTCAAAAACAGAGTCTTCAAGCATTTATTATGTACACAAAACCTGAGTACTCTTCATATAATAGAATCAATATGAGCTAGGTCTTAAAAGACAAATTGGGGTTATGTAATAGCAGTTAAAATTTATTGAATTCTAGATTTTCTTTATAATGATTTAAGAGTATTACCTCACTTAATCACACTCCCTGCCTAAAGAACATCAGTTAGGCACTTTTATTATTATCTATCTCTATTTGGTAGATAAGGAAACTGAGGCATAGGGAACCTAAGCAGCTTGCCCCAGGTCACACGGCTGGTACATGTCAGAATCAAGATCTAGGGCCAGGCAGTCTGCTCCAGACCCTACACACTAAGCCACTTTTTCTCTAAATAAAAAAGAAGAGCACATTGATTCATATGAGCACATGAATGAATTACATGTAAACAAAATTCATGGATGTCCTGGAAAGTAAGCACTTTTATTTGAAAATTATGGTTCAGTCCCTAGGTACACAGCTCACCCTGGGGTGTCACTTAAGAATGGGGAAGACATGATTAAATGTTTTAATTTTATACCCTGATCCTGAAGCCAAGCTTCCCAGGGATGAAGAGGTTAGCAGGTCTGTTGTAAAGGATCTCTGAGTCAAAGGAATATTTAATAAGACTACAGATTATCAAGAGACTGCTATTACCTATATAATCCATAGTACCTATTTGACACTGTTACAGTGGATTCGAGAGGGAGAAACCAGATGTAAGCACAAAAACAGAGCAATGCAATTGACCACCTTTTCCTCTCTCTTTTGAGGCTGGAATCAGGTGGACTTACGGTAAAGAATGAGATCTTTTCTTCAGAGGGCAGAGTTAACAGTTTGGAGGTATTTTCAGCTTGAACAAGTATTATATTTTTGTGGAAATTCTGGGAAAGATCATGGGAAATGATGAAAGGCTGGCACAAGCAGGGCAGCAGCAGTCTTGAGGATGGTAAGTGGGGCAGAACTAAAGCTGGTGGCAGAAGTGCTGCTGGAGCAGAGCCAGCTGGATCAGCCCTGCTTTCTGTGAAGCAGCCTGCGGCACTGGACATAATCAGTGCATAAACAGTGCAAGAGAGTTCCCTTTTCTTCACATCCTCTCTAGCTTTTATTGTTTGTAGATCTTTTGGTGGTGGCCATGCTAACTGGTGTGTGGTGATAACTCATTATAGTTTTGACTTGCATTTCTCTGGTAATTAGTGATGTTAAGCATCTTTTCATGTGTCTTTTGGCCATCTGTATATCTTATTTGGAGTAACGTCTGTTTAGGTATTCTGCCCATTTTTTTGAATAGGTTGTTTTTGTTTTGATTTTGAGTTGCTTGAGCTGTCTACATTTTTGAGATTAATAGGTCGTCAGTTTCTTTGCTTGCAAATATTTTCTCCTATTCTAAGGATTGTCTATGACCCAGCAATTCCACTACAGGCCATATACAGTGAGAAAATCATAATGCAAAAAGACATGTGTATCTCAATGTGCACTGCAGCACTATTTACAATAGCCAGGACACAGACTTGGGCTTCCCTGGTGGCTCAGATGGTAAAGAATCTGCCTGCAATGAGAGAGACCAGGGTTCAGTCCCTGGGTTGGGAAGATGCCCTGGAAGAGGGCATGGCAATCCACTCCAGTATTCTTGCCTGGAGAATCCCATGGACAGAGGAACCTGGCAAGTTACAGTCCATGGGGTCACAGAGTCAGACATGACGGAGTGGCTAAGTATAGTGCAGGACATGGAAGCAACCTAAATGTCCATAAACAGATGATTGGATAAACAAGATATGGTACGTATTTACAATGAAATAATACTAAGCCATAAAAGGGAGTGAAATCGCATCATTTATAGAGATGTGGATAGATCTAAAACCTGTCATACAAAGTGAAGTAAGTCAGAAAAAGAAAAGCAAATACACATCAATGCATATCTGTGGAATTTAGAAAAATAGTACTCACGAACCTAGTTGACGAGCACAGGTAATGATGTAAATGTAGAGAATGGACATGTAGACACAGGGGATAAAGGAAGATTGGGACAAATTGGGAGATTAGGATTGACATATATACACTACCATGTGTAAATTATATAGCTAATGGGAACCTGCTGTATAGCACAGGGAGCTCAGCTCCGTGCTCTGTGATAACCTAGATGGGTGGGATGGGGGTGGTGATGGAAGGAAGTCCAAGAGGGACGGGATATATGTATACATATAGCTGATTCATTTCATTGTACAGCAGAAATTAATGCAACATTGTAAAGCAGTTGTGCTCCATTTTTTTTAAAGGCATGATCACCACATATAGGGTAGTTGCTTTATTTTAGGACCTAATGAAAACAGTAACATTTGTTGAGAATGAATTAATCTATGAACACTACAGTAGAACTTGGATTTTTTGCATGCATTTGAATGAAGAATGGATAGTTTGTCTTGTGTGCATACATATTTAAGAAAGCAGAGTTGACCATCCACTATCTGCATTTCATTGCAAATGGGTGGATCTTTTCTTTTCTTTGTATACAGTAGACTGGGGTGAACCTAGATACACTCCAGAAATCTAATTCACCCTGCCGTATGCTCTAAGTAATCGCTGCTTGAGTTTTTTGATCTTAAACATTTATTTTGAATATTAGAGTGCTGATGCAATATGGCTTGTTTTGCTCACGATAAATCTTATTAATTTCATGAACTAATTTTAAAATATTGTAGAATTATTAAAGGTGTGAAAGTGCCACTTATTTTTGTGTGTGTAATACTCTACTGTATTATAAGAGAAAATTCAAGTGATTAGAATGCTATTTTTATTTTTTATTTATATATATATATATATTTTATTGGTTTTGCCATACAATGACATGATATCACCATGGGTTTACATATGCTCCCCCTCCAGAACCCCCCTCCCTCCTCCCTCCCTCCTCCCTGCCCCCAGGAAATCTCGATGCACCAGCCCCGAGCATCAATCCTGGGCTGGCGATTGATTAGACATATGATAATTAACATGTTTCAATGCCATTCTCCCATATCATCCCACCCTTACCCTCATCCACAGAGTCCACGAGTCTATTCTTTACATCTGCGTTCTTTTTGCTGTCTCGCATGCTGGGTTCTCCTTACCATCTTTCTAAATTCCATATATATGCGTTAATATACTGTATTGTTGTTTTTGCTTCTGGCTTACTTCATTCTGGATAATGGGCTCCAGTTTCGTCCATCTGAGTAGAACTGATTCAAATGAATTTTTTTGTAATGCTGAGTAATATTCCATTGTGTATATGTACCACAGCTTTCTTATCCATTCGTCAGTTGATGGGCATCTAGGTTGCTTCCATGTCCTGGCTATTGTAAACAATGCAGCGATGGATGAACATTGGGGTACACGTGGCTCTTTCAATTCTGGTGTCCTCGGTGTATATGCCCAGCAGTGGGATTTCTGGGTCATATGGCAGGTCTATTTGCAGTTTTTTAAGAAACCTCCACACTGTTTTCCATAATGGCTGTACTAGCTTGCATTCCCACCAACAGTGTAAGAGGGTTCCCTTTTCTCCACATCCTCTCCAGCATTTATTGCTTGTAGAATTTTGGATTGCAGCCATTCTGACTGGTGTAAAGTGATACCTCATTGTGGTTTTGATTTGCATTTCTCTGATAATGAGTGATGTTGAGCATCTTTTCATGTGTTTGTTAGCCATTTTTATGTCTTCTTTGGAGAAATGTCTGTTAAGTTCTTTGGCCCACTTTTTGATTGGGTCGTTTATTTTTCTAGAATGGAGCTACAGGAGTTGCTTGTATATTTTTGAGATTAATTGTTTGTCCCTTGCTTCATTGGCTATTATTTTCTCCCATTCTGAAGGCTGTCTTTTCACCTTGCTTATAGTTTCCTTTGTTGTGCAGAAGCTTTTAATTTTAATTAAAAATTAAAAAATGAAATAAATTAAAATTTAAAAAAATGAAATAAAAAAAAATGAATCCTCCAATGTCTCAGGACAAATCCTTTGAGAATATCAAGTAGGTATACTCTACTATCTATATTTTGCTGTTCAGTTAAAGAATTATTTTATAAAACTGACCACTATTATTTTAGTGGGGTTCTTTTTGAGGAATCCTAATTTGAAGTGTATTTTGGACTCTGTGGGAGAAGGCAAGGGTGGGATGATTTGAGAGAATAGCATTGAAACTTGTATATTATCATATGTGAAACAGATCATCAGTCCAGGTTTGATGCACGAGGCAGGGTGCTCAGGGCTGGTGCACTGGGATGACCCTGAGGGATGGGATGGGGAGGGAGGTGGGAGGGAGGGTCAGGATGTGGAACACATGTACACCCATGGCTGATTCATGTCTATGTATGGCAAAAACCACTACAATATTGTAAAGTAATTAGCCTCCAATTAAAATAAAGAAAAAAAAAGAAATACATACTCTTTGTAGAAAATATTGATAAATAAACCAAACTCCAAAGATAATTACTTCTAAAAAACTGAAAGGTATAGTTTCAGGTTTAAAATATTTTTATAGAAAACTGAATCACCCTATGGGTGCCTACTTACATGTTTAATAAGTTGTCATGAATATATTATCATATCTAAAAATAGTTACAACATAATAATGGCTATCTCATTATATTTTTATCCTAAGAAACAGTCTCCTATTACAAGATATTTACATTATTAAATGTGTTATTAATTTCCTTATTATTAGAACTGAGAATGATGAATAAAAGAAAATTCATGTTTTCATTCCTTTAATACATAAGACAAAAATAACTCCCAGAGAAACTGGTATAGTTTACACTCTCTTAATGAGTATAGAAGCATTAATTTGATAGTGAAGAAGTTATTCATTGCTTTCATTTTCACTTATTCCACTGTTTATGAATGCTACAACTTTTCATGTGCCTATTATTAATTTGTATTAATTCTTTGGTATAATGCCTACCTCCATTTTATTCCTTTTGCCTTTTGGTGGGTTTGTGATTTTTTTTTTATCTCCTAGGAGTCACTATTTTTATAACATACTAACTATGACAAATTCTTTTGATGCCCTTCATCACATACTCTTGACCTACCTATGATTGATCCATAACTGTGGATATAATCCATAATCCCTGGGTTCTGTGCAAGGTCAGATTTTTGAACTTATCCATCATGTCTGCTTCCCATTTTAGGGAATTCTGCAGTCTTGCAGTCTAGTTGGACGATGTGGGTTAATCCTCATCCAGTAGGGGACTGGAGGCAGTGGAGCAATGCCCTAGCCTCCCTATAATGTATGGTTAATTCTGGGAAAAAGTAAGTGAAAATGAAAGTCGCTCAGTTGTGACTCTTTATGACTCCATGGACTATAGAGTCCCTGGAATTCTCCAGGCCAGAATACTGGAGTGGGTAGCCTTTCCCTTCTCCAGGAGATCTTCCCAACCCAGGGATCAAACCCAGGTCTCTTCTTCATTGCAGGTGGATTCTTTACCAGCCAAGCCACAAGGGAAGCCCAATTCTGGGAAGCATTTACATTTTTAGAGGAATGAGTGGCTACTGTGGCCTTCAGCAGTGATGCTGATAATGTACCATTCTTTGTTTGCTCTTTTCACTCTTCCCTGCTCTTTCACTCTTTATTCCTGTCATCATCTCCTACATTCACCACCTGCCCTCAATCTTTACCTGAGGCTCTGTGTCTAAGGGACTTCTAGACTTTGGTATTAATTTCAAATATTTCTGCAGCTTGGATCAAGAGACTTTGGGTTTTATTTTTTTGGATTATAAATTAGTTTTTCAGATCCATCAATATTTTCCTCTAGGCCTCCGCATATCCAGGTTCTAGTTTCTTCTTGATGCCTTAGCATATTACCATAGATCAAGTTGGTTGAAAACAACAGGTATTTGTTATCTTACAATTCAGGAAGTCAGAAGTCCACAAGATATCTTACTGGGCTAAAATATGTGTTGGCAGAGCTGTACTCCCTTCTGGAGACTTGAGGAGAAAATCTATTACCTGCATTTTGGGGCTGATAGCCCATAACTCCATGTTCAAAGCCAATGGTATAACATTTCATAATCTTTAACTCTGAATCCTCTGTTAGGGAGATAAGATAGTCTTCTTTAGGCTTCAAAGACAAAACAGAGCAGGCGTTGCTTCTAACCTGCCTCAACACTACCCTGACTGTGAGTGATTGTGGTGCCTTCTGTGGGTGCAAGCCTTGTGGCCCCATAGATAAGATAGGGGACTGATTGTTGGGCCCCTGGAGGAGATCTGACCAACCAAGTCCTGGGCTTAACAACATTCCAATTTTTATGCATTAACATGAAATCAGAGCTGCGATTTGCCCACAGATTGATGACCATATTAATTTGTATCCTGGGATTATAAGCAGGAACCCTGAACTGCAAATTTTGAACTCTCACCCATGGAGTGGATGCACAGTCTGGGACATTTTCCCAACTGGGACTACAGATGTGCTGTGTCACAGGACTTCCAGCTGCTGTTTAAGTCTGGATGTTGCTCAAACCCAGGTTGGTAGTGTAGCCTCTGCTATTTCTATTTCCCTTTTCAGTTAATGTTAGTATACTAAAAGTAAGTTAGATAATTCTCTAATAAATATTGGTACTATTTATCTGAATATAATGAATGACTTATTTTGTTAGCAAATCCTTGAACCTGAGATGGAAGTGAAAACTTTCTGCAAAACACCCTCTTGCCTCACTCCTGCATATAAGGGAGTGTGTTTACATTAATCACACCCATATAATGCAGAATACATTCCTTATTTTAAGACCCTTAATGTAATCATACATTCAAAATCTTTTGTCATGTAAAGCACCATATTCAGAGGTTCTGAGGATCAGAATGTGGGCGTCTTTGGGGAGCTGTTTTTGTGATTACCATACCAAAATATGCCGAAACTTTAATTTTTGGTATAAAATTCTAGATTACATTTTGTGAATCTGTAATTGCCAAAATTTATGAATAGACTACCTTTCAGTGATATTCTTAGAGATCTCTTGGTTATTTCCACAAGCTCAGCAAATGCCAAGGTTGCAGAGCAAATGCTCTTTCCTTATATGTGGGACTCTATCCTATAGCACAGCTTTATGTTGGGGTGCCAGATCATCCGAGATAGTTAGTATTTAGTTTTATTTTATAATCTGTGACAGTGGGAATGTTTAAAATTCACCTCCTTGATGGGAGGGAGGATTAGCATCTTCATTAGGGTCTGAAAATCATGATACTTTCTGAAACACAGAACTCAGCCCCCATTCTGAATATTCATCTCAGAGTTTTTCAGCTTAAATATTTCCTATGTATATTAGATGTACTTTAGTGATCAGTTTGGATGGGATCTGAGGACCACTTGCTGTCTTAGCTTCTTAAAGAAAGCCATTGATTTTTTACGGTTGGATCATATTCTGCCCTAGGCAGTATGGTAGGTCAATTGTGTAGATTACTGAAGTCATTAACAAAGTTAGGTGGGTTGGACTCTTAGGGAAAAAGCATTTTTGGAGTAAAAGATAAGTTTGAAGTCTAGTTCTAATACTCTCTGGCTGTGTGTCCCTTATATTTAACCTCTCTGAACCTTACTTTTCTTATCAAGTAATTGAAGATATATAATAATCCATTTCCCAAGGAAGCAGTAATTAGGGAGTACATTAAATAGTAAATGTAATATGTCATCTAGCAACTGACATATTGTAGGGGCTTAGTGAACAGTTGCCATTTTAGATTAATTCCTTGACAATCCTCTTTCATCCAGGCATCAGAATTTCTTTCTATGATATTGTGTCATTTAAACTAACATGAATATAACATTATTTCTTCCATCTAAAAATGGGTCTCACTTAAACTGTACTTACTCTTTCATAGAGTATCTATTTCTTGTCCCCATTCATGTGACATTTTCTAAAGAGTAGCCCAGACTTTCTGTCTCCAATTGTTCTTCTGTTTATCTATTTCTCCCTCATTGAGGCACAACTTATACCTATTTGTCTTAAAATTTATCCTTTTTGTATGCACAACTTGATGGTTTCAGTGAATAAATGTTCATGGATTTAAGCTTTTGAATGAGGTGCCCATGGGATCAGGCTGAGGCTGAGATGTACTTGACTTCTTCCTTTTTCTTATCTCAATTCTCCCACTTATTTACTGCTTTCTCTTGGGAACACTTACTTACTAAATCACTCCCACTTAGACTCTTGGCTCTGGGTCACTTTCTGGGAGGACCTAATCTCGACAGATGGCCAAATGCAGAACTTGTCACAGCGACAGTCAGGATTTATTTTCTGATCAGGTAAGGAGAAAGCAGTCATCACAGCAGGCCTGGAAAAAAGTTAGAGTCTGAATAAATGTGGCTTCCTAAGAAGACAAGAGTCTCAGTCAGTATTATGTATACTTACTACTTACTCTGAACAGTGATTTGAGCAGTTGACCACTGTCCTTGTGTATCATCCAGAAACACCATCTTTCCTTAAACCATTACTTTTGTCTCCCAGGGCCAGGATCTGTTATTCTGTTTCTAGGTCACTGATGTTAGGTACTATACCCTTATATGCCCAGGCAAAATTTATGGTTATATTTGGGTCTTCTCCTAGGGCCATATTTTAGCAACACTGAGGGTAGTCTTGGAGCTCTTAGATATTCTTCAATAAAGTCCTATTCTCTTCCTCAAGACCTGTACGCACTCATGTTGGCCTTAAGAATTACTTTGTGTTTTCAACAGTACAAGAACGAAGAAATTCCAGACGTACAAGCTGTATTTAGAAAAGGCAGAGGAACCAGACTTCAAATTGCCAACATTGGCTGGGTCAGAGTAAAAGCAAGGGGATTCCAGGAAAAAATCTACTTCTGCTTCATTGACTATGCTAAACCCTTTGACTGTGTGGATCACAGCAAATGTGGAAAATTCTTTGAGAGATGGAAGTACCAGACCACCTTATCTGCCTCCTGAGAAATCTGTATGCTGGTCAAGAAGCAGCAGTTAGAACCAGTCATGGAACAACAGACTGGTTCCAAATTGGGAAAGGAGTATGTCAAAGCTGTATATTGTCACCCTGCTTATTTAATTTATATGCAGAGTACATCCTGCAAAATGTCAGGCTGGATGAAACTCAAGCTAGAATCAAGATTTCCAGGAGAAATATCAATAACCTCAGACATGCAGTTGACAATACCCTAATGGCAGAAAGTGAAGAGGATCTAAAGAGACTTTTAATGAAGGTGAAAGAGGAGCTGACTTAAAACCCAGCATTCAGAAAACTAAGATCATGGCATCCAGTCCCATCACTTCATGGCAAATAGATGGGGGAAAAATGGAAACAGTGCCAGACTTTATTTTCTTGGACTCCAAAATCACTGCAGATAATAACTGCAGCCATGAAATTCAAAGATGCTTCTTCTTTTGGAAGTAAAGCAATGACAAACCTAGAAAGCATGTTAAAAAGGACAAACATCACTTTGCTGACACATGTCCATATAGTCAAAGCTATCATTTTTTTCACTATTCATGTATGGATGTGAGAATTCGACCATAGAGAAGGTTGAGCATGGAACAATTGATGCTTTCAAACTGTGGTGTTGGCGAAGACTCTTGAGAGTTCCTTGGACTGCAAGGAGATCAAGCTAGTCAATCCTAAAGGAAATAAACCCCGAATATTCACTGGAGGAAGACTGATACTGAAGCTGCGGCTCCAATACTTTGGACAGATGATTCAAAGAGATGATTCATTGGAAAAGACCCTGATGCTGGGAAAGATTGAGGGCAGGAGGAGAAGGTGGTGGGGGCTGGTGTACAGAGGATGAGATGGTTGGATGGCATCATCAACTCAGTGGACATGAGTTTGAGCAAACTCTGGGAGATAGTGAAGGACAGGGAAGCCTGGTGTGCTGCAGTTCATGTGGTCACAAAGAGGTGGACATGACTGAATGAATGAACATCAATAGCAACCTACTTTTAGACACCTTAAGAAAAATCTGTGAGATTTTTAGTTCATCCTTATATTTTATGAAACAGTGCATGAAGTAGAAGAGGAAGAACGCTTTTGATAGAAGTATATCCATGAAGGAGGTAGGGAAAGAGTATGTACCCACATAGCATTTGGGCCCTGCCCATCTTTATCACTCATGAGGGTACCCTAATTGTAACTTAATAGAGGTCAGATAGGGCTAAGATAGGTTTGTGTGCTGTGTATTGTGCTTAGTCGCTCAGTCATGTCTAACTCTTTATGACCCCATGGCCTGCAGACCACCAGGTTCCTTTGTCCATGGGAATTCTCCAGGCAAGAATACTGAAGGGGGTTCCCATGCCCTCCTCCAGGGGATTTTCCCAACCCATGGATCAAACCCAGGTCTCCTGCACTGCAGGTGGATTCTATACTAACTGAGCCAGCAGGGAAGCCCAAGATAGGTTTAGTAGGTTCTATTTATCATGTTGGTAAAGCATATGCCTTTAAATCATTGCCAATGACATTAGATGGGTAGGTATTTAAGGATTAAAATTAAGTTTTATGTAACACCTGTTCATGAGAAAGAACTAATTCTTATAAGATTGTTTTGTCATTTTCTGTTTATTTGTACTCAAAAGTTTATTTACCAGATTGACCCTTTACGGATTTATAGTTTTGATTCTCAGCATTGTTCTGTTTGCATTTGATAATTATTCATACATCCTTATTATTAATCTGCCTGTATAAAAGTAGCATCTTGTGTTCATAAATTGTCGACCTTTAGAGACAGAGGAGCCCTGCCTGCTGAGTCTCTGACTTGCCTGTTAATAGTCATTTGTAAGACTTGGTCAGCGAAATTTTCAAATTAATGACCAATCTGTGTTATCCTAAGCATCCTTCATTTGTAATGAATTATTTGGAAAGTTAACGGGGAAAGATAAATCAGATATATTTCAGTGATATTGACAGTGTTATACTACTATCCTGGCCATTCTGTTCTCAGTTCAAAAAAGGCTACATAGGTGTGTGGGTTGGGGGTATATCAGTGGCATAGCATGAGGGAAAGGGCAGGCTGATAAATGACACATCAGTGCCAGACTGAATCACGGTTATTGTTTTTAATAAAGAAAAGCAACCAGACACCTGCCAAGTATTTGAGCAATATCTTTCTTGATATTTTTCCTGTTATGTCTTTAGATTACTAAAAAGCAGCTAATCCAGCTCTGAAGACTACCAAAAGAAAGGACATCCTCGCATCTATGTTGTCAGGGTGCAAGAAGTCTCCTTGACAGATTAGGGCTTAAAAGGTGATGAGCAAAGATTCCTCTGAACTCCAAACCTCCTTCCCCTGTCAGAGCATTTTTCTGGAGTCCATAGAGAGTGTTGCAAAGAGACAGAAATCCATGACAGGGTCAGAGCATAGAGGAGTGAGGGAATGCTTCTTGTCACTGCTGTTGGACAAATTAAGAGCCCTGAAACTCTGGTGTCCTCATTAGTGGTGCAGAATATCAGAAGGCCCCCAACTGCTTCCTTATGAGCACTGCCCTCCAAAAATGACAGGGGTTATTTGTTTTCTTGTGTTTATTGTCTGTGAAAGGACTCCGCTCTCTCTGCTGTATGGTAGCCATGCTGTCTGTTGATGTTGCTTTGTCCTTACTTCTTTCTTCTTGGCAACCATTCCCAACATTTTCCAGATTCTGAGTGGAAATATTTTTCATATAGTAGTTGTCATAACAACTATTATTTATTCCAATATTCAGTTTGATTTAGTCAGTCAGTCGTGTTGACTCTTTGCGATCCCATGAACCACAGCACTCCAGGCCTCTCTGTCCATCACCAACTCCCGGAGTTCACCCAAACCCATGTCCATTGAGTCGGTGATGCCATCCAGCCATCTCATCCTCTGTCATCCCCTTCTGCTCCTGCCCTCAATCTTTCCCAGCATTGGGGTCTTTTCAAATGAGTCAGCTCCTTGCATCAAGTGGCCAAAGTATTGGAGTTTCAGCTTCAACATGGGCATATAAACCATGGTGAGTACTTTGTCAATGACCCTTCAACCCCAGATCTTTTTGACTGTGAAGCCCCTATTCACCTATTACATCCTGTTAACCCTATGCTCATATTTCATATGGTCTCAAGTAGAGGAATTCCTTACTGGATGCTTAGGCAGCTTTGTGGTGGGAAAATTTGTGTTGTAGAGAGTGGAAGATGGGACCTAGAATTAGAAGACTTGGGTTAGAATTCTACTGCTGGCACTTATTAACTGTATGAATTGGATAAGATGAAACAAGGTAAATCTGAAAGCAATGGGTATACATAAGATGACAGTAATCTAAAGAAAGGTGCCTTGAATAAGTGAGTTTACATCCTTAGTTTCAGTGCCATCACCTGGAAAGTGAGGTCAGTTTTATGCTTGAGCAAAATCAGTTCAGAGATGCTCGTGTGCTCAGCCCTTAGTCTTCAGAAGAACTATCCAGAGAGAAAAATTGAAAATTGACTTTCTCATTTCTCATTCTCCCTCCTTGATGATAACATGCCTCTAAAGGTCCAAAAGACTTTCTTATTTTTCTTTTCTTTTACAACATTTTAGTTTTAGCTTTTTAATTTCCATCAAAATTTGACTTCTTCCAAGCATTATGCATTTTAGCAAGGGTTATAGTAAGGAAAGAGCTTAGTCTTTAAGTCTTTAACAGTTAGTGGAGAAGATACTCTTAGGAGTAGCAGGCACTTAGTTTCCCCAAATTATTCCAGGGCATTCAATGCCCTGGGAAAACTGAATCTTAGTGTCATGCTGAGAAGCACTGTGAGCTGAATAATGACAGTACCTAACACTTTTGTGGTATTCACTATATGACAGGCATTGTTCTTATGTGACATATTTAATTTTCAGATACTCACTTGATATGGGTGCTAATATTTATTCCCATTTTCCAAAAGGTGAAACTGAAGAATGGGTAGATTAAGTAACTTGCTTAAAGTCATGGAACTGATAAGGAACAGAAGTAAGACTTTACCCATGTAGCCCCATTATATGTTATTTACCATCTGCTTCTCTGTTTTAGAGTAAACCAGGATAAATAATTTTATTGCTGTATTTTATTTTTAATTTTTGTTATCAACAGATAATAGAGATAGGAGCTTTAAGAAAAAGATACTTAAAGATGGATAATCTCCCGTTAAAGAAACTGTAATACAGTATTAATTTATCCCTTTATTCAACATCTATTCCAAAGTTATGAAGAATAAACATGTGGCTCACAATCTCTTATCTATGATGCTGAGATCCAAAAGCCTCCCAAACTCTTAAGTTTTCTTAAATTCATGACAAAATGGCTTGATAAACCAGACCTGAGCCTGAATGACACTATGCATGGTTTTTATATCATTTAGTGTGAATATATATTTTGCTAGAGAATAAATTAATATGTCTGATTGTGAGTTACTGGCCCAAATCAAACTTAGTGTATTGTATAATATATAGTACATATGCAATGTTTTCCTTCTAAAATTAAAAAAAAATAGACTTTGAAACTTAAGTGGCCCAAGCTTTTCAGGAAAGGGCCAGTTGATTTGTATTAATATAATATAGCATAAATAATACTAACAGAGCTCATTGCTTCCTCTGTGGTGTGGAAGAAGTTATAGTGTAATTTTTCCTTGTCTACAATGGAGTGGCCTAGCTTGGGATCTCTAACTAGCTCTGATTAGAAAATGATACTTATTCTCATTCTCTACTATACCCAAATTCCTTCTATATTACAGTTCCTAACAAACTTCATGGGGCTGCAGATTGAGATAGTAGATTGAAAATGTTGGTAGCTTCTGTAATAAAATTGAGAAGGTTCCCTTTCTTTGAAGCACAAAGCCATCTGTAAATCACCTGTTTTAGAAATTTGCTAGGGGTTTATGTTCACCTTGGAAACATAATTTGGACTTTTCCTTGTTGAAAATCACTACATTTACCTCCACTGCTTGAGTTATCTCCACTGTACTTCTTCCATTTATCCTTATCCCCTTCTTGTCTCTTACTCCCTGCTTCCTACTTTTTCCCACTTCCCACAATCCAGAAGGAAAGGAGAAATGCCCATCTCTAAGGAAGTCAGGTAAAACTTGGAATACAGAGGTAAGGGAGAGTCTACTGCCAAGACGTACGAGGGGCAGGAGGCAGGACATCATGGTGCCTAGGACATCATGGGAGGGAGCCGAATCCTGGCCCCAGACTCCTGTTTTTTGAATTTATTCCCTCCTTCCCTTCCAGTAGAATGGAGACACAGACCTAGAATGGCAGACATAGAGGTTGATCAGAGAAGTGGTATGAACACAGGAGAATTTGGCAGCTGCATATTTGAGAAAAATTACTAACACCTAATCATGGATGAAGCAAGTTTCTGAGTTTCCACAGAGAAAGAAAGATCCTGGTCAGATGGCAGAAAGCTGAGCATCATGCTTCCCTCAATCCTCCAGTCTGATGCTCTTGAGGGACATATTCAACCCGTCCTCCACTGCTCTTTCTATTTCTACATTTGCACCTTCCCAGAGAACCCCTCACTATATGTATACAGCTTCTTTATAGGTACTGGCAATACTGTGGCCACCTGATGCCAAGAGCTGACTCATTGGAAAAGATCCTGATGCTGGGAAAGACTGAGGGCAAGAGAAGAAGAGGAAGACAAGACAGAGGATGAGATGGTTGAATGGCATCACTGACTCAGTGGACATGAATGAGTTTGAGCAAACTCTGGCAGATAGCAAAGGACAGAGAAACCTGGTGTGCCACAGTTCATGGGGGTTGCAAAGAGTTGGACATGACTTAGCAATTGAACAACAACAATACTTACTTCAATTGTGTTGGGATCCAGTACCTTGCTTCATTTATAGGCAAGCATGTAGGCATGTGTACATGAGTTTTAATTATTATATCTGGCTCATACAAATCAGGGGCCTTGGTTCGGTGAATGCATCTGGATTGTGAGCTTAGAAAATTGCAACCCGCTCAAATATTCTTGCCTGGAGAACCCCAGGGGCAGAGGGGCCTGTTGGGCTGCCATCTATGGGGTCGCACAGAGTTGGGCATGACTGATGCAACTTAGCAGCAGCAGCAGCAGCATGTCTTTTTCTCTGTAAGTTTGGAAAAAGTGGATTTTTTTTTTCATGAGTACTCATGTGTTTAATGGTGTGTTGGCTTCATGTTGGGTCTTCATTTTGATAAGTACAACTTCTGCTCAAGGATCATGGTCTGAAGAATGAGGGTGAGTAGAAAGCTTGAGATACAATATTTGAGTCTTTTTTTTTTTCAGATGAACATGATAAGAAGATAGATAAAATCATAACATTATGCATATAGACTGACTTCCCTTATCACTTACAATGATTTGGAAACCTAGATTCCAGGCTAATAGCTGAACTAACAATACAAAAAAAATTTGATATTTTCATTTTATAATTCTACAGTTATTAATAAAGTTTCACTTTTCTTTCAGTTTTATTTATAAAATGGAAAGGTTAAGCTATCTGAGCTCCAAAAATCTGTTTTGCTTATTCTAATATTCTGAAATCAAGATTTTAGAATCTGATCTGTCAGTCATCTGAAAAAATTAGAACAAACCTCTGCATAATATCTCTATCACTGTGGTGACCATATGCCTTGATTGTTTGGGGGAAGTCCTGACTGAAGTCTTTTGTGCTGGACTAATTATTGATCACCTTTTACTCTTCAAGGGGGCTCATTTTAAATGACAACTTACATGATCATCCTACTTATTGCAGACATTATTCCTAATCAGACTCTTTATATTCTTCAGAAATATTATTCTCTAAATAAGGACAAGGACAAATTATGGATGCTTTACTGAGTTCTTTATTTGATCTGGTTCCCTTTTCATTATTATCATGACAGGATATAAATAAGCAAAACAAATGGCTTCTCAGGAGCTGTTGTCAACTTTACTCCTGTCCAGCTCCAATTTAAGGTATTTTTTGTTCCTGTCCCCATCACTCAGGCCTTGAAAGCTGATGGGTTGCTGATTTCTTCCTTGAAACATGACATGATGAATAAGACTGCATGCTGCAAGGGAGAAAACTATAAAAAAGGACTGTCTTGTACAATGGGAAATTATTTAGCAGAGTTGACCTTTTGCATGAGGGAGAAATAGGACCTTCATATAATATGATTTCAGAAGTTCAAAAAAATTATCTTCTCCACGATTCTGATGGATGGATAGCCTTGAACGTTTCTTGAACTAAAGATTCTTGAACATTCTTTGAACAAAAAGAGAGTTGGCTTAAATTATAAATGATTCTGTGGGAGACAATTCATTGATATCCAAATGGAACCTTCACCCACAGCAACCTAGGTCCCATAAACAGAAATAGAGTACTCATATCTGGGTTTCCCATTTCCCCAGTGCAATGAGCTGGTAAAGAGAGTATTGGACCAACTTGATGTATCAGTATCCATAAACACTATGATAAATAAAAATGGCTAGCACAAATTTGCTAAAATTTATAATATATCTTTGTTAAGGTATGTGTGTTTTAGTTTTATAGTTGGTTAAGTTGCTTCCTTCTCATCACCTAGAAGATCTCATCAGAGTTTTGAAGTTCTTTCAGAGTTTCAGAAAAAAAGTGGGAAGGATTAGGGGAAGGACTGAGAAATTTGCCTCAGGTATTATTTAGTAAATGATTTTGGTGGTCTGGGAGCAACAGGAAGTAGTGCCCAATCCAACACACAGAACCTCCCAGGAGCACCTTGATATATTTGGAGTCTATCTACTTTTCTCTGTATTCAGTTCAGTTGAGTTCATTTCAGTCGCTCAGTCGAGTTCGACTCTTTGCAACCCCATGAATCCCAGCACACCAGGCCTCTGTCCATCGCCAACTCCCAGAGTCTACCCAAACCGATGTCCATCAAGTTGGTGATGCCATCCAGCCATCTCATCCTCTGTCATCCCCTTCTCCTCCTGCCCTCAATCCTTCCCAGCATTAGGGTCTCTGTATTATACATCCTAATAATAAATTTGTAGAGCATTTTACATGTAATAATATTTAATTCTCCTAAAAACTCTAGGAGAGAAATTTTATAGCTTATAATGTAAAGCTTGGATAGGTTAAACAACTTGCTTAAGATCACACAGCTAATATGCAGGAGAACCAGGATTCAAGCCCACATTTATCCCTTTCAAGCCTGCACATTTTTCCCCCTTTTGTTATTTTTTTTCAGTAATTTTAAATTTTCATCTAGTTTCAAACCTAAAAGCTGTAAGGAAAAAAAAATTCTGTACTCCTTTCACTCAGGTTTCCCAAGTGATAACATTTTGGCATACTTGCATTTTGCTTTACCATTTTTGTTCTCTCTACATATTGCAGACATAATGTCCCTTTTCTTCTAACTATTTCAGTGTGTTTTCTAAAAATACAGAATTTACTTACATAGCCATAGTATAATTGTTAAAATCAGGGCATTCATTGTTACAATAATATTATCTAATATGTTAATCTGCCTGCTAAATGCAGGAGATGCAGGAGACATGGGTTAGATCTCTGAGTTGGGAATATTCCCTGGAAGAGAAAATGGCAACCTATTCCAGTATTCTTGCCTGGAGAATCCCATAGACAGGCAAGATGGGATTTTTTTGCAACTCCCAGTGGGTTGCGAAGAGTTGGACATGACTGAGTGACTGAGCATGCATGCTAAAACCTTACTCAATGTTTTATCCCAGTAATGCCTTTTATAGTTATAGAAAATCCTGGATCATGTTTCACATTCAATTCTCATGTTTTCTTCAGTTTCCTTTTATTTGGACCAGTACCACAGTCTTTCTATTTCATGATATTAACTATTTAAAAATAGTACAGGCCAGTTATTTTGTAGACTATCCTCAATTTGGGCTTGTGTAATACTTTCTCACAATTAGATGATGCATTGGGGGCAGAAATACCATGGAAGTGATCTTGTGTTCTTAGTGTGTACATCAGGAGACAGCTGATATGATTACTACTGAAGTTAAATTTGATCACCTGATCAAGATCGTGTCTTCTAGGTGATTTCACTATAAAGTTACTGTTTTAGCCTTTATAATCATTAAGTATTTAGTCAGAAGACACTTTGAGGCTTATAAAATCTTCTGATACTCCTCAAATGTCACATGGGTAAAGTTATTAGCATTCACTTATTATTCTAGAACCTATTGTTATGATGGATGCCAAACATTAATTTTCTAATTCCAACATTCTACATTTTTTGTTAGTCATTCTACTATAAAAAGGAACTTTCTCTTTCTCTTCTTTCCTTTCCTTTCTTCTGTCAGAGAAGAAGAAATTTTTCTTTCCTTTTCTAGATTCTTTGAATGGAACACAAGACAGATTAGCAGGAGAAAAACAAATTTAATTTTGTATAAGTAGGGCATTATAAAAATATTGAACTCAATGTACAGTCAGTCAATTGAGGCTTATATGCTATTCTAAACTCAGGAGAAGTGGGTGGGAGTCTAGAACTTCAAAGGGGACAAGGAGACTAGAGAAGTAAATGTTCATTAAACAAATGTTTTCTATGCCATATGGAAAGGCCCCTCTTATGTAAAACAAAGCTATATTCAATAATAAAACAGCTTGCAATCTGAATTGTTGTAGGCAATTAAAAGGACATTAAGAAAAAAAAAAGATCTTCATGACCCAGGTAATCACGATAGTGTGATCACTAACCTAGAGCCAGACATCCTGGAATGTGAAGTCAAGTGGGCCATAGGAAACATCACTACAATCAAAGCCAGTGGAGATGATGGAATTCCAGTTGAACAATTTCAAAGCCTAAAAGATGATCCTGTGAAAGTGCTATACTCAGTATGCCAGCAAATATGAAAAACTCAGCAGTGGCCACAGGACTACAAAAGGTCAGTTTTCATTCCAATCCCAAAGAAAGGTAATACCAAAGAATGCTCAAATTACCACAGAATTGTACTCATCTCACACACTAGTAAAGTAATGCTTAAACTGTGAACTTCCAGAGGATTTAGAAAAGGCAGAGAAACCAGAGATCAAATTCCCAACATCTGTTGAATCACTGAAAAAGCAAGAGAGTGTCAGAAAAACATCTATTTATTCTTTATTGACTATGCCAAAGCCTTTAACTGTGTGGGTCACAACAAACTGTTGAAAATTCTTAAAGAAATGAGAATACCAGACCACGTGACCTGCTTCTTGAGAAATCTGTATGCAAGTCAGGAAGCAATAGTTAGAACTGGACATGGAAAAATGGACTGATTCCAAATACAAAAATGAGGATGTCAAACCTGTATATTGTCACTGTGCTTATTTAACTTATATGAGGAGTACATCATGAGAAACACTGGACTGAATGAAGCACAAGCTGGAATCAAGATTTCTGGGAAAAATATCAATTACCTCAGAAATGCAGATGACACCACCCCTATGGCAGAAAACAAAGAAGAACTAAGAGCCTCTTGATGAAAGTGAAAGAAGAGAGTGAAAAAGTTGGCTGAAAGCTCAACATTCAGAAAGCTAAGATCACGACATCTGGCCCCATCACTTTATGGGAAATAGATGGGGAAACCGTGGAAACAGTGTCAGACTTTATTTTGGGGGGCTCCAAAATCACTTCAGATGGTGACTGCAACCATGAAATTAAAAGATGCTTACTCCCTGGAAGAAAAGTTATGACCAACCTAGATAACATTTTAAAAAGCAGAGACTTTGCCAACAAAGGTCCGTCTAGTCAAAGCTATGTTTTTTTCCAGTAGTCATGTGTAGATGTGAGATTTGGAGTATAAAGAAAGCTGATTACCGAAGAATTGATGCTTCTGAACTGTGGTATTGGAGAAGACTCTTGAGAGTCCCTTGGACTGCAAGGAAATCCAACCAGTCCATCCTAAAGGAAATCAGTCCTGAATATTCATTGGAAGGACTGATGTTGAAGCTGAAACGCCAATACTTTGGCCACCTGATGCGAAGAACTGACTCATTTCAAAAGATTCTGGTGCTAGGAAAGATAGAAGGCATGAGGAAAAGGGGATGACAGAGGATCAGATGTTTGGATGGCATCAGAGACTCAATGAACATGAGTTTGAGTAAACTCTGGGAATTGGTGATGGACAGGGAAGCCTGATGTGCTGCATTCCATGGGTTCACAAAGGGTTGGACACGACTGAGCGACTGAACTGAATTGAACTGATTGTTTGCTTCATTTCTTTTTTATTTCTTTTCTCTGATCTCTACGATATTTTTTCATTCTACTAAATGTGGGATTCTTTTTTTTTAATTCCTCTTTTTCTAGTTCTTTATATGCAAGTTATATTGTCTGATGATTTTCATGTTTTTTGATGTAGAATTTTTTTTTTCCCACTATAGAGGTCCCTCTCAGCATCTCTTTTGCTGCATCCCATAGGTTCGGGGTAGCAAATGGCAACCCACTCCAGTATTCTTGCCCGGAGAATCCCCATGGCTGGAGGAACCTGCTGAGTTGCAGTCCACGTGGTCACAAAGAGTCAGACACAACAGAGGGAATACACACATAGGTTTGGAGTTGTCATGTTTCCATTAACATTTATTTATAGGTATATTTTGATTTCCTCTTTCCTTTTATTAAAAGTAGCTTCTTGGTCATTTAGAAGTACATTGTTTAACCTCCACATGTTTGTGTTTTTTACAGTTTATTTATATGTAATTTCATGTTATGGTCAGAAAACATGCTTCATATAATTTAAATTTTCTTCAATTTACTGAGCTTGATTTGTGACCCAAAATGTGATCTGTCCTGGAGAACATTTCATGTACACATGAGAAAAAACTGCATTAGGCTACATTTGGATGCAATGTTCTATTGATATCTATTAGGTCCATATGATCTAATATGTCATGTAAGGCTTGTATTTCTTAACTCATTTTCTGTCTGGATGATCTGTCTATCAGTGTAAGTGGAGTGTTAAAGTCCCCTAAAGCATTAGTGTCAGTTTCCTCTTTTATGTCTGTATTTGTCTAATGTATTGAGGTGCCCCTATGTTGAATTCCTAAACATTTACAATTGTTACATTTTCTTTTTGAATTCATCCCTTGATTATTATGTATTGTCCTTCCTTGTCTCTTGAAACATTCTTTATTTTAAAGTCTTGTATGATGTAAGAATTGCTACTCTGGCTGTCTTTTTATTTCTATTTGAATGGAATATCTTTTTGTATTCCCTCATTTTCATTCTGTATGTGTCTCTACATCTGAAGTGGGTCTCCATAGACAGTATAAATATGAATCTTGCTTTTGTATCCATTCAGCCAGTGTGTGTCTTTTGGTTGGAGCATTTAATCCATTTATATTTAAAGTGATTATTGATACACATGTTGCTATAGTCATTTTCTTAATTGTTTGAGTTTGCTTTTGTAGGTCTTTTACTTCTCTTACGTTTCCTGCCTAGAGAAATCTTTTTAACGTTTGTTGTAAAACTGGCTTATTGGTACTAATTGTCTTGTTTTGCTTGTCTGTAAAGCTTTTAATTTCTCCATCAGTTTTGAATGAGATTCTTGCTGGGTGGAATAATCCTAGTTGTAGGTTTCCCCCTTTCATTACATTAAATATATCTTGCTACTCCCTTCTGGCCTGCAGAACGTATGGCCAAGGTATTTGAGTTTCAGCTTCAGCATCAGTTCTACATTCAGGACTGATTTCCTTTAGGATGGACTGGTTGCATTTCCCTGCAGTCCAAGGGACTCTCAAGAGTCTTCTCCAACACCACAGTTCACAAGCATCAATTCTTCAGTGTTCAGCTTTGTTTATGGTCCAACTCTCACATCCATACATGACTACTGGAAAAACCAAAGCTTTGACTAGATGGACCTTTGTTGGCAAAATAATGCCTCTACTTTTTAAAATGCTGTCTAGGTTATCATAGCTTTTCTTCCAAGGAGCAAGTGTCTTTTAAATTCGTGGCTGCAGTCATCATCTGCAGTGATTTGGAGCCCAGTAAAATAGTCTGTCACTGTTTCCATTGTTTCTTCATCTATTTGCCATGAAGTGATGGGACCACATGCCATGATCTCAGTTTTCTGAATATTGAGTTTTAAGCCAGCTTTTTCACTCTTTTCTTTCACTTTCATCAAGAGGCTCTTTAGTTCACTTTCTGCCATAAGACTGGTGTCATCTGCATATCCAAGGTTATTGATATTTTTCCCCTGCAGTCTTGTTTCCAGCTTTTTATTCATCCACTCTGGCATTTAGCATAATGTACTCTGTATATAAGTTAAATAAGCAGGGTAACAGTGTACATCTTTGATGTACTTCTTTCCCAATTTGGAACCAGTCTGTTGTCCATGTCCAGTTCTAACTGTTGCTTCTTGACCTGCATACAGATTTGTCAGGAGGCAGATAAGGTAGTCTGATATTCCCATCTCTTGAAGAATTTTCCAGTTTTTTTGTGATTCACACAGTCAAATGACTTGACATAGTCAATAAAGCTTAAGTAGATGTTTTTCTGGAACCCTCTTGCTTTTTCTATGAGCCAGTGGATGTTGGTAGTTTGATCTCTGGTTCCTCTGCCTTTTCTAAATCCCGCTTGAACATCTGGAAGTTCAGGGTTCATGTACTGTTGAATACTTGCTTGGAGAATTTTGAGCATTACTTTGCTAACCTGTGAGATGAGTGCAACTGTGAAGTACTTTGAACATTGTTTGGCATTGCCTTTCTTTGGGATTGGAATGAAAATTGACCTTTTCCACTCTTGTGGCCACTGCTGAATTTTCCAAATTTGCTGGCATGTTGAGTTCAGCACTTTCACATCATCATCTTTTAGGATTTGAAATTGCTCAACTGGAATTCCATCACTTCCACTAACTTTGTTCATAGTGGTGCTTCCTAAGGCCCACTTGACTTTGCATTCCAGGATATCTGGCTCTAAGTGAGTGATCACACCATCATGGTTATGTGGGTCATGAAGATCTTTTTGTACAGTTCTTCTGTGTATTCTCGCCACTTCTTCTTAGTGTTCTGCTTCTGGTAGGTCCTTACCGTTTCTGTACTTTGTTGTGCATATGATAAATGATATGCAATGCATATCATTGCATGAAATGTTCCCTTGTTATCTCTAATTTTCTTGTAGAGATCTCTTTCCCATTCTATTGTTTTCATCTATTCCTTTGCATTGATCATTGAGGAAGCCTGTCTTATCTCTCCTTGCTATTATTTGAAACTCTGCATTCAAATGGGCATAGCTTTCCTTTTCTCCTTTTCCTTTAGCTTCTTTTCTTTTCTCAGCTATTTGTAAGGCCTCCTCAGACAACCATGTTGCCTTTTTGCATTTCTTACTCATGAAAATGTTCTCTTCAGCTGTGTTAATGAAACTATGGAAATTTGCCTTTCTTCAAGATTCATGTCAATTTTTTCATTCCCGGAGATGACTCCGCTTGTGCTGTTCTATCTTAAGATGCATGTTGTGGGAAAGGGGTCTGCTGAAACTCTCTTAGTTTTGAGGTGTTTCTTTATCTGATTAGCAACTTCCTAACAGGTATAAGATGCCTTGCTAAAAAGTAGCAGGCGGGAACTCTTTCTGTCCCCTTCTGATGTCTATGCCAGAAGCTTCTTTGCTACATGAAAAGCTTCAAGTGATCAAATCTTGTCTCTAGCCTTAGATCGAGTTCCTCTCCTCCAGAGGCCGTGAATCTTGGCATTGTTCACTGCTCATAGCTGCAACCTTTCACCATGTTAGGGAAGTTTTCAACTATAGGCTCTTCAAAAATTTCCTCAGACCCTTTTTTCTTGTTCTGCAACCCCTATAATTTGGATTTTTTGTTTTTCGTTTAGTGTTATCCTAGAGGTTTCTGATATTGTCTTCAATTCTTCTCTTTTTTCTTTGTTCTGCTCCTTAGCAGTTATTTCCACCATTCTATCTTTCACCTCATTTAAACATTCTTCTGCCTCAGTTATTCTTCTATTGATTCCTTCTAGAGTATTTTTAATTTCAATAATTCTGTTGTTCATCATTGTTTGCTTATTCTTTATTTCTTCTAGGTCCTTGCTAAATGTGTTAAATGATTCTTACATTTTCTTCATTCTATGTTTGAAATTTTTGGGTCATCTTTTTGGGTATTGGTACTGTGCATTCTTTTTCGGGTAGTTTGTCTATTTCCTCTTTGTTTATTTTGTCACTAAGATTTTTATCTTGTTCCTTCATCTGCACAATGTTTGTCTTTTTATTTTGCCTAACTTACTGTGTTTGAGGTCTTATTTCTCTGAGCTATAGTGCTATAGTTTTTCTTGCTTTTGATCTCAGCCCCTGGTGGGTGAAGTGGGACCAGTCACATGTACACTTCATGTTGAGAGAAGCTTTGATGGTATTCTGGTGGGTGGAGGTGAGGTGTTTTTTTTTCTCTCTCTATCACCAGGGCTGTTTGAAGTGGTGTGTTTTGGGTTGTCTGGGGGCAGCCTGTCTGCTGATTATTAGGTTTGTATTCCTCTCTTGCTTGTTGAGCTTCCCTAGTAGATTGACTGGTAAAGAATCTGCCTGTAGTGTGGGAGACCTAGGTTTGATTCCTGGGATGGAAAGATCCACTGGAGAATGAAGTGGCTACCCTCTCCAGTATTCTGGCCTAGAGAATTCCATGGACTTGGTAGTCCGTGGGGTAACAGAGTCGGACATGACTGAGTGATTTTCACTTGCTCGGTATTTGAGTGAGGTTTCCAGTATTGGGTATTGCCAGCAGTTGTGTGATGCCAGATCTTGGATCCAGGTATAGGCTTTCATGGGAGTTCTCACTGATTAAAACTCCCTGAGGTCAGAGGTTTTATGGTAGTCTAGTGTCCTGGACATCACTATCCCACCCCACAGGCTCAAGGCCAACTTCTGGTTGGGGAATCAAAATCCTTCAATTTATTTTTAATGGCAATAACAACAAAAGAAATAAAAACCAAAACTGAGACAAATCAAAAGCAAAATTAGAGAAATAGAAACAAAAACAAAGAAACACACACACACACACACACACAAAACGTCTACAAATGAAATCAAAACAGACCCAAAAACAAAGTATAAGAGAGTCACCTAGTGAGAAAAAGGAAGTCAAAAATTATATCAACCAATAAAAGTAAAGTAGCAAAAACAGAAAAACAAGACCTAAGCAGAGTCACAACTGAGAAGTAGAGCAGAGAAAACAAAATAAACAAACATGGTAGAAAGAAAAAGAAAAGAAAAGGAGAAAAGCAAAAATGTAAATATAAAAAAGATATATTAAAGAAAAAGTACAACCAGAATAAAAAGAAAACCACAGAATCACAGAAAGACAAAGCAGAAGCAGATACATGTGAAATAAATAAAAATGTGGTTTAAGAAAAGTCCCCAAAAGCCTAAATAGAGATAATAGGAATGAAAGTATCCACCATAACAACAGAGAAAAAAGTAGAACAACAACAAATTTAGAAAATAATCCAAACCCAACTACAGAATGAATGAAACATAATAATAATAATAAATGCTTTTCTCAGGTCTCATCTGTCAGCATCCTTTCCCTCTGCCTGTGAGCCTCAACCTACCTCACCTACCTAGGACAGCTCATGGAAAGGTGTTTGATCCTCTTCCTTAGTCACTGAGCCCCTGGAGCTAAACTGTGTTTTTATCCTCACCTCTGCCTGTAGGTCACCCACAGGAGTGTGCTCCCAAGCCTGCCCTGGAGGACTTGGGTCTGCCCCAGGGAAGACTGGGCATGGAGGTGAGGCGTCTGCTTGGATTGCAGGGACACCAGGTATGTATGGAAACTGGCAGCCATGAGTACAGGAGATATGGCTCTAGTAGGTTCTTTTCTAGCCTCTGACAGCTGGTGCTCAAAGGGCCTCCTGGGCTGGTCCTTTTTTTTTTTTTGTTTGGCACAGCAGGCCAAAAGGGCATCCCTGGCTGGGGTCCTTCTCTATTGCTTGGCACATCAGGCATCAAAGAGCCATCCTCACTGGCATCTTTCTCTATTGCTCAGCTGCTGGTACTGGCACGTGGGGAGAGACTGCAGGGTTAGCTCTTCCCCTTGCACGTAACTCAGCAGTAGCATCCTGCCTCTATGACCAGCTGGCTTTCCTCCAAAGGCATTCCTCATTGTGGATTTCCTCGCTCCTGTCCCCTTGGGCCATCTACCTGCAGTCAGCAAGATAGATTAGATAGCAGTCTAATCCCCATGCTCCAGCTCCCAGGCACCACTGTTCTGCTGGAACAGTCCATTTCCAGGGTATGTAAAGCTGTGGCATGGATTGTGTGGTTCTCACTCCATTAGGACTATTACAGAATAACTGTTTCACTCTCTGACAACTTCAAACGCTTCCCTTCTGTTACAACCAGTTGCCCCAGATGCAAGTACTTCACCCCCTCTTTAGCTCCCCTTCACCCCCAGGCACAGGTCTCCTCCTGCTTGCTCTCGTCTTTCTCCCTTCTTTCCTTTGTTCTAATGAGGTATACAAGGATCCATATGTTCCTTTCTGGTGGTCAAGAAATCCTGCCAGTACATAGGTGGTGCTCTGTGAGAACTTTTGCATTTGTAGATATATCCATGGAGAGAGATGTACTCCACATCCACTACCCCTTCTCCATCTTATCAATCTAAAATAAGAGTTTATAACGAAAATAGCTTCTCTCTTTTTAAAATGCAATTGGTAATACTACTTTGACTGTCATTTATACTAGATTCTCAGAATTATTGTTAGAAAGATCTTAGTGTTGAATCAGAAGCACTGTAATTAATGGCATAATGGTCTAAGCAACAGCAGTTTCCAAAAATCATTGTGATCTCTCTGGCTGAATAATTTTTTCAATGCGAAAATGATTATCAAGCTGTTTCCATCCTCTAAGACTCATTTATTCATTCAATTTGCTACTTTGCCCAGCATTAGGACAAAGATTGCTATCAGTTCAGTTTTACCTTCGAATGCTAGGAGGGGTAGGTTGTATGTTTCCACTATACTCTAAAATGCAATTTAAAAATTATCTGATTCTAGTACTGTGGCTTTCTAAGGCTTTTTAACTTTCTTCTAGGCTAATTTTTAATAGACTATCAATCCACAAGTGAGAAATAAAAACTCATATAAGAGGTGATTAAACTATAATGGAATATTATTCATGTTCACAACTATCCTGAAATCTCATGGCAAATTACCAATTTTTTCAGTTTTAAAACAGAGAAATGGAGATGAAGTGAGTAAAGGAACATTTGCATTAATGATGAAAGTTATGCATATGCATAAACCCATAAGAAAGACAATTACTGCAGCGTTACACATTGGCCAGTGGGCATTTTTCTGATATGCTCACAGGTTCTGTGAACAACCTGGCTCATTAGACAAATGAGAACATTTTAAGGATTAGGTATGTACTGAGGTGGTGTGACCAGAGTGTGTCTTTAAAAGAGTTGGAATTAATTCTGTCTGGAACTTGGCCTGTGAAGGAAGCCCGGAAGCAAAGATGGAGGTGGGTTTTACCCAGTTTCTGTGCTTAGACTTACTGTTACTTTCAGGTACTTAAAATTGTAGCATAACAATATGCGGTATGCATAGCAAAGTACATAAGGTATACTAATACTAGGAATAAAACTCAATGAACTTTTTCATCTACACACCCATATATCTATGAGCAGAAGATAAGGAACTTCTCTAATGTTCTAGAAGGCTCTTTCATGCCCCCTTCCATTTTGTAAGCCCTCTTACCCCACCCCATTCCCATTCATACTTAACACCCTTTTTTCATATAATAGATTCATTTATTATACATCTTTTCTGTCTAACGTCTCTTTTAGCACACTGTCTATAAAATTCATTCAGGTTGTTGAATGTGTCAGTTAGGGCTTTTTTATATTTATACAGTAGTTATATAGTATTCAATTCTATGGAAATGTTAGCATTTGTCCATTTTCTTTTTTTTTTATTGTTTTTGCCATACATTGTCATAATATCACCATGGGTTTACATATGCTTCCCCTCCGGAACCCCCCTCCTTCCTCCCTCCCCCCCGGGAAATCTCGCTGCACCAGCCCTTCTTATTGATTGACAGTTGGATTACTTCCTGGTTTTTGGTTGTTTAAAATAAGGCTATTGTGAACATTATTGTACATGTCTTTTGGTGACTAAATATATTCATTTCTCTTGGATATATATCTAGGAGTGAAATTTCTGTGACAAAGGGTAAGTTAACATTTAGTTTAATAGATACTGACAGTCTATAAAAATAAAAATGTGCTGTGTGCTTAGTCACTCAGTCATGTTTGACTCTTTGTGACCTCATAGACTGCAGCCCACTAGGCTACTTTGTCCATGGGAATATAAATAGTTACACCATTTTACACCCACGTAGGCAATATGTGAGAGTCCTAGTTACTTTAGTCCTTGACAATATTTGATATTGACAGTCATTTTAATTTTAGCTATTTTGGCATATAGATAAAAGGCTTTAGGGAGTAATTTTGACGTTTGATTTTCACATGGTCTATGACTATCTCATTTTAATCCTCAAACTTAGCATTTTATTTAGCTGTCTTCACATCTGGTTTGGCCACCCTCTTTGATGGCTTTTTTCCAATGTGCTCCAGTGTATGTTTGTTTGGAACAACATTCTACTGAGAGTATCACATTGGCTTTATTTTTATTACTCTATTTCTAGGCACAAAAGGTTTCCCTGGTGTCTCAATGGTAAAGAATCTGCTTGAAATGCAGAAAACATAGGTTTGATCCCTGGATCTGGAAGATTCCCTTGAGAAGGGAATGGCTAAGCATTCCAGTATTCTTGCCTGGGAGTTGTCATGGACAGAAGAACCTGGTGGGCTATACAGTCCATGTGCCAAGAGTCAGACACAAGTTAATAACTAAAAAACAAAAGGCACAAAAATCTTTTAGTTATTTGGATACACCTAAAAAATAAGGTAGGATGACTAAAATGTGTAATAATCATAAATATCACTATTTACTCCTTTAATTAAAATATCATGTAATTTACATAGAAAAATACAGTCTTTCCTCAGTAACTATTGGGGATTGGTTCTAAGACCTCGGCAGATACCAAAATTCACAGGTGTTCAAGTCTCTTATATAAAATTGCATAGTATTTGTATATAACCTATGCACATCCTCCCATATACTTTAAATCATTTCTAGATGATTTACTTATGATACCTAATACAATGCAAATACTATGTAAATAGTTGTAAATACAATGTAAATGATATGTAAATCATTGCTGAGGCATGACGTGTTCGAGTTTTGCTTTTTGCTTTTTGGAACTTTATGGATTTTTTAAAAATATTTTCAATCTGCAGTTGGTTGAAATCCCAGATGCAGAACCCTTAGATATGGGGTGGGGGGGGGCAACTGTTTAGAGGAAAAAGGCATAGAGAGAAAAATGTATGTCTTCATTTCCAGTACCATCTGCTCTCGACACTGCCAATTGGATATCACTAGAAAGAGTTAAGCTGATATTATTTATACAGAGCTAAGTAGAATAGGAGGGTCCTCAAATGATGGCTAGGCTTTGTGCTACTGATCCAAATGCTTATCCCAAAGAAGGGAGGTGGGAATACTTTGATATTTTCAGCTCTGGTCACCAAGTTAGAAAAAAAATAGAAATTACATAAAAACTAAGCTAATCAGGACATAAAGGGAGTGGGAAGTTTCATCAAGCTTCCCCCGTAGCTCAGTTGGTAAAAAATCTGCCTGCAATGCAGGAGACCTGGATTCAATCCCTGGGTCGGGAAAACCCCCTGGAGAAAGAAATGGCAACCCACTGCAGTATTCTTGCCTGAAGAATCCCATGGACAGAGGAGTCTGGCAGACTACAGTCCATGAGGTAGCAAGAGTCACACACAACTTAGCAACTAAACCACCACCCCAAGTTTCAATTATAGTTCATGATGAATCAAGAATCTAAACCATTTTAACAAATACTTGTCAAACTCTTGTGCGGCGTTGTCTTTATGTTCACACCCGTTTTATATTTCAGTAAAGAGAGCCTGTTGAACGTGATTGATTCTCTGCAGCCTGGGGATCTTTAACAGCCTTGGTTACATCTGAACGGTCATGAATTTTCAATATTCTGTACTAAAAACAGAGACAGAAAATGAGTTCACACTGAATCTATAATGACTTGAAGGTTTGCATTGGATTTATGAAGTAAAATTGTACCATTTGGTTTTGTTGCCTTCTGCTTCTTTCTCTTACCCATTGAATTGAAGAAAAGTATGTCAACTCTATTACAGTTCTAATCATCAAAACTTGCAAATAATTGTATTTTCTCAAAGTGGGAGGTACACTGGGAAAACATAGATGAAAATAATAAATATTGCACAAGAAAACACAAAACTGATATTTTATCATGACTTACTTAGGTTAGGTTCCTGGCCTTAGGAAACATCACTATGAATAAAGCTAGCAGAGGTGATGGAATTCCAGTTGAGCAATTTCAAATCCTAAAAGATGATGCTGTGAAAGTTCTGTACGCAATAGGCCAGTAAATTTGGAAAACTCAGCAATGGTCACAGGACTGGAAAAGGTCAGTTTTCATTCCAATCTCAAAGAAAGGCAAAGTCAAAGAATGCTCAAACTGCCACACAATTGCACTCACGTCACATGGTAGCAAAATAATGCTCAAAATTCTCCAAGCCAGGCTTCAACAGTATATGAATCATGAACTTCCAGATATTCAAGCTGGATTTAGAAAAGGCAGAGGAACTAGAGATCAAATTGCCAACATCCATTGGATCATCAAAAAAGCAAGAGAGTTCCAGAAAAACATCTATTTCTTCTTTATTGACTATGCCAAAGCCTTTGACTGCATGGATCACAACAAACTGTGGCAACTTTTTCAAGAGATGGGAATACCAGATCACCTGACCTGACTCTTGAGAAATCTGTGTGCAGATCAGGAAGCAATAGTTAGAATGGACATGGAACAACAGACTGGTTCCAAGTCAGGAAAGGAGTATGTAAAGGCTGTACATTGTCACCCTGCTTATTTAACTTATTTGCAGAATACATCATTAGAAACACTCATGGATGAAGCACAAGATGGAATCAAGATTGCTGGGAGAAATATCAATAATCTCAGATATGTAGATGACACCACACTTATGGCAGAAGGCAAAGAAGAACTAAAGAGCCTCCTGATGAAAGTGAAAGAGGGGAGTGAAAAGCTGGCTTAAAACTCAATCTTCAGAAAACTGAGATTATGGCACGTGGTCCCATCACTTCATGGCAAATATATGGGGAAACAGTGGCAGACTTTAATATTTTGGGCTCCACAATCACTGCAGATGGTGACTGCAGCCGTTAAATTAAAAGATGCTTGCTCCTTGGAAGAAAAGTTATGACCAACCTAGACAGCATATTAAAAAGCAGAGAAATTACTTTGCCAAGAAAGGTCTTTCTAGTCGAAGCTATGGGTTTTCCAGTAGTCATGTATGGATGTGAGTTGGACTATAAATAAAGCTGAGCACTGAAGAATTGATGCTTTTGAACTGTGGTGTTATAGAAGACTCTTGAGAGTCCCTTGGACAGCAAGGAGATCCAATGAGTCCATCCTGAAGGAAATCAGTCCTGAATATTCATTGGAAGGACTGAGGTTGAAGCTGAAACTCAAATACTTTGGCCACCTGATGCAAAGAACTGACTCACTGGAAAAGACCCTGATGCTGGGAAAGATTGAAGGCAGAAGGAGAAGGGGACGACAGAGGATGAGATGGTTGGATAGCATCACTGACTCAATGAACATGAGTTTGAGTAAACTCCCGGAGTTGGTGTTGGACTGGGAGGCCTGATGTGCTGCAGTCCATGGAGTCACAAAGAGTCGGACACAACTGAGCAACTGAACTGAACTTAGGTTCACTACATTAAGTAAAAGCAGCAAATCCTGAACATATCCTGGGACCAAAGAATTGACTTGACCAAAAACGTATATTGTTAAGAAAATAAAATGAGATTTGCTGTCCAAAGTCCAAAGTCCGAATTTCAAATTATGTATGACACGGAGAATAACATTAACTTGTTTCATGAACCAATTTCTTCAGCCTCCAAATGAGAAATCATAATAATACTACTTACTATCTTGAAGGATATCATGATAATCAAATTAGAAGATATATATAAAATTGTGTGTGACCTATGACACCTCATGACAACAGGAAATGTATCAAAGGAAAAGAAAACAACAACAGGAGTTCAGGAGGAGGTGGGTTGGGATGGGATGAGGCATAGTGTCCTTTCTTTGTGCTCCTTTGAGTGACCAGAGGATATATCTTTTTTTTTTTTTGAGGTTCAACAAATGTTAATTTATTTTTTTATTTTTTTTATTAGTTTTGCCATACAATGACATGATATCACCATGGGTTTACATATGCTCCCCCTCCATAACCCCCCTCCCTCCTCCCTCCCAATTCCCTCCCCCTGGGTCATCCCGGTGCACCAACCCCGAGCATCAATCCTGGGCTGGCGATTGATTAGACATATGATAATTAACATGTTTCAATGCCATTCTCCCATATCATCCCACCCTTTCCCTCATCCACAGAGTCCACGAGTCTATTCTATACATCTGCGTTCCTTTTGCTGTCTTGCATGCTGGGTTCTCGTTACCGTCTTTCTAAATTCCATATATATGTGTTAATATACTGTATTGTTGTTTTTGCTTCTGGCTTACTTCACTCTGGATAATGGGCTCCAGTTTCGTCCATCTGAGTAGAACTGATTCAAATGAATTTTTTTTTTAATGCTGAGTAATATTCCATTGTGTATATGTACCACAGCTTTCTTAATCCATTCATCAGTTGATGGGCATCTAGGTTGCTTCCATGTCCTGGCTATTGTAAACAATGCAGCGATGAACATTGGGGTACCCTTGGCTCTTTCAATTCTGGTTTCCTCAGTGTATATGCCCAGCAGTGGGATTGCTGGGTCATATGGCAGGTCTATTTGCAGTTTTTTAAGGAACCTCCACACTTTTTTCCATAGTGGCTGTACTAGTTTGCATTCCCACCAACAGTGTAAGAGAGTTTCCTTTTCTCCACATCTTCTCCAGCATTTATTGCTTGTAGATTTTTGGATTACAGCCATTCTGACTGGTGTAAAGTGATACCTCATTGTGGTTTTGATTTGCATTTCTCTGATAATGAGTTGTGTTGAGCATCTTTTCATGTGTTTGTTAGCCATTTTTATGTCTTCTTTGGAGAAATGTCTGTTAAGTTACTTTAAGTAACTAGTAAGTTACTTAAAGTCTCCTTGAGCTATTTTATAGGAAGTAGATATGCTCATCTTCCCAATTTTTATCTCAATTGCTTTGATCATAATAAAGGAACTGAAACTCACCAGCTTAGGACTTATACCTCATGAGGGAAACATTATCTTTAAGTTATCTGATTAAGCCTAATTCAGGTGATAAAAAATGTCTATCAGTGATTTGTTCCAAGGGCTGAGGGAAGCTCAGTTAAGATTTTAGCCTGAAATAGATGAAGATCAGAGCTGTACAGATTTCCAGGAGTAGAGAGAGGAAGATTTGGTGTACTGGGAAAAAAAAAAAAAGCTGATCCAGAAATGTGAATTTAAGAAAGAGGTAAGCAGGTGACATTGGCAAAATGGCCTCTTTTCTTCAGACCAGATTGTTATGTGTAAAATAGGCAAGTGGTCCTCACCATTATCTGTCCTTGTCTACTCCCCCAATACATAAACCTTATAGTATCTTACTGCTCTCTATTAAAATCTGCCAAGAAAGAATTTAAAGCTACTCACACTAAGATGCACATGCCCTCTATAAAGAGGCTGGATATTTTAAGCTAAAGGATTGAAGCACCAGGACCGAACTGGAGCCCGTTATCCAGAGTGAAGTAAGCCAGAAGCAAAAACAACAATACAGTATATTAACATATATATATGGAATTTAGAAAGACAGTAACGAGAACCCAACATGCGAGACAGCAAAAGGAATGCAGATGTATAGAATTGACTCGTGGACTCTGTGGATGAGGGAAAGGGTGGGATGATATGGGAGAATGGCATTGAAACATGTTAATTATCATATGTCTAATCAATCGCCAGCCCAGGATTGATGCTCGGGGTTGGTGCACCGGGATGACCCAGGGGGAGGGAATCGGGAGGGAGGAGGGAGGGGGGTTCT
>ML662445.1:12222009-12422063 GCA_007570785.1 Antilocapra americana | reverse complement strand
GCCTATCATCACAATTTGTAGATACCTCCGCTTTCTTTCTGTCATGTCATCTGGCACAAGTGAAAAAATGAGTAAGAAAATGGGAGAAGCAATGAGGCTAATTGCAGTGTGCAGGCCCTGAATGGGTGCCCAAAAAGGCAGATGAACATTTGGAGGAAAGAACTCATCTTTGTGCCCTGCTTGACTAGCTTGTGCCCCAATTCCCTCATTGTAGGCTCCAGGATACTTCATTTCATTTAAATATCCCATATTTGAAGCTTATTAAACTTTGTAATTAAGCAGAATTACACAATTCTTAAAGAGAAGGGGCTTGGCTAAGTATATTTAGTCTCTGCACCACTTGGAAACTTGCTAGAAATGCAGAATCCTGGCTTACTTTAGACCCAATGTATCAGAATCTACATTGTAACAATCTTCCTAGGTGATTTCTGTGCATAGGAAGCACTGAGAAAGCACTGGATTCGTGTATTGTTACATTTAATTCCCTAGTAATTAATATCCCTGGTGAGTGTCTCCAAAAGCTGTTTTCCCTAATTTAAGTTGCTCTTTCAATGCTGTTTTCAGCCACTAGCTACTAATACACAGTTGTCAGATCCCCGAGTCTGGTTCTAAATCTTTCTGGAACCCAGTTATGCATATTTAGCTCTTTAAATGTTTCCTCATAAATCAAGTCCTGCATTCCCTTAATCAGTCCAGCAACTATCCCCTGAATTTGCAGCAATTTGTCAACATCTTTCTATATCTGAGAAGCTCTAGATCTGAATGTAATTTTCTATGAGGGGACACAGGTATTATTGACAAGATTTAAAAATCTTCAAGATATGTGGTCAAGGCTAATAATCAAAGAGAGAAGAGTGAACATAGTTTATATACAAAGACTAAATCAATTAGAAACCCATTTGACCGTAGCATTTTCATCATTATCGTCATCATCATAATTTCAACTCAAAAGACAGATAGCTCTTAAGCTCTTATGTGTACATTAGGTGCTAAGGATATGAAGAGGTATTTTCCATAAGATAGGATTTTCCATTGCACTGAAAGGTGTGAGTCTAGTTGAAGAAAAATTTTTCAATAAAATAAATAATAGAAAGCTACAAAGGAATATATACCATGTGTGAAATAGGCAGTTGAGAACCAGTGTGGGAATAGGATCTACTGTGGACCAGCACCCTTAGGAAATGTTTCAGAGAGGTCTTAAGAACATGCAAAAACTACATTAGTGGAGAAAAGTAGAAAAGGCAGTCTGGAAAGAGTAAATAGAGTAAAAATAGAATTCTAAAGAAGACTTTTAGTTTTTTCTTTATAGACTCTCCACTTGCAGTGCCTGAGAACTGAACATTTCTTTTTCTCTCTACATTTCATGTATGTTCCAAATGTTTTAGTAATCATATATTGCTTTTTAAAGATAAAATAAATGATATATGTTTGTGAAGAAGAGGGGAAAGACATGTTTTATATTTATTTACATAATATTGTCTCTTTCATCCAAAAGAAAATAAAAAACAGCAAAATAGAGTGCCCAGAGGAAAAAATGAGGTCTCCTTATCTGCCCTCCTCTCCCTGTCAGTCTGCAAGAAATGAGATGAGGAGAATAAATGACGTTCAACAACATTTTCTAGTGAAACATTTGAAATTAGACTCAGAAGACCTGAGTTCTGTAGCTGGTCCTGTTATGACCAAGTTATATGACACTGTGTGTCACTTACTGTCTCGTATACCAAATGGGGTTGTATTATGATTGCCTCACACTCCATAAAGACCATTTTTTGGGTGATAATAACTTCATATGGACTTCCGATATCTCTGATTTAAATCTGTGATATGCTGTCATCAAACAAACAAATAATTTGTTGTTGAAATCTAGATAGCTGATAATGGAAGGGGTCTTTGCTAATATTTATGTCAGAACAGCTGTTATCAATGGGGGCTATACTGCCCAATCAAGCTGTGTGGTCAGCCAGTGAGGGCAGGCCAGACCATCACCAGAAGAGTGTTTTGGGGAGAGAGAAAGAATTCTTTGTCTACACAGGAATAGATTGTTTGGCTTTGTGAAACTGAGAATTTTATTGTCCAGTTTAAGACAGTTCCATCCAGAAGCCATGTGAAGGATATGTTAGTGCATTGAGTGGAAGATGAGGATTTGCTAGATAGAATGATTTTCCAGTCTCTTCCTCTCACCTTTACTCTGGCATATTGAGTTAGAACTGCTCTCAAGGCCACCAAATAGATTGATGCATATGCTAATGCAAGGTAATATCTCAGGCTTGATGCCTTCAGCTGCAATAACAAGATTTATTTTATTGTAGTCTGAAGGCTAGTTGGGGCCTTTGTAGGAAAGTATGTCCCCTGGCTCAAATAAGCTAAACATCTGCTAAGTTCTTCCCCAACTTTCTCCTTAACTTTGCTTTATTGTTATTACCCTCAGGAGGCCACTAAGCAGGAGTTTGTGGGAAGCAGAATGGAAATGACATTTGTATCATTATTCAGCACATTTAGGCAGTTTATTATCTGGGAACTCATTCCTCCACACTCCTCAAGGAACTTAAAGTGAAATAATATTAACATGTTAAGCACATAATGTGAGGGTGCATTAATTAATATAATATCCAGCTTTCCTGCAAATTGCAGTACAACTGTGCTTCTTTTCCTGAAATCAAACATATAGTGGGGTGCAGGCTACAGTATGAGAGGTAACATGGTGATCCGGAGACTGAGTAGGCATAGACAATGTCTTAAACAACCTTGTTCAGTGTGAAGAAAAGGCAAAATGTTAAAGTTATCTTCTAGATTCAGAAAGTTTCCCATGGAGAGAAGGAATGAATCTGTATGAGTGATGATCCAGAAGATAAAATGAAAGCAATGTAAGACATAACTTCCAGGCTAGTAGACCTGAGAGCAGCCAATGCATATGAGAGATGTTTTAGAAGAGGCTGGTTATTAGAATGGAGGAGTTTTGCACTGGATTCGTGCAGATCTGTAAGAAATCTCTAAATCTAGGATTCCGTGGTGGTCTGTGTTTTGTATATTAACCTGAGCTATCTAGTTCTCCTCAGCTGGAAATGCACTTAAACCTGTGGTACTTGCTTGTTACAATGTTAGATTATTGTTCTCTACACATGTACTCTCTACTGTGTAGAGTAGTTCAGTTCAATTCAGTTCAGTCACTCAGTTGTGTCCGACTCTTTGCGATCCCATTGACTGCATCATGCCAGGCCTTCCTGTCCATCACCAACTCCCGGACTTTGCTCAAACTCATGTCCTTTGAGTCCGTGATAACATCCAACCATCTCATCCTCTGTAGTCCCCTTTTCCTCCTGCCTTCAATCTTTCCCAGCATCAGGGTCTTTTCCAAGGAGTCAGTTCTTCGCATCAGGTGGCCAAAGTATTGGAGTTTCAGCTTCAGCATCAGTCCTTCCAGTGAATTTCAGGACTGATTTCCTCTAGGATGAACTGGTTAGATCTCTTTATAGTCCAAGGGACTCTCAAGAGTCTACTCCAATGCCACAGTTCAAAAGCATCAACTCTTCAGCACTCAGCTTTCTTTATAGTCCAAATTTCACATCCATACATGACTACTGGAAAAACCGTAGCCTTGACTAGATGGACCTTTGTTGGCAAAGTAATGTCTCTGCTTTTTAATATGGTGTCTAGGTTGGTCATGACTTTTCTTCCAAAGAGCAAGCATCTTTTAATTTCATGGCTGCAGTTACCATCTGCAGTGATTTTGGAGCCTCCCAAAGTAAAGCCTATCACTGTTTCCACTGTTTCCCCACCTACTTGCCATGAAGTGATGGGACCAGATGCCATGTTCTTAGTTTTCTGAATGTTGAGCGTTAAGCCAACTTTTTCACTCTCTTCTTTTCACTTTCATTAAGAGGCTCTTTAGTTCTTCTTCACTTTCTGCCATAAGGGTGGTGTCATCTGCATATCGGAGGTTATTGATATTTCCCCCAGCGATCTTGATCCCAGCTTGTGCTTCATCCAGCCCAACATTTCTCATGATATACTCTGAATATAAGTTAAATAAGCACGGTGACAATATACAGCCTTGATGTACTCCTTTCTCTATTTGGTATAGAACAGTACTTCATCTTAAATATTCAACAGTGAGGCCTTTCAGATTATAATGATTTTTCTCTTTTTTTTGCTTGCCTCCCAAATATTCATTTCCTTTCTCCTTAAAGAGATCTGATTTTACTCAGGTTTCTATCTAACTCTACCCTCTGTCTCAAAGATGAGCTCTGATTAAACCAATCACGTGAACTCTTGGCAGTCATTGGTATAGTAAAGTATATATGGTTCAATTTGGGCCTGTGAGACTCAAGAGGAAAATGGTTGGAGGCCTTTGTGAAGAGTCTTGCTCTGATGAGAAAGGAAAACAAGGGTTTGTTTCTCTCTCAAAAAGCAAATGATGAAGCTTAGTCTCAGTGACTGCTGGTATCCATCATAAAGCCGTGAAGAAATCTAGCTTGAATATAGTCTCTAGTTGGAGAAGGAAAGAGTAATAGAAATGGAGCTGCAGCTGCCAAGCTCCCTCTGGCCTGATTGGGCCAAATTAGAAAGTCACCTACCTCTGAACTTTCAAGAAGCCCATAAAGTTCATGTTTAAGCTAATTCTATTTCATGCATCTGAAAAAACCCTAAGTGTTAACCTGATCCTCTAGGATGAACAGATGACCAGATCTTTTCCCTAGCTTCCTCTTCAGTAATCTCCCAAAGTGTGACCAAATTGTGTGAACAATATAACATCTAGAGGAAGATCACCAGGAGTCAACAAGCCTGCACACAGAGGGCGATGGTGACAACTCTGATCTTTCTCTCAATGATTAACTGAGATTACTTCCCTCCTTCTCTTCGAAATTTCATGGATGAGAAGAATCTTCGGGGGTGGTTCTTGGGGGACGCTGATTCCACCATCTCCCTAGATTGCTGGCATTCTAATTAAGGTGCCTTTCTTTTCTACCATTTGTGAGCCTGCAGTTGATTTGGTAAGGGATGAGCAGTGTATCCTAATTCATTTGATAACATACAGACCTTATTTGAATTCTGTTAGTTTTCCCACTAATATCTGTTTTTCTGTTCCAGGATTCTACCCAAGATTACATACTCCATTTAGTTACAATTTCTCTTTAGTTTCTTCCAGTCTTGACAGTTTCTTAGTCTCTGTCTTTCAGTATCTTGACACTTTTGGAAAATGCTCATGTTTATTTTTCATGATCATTAGTCAAAGCTGTACTCACTATTTTTGGTATATTCACAAGTGTAAGTTTTTCAGTGTTCTTGACATCTTGGATAGTAATCTGGAAACATTTTTGTTTGCTAAAGGGTGGCAATCAACACAGTATAAGAGTTCACTTAGAGGACATTTTTAGTCTTATAAATAAAACTAATACTGTCTTAATTAATTTGTGTCTTACTTCCAATGATCTTTTTGAAGGTTTTCAGGATCTTTTAAAAATTTTTAGTTCATAAATATCACACTCAAGGAACGTATATTAAACCCTTATTATGAATACAAAATTGCACTTCTTATGAAGGACACAAAGATGATATGATATACTCTGCTCTCAAGAAAAAGAAAACATTGGGCTAACTTTCAGAGGACAGGAGCAGTCATCCTTAGGTTCCTTTTATAGTTGTGACCAAAAGCCTATAAACTATAAGCTAACTATAAGCTAACAATCTTAATCAGCATAAGTATCTGGGCCAGTTGTTTAGGGAAGAAATATTACCTCGGACAGGGGGAAAGGTGTCTTTCACTTTATTCTAGAAAAAAAAATATAAAAGACAATAAGTACCTCCTGTGTCACCAAAATCAAGGAAGATTTGCCTATCATGGAAGAGTCAAACAGATGAAAATTTCTTCATATATATTCTGCAAGGCTTGAAAATTGTGGTGTCTGGTGGCTAAAGTGTCAGGTTTTCTTTAATAATCATTTAATATGAGTTATCTACAAACTGTTGAAATAAATGTGGAACCAACATTATCATAGCCTTTACAGAACAAGGTAGCAATGAAATATATGTTACAATAATACTGAGCATTATAATTAATTATAATTAAAATGAATGTGCTATTTTGCTAGAAGTAATTGTCACTTTCTAAAGCTCAAAAATATTGTAGTTACAGAAATCATAATTTGTTCTTAAATAGAAAAAAATGTGTGCTCTTATTCTGTAATGCCTTGTAGCCAGTGGAGATAGCTTGGGTTGCTGCCATTGATTAAATGTAGGAGCAGAGCTGGAACATTTAATCAATCATAAAAGCCACTTTAATGCATTGTATCACTCCAAAGCTGGAGTGATTAGAGAAGTTGCACTATAGGACAGAATGCAAAATGTGGAACAATAAAAGAAAAAAGAATGATTTTCTTCTATGTCAGAGTCTTCATGTTTCAAAATGTGTAAAATGGATAGTTTTACATGCATTATATGGATCATTTTGACTGCATAGATGTGACAAAACAAATATAATTTGCAGTGTGTAGAGCTGTGGTCACACAGTTGTAAGTGAGCATAAACAAGTGTAGTAGTTTGAGATAGAAAATAACAATAATGGATTTTAAAGAATATTATTTTTAGTGAACATTTTATGGTATGTGACTTCTCTTGACAGTTACTTAATTCCTGCCCAAAAGAGCATTTCTAGTGTCACTCATGCTGCACCTACAGCAAAGGAAAGAAGCCAGTGCCAGAAGAAGGAAGAGGAGGAAGAGAAAGGAGGTCAGAGGGGAGGAGGAAAGGAGGAGAAAGAACTGGAGTGCTACGTAACTGGTATGTCAGATTTCATATAAGAAAATGGTCATTCCTATGAGTCACCATACAGCATGGAATGATCTTGGATCAAGAAAAGTAATGATGGCATAGAATCACAGGACAAAAGAAGATACAGAGATCATCTATTTGGATAGATGGATTAGGGCTTTTCTTGGTCCATTCTGAGGAAGAATTATAGTTAATGCCATAACCATGTGGTATGCATCAATAATACTTCGTATTACCTATGTATATAATATATGTGCATATCTATCAATCATCTGTCTTCTACCTCTCTATCTCTGTACATAACTTTAGTTAAAAAATAATCTGTTTATATCATGGTATGTTCAATTAATTCCTTTGTGATCTTTGTAAAGTTTTGATATAAAAAAAACATTGAAGGATTGATGAGGAAACAATTTTGAAAGAGTTAGATCCAAATGACATCTGAAATAGAAACTGGAGGTTCTAGAACTGGCAGAGCAGGGAAATATTACTGCTGATAATGGTCCCTTCTTGTGTTTCTGTGAAAATACAGTACAGTCAAAATCCCTACAGTATTTCTGTCAAAATGTCTACCCATCTGTACAACCAAACTGAAGGGAAGCCTGCATTCCTAGTGTTTCAGAATATATTTTAGTTCTCTATTATTTTTAACCACTTGATTGAGGTATACCTGACTTACCAAATGCTATATATATATATATATATATATATATATATATATATAAAACTTGTTAAGTTTGGACAAAAGTACACATTCGTGAAACCATCAGTGGAAAAATTACATATCTATAAACATGTCCATCATCTCCAAAAGTTCCTTATTACTTTTCATAGATATTAGTTTTGATTGCAGTGATAGTCATAAAATGAGCACTTTTTAAATACTTAATTCATCAGGTTTGAAGTTTTGAACTGGTAGTGAGCATAATAAATGGCTGCTGTCTTCAAGGAATTGATGATAGAAGGCAATGTTAATAAAAAGCTGGCTTAAAATTCAATATTCAAAAAACTAAAATTATGGTATCCAGTCCCATCACTTTATGGCAAATAGATGGGGAAACAGTGGCAACAGTGGCAGACTTTATTTTCTTGGGCTCCAAAAAAAAATCACTGCAGGTGGTGACTGAAGTAATGAAATTAAAAGATGCTTCCTCCTTGGAAGAAAAGCTATGACCAACCTAGACAGCATATTAAAAAGCAGAGACAAGAAAAAAAAAAAGAAAAAGAAAAAAGATAAAAAGCAGAGAAATTACTTTGCCAACAAAAATCCGTCTAGTCAAAGCTATGGCTTTTTCAGTAGTCATGTATGGATGTGAGATTTGGCCTATAAAGAAAGCTGAGTGCCAAAGAATTGATGCTTTTGAACTGTGGTGTTGGAGAAGACTCCTGAGAGTCCCTTGGACTGCAAGGAGATCCAACGAGTCCATCCTAAAGGAGATCAGTCCTGAATATTCGTTGGAAGGACTGATGCTGAAACTCCAATACTTTGGCCCCTTGATGCAAAGAACTGACTCCTTGTATAAGACCCCAACACTGGGAAAGATTGAAGGTGGGAGGAGAAGGGGATGACAGAAGATGAGATGGTTGGATGGCATCACCGATTCATTGGACATGAGTTTGAGCAAGCCGCAGGAGTTGGTGATGGACGGGGAAGCCTGGTGTGCTGCAGTCCATGTGGTTGCAAAGAGTCGGACATGACTGATCAACTGAACTGACTGACTGAATATTAATACATATGACATTACATGATATGAATGAGTCATGTAAGAGAGGACATAAGTATAAATTGTGGGATAAAATTTCTGTAAGAGCTGAGAGAATTTTGAAGGAGAATATAGTCAGTGAGATCCCAAGTAGTCAGGTGAAACTGCAGGAAGGAGTTGAGATTAAACCTGAGCCATCATGATGGATTTGATTACTTGAAATAAATGAAAGATTGACTGAGGGAATCCATAGAACCATTATGAGCTAAAGAAGTTTCCCAGAGTTTCTTATGAAACAACAGAGAATTTTAGGGGTGACCAGGTGTGTTAGAGAAGACAATAACCCAAGCATAATTGCCACAGAGGGCACTCTGCTATGCTGAGGAAAATCCCAACAGGAAGGGTCCAGGGGGGATAGTTTTTTGAGGTAAATTAAGGCATAGTGCTGAAGGCAAACAGTGTTTGAAGACAGGTAGGTCATGCAGCTGGGCAAGAAGAAAGACCCAGGCTGCGGAAGACTGACGACTCCTTACTCAACACTTTATGATAGGCTCTGGCTATCATATGTATGTCGAAGATAGCTGTTAGCCTCCCAGTTTCTATAATCTATCTTTTCCTTTTAGAACTAAAATTTTAGAACTCTAAATTTTAGCTCAACCTGTGGCTTCCTAAAATAAAGACTAAAATTTGCAGATTTCCTTTCACTTAGGTACAGCCACTTGAATAAGTTTTGGACAATGGATGTGAGCAAATTCGCTTGTTAAATTTCTAGGTCATGCCCTTAATAGACAGTGGGCATGACCTTTATGTCCTCTTGCTCCCCTTTCCTGTGGGCTGAATGAGGTGTGATGATGAGCTCTCTTGGACGATGAGGACAAGGCAGCACCCTAGAAAGAGCAGAGCCACAGGCATCTCCAACTCAGTGATGTCACAATGCTAGGCCTGGATTAACAGATTTATATGTAAAAGAGGAATGTAGTAATCTTTGATTTAAACCACTGTATTTTGAGTGTCTCTTTCACTTGGTGATGGCTCCCAAGAAGTCTGTATTTTGATATGTTCTTACTAAAGACCTGTTTGTTACTTAGAGAAAACTGCTTCAATATGCATGCATAGCGTGTGCTCTGATCACATTTTCTTGTGAAGAATTTTACTTTTTTCTTGGCCTCAGACATAATCCATTCTGCATGAAGGGTGTCAGCCTCATGGCTCCATCTGTATTTTTGCCTCATTCATGTTGATAGTAAAATAAGTTACCACAAATATAGAACTTGCTGCTCCAAAGTGTTGTGTGTCACTGCTGTAGTTGCTGGAGGGATATAGTAGCTTGTTTGATAATCTTCACTTTGGAAGTTCTTTTGAAATTGAATATTAAAACACAGAAGCACATAACATCGTTACAAGGGTTATCATGTCTCTACTTTGAACTTTCAAAAGACCAGAAGAAGAGAAGTAATCATCACAAATGGGACACAAAATCTTGTCCTCTGTTGAGTTTCATGATTTAATTTCTCTGACTTCACTCACCAAATAACTGATGGGTAAAATATTTTTAAAGGTGCGAGCATTGAAGTCAGAGAAGTTTCAGGGCTAGATTTCTTAAGGGAATGACTATTTCTCGAAAGTCAGGTAGTGTTAGCTCCTGCTTGGTTTCCTCTGCTTCTACCACCCTCCAATTCCAGAGACATTTCTTACTGGGGCAAAGGATTAGCAACCTTGCAACAATGTCCTTCCAGAGCAACAGGGGGGAATTACATAACAGACCTTGACTCTGAAAGAGAGGTCTGGTCTCATTCAGCCATGCCAAACCATAGCCTTTGAGCTAGTCAGGAGTGAAAAATGTCCGAAAAGGAAGTTTCTGGTTATCAAATTTTATTAGAACCAAGACCAATTGCTATTAAAAAATAGCTTAATATTTAAAAATGAATCAAAATTTCCAAAGCAAAACATTTTTTATTCCTACTTTCTTTCACTGAACTAACAAATACACTTCTGTTTTTGCTTGTTCCTTGATGTTTTTTCCTTTTCTATCTTCCACCATTTCTTCTTTTAAGATTATAAGGGTTATTATAATGTGCTATGAGGAATCTAGTTTCAATAACCCAAGAGTGTCGTGGGGGTAGAGGAGGTAGGGAGCATGTCCAGGGAGCTGCTATATTTTCTGTCTCAGAAGGAGCCCTGCTCAGTCTCCACACCACCAAGGCTCTCAGCAAAGATTCAGTAACATAGAAGTATATTAAACAAATTTTCTAATTTATGTCCATGGGATTTGTAAATTTCACTGTAATGTATTCTGAAAATTTTGCATTCTTTCAAGAAGATATATTGAATTTCAGGCCTTGGGCTGTGATTGATCCTAATACAAGCATAATATATTAGACTGTCACAGAGAATCTGACAGGCTTTTATTATGGATTTTAAAAGGTTAGCCTCCTGGGTGAAAATCCCTAAAGGTCATTCCTGGAAAATAATTTACACTTTGAAATTGGATGTGAAATAGAGGGCTGTTTCCACTTACAATGTGGGCAATATCAAATACAAGGTGTTGGCTCCAGCTGTCTGCTTCAAGGGGTGGGGTGTATGGAGAAAACCACCCCAACCCAAGGTCATGAGATTCATTCTCAAGTGAGAGACATTGATTTTCTTATTCCTGATCTATTGCTTTAGAATTCTTATAACCCTAAGCCAGCTTACTCCAAATAAATATATTTGGAACCAAGAGGATTGCAGAGTAGTATTGATATGCCATGTCACCATAGGCATCTCTTTGATAAATTGGGATGTCAGCTGAACTCTTAGATTTTCCCCATCTTTCCACCCAATGTCTTCTTCTCTCAAGTCTTTATCAGATGGCCCAATCTTACAAATTTCTGCGAAGGATACCGGTAATGGTAATACAATTCTGACTGCTAACAGAGGTTTAATCAATGTCTTGAGGATTAAGTGTCCCAAACCTCAAAGGAATAAAACTGTAATGACTGAATAAAAGCCTCTTTGGTTAATGTTTTGAGAGAGAAAGCAGGACTAGGGCCCCATAAATCAAATTGTTGACAGGATTACATCTAACCTGGCTGCACTATTTCTTCCCCTGGGGTAAAGAAAACAAAACACTGATAGCAGATCAAGTGTGCCAGCTGCAGGCAGGGACATCGTATGTGTTAAAGTATACTTAGGTTGCTATCCTGAGCCTTTTCTCAGACTAGCTGAGTTACTTTAGAAATAATTCTTTTGTTTTGGTGTCCTGTGCATACAGGGAAATAAGTTCCAGAGTGAGAGTGATAGTGTACATAAAAACCTTTGTGAACTTTCCCTAGTGTAAACTACTCCATGTGAGGGAAAAAGATGTCTTATTCAAGGATAGTAACAGGGAGATATTCTCCACAGCACACCTGAGGTGGTGACGTTCTCACTCAATACTTTTGGCAGAGCTGATTCTAACTTTGCTCACTGGATATGGCTTTGTGGAACTGCTATAAAGTGTCCTTCTTTACAACAGATGACAATGTAGATATAGGGCAAAAGTATCCTATTTTATTTGGGCATCACCCAAATTTTATCAGGGTGAAATGGAATGATTTGGAACAAGTTAGATATTCCCTCCTCCACTCCACTAGGTTCAAACTTATAAAAATAAATTGCTTTGTTGGAAAGAATACTTATCTAAAGTCATAGAGTACTATAAGGAAGCTTTTCAAATTATATTTTGTCAACTTCAGTAAGAGAAAACTGACACAAATCTAAGCAGCAATATTATTGTTTAGTCTAAAAGGGGGAGGGTGCCAGAGCCTATGGCGAGAGTTACCACTTTTAAGGTGTAAATGAAACCAGGCTCTTCCTCTGTCATATTGTATAAAAGGTAAAGGTAAGATCCCTTCTGGACCAAAAGAATTTATGAGTCAGGATGTTAACATTGCAAAGTTCCGACTGAGTTTCAATCGTAAGATATTGGTATTATATTACACACATGAAAATAAACCAAGAACACAGCTGGACACATTAAATCCATTTTAGCTTTCAACATTATTGTTGTTATTGTATATCAAGAAGATTTCCCTATGTACATTTCATCCTTTGTACTTACCATAATATTTTATCATTATTTACTTATGTGTCTTCCTCCTTACCTGCCTGCAGATCCCTGAAGGTAGGAACTGACCGTGAATAAGATATTTTTTAACATTCTGTGATGATGTAAATTTGGATATCGGATATAAACAAGTAAAGCAAGTTTTATTTTGCATGCGGAAATTTTCATCTGCATAGCAGTCATGATAAATCTAATACTCCAGGTTCAAATAGTAAGGAGATTTTGCCCCTAAACTATCTCAAATCAAAATATCACTGCATACTGGTAAATGTGACTGTGGCATCTCCAGAGATAAAATCTTCATAAAATACCACCCCAATCTCCTTGTAGCATGTGTTTCCTGAAGCTAACTGCTTCATTTGCTGGATTCCCTGGAGCTTAGATTGTTGTGATCTGATTCAGTCAAGGGGGTATACCTGAATGAAACCTGGAAGGTATATGTAGACATCAGGATACAATGATATGCAATTTTTGTGTAAAATATGTTGGTGAAATCTCTTGCTTTTGTTGTTTTTGTTTGTTTTGCAGCAGTGATAGTGGAGATTCTAATGTTGTAGGTGTTAAGCAGTAGGGGGCTCTATCAGTAGGATTTTCATTGAACACCTCTGTGGTGTGAATGGATATCTCTTTTTATTAAATTAAAGTAAGAATAGATTCTGTTGCCTGCAAGTAAGAACACTGACTCACAGAATAATTGGGAGCAGAAGTAGTTGCAGAGCATGGATTCAAAAGAAAAGGCAGTCTGGAATGGGCTCTTTGATTTGGGTAGGGAAGGATCCAGCTACTGTTATAGGGAGGGCGCTAGTATTCGGTGCCATCCAGCGCAAACTGTTAGACTGATGTCATCATTTGTGGCCACCAGAAATGAAAGAATGATTTGCACAGGCTGAAAGAACCCTGTAATAGAATGTTATAGAGAGCAGAATTTAATGGAAAATACTGTCTAGTTCTAACTAACTACATTAGAGAATAAAGGCTTTTAAATGTCCTGCTTAAAACAGTCTCTTATGGTTCCAAGGCTAATGTATGCAAAAATAGTTGTGGGATATTATCATGTGCATTGCTGAATTAAAACATGGATTAAATTCACAACTTCCTCTAGATCATCAGATAAAAGATGAGACATTGTTTGGTAAAGAGTTGGACCCGGAAGGACTGGAATTGGAACGTTTGAGAGAACAACACCAACTCCTCCAAATATACTAATATATCAGAGATATTCTGTCTTTCCTGTGAGGTGAGGCCAACTGTGATGCTTGAAGACGTTGTGATGATTTCAACACAAAGTATGCCAGGTCTCCTCCTGCCCCACTGGATTGTTCCATGTGGTATCTGGAGTTAGATCCCAGTATGCTCTTGGGCATTAATTAAAAATCTAACCTAGATGTTGACGCATACATTTCCATAGTCTATATCTACAAAAAAATCTTGAAATAAACATATAGCAATTGGTCCCAAGAGTGCTAGACCAGGGAAAGAGTAACATATTTTAGATCAAGTTGAATTTGTCAGTTTTGGTGTAATTACAAGAGAGTATGGATTTGAGTACTAGAACAAATTAACTCAAGTAACAGAAAATAGATTTAATTATTTTCATAGATTGTTAACTAAAACTAGATCCAGGAGTAACCTAAGCCAAAAGAAGTGAAGATGCCAGAAATGTCTTAGTTTAATATATTGCAAGGAATCCAAATTCAATTCAACCAGGGAATTCAGAGTTCCAAAGAATAGCAAGGAGAGATAAGAAAACTTTCCTCACTGATCAATGGAAAGAAATGGAGGAAAACAAGAGAATGGGAAAGACTAGAGATGTCTTCAAGAAAATTAGAGATACCAAGGGAATATTTCATGCAAATATGGGCACAATAAAGAACAGAAACATTATGGACCAAACAGAAGCAGAAGATATTAAGAGGAGGTGGCACCAATACACAGAAAAATTATATAAAAGAGGATCATCATGACCCAGATAACCATGATGGTATGATCACTCACCTAGTCCCAGGCATCTTGGAATGTGAAATCAAGTGGGCCTTAGGAGGCATCACTATGAACAAAACTAGTGGAGGTGATAGAATTCCAGCTGAGCTACTTCAAATCCTAAAAGATGATGCTTTGAAAGTCCTGCACTCAGTTCAGTTCAGTTCAGTAGCCCAGTCATGTCTAATTCTTTGTGACCACAAGGACTGCAGCATGCCAGACTTCCCTGTCCATCACAGCTCCCAGAGTTTACCCAAATTCATGTCCGTTGAGTCAGTGATGCCATCCAACCATCTCATCCTCTGTCGTCCCCTTTTCCTCCTGCATTCAATCTTTCCCAGCATCAGAGTCTTTTCCAATGAGTCACTTCTTTGCATCAGGTTGCCAAAATGTTCGAGTTTCAGCTTCACCATCCGGTCTTCCAGTAAATATTCAGGACTGATTTCCTAAACGATGGACTGGTTGGATCTCCTTGCAGTTCAAGGGACTCTCAAGAGTCTTCTCTAATGCCACAGATCAAAAGCATCAATTCTTCAGTGTTCAGCTTTCTTTATAGTCCAACTCACATCCATACATGGCTCCTGGAAAAACCATAACTTTCACAAGATGAATTTTTGTTGGCAAAGTAATGTCTCTACTTTTTAATATATTGTCTAGGTTGGTCACAACTTTCCTTCCAAGGAGCAAGCATCTTTTAACTTCATGACTGCATTCACCATCTGCAGTGATTTTGGAGACCCCCAAAACAAAATCTGTCACTCTTTCCAATATTTTCCCATCTATTTGCCATGAAGTGATGTGAGTAGATACTGTGATCTTAGTTTTCTGAATGTTGAGTTTTAAGCCAACTTTTTCACTCTTCTCTTTCACTTTCATTAAGAGCCTCCTTAGTTCTTCTTCACATTCTGCCATAAGGGTAGTGTCTTCTGAATATCAAGGTTATTGCTATTTCTCCCCACACTCTTGATGCCAGATTGTGCTTCATCCAGCCTGGCATTTCTCAAGATGTACTTTGCATATGAGTTAAATCAGCAGAGTGACAATATACAGCCTTGATGTACTCCTTTCCAATTTGGAACCAGTCTGTTGTTCCTTGTCTATTTCTAGCTGTTGCTTCTTGAGCAGCACACAGGTTTCTCAGGAGGCAGGTAAGGTGGCCCAGTATTCCCATCTCTTTAAGAATTTTTCACAGTCTGTTGTCATCCAGTTAAAAGCTTTGTTATATTCAGTAAAGCAGGAGTAGATGTTTTTCTGGAACTCTCTTGCTTTTTATGGCAATTTGATCTCTGGTTCCTCTGGTATTTCTATATCCAGCTTGAACATCTGGAAGTTCACAGTTCACATACCATCAAAGCCTGGCTTGGAGAATTTTGACCATTACTTTTCTAGCATGAGATGAGCGCAATTGTGCTGTAGTTTGAGCATTCTTTGGCATTGCCTTTCTTTGGGATTGGAATGAACACTGACCTTTTCCAGTCCTGTGGCCACTGCTGAGTTTTCCAAATTTGTTGGTGTATTGAGTGCAGCACTTTCACAGAATCATCTTTTGGGATTTGAAATAGCTCAACTGGAATTCCATCACCTCCACTAGCTTTGTTTGTAGTGATGCTTCCTAAGGCCCACTTGACTTTGCATCCCATGGTGTCTGGCTCTAGGTGAGTGATCACACTATTGTGGTTATCTGGGTCATGAAGAACTTTTGTGTACAGTTCTTCTGTGTATTGCTGCCACTTCTTAATATCTTCTGCTTCTGTTAGGTCCATACCATTTCTGTCCTTTACTGTGCCCGTATTTGCATGAAATGTTCCCTTGGTAACTCTAATTTTCTTGAAGAGATCTCTTGTCTTTCCCATTCTCATTTTCCTCTATTTCTTTCCATTGGTCACTGAGGTAGGCTTTCTTATCTCTTCTTGCTGTTTGTTGGAACTCTGCATTCAAATAGGTGTATCTTTCCTTTTATCCTTTGCCTTTAGCTTCTCTTGTTTCCTCAGGTATTTGTAAGGCCTCCTCCGACAACCGTTTTGCCTTTTTGTATTTCTTGATCTTGGTCACTGTCTCCTATACAATGTCATGAACCTCCGTCTGTAGTTCTTCAGGCACTCTGTCAAATATGCCAGCAAATTAGGAAAACTTAGCAGTGACCACAAGACTGCAACAGGTCAGTTTTCATTTAAATCCTAAAGAAAGGCAATGCCAAAGAATGCTCAAACTACTGCACAATTGTGCTCATCTCACATGCTAGCAAAGTAATGCTCAAAATTCTCCAAGCCAGGCTTCAACAGTACATGAACCGTGAACTTCCAGATGTTCAAGTTGGTTTTAGAAAAGGCAGAGAAACCAGAGGTCAAATTACCAACATCTGTTGGATCATAGAAAAAGTAAGAGAGTTCCAGAAAAGCATCTACTTCTGCTTTATTGACTACACCAAAGCTTTTGCCTGTGGATCCGAGCAAACTGTGGAAAATTTTTCAAGAGATGGGAATACAGACCACCTTACCTGCCTCCTGAGAAATCTATATGCAGGTCAAGAAGCAACAATTAGAACTGGACATGGAACTACAGACTGGTTCCAAATTGGAAAGGAGTAGATCAAGGCTATATATTGTCACCCTGTTTATTTAACTTATATGCAGAGTACATCATGCAAAATGCTGGGCTGGATGAAGCACAACCTGGAATCAAGATTGCCAGGAGAAATATCGATAACCTCAGATATGCAGATGACACCACCCTTGTGGCAGAAAGCAAAGAAAAACTAAGAGTCTCTTGATGTAAGTGAAAGAGGAGAATGAAATAGTTGGCTTAAAAGTCAACATTCAGAAAACCAAGATTATGACATCAGGTCCCATCATTTCTTGGCAATTGATGGGGAAATAATGAAAACAGTAACAGACTTTATTTTGGGGGGCTCCAAACTGCAGATGGTGATTGCAGTCATGAAATTAAAAGATTATTGCTCCTTGGAAGAAAAGCTATGATCAATTTAGACAGCATATTAAAAAGCAGAGCCATTACATTGCCAACAAAGTTGCATCTAGTCCAGGTTATGAGTTTTCCATTAGTCATGTGTGGATGTGAGAATTGGACTATGAAGAAAACTGAGCATCAGCGAATTGATGCTTTTGAACTGTGTTGTGGGAGATGACTCTTGTGAGTCCTTTGGCCTGCAAGGAGATCCTACCAGTCAATCCTAAAGGAAATCATTCCTGAATATTCATTGGAAGGACTGATGCTGAAACTGAAACTCCAATACTTTGACCACCTTGAGGCAAAGAACTGGCTCATTGAAAGAGATCCTGCTGCTGGGAAAGATTGAAGGCAGGAGGAGAAGGGGATGACAGAGGATGAGATGGTTGAATGGCACCACGGACTTGATGGACATGAGTTTGAGCAAACTGTGGGAGTTGGTGATGGACAGGCAGGGAAGTCTAGCATGTTGCAGTCCATGGAGTTGCAAAGAGTTGGACACAACTGAGCGACTAAACTGAACTGAACTGAACTGAATAAATCCAAAAGCTTAGGAAAACATGATATTTTTGGAGTGGCTTTATCATGTATAATTGGTCAGTCTCCTAAAACATGTTCTGCAAGTAGCCTAAATGATGTTCCCTATTGATAAGGTAATACCCAAGGCCTTAAAGAGCACTTCACTGGTTGTGTCTAGATTAGAATATAAGTGGAAATTCAACCATTTAAATGGATTCCTGCTTTCATTGAGAATTCTGGATACTCAGAATAGCAAAGACAAAGTAAAAGTTATTAATACACAGAAGCAAGATTACCATTGAAAGCAGCAGGTAATCAGAAAAATTTGATCTGGTTGGAATTCTGACAACGGCTAATTGATCATGGGTTTCCTAGAACTGAAACCGATAGACTTTCTACTTGATCTGTATACCTGAAACCAATAACTCAGAATTAATAAATAGAAAGCTGATTTGAATCAACACTGTAGATAGTTGATTCCAGCAACCTTACACCATGTGAGGAAGAGGGAAGTTTTCATGCTTAGAGAAGTTTCTTGCATATACTTTTCCAAGCATTTACTTAAATTTCCTCCTGTGCTCTGCTTAGTCACTCAGTGTTCATGATCCATGGATTGTAGCCCACCAGGTTCCTCTGTCCATGCAGATTCTCCAAGCAAGAATACTGGAGTTGGTTGGCATAGACCTTTTACAGATTCAAAGCTAATTATTCCTTGACTAGGAAATGCCTATACTTGGAATTATTGAACACTGATACTATGAAAACACTATTCCCAGTGACTCTGAATGTTAATGTGGGCCAAAGGCTAGAGTTGAGACTTATGAATATCAGATCAGGTGGTAAAGAGAACTTAGGCTAGACATTATCTAGGCTCAGTGGCTCCACAAACCCCGTGTGTCAGAAGAGCCTTCCTGTCCTTCATCTCACTTTGTCACCACTTCATCTTGTTCCTCAGAAATCAGTAGCTTGTCTTCAGATCAAGCAACTTTTCTCCTCAGAGGTTGCCAGTCTAATTACATCATCCTCATTCTTTCCCTTTTCTCTTGTCACCTTTTGTTGCATTGATTTCTGACTTTAATTTACATCATAAAATTCGAGAATTCAGGGGATTAGGGAACTGAAGGAAGTTGCAAGGAAATGTTAAGCAGATGAAATCTGAATGATAAGATTATGAGACTATAGAAAGTAATAATTTTTATTCTGGAACAATAGTCTTTCAAATATCTGAAGGCAACTTTCATTTTCCTCTCTGAGACTTCTTTTCTCAGACTGAAATATTTCATTCTATCCAGAGAGTCTTTGTAAAGTCAAGTTTTACTTTCTTTCCATTAATCTATTACTCCTTTTGTGGCTGGGCACACATTTTTTAATGTGAACAAATTTACCAAATATGCTACAATCAGATGAAAAAAAGATTATTCTTTCTCTGTTCTAATCTCTATATTTTTATTGAATGTCCAGCTTCATGCTATCTTTTCTTCTCTCTTTTTATAAATAATATTTTGTATCTCTCTATTTTGTCCAGCTGAAACCTCTAATGCCTTTTTACCTATACCTTCCTTTAGTGTTCTTGAGTGCTTTTGAATTCCTACTGCCCAACTAATATTGTTATCATCCATAGTTTTGCTTTAACCTATGGGGTATACTCTTTATCACAGTAAGTGGTAAATTCTCCCTACTTTGACCTCTCCTCCAGATTCAGAATTATACTGTGACTACTGGTTTATAAGTCTGAATGTAGCTCAGTCTACTATTCATATTCTGTTTTGCCTCTCTTCTGTCTGCACTCTATCTGCAATCTTGCTTTATACTATATCATGATACTAACATATACTTATTTTAATTTTCTTGAGAAGACATTTAGTTCCTCCTGATCCTGTCTGAACACTATAAAAGAGAATCCTCTGTCTTTTCACCCCATGACTTTCAGAGAGTTATTTAGACATTTTGACAACTATTATGTTGATTGTATGTTTCTTTTATTTCCTCCTTTGACTTAGGTAGAATTCTATAGAGCATTTGAGACCCTTGCATCAATGATCCAGAATTTAATTTTTCACTAACTTTGATAAATGTCTCATATTTTCCCTTCCTTATCTGGCCCAGAAGTAACCTGCTTCCCCTTTTGCTGGAACATGGGGAACCTTGGCATTCTGCAGGCTAACAAGGTGAGACACAAGTGAATACAATTAGGCCTGCTGCAGATATTAGATGCAGTGAGCCTCACTAGATGTACACTTGCTCAGAGAAGTCTGGTCCTCAATGCTCCTCCAGCTGCTGCTTTTCAGTCCCATGGCTATACACTGGCTGCCCCAGGCTGGCAGTAGGCCTAGCAGCGCGAGGCTGCCATGGAGATCTCAAGATAATTCCGAGGAAAAGCCCAGCAAACATTTAGCAGAAGATACTTTAAATGCAGACTTTCCCAACATCATAAAGCTGTGAACATAGCAGAAAACGAACAAATACATATTGGAGGTCAGACAGGAGACATTATTCTTTTGGAAAATTACCAAAATGTTGAATTATAGGCATCTTATTTCCAAAACGGAGTGAACAGAGCAAATGATGATTTAGTTTGCAACATTATAAATTGAAAACCCTCATGTTGTGGAATCTGTGATTCACAGCTCCTTAATGTTATGGTATCAACTCTAAAAAGGGAGACTATAAAATAATTGGACCAGCTAAACAAACTTGTCAGAATTTTTCAAATTTTCCAAATGTTCCAAAATTTTTACCTCAGAAGACTATTCAACTGTTTTAGAAAGCATTGCTTAACATATTGAACTCATAGTAAAATCAGGCAAAACAAAATGAAACAGATTTAGCAAGCATCACTTTATTTAATTCTTCAATATCCATCCACCACCAAATTAATAAGCTTACCAATTAAGGCACCTCTCCAATTAGCCTTGGCTCATCTTCTCTCTCTTACTATTCACTAAGCAGTTTCAGCACAGTGAAGTTACCTCTAGAACTGTACAAAAAGTAGAAGCAAAACCTAGCTCTGCCTCTTACTTTTCCATGGCCTTAGAAAAAGTGTCTCATATATTCTGAGTCTCAGTTCTCACATCTATTAAACTGGGATACTGATACTTTCCTGTTTCACCATTATAAGTATTAAATTAGGTAATATGTAATACGTGTGGACTGACACAGCTGCCCCTTAACAAGTGCTAGGGTCAACTTTTCTTTGGCATTCCTCATACAAATTTCTTACTTCTGCCATACTCATTAGTCCTAGTATTTACAATATTCACCCAATTTCACTCTGCCAACCAGATTCTTATCAATTTTCAAAGATTAATTTAGACTTGCTACATCCTTTTTGTCTAGCAATGTCTCCATATATCTTTTATCTCTGCCTAGAAAGGTCTTTATATTTCTTCAGGACTTGGAAGACTAACCATTTGTTTGCCCTTTACTGATTCATGTTGTAAGTAAAAACAAAATTCCTTTCTCCCACAAAGATTGTAAATTATCCAAGAGAAATATATCCTTCATATATATTTAGATTGGCTGTCTTCCCCAGTAAGCTATCATGCCTGTGAGGCGACGGTGCAGTACAGAGGAAAGAGCAAAACCTCTGGCATGCAACAGCTAAATGACTTCTAGCTACAAAAAGTCTCTAATAGATAAAGACAGGTAGACATATAGGTAGATAAATGTTCTGCTTTCCCTTTAAAGTATATATCTGTATATTAAGTGCAGACATGCAGTTTTCTTTATGTGTATAGGTCAGATTGAATATAGAAGGCTATAGACAAATCAAAAAGTTTTTGTAGAAGTCAAAACTGAACCAAGTACAGGAAGTACTAGTTGCACCATTAGTCCTTCAGAATAAGTAAGATGATGTTTAATATGATGAATCAGCCAAGAATCCCAAGAAAAGAACTGACTGTAGAAGTTATCTCTTGAATCCCTTGGGTAGATATCATCCTCTTCTGCCCTCACTCTCTTATTTAAGTCCACACCCTAAAAATAAGTCCTAAATTTGTTTACTTTTCTCCATTTCCACATCCACCATTATAAATGAAACCACTCTCTCAATCACCAGAATTACTGTGTGATCTCTTGTCTGATCTATTTCTATTCATTTCCCCTTAGAATCCATTTTTAATAGAATCAGAGTGACTTTACAAATAAAATTGTGTAACTACCTTAATACCATCCCTTTGAAATATTTTTTTTTTACCAAGAGGTGGTACTGCATGTCAATGACTGGCACGTACTTCTCTGATAGAAGAGGTCAGTGCTCATAATTTAAGAAATTTCCATGGGGACAGTGGGAGGCTAGTCGATACTGTATTTTTCATAAAAATAATTGACATTCTAGATACTCAACATGGAGGAAATTTTTGGTTCAACATAATTCATGCATAAATAGTGACCAAACCAGAACTCAAAGAGAACTCCACAAGCAGCCCTTCGACTTGGCTCTCCCATCTCAAGTCCTTTCATTTCTTCCAAATTAAGCCCTCAATTGTGACTTGAAAGGAAGAAGCTGAGTGTTTATTTATGTCAAAAGATGTACACTATAATGAAACTTCCAGGTTAATATATCTTGCTTTATCTAGCTTATATAAAGCTTTGTTAATTTCCCAGTAGAAAAGAAACTGTGAGAACTGAGACCTTTTGGCTTTCTGAGCTTATAAAAGGCTATTATTTAAGTTTAAACGACCCCTAATAACATGCTTATTCTATCAGTTGGGATTGTGTGCACATTTGTATCTCCCTCCACTTTCCAAACATGAAAAATCTTTCCTTGACAGAAATCCAAAGTTTTTAGAAGCTCAGTGACCCAGCACTTGTACCAGCTACCTTTCTAAGTCTTAATGTCATTCACATTTAGAAACTGGCTCTGTTCTGGCCATAAACTGGCACTTGAAATAGCAACACTTAATATTTTATGTACACATTATAATAAATGATGAGAAGAAAATACTAGCACAAAGCTACACTTCAAAGCAGCTGACTTAAAGAATGAGGGGAAAAATGGAAGTCCTCTGTTTGGATATAGAAAAGAGAGAGTTTCTTAATGAAATATGATCACAACACAAGAATCACCAATTACATATTACTGAATGAATCCAATATTTCCTAACTAACTATGTGTATCTTTTTAAAACAGTATAATTAAGAAATGAAACATGAAAATAATGTAGAACTGTCACTGTTTAAAACAATCTTCCTTTTTCTAAAAAAAAATGGCAGAATACTGTTCTACAATTTATTTTTTAAAGTTGACTATATCATGTTGAAAACAAAATATATCAATAAATACTTTGAGCTTCTATTTTATTTCCTATTCTTGGTTAGACAATAGGGAAAATGCAAGAGGAATAAATATATTTTCTTTGCTTTGAAGGAATCTGCTGTTTTGGAAGGAAAGAACATCTATAAAACAAGGCAGAGTGATATCAAATGCTAGAGTTTTTAAAAAAGCCTTCAAATGCTCCAGAATTTTACAGTTGCTGGGAATCATGTTTGTCTCAAGTACCATTCAAGGTCATAGAAAAACACTAAGGTAGGGACTTCAATACTTTGGTCACCTGATGTGAAGAACTGACTCATTTGAAAATACCCTGATGCTGGGAAAGACTGAAGGCAGGAGAAGGGGATGACAGAGGATGAGATGGTTGGATGGCATCACCTACTCAATAGAGATGAGTTTAAGTAAACTCCAGGAGTTGAAGATGGACAGGGAGGCCTGACGTGCTGCAGTCCACGGAGTCACAAAGAGTCAGACACGACTGAGAGACTGAACTGAACAGAATTGAAGGTAGGAACAATGTTACTGTGTGTTAGTAGCTCAGTCGTGTCCAACTCTCTGCAACCCCATGGATTATAGCCCACAAACTTTCTCAGTCCATGAATTCTCCAGGCAAGAATATTGGAGTAGGTTGCCATTTACTTTTCCAGGGGATCTTTCAGATCCAGGGATTGAACCCGAGTCTCCTGCACTGCAGGCATATTCTTTACTATGTGAGCCACAAGGGAAGCCTTTAATGTTTCCATAGTGTAGTATTAAATGTACCAGCCCATCTCTCCACAGGAAGAGACAAGGAGAATTTGATGTAGTTACATTATCTTCTTTTCTTTATGTTCCTTGTTCAGAAAAATAAGGAATTTATACCAGATAATATCTAAATTCCCATCATAATCAATATTTCTTCTTTTAAAATCTCATGTATTTTGGACATTCTGCAAATGCCGTAAAGTTTTTTTTTATCTTTTTTTAATCCATTGATGTATTTTGTGGTTATAGATATTCTCAACCTTTTCTGTCTCTTAAGCAGAAAATTCTGAAAGATCCAGATGATACCAACTGTGGTAATAACCTAACCACTCAGAGTTCAAAATAATGCAAAGGCATAACTCTAAATTCAAAATACTTTGTCTTTTAAATGAATAAGATAGGCTCAATCAATTTATCTATCTATCCATCTGACATACATAGATATATCTTATGATTCTTACTTGTTGATAAAAGAAAATCAACATTTTTAAAACTCGGAAGCAATTTGTCGTTAACTATTTGGCTCGCCATCCACAGTTTTCTAGTCATCTGTCTTCTTAACCATTTCCCATAATTTTCAGCACATATGTTCATGTCGCGAATTTTTCCCTTTCAATTGATGACATCATACGTGATCTACCAGTCTTTCAAGCTAGAAACCTTGTCGTTTGCTTTGGTCACTTTATTTCTTGTTAAATTGCCATCAGCTTCTACTGATTTTAGATCAAATCATCATTAGTGAAATCCTCTATGGTCGTAAGTAAATTTCACTGCTAAGTAGTTCCAAGGTTTGCTAAATTACTTAACTTAGTGCCCTGGCTTCCTCATCTCTAAAATAGGGAAGGCTGTAGTACCTTTTCCTTTAGATTATGATGAGGAAAAGATGAGGTAATGCAATAATAGAGTTAGCAATTTCCCTGGCATGTATTAAGGTAAATGCTAGCTGTGATTTTATTATCATCATTTGCTGGGATATTTAAAATAACTTCTTTTATCATCTCCTCAAGATTAGTGTTTGGATTGCAACCATTGATCCTGAGAGAAACCAGAATTATATCTGTAAAATCAGATTCTAATGGGCTACTATGATTAAAAACCTCCCCATTATTCAAAGAACAAAGTCTAGACTCCATACAAAGCTGTGTAAACTAATGGAAATGATTGATATTATATAACAGCCTTATCTTCAGATACCAGTAAACTCTGCACCATAGATGATGCTAACTTGGGCAAATGACAGGCAAGACCCATGGTCTGTAAGTAACCGGCATCCTGTGCTGTGACTGCCTTGAATCCTGACATACTCTCTTGCCTCCTTCTGTTTGGAACATTCACTTGCCTCCTTTGTACATCTAGTGAATGTGAACTCATCCTTCCAGTAAATTCCAACGACTACATCCTTCCTTCTTTCCACCTATTCAGGTAGCCTCTTCATTTTGAAGCCTTTCCTATGATCTAAGTGTATGGGGCTTTTTGCTTATTAATGTTCCCATAGCACTTTATGTATATTTCTGATATACATCAGAATGATATACATCAGATATGACACTGAACTCACTAAAGTGTTCTTAGTTGATTATTTATGTATATACTCTCCTTCCTCCACTCAACATTATAAAGTCACTGAGAACAGTGGAAGAAGACTAATGTAGATTAAATACTGTCCTGGGTGTTTTATTTATGCTTACATTAATCCTTCCAATGGCTATAAGGATTAGTGAGTCTGAAGGAACTTTATGAGGTAAAGTTACCTGTTACAATTATGGACTATAATTTCTGGGCTCCAAAATCACTGCAGATGGTGACTGCAGCCATTAAATTAAAAGACTTTTACTCCTTGGAAGGAAAGTTATGACCAACCCAGACAGCATATTGAAAAGCAGAGACATTACTTTGTCAACAAAGGTCCATCTAGTCAAGGGTATGGTTTTTCCAGTAGTCATGTATGGATGTGAGAGTTGTACTATAAAGAAAGCTGAGCACTGAAGAATTGATGCTTTTGAACTGTGGTGTTGGAGAAGACACTTGAGAGTCCCTTGGAGTGCAAGGAGATCCAACCAGTCCATGGTAAAGGAAATCAGTCCTGAATATTCATTGGAAGGACTGATGCTGAAGCTGAAACTCCAATACTTTGGCCACCTCATGCGAAAAGCTGACTCATTGGAAAAGACCCTGATGCTGGGAAAGATTGAGGGCAGGAGGAGAAGTGGACAACAGAGGATGGGATGGCTGGATGGCATCAATGACTCAATGGACATGGGTTTGGGTAGACTCCAGGAGTTGGTGATGGACAGGGAGGCCTGACGTGCTGCAGTTCATGGGGTCACAAAGAGTCGGACATGACTGAGTGACTGAACTGAACTGATGGACTACAAAAATGGAACATAATTTTCAATTGAATTATGTACCCATAATAAGGAGAAAGATTTTTTCATGGCAAAGAGAGTGAAAACCATTAAAAAAAAATACAGAGAGTGTGTCTTCTCCACCAGTTGTGACCCCACCAGGGAGAAAGCCATGGGGTTTGAGATGCAGTTATCTGCCAAATCAAAATTGAGATCTGGGTGAATGAGTTTTCCTCCTCTCAGCCCTGCTGAGCTTCATAGTAAATCACTGAATGTACTAGACCTGTAAATATAACTACTTTTTTGTAATACTGCAAATTTTATTATTTCCCCAATGACACTTTTTATAGAAATAGAAAAAAAGATTCTTAAATTTGTATGAAATCACAAAGGATTCTGAACATCCAGTGCAATCCTGAGAAATAAAAACTAGAGACCTCATATGTCCAGATTTCAAACTATATTACAAAGTTGTAGTCATCAAAGCAGTATGGCACTGGCATTAAAAAAAAAAGACACATAGATTAATGAAACAAAATCAAGAGCTCAGAATAAAACCATTACATGTATGGTCAATTAATATTTGATAAGGGAGATAAGAGTATTTAAATAAGAAAGGATAGTCTGCAATAACTGATGTTAGGAAAACTGAATAGAAATGTCTTTTGAATGATTCACATGTCTATTATTTCTGTCAAGAGTTAGATCTTTTATCCTGATGACAAAAGCTTGTGTTTAGATTAACCCCTCTGCACGAGGCAATCTTTTTCAATTTCATCTCCAGAGGTCCAAGATTACATATATTATGGCTCTGAATTGTTTGGGGGGAAGAAATAGAGCTCTTTTATTATTAACCTGTTTAACCAGAGAAGCTATACTTTTGTTTGTCTTATAGATTGAGGTTCCTTGGGGTTTAAAAATAAATTATATAGTTTAAAATGTTTAAAATTTGCTGATCTACTGAATCTTTAAAGCTTTAAACCTCATCATATTCCCCAATCTGACTACAAGCCACCCACAAAGAAACAATTCAGTATTTTAATTTAGTTCAAATTTAATTCATCATGCCAAAATATTGTTAGACATATAGAAGATCAAAGTGTTACAGATGTTGCAAGCTGGCCTTAGAGCTCTGAAAATGAAGCTCAGCAGGGCTGAGAGGAGGAAAACTCATTCACCCAGATCCCAATTTTGATTTGGCAGATCAAACCCCGTGGCTTTCTCCCAGGTGGGGTCACAACTGGTGGAGAAGACACACTCTCTGTATTTTTTTAATGGTTTTCACTCTCTTTGCCATGAAAAAATCTTTCTCCTTATTATGGGTACAGTTTCCCATTATTGATCTGAGGCTTAGCTCAGAAAGGAATTTATTCCTGTCTAGGGGGTTGAGCCTCCCTGATGACAGTATTTTCAGGAAATACTTGATACCCTGCCAAGAAGCCAATTCTTCAGGCCAAAATGTGTTCATCCCATTCTCAGGGGCAGAGACATTGAAGTTAAACATTACAGATGTCAAGAGAGGGTAGTGAGTATGTTAGACTTCCAAAACAACTTTGGCTGGGAATGAAAATTCTGTGTATGGTGACAGACTTTATTTTCTTAGCAAAAGGAGATTTTAAGGACAAAAATAAAAGGAAATTTGAGACTTCACTGGTAGTCCAGTGATTAAGAATTCGTTTTGCAGTACAGGGGATGTGGATTAAATCCATGGTTGGAGAATTAAGATCCCATATACCACAAGGCAGCTAAATCCATATGCCACAACTACTGAGCCTGTGCACCTCAAATACTGAGACAATGTGCTGTGACTAAGACCCACACCCAATGCAGCCAAATAAATATTTTTAAAAAAGAAAAGAAAAAGAAATTGGAGTTGAAACTTCCAAGCTTCAATAATCCAACCCTACCTTACATGTCCAGACTTATTTTTCTTAATGTATATCCTCGTCTCTGATATTTTCTCTGAGAGTCTGTATTCATTCCATTTTTATTTGAGTGCTTCCACCCCTCCAACATTTCTACCAATAAGCTCAAGATTCAATAGATATTTTTGCCTTAATTTTGTTGTTGGTGGTGTTTTGTTTTGCTTTTGCTCTTAGAGACAAGGCTATTGATTTGTTCTACTTTTAAATATCTCCCTTATTAAAGTCTTTCCTTTATTATTAATATTACTGTTTATGGTTTAAGTAAGTAAGTAAAGTCACTCAGTCATGTCTGACTCTTTGAAATCCCATGGGAGGTAGCCTGCCAGGCTCCTTTGTCCATGGGATTTTCCAAGCAAGAATATTGGAGTGGGTTGTCATTTCCTTCTCCAGTTGATGCTTTTATGTGAGTGTTTATGAAGTGATGTGGTCTAGAAGAGATGGGGCTGCACAGTTCATGACATTTATATTGTAGGACTCACTAGTTCCCCAAGTTGCAAATATAGCTGATAATATGCAATTGCTTGTTTGTTCCAGAGAACTGACAGTTCATACACTCTCCTTGTCAAAAGTGGAGGAAGCAGTTAGTATTTTTCTAGCTACCTGAGATGATGAATGAATAAACTCTCACATATTTGAGAAAAAAGCTATTTGCCCTTTATTAATCAGGTGCAGACGTTGTTCTTTTTTATGGCTGTATACTCTTCCATTGTGTATGTATACCACAATTTCTTTATTCATTTATCCATTAATATGTTGTTTCCGTATCCTGGCTATTATAAATAATGATGCAGTGAACATGGGGGTGCACGTATCTTTATACCTTTTTAAGTTAGTGGTTTTGTTTTCTTCAAATAAATACTCAGAGGTGGAATTAGTGGATCATATGGTAGTTTAGTCTTAATTATTTGAGGAACTTCCATGTTATTTCTATAGTAACTGCATCAATTATATTTCCATCAACAGTGCACAAGAGTTCTCTTTTCTCTTTTTCTTAACCAATACTTGTTATCTCCTATCTTTTTGATATTACCCATTCTAATAGGTGTGAGGTGATATCTCATTGTGGTTTGATTTGCATTTCTCTGATGGTTAACAGTGTAGATCATCTTTTCTTGTACTGTCTCACCATCTGTATATCTTCTTTAGAGAATGTCTATTCCGATATTGTTGTTTGTTGCTGCTGTTTAGATGCTAAGTTGTGTCCCAGTCTTTTGTGACCCCATGGACTATAGCCCACCAGGCTCATCTGTCCATGAGATTTATGCACATTTTAAAATCAGATTGTTTGGTTTTTGCTTTTGAATTGCATGAGTTCTTTGTATATTTTGGGTATTAACTTATTATCAGATATATGAAAATTCTTCTATTCAGTAGGTTGTCTTTTCATTTTGTTGATGGATTTCTTTGCTTTGTAGTAGCTTTTCAGTTTGATGAAGACCTACTTGTTTATTTTTGTTTTTTGCATATTTGAGTTGATTTTCTAATAATGGAGATGATTAAATGTCTGTTAAGGAAGGCTCAGTCTCTTACTCAGTTCTTTTTTAATCAATACCTTACATTTAACTGAGTAATTAAAATGTTCCCAAAAGGGCCAAAGTAGAGAGGGGTATAATAATAAATCTAAACCAAACTTGGTTCCAACAATAAATATTCAGAAAAAGTCTCCATAGATAAGGACTTTGAGGAGAACGTAGCATGCACTCAGAATGATTGGTGCTGTCAGCAGGACTTACGTTCTTGGAAGAAAACATGAAAACAATGACGGGAATCTAGTTCCAAGAAAATTAGAGTACATTTAGGGCATCACAGTAAATACATATGCAAGATGAGGAGACAGAGACACCAATGTTAGGAATGAGGTATAGTTATCTTGTTAGGAGTTCCCATGTACTCACTACTTCTTCATATGCTGGCATTGTAAAAAGAAAGAAAAATAGCTCTAAGTCGAGTCCAACTCTTGCAATCCCACAAACTGTATCCCACCAGGCTCCTCCATCCATGGGATTCTCCAGGCAAGAATACTGGAGTGGGTTGCCATTTCCTTCTCCAGGGGATCTTCCTGACCCAGGAGTTGAACCCAGGTCTCCCACATTTCAGGCAGATGCTTTACCAACTAAGCTACGCAGGACTAGAGAATACACTGTGAAGTGACATGGTCAATCCCATAGAAAAGACAAAGATTACTATTTAACTTTGATTAAACTAGCATTTCCCAGACTAACCTTTAGCTATAGATGCTGTGTGTATGTGTGTATGTGTATGAATATGCATGAGCTATAAATATTAACAGCTCATAAAATTATTATGAATTTGAGTACATTTTGGAAATGTTGACCTAGAAGTTCTGTGTTTTATTTGTTTTGTGACCTAGATCTAAAACTCTAACCCCTTAAGGGGGTCTGAAAGTCTTCAGCTATGGAGATCTCAAAGGACAAGAAACTTGTTACATAACTTGAGTTAAAGTTCATATACAGGAATCAGTATAAGGGCTTGGCATATACTGAGAAGATATTAATAAGGGAATTAAAAGGTGATGGAAAGAAGGAAACGTTTCTCTATTAATAGACTGAGTGGGTACAGCTTGTAATAGTTGGATGTTATAGGAAAGAGGAAATACAATTTTGAGTATGGAATAATGAGTTTAAAATTGTACCAAAGAGTGATACAGTTGTAATGCTGCATAGCATGGACTGGAGGAATAGGAGATGGAAGACTGAGCAGACAAATGATATATTATTGCACTAGTTAAGCATGGGGTGATATTGGTCTGAACTTGGGTGATCATATTGTGATTGGTAATTAGAAATTGTGTAAATTATAAATAGTTGGCTAAAGGAAATAGTTAAAAATCTCCCTTACAACAGATATGTAATAAAAGATTTATTCTGGCTTTGCTTACCACAAAAAACCGAAGTTTAAGGGGTTCTCCCACATTTAGAGATTGGAAAAATTAGGAGAAACCAGCCGAGGAAATCAAGGAGTAGACAATATAGTGCCAACAAGAAGTAAACCAAGAGAGAGTGATGTCTTAGGAAGTAAGTGCTTCAACAAAGGAATGAAATATTGGGACCAATGCTACAGAGAAGTTATGTAAGATGAAGACTGAAGATGAAACTTAGCAACATGAAGATCATTGGAGAGGTTCACAGGATCTATTTCTGTGAAGGGATGGGGATGAAAATCAGGCTAAGGATGGTTCAAGAGAACATCAAGAAGAGGAAATAAAGTAAAGAATAGACATTTCTTCCAATGAGTTTTACTAAAAGAAGAGAATTCAGGCATTAAAAGGATATATATTTTAGGGTTAGGAGAAGGTTTTATAAAATGGTGTCATATCGAGCATGTTGCATTACTGGTGAAGACCATTCAGTAGAGGGGTAAATATTGTTGATATAGTAGAGAGGAGTGATTTCAGGAGCCTCGTCCCTGAGCATCAGACTTCACCTAAGATAAGAAGTGCAGGCAGTTTGCTCACTGTTTCCTCAAGGCAGAATGCATGGGCACAGGTGTAGAAAGATGTGTAATTTCAAGGTGGGTACAAGTGGAAGCTCTTTTCTCATTGCTTGGTTTTTTGTTTGTTTTTTCTCCAGTGAAATAGTCAAGAGCTGAGATTATGGTGTGGAAGTGATATTAATGAGATATTAGAAGAAAGAAATATGTTAAATAATTATGTTAAATATGTTAAATAATTATTTAGGAAAATCAGTCAATTCCCAACTTTACCAGACTCTTCCCTTGATCCTTTAGGCATTTCAGCATAGTGTGCAGAGATACTATGTTCTAGCCCATAGGAAACCTCCTCTTATTGACTTTGGCTACCATGCTGTAAGGATTAACTTTCTCTATGGAGCTTCCTGGGTGGTGCGGTAAGGAACCTACCTGTCAGTGCAGGTAGATGTAAGAGATGCAGGTTCCATCTGTGATTTGGGAATATCCCCACTAGGAAGGCTCCACAAACGCTCAAGTATTCTTGCCTGGAGAATCCCATGGACAGAGGAGCCTGGCAGGTTGCATTCCAAAGGGCTGCAAAGAGTCAGACACGACTGATGTGATGGCACATATGCACACGCATCAGTCAGTCTATATATGGGCTAGACTGAGAGATGCAGATGCACTGGATATGTTAGTGATTAGGTTTCCTTTCAAAATGATTTTATCCAAGTAGTGAAACTGCGGCAGAAGGTTGGCCAAAAAGTTCCTTTGGGTTTTTCCATAACATCTTACAAAAAACTTACAGAATTTTTTTGTTAACTCAATACTTTTATGTATCATGTAAACTGGCTCCTTGGAGAGGGCAATGGCAACCCACTCCAGTACTCTTGCCTGGGAAATCCCATGGATGGAGGAGCCTGGGCGACTACAGTCCACGGAGTCACGAGGAGTCAGACAGGACTGAGTGACTTCACTTTCACGCACTGGAGGAAGAAATGGTGAGCCACTCCAGTGTTCTTGCCTGGAGAATCCCAGGGATGGGGGAGCCTGGTGAGCTGCTGTCTATGGGGTCGCACAGAATCAGACACGACTGAAGCGACATAGCAGCAGCAGCAGCAAACTGGCTCCCAGGGAGCTGCCTACCTGGTTCACTCCTTGACTGAGATCTGATACAAATGAATGCTCATAGTGAGAAATGTTTGAAATAGCCTATCAGAGACATTAAAGTTGGAAGTTGCAGTGAGACAGGACTTCCCTGGAGGCTCAGATGATAAAATTCCACTTGCAATGAAGGGGACCTGGGTTTGACTCCTGATTTGGGAAGATCCTCTGGAGGAGGGCATGGCAACCAACTCCAATATACTTGCCTGGAGAACCCTCATAGACAGAGGAGCCTATTGTTCTACAGTCCACGGGGTTGTAAAGAATCAGACATGACTAAGCGACTAAGCACACACACACACATACCACAAACACACAGACACACACAGCAGTGAGACAGGGATCAAAAGATATGGATTCTGGCCTTGCTCCTGTTACTGCTCATCTTTTTATCTGCATCCTGTGAGCAGATTACTTATTCTTAGGAATAATTCTGTCTTATCTAGAGTTGAATTAGATAATCTTTAATAGAAGTATAAGTTCTAAAATAGGTAATTTCATTATCAATCATGGGTATATTACCTACAGGAAGAGGAAATATAGCAAAGTGTGGAACAATATTACTTATAATCTATCTTGACACAAGTGTTGAGATCAACTCATCAGGCTGTTTGCTCAGGACCCCTCTGACACATTATTAGCTCATTTATCAGATCCAGATTCTTCAGGTAGCCTTCAAATGGCAATGGCCAACCCCTTTTGAGATCTATCAGAAATGGGAAAGAGAAAAATCACCTCTGTACCCATGTTATTATTTCCCAGAAGGACAATTTTAATCTTATATTCTTGGGCTTTGCCAGAGAGAGAACTATCTGGTTTCTCTGACTGTCCATGGAACTATGTGTGATCATGTGCTTACACACGCACACACACACACACACACACACACACATACACTTACATATCTGTTTCCTGTGCATCTGCCCCTGTGCACTACGTGTACCTTTCAGAGGGTATATAATACTTGAACCATTAGCATGTTACATTGTAATGAATTAGACTGAATTTATTAGAATTCATAATGTTCCTTTTAAGAATTTTCCAGTTTGTTGTCAGTGCTAAAGGAAATCAATCCTGAATATTCATTGGAAGGACTAATGGTGAAGCTGCAGCTCCAATCATCATAAGATGGGAAGAGCTGATGCATTGGCAAAGACCCTGATGCTGGGAAAGACTTAGGGGAAGGAGGAGACAGAGAATGAGATGATTGGTTGGCAACAGTGACTCAATGGACATGAGTTTGAACAAATTCCAGGAGGTAGTGAAGGGCAGGGAAACATGACATGGTACAGTTCATGGGGTTACAAAGAGTTGGGCATGACTTAGCAACTGAACAACAACACAATTAGGCATGTTCTAGTTAATGAGCAATAATAACATAAGTGAACTTGCCAGACCCTAGCACAAATAGAAAGCAACTAATGTGTGCCAACTGACCTGGATTTTTGTCGTTGAGCCATATTTTATGTCTTGATTGGGTCAAAGTGAGTAGCCTACCTCATAATCCAGGTAAAGTGTCTGTGATAATGTCTCCTTTTCCTTATCCTCTGTCTTCCTCAAACACAGTGATTCTTGAACAATACATTTTAGCAAATAATAGAATAGACTATCTTCAACTGTGTGGGCTTTCAGGAGAATGTTGGTAAGGACCCATCTTGGGAAGGGAAGCAGAGCTAATACCTTAGCGATTATTTTGCAAATAAACATTGGCTAAATTATAACAGAATTAATGTAAAATTCAATATTACAGTAAGAGGATTATCAAAAGAGGTCACAGTGATGAATGACCTAAGTAAATGAGACTGAAAGTAAAAAGTGTAAGTGTAATCACTCAGTCGTGTTGGACTGTTTGTAGAAACCCCAAGGACTGTAGTGACTCCATTGACTGTAATGATCCCATGAATTGTAGCCAACCAGGCTCCTCTGTCCTGGGAATTCTCTAGGCAAGAGTACTGGAGTGGATTGTCATTTCCTTCTCTAGGGGATCTTTCTGGCCTCGGGATCTAACCTGCATCTCTAGTGATTGAACCTGGATCTCCCGCAATGCAGGCAGATTCTTTATCATCTGAGCCACAAACGAAGCACATTTAAATGAGACTACCAGAAAGAAGGTATTAGAGCTTGAACTAGAGGTATTAATCCCAGTCAATTTATAAGGCTCCATTTTTATTCAGATTAAGCTATATTTCAGGTTAATAAATCAGCATGACAAGATAAGAGCCAAATTTCTCTTCCTTTCTTTATTTCATTTCCATGTGGTCAGGGCCACAGCTGAGTGGATATAGCCCAGAGAGAATATCCAGCAATGGGCATCAGTGATTAAGACTAGAGTGGCAGATGATCATTTGGTTCACATTGCTGGTCTGACTTCCTTTTCTTAAAAATCACAGCCAGTGAACCTTAAAACTGCCAATAATTGTAGAATTGTTTATGTGTTGATTGTGTTGGCACCTCATGCTCTCTTTGCTCCTACTGCTTTTGCTTAGGAATTTACTTGTCTTTCCAAGATATTCTTTTTTTGTCTTCCTACAAGTCCCAGTGTCCCTAATGTATATTTTCTTTCATAAATTAAGCAAAACACAATTAAATATTTCTGAAACCTCAGATGAAACAGTTGTGAGCCTAAAACACATAAATTCTTCTATTTGCCCAATTGAAAACAATTGATTCCAGAACATGTGATGGAATGGAATGATGGACAAGGCAGCTGGGAGTAAGGTCAGCTAAAGTAGCCTTACACTAACCAGCTCTCTGACCTTGAACAAATCACTAAAATAAAAACATATAGTACAGCACACTATGCATGATAGGCTCTCATGAATATTTAATATTAAGTGGCTTGAACTTAACTTCTCTGATCCCAGACGTCCTTCTAAATTAGGCAGCATATAGTACATGGATGGAAAAGTGTGATAACTGCATTTGACCTACTTGCCTTGGAACATAGGCCTGCTGGCTCTCAGTGGTGTTAACAGATGTTCTGGATGAACAACTACCTGGCTTAATTCAATATTATTTAATGTTTTAAAAGCTTTGAAAATGTTTTTATCTCTCTCATAACTAGGTATTCCTTGCAATTAGAATCCTTATTTGCACAAGGGCAGAGATTACTGGATTCTCCAAAGTGACAGTCAGTCCTCATGCCATGAGGGCTAGAATTTAGAGCTTTCATGTCGAGAACCACATTCTGTCTTGCACCATTACTAACACAATTTATAACTGCTTCCTTGCACAACTTAGAGGGTTATACTATTTGATGAAAAACAAAGACAAAAAAAATATTGCCAATCAGGATTAGCCTGTAGGTCTGGAGGCCACGGACACCTGGAAGTTGAAGTTCAGGTTTGCCACAGTGTCCCTCACCTCTTTGTTGCTTGGCTGCACTTCTTGTCATTTACCATAATGCTTACTGACCCGCTGAGCAATGAATGGGTTGGGAATAGAAAAAAATTGGCTTGATCCCCAGAAGTATCATACATGGTGTGGTATGACCCAGTTATATCACAAGTAGTAAGTCTCACAGATGGAAATAACCTGGAGCCTGGCCAGGATAGGGGAGAAACCACATGGTTGGTAAATACTGGATGTTCTCACTGCAGCAAGAAATAGCTTCCTAGCTGTGTACCATCTTGGGAGCTGGCATTATTGCCAAAGCTAAGAGCAGGCCTGCTTGTATGCATAGGAGGTGACTCTCTAAGGTCTATTTTAAGTCTTCCCACTAAATATGACATCCCTGTGACATGGATCGTTGAGATTCCTTTATTGGGGAACAAAAACTTGGTTCTATAGCTGGAAGTTAGGCTTAAAGTACAAGACCACTGTACAGAAAAAAACATGGAGTTTATACTCATTTATCAGGAAATATATATAATTGATTGCACTGACTTCAGAAGGAAGGGGGATACTGGAACTCTCACACACACAGACACACACATGCATCCTCTTCACCTACCACACACACGGGAACACATTTCTACATATTCTTTTGACTTTTCTTATATTATTTTTTTCTGCCTAGAATCCTATCTGGACAATTTCTTATCGGTTTTCATGGCAGTGATCCTAGATCACCTGCCTTGTACAACCTTTCTTGATTCCCTACCTGAGTTGAGTTTTTTCTCCTCTTCTGAATTCCTTGAATACTCCCACACATACTGCTACTGTGGCACATGTGACACTGTATTTTCATATACTGTTTTTCTCATGCATGCTCATAAAAGATATCATTATGAGAGCATAATTTTATTTTTAGGTTTTAATTTTTTTTCAATTTATTAAATGTATTATTGTGAAATATTATAACTAGATTTATAATATCATTTATTTTATCATTTAAGGCTAATGATAAAGGGACACAAGACATCTTTATATTAATTGATACTTTTTTGTTCTACCTTTATTTTGCAATGGGAATTTTATAACATTTTTTTGAGTATTAATGAGATTGATATCCAAGTGCTATTGTGCTACTCTGAGCCATTTGCATAATGCAAGGGAAATATTTGAAATAAAGAAGTCATGAAGACTTATCAGAGGGACAGAAGGACTCTCTAAACTGAGAGCAAAACTTTCTTTTTTCCTCAAGGTCAGAGGTTGTCTAGATGTCCTTTGAGATCCATCCAGATTTTCTGATGGCCCACAGAGCTAGATTTAAATTAAAAATATTCATAGTATAGCTATTTCAGTGATATGTACAGGGAAGAGACAGCTATTGAGATGCTTATAGATGAGGTAGACATTCCAATATAAGGACAAGGTAAAGAAGTGACCACTGGAAGGGAAAGGAGCTAAGTTCATCCTCCCAAAGAAATCATTATGCTTTGGTGATTATGCCTATGATACCCACTATCTAAGTGACCCTCTTCTCCCTAAGTTAGCTGAACCTATGTTCTTCAGGTACAGAGATTTGGCTGGTCTTATACCTGGGTACTAGCTCCTTTCCAAATTGTAATTCTGAAATTCCTAAAAGCCCAAGTCTAGACCTGACCACAATACCAATGCTAAAGTAACTACTCGTAATTGTTCTGCCTAGTTCTCCAACTTTACTCCAAAACTCATTATTCTATGAGCCAGCTGATTACATTGCCAGCCTTACTCTCCTCTTGATAGTAAGGATTGTTATCCATACTTTATGCATTGTGATTATAGAATGGGTTTATAAAATAATATTTGAGTCCTCGGCTTAAATATCTGTTGCTGTTCAGTTGCCATGTTGTGTCTGACTCTTTGCAATCCCATAAACTACAGCATGTCCGACTTCCCTGTACTTCGTTATCTCCCAGAGTTTGCTCAAGTCCATTGAGTCGATGATGCCATCTAAGGATCTCATCTTCTGTCATCCCCTTCTCCCCTTGCCTTTGATCTTTCCCAGTATCAGGGTCTTTTCCAATGACTTAGCTCTTCCAACCAGATGACCAGAGTATTGAAGCTTCAGCTTCAGCATAAATCCTTCTAATGAATATTCAGGGTTGATTTCCATTAAGGTTGATTGGTTTGATCTCCTTGCTGTCCATGGGTCTTAGAGTCTTCTCCAGCACCACAGTTCAAAAACATTAATTCTTTGGGGTTCTTAGCCTTTTTTATGGTGCAACTCTTACATCTGTACATGACTACTGGAAAAACCATTGCTTTGACTATAAGCACCTTTATTGGCAAACTGTGTGTGTGTGTGTGTGTGTGTGTGTGTGTGTGCTAGTGGCAAAATGATGTGGCTCAAATCAATATTTCACCTAAGATAGAAATGGAAAATTTTATTTGAGCCAACTTGAGAGACGTCTTCTTGAAAGTTCTGAGGACTGCTCTACTCATTAGATGTCAAAGGACAGTTATTTAAGTTTTGAAACAAAGGTTTGTTCATCAATGATGTATTTTTTCTAAACATCTACTTCTGCTTTATTGACTATGCTGAAGCCTTTGACTGTGTGGATTACTACAAACTGTGGAAAATTCTTTTTCTTTTTTTTTAGACTTTTAATTTGTTTATTTTTTATTGAAGAATAATTGCTTTACAGAATTTTGTTGTTTTCTGTCAAATCTCAACATGAATCAGCCATAGGTATACATATATCCCTTCCCTTTTGACCCTCCTTCCTATCTCCCTCCCCATTCAACCCTCTAGATGGATACAGAGACCCTGTTTGAGTTTCCTGAGCCATACAGCAAATTCCCATTGGCTATCTATTTTACACATGGTAAAATAAGTTTAAAAATTACTCTTTCAATACATCTCACTCTCTCTTCCCCCTCCCAATGTCCATAAGTCTATTCTCTATGTCTGTTTCTCCATTGTTGCCCTGTAATAAATTCTTCACTACGATATTTCTAGATTCCATATATATGTGTTAGACTATGATTTATCTGTCTCTTTCTGACTCACTTCACTCTGTATAATAGGTTCTAGGTTCATCCACTTCATTAGAACTGACTCAAATGTGTTCCTTTGGATGACTGAGTAATATTCCATTGTATATACATACCACAGTTTTTTTTTTTCATTCATCTGTTGATGGACATCTGGTTGCTTCCATGTTCTAGCTATTGTAAACAGTGCCACAATGAACAATTGGATACATGTGTCTCTTTCAGTTTTGGTTTCCTCAGGGTATATGCCTAGGAGTATATTGCTGGGTATATGGTACTTTTATTCCTATATTTTAATGAATCTCCATACTGTCTTCCATAGTGGCTGTATCAGTTTACATTCTCACTAACAGTGCAAGAGTGTGCCCTTTTATCTACACCCTTTCCAGCATTTATTGTTTGTAGACATTTTGATGAGGGCCATTCTGACTGGTATGAGGTGATATCTCATTGTAGTTTTGATTTGTATTTCTCTAATAATGAGAAATTAATGAGAAATAGAGATGGGAATACCAGACCACCTGACCTGCCTCTTGAGAAACCTATATGCAGGTCAGGAAGCAACAGTTAGAACTGAACATGGAACAACAGACTGGTTCCAAATAGGAAAATGAGTATGACAAGGCTGTATTTCATCACCCTACTTATTTAACTTATATGCAGAGTACATCATGAGAAATGCTGGGGTAGATGAAGCACAAGTGGAAATCAGGATTTCCAGGAGAAATATCAATAACCTCAGATATGCAGATTACACCATGCTTATAGCAGAAAGTGAAGAAGAACTAAAGAGCCTCTTGATGAAATTGAAAGAAGAGACTGAAAAAGTTGGCTTAAAGCTCAACATTCAGAAAACTAAGATAATGGCCTCCTGTCCCATCACTTCATGGGAAATAGATGGGGAAACAGTGGAAACAGTGGCTGACTTTATTTTTCTGGGCTCCACAATCACTGCAGATGGTGACTGCAGCCATTAAATTAAAAGATGCTTACTCCTTGTAAGGAAATTTATGACCAACCTAGTTAGCCTATTAAAAAGCAGAGGCATTGCTTTGCCAACAAAGGTCCATATGGTCAAGGCTATGTTTTTCCAGTGATCATGTATGGATGTGATAGTTGGACAGTGAAGAAAGCTTAGCACAGAAGAATTGATGCTTTTGAACCGCAGTGTTGGAGAAGACTCTTTAGAGTCCCTTGGACTGCAAGGAGATCCAGCCAGTCCATCCTGAAGGAGATCAGCCCTGGGTGTTCACTGGAAAGACTGATGTTGAAACTGAAACTCCAGTACTTTGGCCACCTCATGCAAAGAGCTGACTCATTGGAAAAGACCCTGATGCTGGGAAAGATTGAGGGCAGGAGAAGAAGGGGATGACAGAGGATGAGATGGTTGAATGGCATCACCGACTCAATGGACATGGGTTTGGGTGGACTCTGGGAGTTGGTGATGGACAGGGAGGCCTGATGTGCTGCAGTTCATGGGGTCACAAAGAGTTGGATACTACTGAGCGACTGAACTGAACTGAACTGAATAATGAGCACTGTTGAGCATTTTTTCAGGTGTTTGTTAGCCATCTGTATGTCTTCTTTGGAGAAATGCCTGTATAGGTCTTTTTCCCACTTTTTGATTGTTTGTTTTTCTGGTATCGGGTTGTATGAGCTGCTTATATATTTTGTAAATTAGTCCTTTGCCAGTTTTTCATCTGCTATTATTTTCTCCCATTCTGAGTGTTGTCTTTTCACCTTTATTTATAGTTTCCTTTGCGGTGTAAAAGCTTTTAAGTTTAAGCAGGCCCCATTTGTTTACTTTTATTTTTATTTCCATTGTTCTAGGAGGGGGGTCATAGAGAATCTTTCTTGGATTTATGTCATCGAGTTTTCTGCCTATGTTTTCCTCTAAGAATTCTATAGTTTCTGGTCTTACACTTAGGTCTTTAATCCATTTTGAGTTTATCTTTGTTTATGCTGTTAGGAAGTGTTCTTATTTCATCCTTTCACATGTAGCTTTCCAGTTTTCCCAGCACCATTTATTGAAGAGGCTATCTCTGTTCCATTGAATATTCTTGCCTTATTTTTCAAAAATAAGGTAGCCATAGGTGCGTGGGTGTATTTCTGGGCTTTCTATCTTGTTCCATTGGTCTATGTTTCTGTTTTTGTGTCAGTACTGTACTGTCTTGATGACTGTAGCTCTGTAGTGTAACCTGAAGTCATGAAGCTTGATTTCTCCAGCTGTCTTCTTTCTCAAGACTGCTTTGGCTATTCTGGGTCTTTTGTGTTTCCGTGTGAATTGTGAAATTTTTTGTTCTAGTTGTGTGAAAAATGTCGTTGGTAATTTGATAGGGATTGCATTAAGTCTGTAGATTGCATTTGGCTGTATAGTCATTTTCACAATATTGATTCTTCCTACCCAGGAATATGGAATATTTCTACAGCTCTTTATTGCCATCTATGATTTCTTTCATTAGTGCCTGTAATTTTCTGTGTACAGTTCTTTGGTCTTAGGTAAGTTTACTCCTAGATATTTAATTCTTTTTGTTGAAATGGTGAATGGGATTGATTGCTTAATTGTTTTTTCTGATTTTTCATTGTTAGTATATAAAAATGCAAATGATTTCTGTGTATTGATTTTGTATCCTGAAAATTTGCTTAATTCACTGCTTAGCTCTAGGAGTTTTCTGATACTATCTTTAGGGTTTTCTATGCATACTACCATGTCATATGCAAACAGTGAGAGTTTTACTTCTTTTGCGATCTAGACTCATTTTATTTATTTATTTTTTCTTCTCTGACTACTATAGCTAGGACTTCCAGAACTAAGTTAAATAATAGTGGTGAAAGTGGACATACTTGTCTTGTTCCTGATTTTAGGGGGAATGCTTTCAGTTATTCACCATTGAGAATAATGTTTGCTGTAGGCTTATCATATATGGCCTTTACTATGTTGACTTATGTTCCTTCTATGCCTGTTTTTTAAAGAGTTGTAATAATAAATAGGTGCTGAATTTTGTCAAAGGCTTTTTCTGTATCTGTTGAGATGATCATATGGTTTTTACCTTTCAATTTTTAATATGGTGTATCACATTGATTGATTTCAGTATATTGAAGGATCCTCACATCCATGGAATAAATTGAACTTGATCATGATCTGTGAGCTTTTTGATGTGTTGCTGAATTCTGTTAGCTAAAATTTTGTTGTGGATTTTTGTATCTATGGTCATCAGTGATACTGGCCTCTAGTTTTCTTTTTTGTGCGTGTTGTCTTTGTCTGGTTTTGTTGTCAGGGTGATGATGGCCTTATAGAATGAGTTTGGAAGTGTTCCTTCCTCAACAATTTTTTCAAAGTTTTAGAAGGATGGGCATTAGGTCGTCTCTAAATGTTTTCTAGAACTTTGCTGTGAGGCCATCTGGTCCTGGGCTTTGGTTTGTTGGGAGATTTTTTATCACAGCTTCAATTTCAGTGTTTCTAATTGGACTGTTCATAATTTATATTTCTTCCAAGTGCAGTCTTGGAAGATTGAACTATTTTAATAATCTGTCCATTTCTTCCATGTTATCTATTTTATTGCCATATCACTTCAGTTCAGTTCAGTCACTCAGTTGTGTCCGACTCTTTGCAACCACATGAGCCGCAGCACGCCAGGCCTCCCTGTCCATCACCAATTCCTGGAGTCCACCCATACCCATGTCCATTGAGTTGGTCATGCCATCCAGCCATCTCATCCTCTGTTGTCCCCTTCTTCTTCTGCCCTCAATCTTTCCCAGCATCAGGGTCTTTTCCAATGAGTTAGCTCTTAGCATGAGGTGGCCAAAGTACTGGAGTTTCAGCTTCAACATCAATCCTTCCAATGAACAACCAGGACTGATCTCCTTCAGGATGGACTGGTTGGATCTCCTTGCAGTCCAAGGGACTCTCAAGAGTCTTCTCCAACACTACAGTTCAAAAGCATCAATTCTTCTGTGCTCAGCTTTCTTTATAGTTCAACTCTCACAGCCATACGCGGGTGCAGGAGGGCTGACAGGAGCTACTCCACGTTCAAGGTTAGGAGGGGAGTCCATGAGGAGAGACCCCTAATCCAAGGTAAGAAGCAGTGGCTGCACTTTGCTGGAGCGCTGTGAAGAGATACCCCACCTCCAAGGTAAGTGAAACCCAAGTAAGACAGTAGGTGTTGCAAAAGGGCATCAGAGGGCAGACACATTGAAACCATAAAAATAGAAAACTAGCCAATCTGATCACACAGACCACAACCTTGTCTAACTCAGTGAAACTAAGCCATGCTGTGTGGGGCCACCCAAGATGGTCGGGTCATGGTGGAGAGGTCTGACAGAATGTGGTCCACCACTTCAGTATTCTTGCCTTGAGAACTCCATGAACAATATGAAAAGGCAAAAAGATAGGACACGGAAAGATGAACTCCCCAGGTCGATAAATGCCCAGTATGCTATTGGAGATCAGTGGAGAAATAACTCCAGAAAGAATGAAGAGATGGAGCCAAAATAAAAACAATTCCCAGTTGCGGATGGAACTCGTGATAGAAGCAAGGTTCGATGGTGTGAAGAGTAGTATTGCATAGGAACCTGGAATGTTAGGTCCATGAATCAAGGCAAATTGCAAGTGGTCAAACAGGAAATGGCAAGAGTGAATGTTGACATTCTAGGAATCAGTGAACTGAGATGGACTGGAATGGGTGAATTTAACTCAGATGACCATTATATCTACTATTGTGGGCAAGAATCCCTTAGAAGAAATGGAATAGCCATCATAGTCAACAAAAGAGTCCAAAATGCAGTACTTGGATGTAATCTCAAAAATGACAGAATGATCTCTCTTCGTTTCCAAGGCAAACCATCCAATAGCATGGTAATCCAAGTCTATGCCCCAACTAGTAATGCTGACAAAGCTGAAGTTGAATGGTTCTATGAAGACCTACAAGGTCTTTTATAAGTAATACCCAAAAAAGATATCCTTTTCATTATAGGGGACTGGGATGTGAAAGGAGGCAGTCAGGAAACACCTGGAGTAACAGGCAAATTTGGCCTTGGAGTACAGAATAAAGCAGGGCAAAGGCTAATAGAATTTTGCCAAGAAAATGCACTGGTGATAGCAAACACCCTCTTCTAACAACACAAGAGAAGACTACACATGGACATCACCAGATGGTCAACACCAAAATCAGATTGATTATATTATTTGTAGGCAAAGGTGGAGAAGCTCTATACAGTCCACAAAAACAAGACCGAGAACTGACTGTGGCTTAGGTCATGAACTACTTATTGCCAAACTCAGACTTAAGTTGAAGAAAGAAGGGAAAACCACTAGACCATTCAGGTATGACCTAAATCAAATTGCTTATGCTTATACAGTGAAAGTGAGAAATAGATTTAAGGGACTAGATTTGATAGACAGAGTGCCTGATGAACTATGGATGGAGGTTCATGACATTGTACGGGAGACAGGAATTAAAACATCCTCATGGAAAAGAAATGCTTAAAAGTAAAATGGCTGTCTGAAGTGGGCTTACAAATAGCTGTGAAAAGAAGAGAAGAGAAGCAAAAAGCAAAGGAGAAAAGGAAAGATATTCCCATTTGAATGCAAGGAGAGATAAGAAGGCTTCATCGGTGATCAGTGTAAAGAAATAGAGGAAAACAACAGAATGGGAAAGACTAGAGATCTCTTCTAGAAAATTGGAGATACCAAGGGAACATTTCATACAAAGATGAGCTTGATAAAGGACAGAAATGGTATGGACCTAACAGAAGCAGAAGATATTAAGAGGAGTTGGCAAGAATACACAGAAGAACTGTACAAAAAAAAATCTTCATGACCTAAATAATCATGATGGTCTGATCACTCACCTAGAGCCAGACATCCTGGAATGAAAAGTCATGTAGGCCTTAGAAAGCATCACTACAAACAAAGCTAGTGGAGGTGATGGAATTCCAGTTGAGCTATTTCAAGTCCAAAGAGATGATGCTGTAAAAGTGCTGCACTCAATATGCCAGCAATTTTGTAAACTTAAGCAGTGACTACAAGAGTGGAAAAGATCAGTTTTCATTCCAATATAAAGGAAAGGCAATGCCAAAGAATGTTCAAACTACTGCAGAATTGCACTCATCTCACATGCTAGCAAAGTAATGCTCAAATTTCTCCAAATGAGGCTTCAGTAGTACATGAACCAAGAACTTCCAAATGTTCAAGCTGAATTTAGAACAGACAGAAGAACCAGTGATCGAATTGCCAACATTCATTGGATCATAGAAAAAGCAAGAAAATTCCAGAAAAATATCTGCTTCTGCTTCACTGACTTTGCTAAACCCTTTGACTGTGTGAATCACAAGAATCTGTGGAAAATTCTTCAAGTGATGGGAATACCAGACCACCTTATCTGCTTCCTGGGGAATCTGTATGCATTTCAAGAAGCAACTATTAGAACCAAACATGGAACAACAGACTGGTTCCAAATTGGAAAAGGAGTACATCAGGGTTGTATTTTGTCACCTTGCTCATTTAACTTATATGCAGAGTACATCAGGGAAAATGCTGGGCTGGATGAGGCACTAGCTGGAGTCAAGATTGCTGGGAGAAATATCAATAACCTCAGATATGCAGATGACACCATCCTTGTGGCCTAAAAGCAAAGAGGAACTAAAGAGCCTATTGATGAAGGTGAAAGAGTAGAGTGAAAAAGGGGTCTTAAAACTCAACATTCAAAAAGTTAAGGTCATGTAATTCAGTCCCATCACTTCATGGCAAGTAGACGGGAAACAGTGGAAACAGTGAAAGACTTTATTTTCTTGGGCTTCAGCATCACTGCAGTTGGTAACTGCAGCCATGAAAGTAAAAGACTCTTACTCTTTGGAATAAAAGCTGTGACAAACTTAGTGAATTAAAAAGTATAGACATTACTTTGCTGACAAAGGTCTGTGTAATCAGAGCTATGGTTTTTCCAGTAGTCATGCATGGATGTGAGAGTTGAACCATAAAGAAAGCTGAGCACCGAAGAACTGATGTTTTTGAACTGTGTTGTTGGAGAAGACTCTTGAGAGTCACTTGGACAGCAAGGAGATCAAACCACCAATAATAAAGGAAATTGGTCCTGAATGTTCATTGGAAGGACTAATGCTGAAGCTGAAACTCCAACACTTTGACCACAGGATGCAAAGAACTGACTTAGTGGAAAAGATCTTGATGCTGGGAAAGATTGAAGGCAGAAAGAGAAGGAGATGACAGAATATGAGCTGGTTTGATGGCATCACTGACTCGATGGATTAGAATTTGAGCAATCTCTGGCACTTAGAGATGGACAGGGAAGCCCATGTGCTGCAGCCCATGGGGTGACAAGGAGCTAGACATGACTGAGTGACTGAACTGAACTGATCCTGAATCTCAGTGTATTTAATACCAACTTAATTGAATATTGTTAATATTCATATATTAACAGTCATGCTCATGTAATATGCTATATGCATTATTTATCAGCGACTTCACTGAAGCAAACTGAGATCAGGAAACCGGAGCAGAGGAGACAATAATACCTGAGGGATGACTAGCAAATTTTAGATCCAGGAGCAGGACTTATGCCAAAGAGCCTGCAATCATCAATACCATCTTAGAAACCCTAGTGTGTACATAGAGATGGAACCCCTTGGGCCTTAAGCTGAGGAGCAGCAAGGGATTCTGGGAAATCATCTAATAGTTTTCTTGTTTCCAGATAGCTCCAGATTTAAGCTCTTCTGAAAGCATTTATGTGGAATTGAAATGAAAATGTAGCTTCTCAGTCTTTAGTAGAAGACAAACAAAATGCAGGAGTCCAAAGTGGGTCAGTTCTGAGTAAGGTGCCTTTTATAAAAGGCATCACACCAGGGAGTGAACACAGACTTGAAATGGCTTAGAATGCACACAAAGGCTCTGTACTTACCTTGTCTAATGCCAGAGAAAGCAAATCTCCATGGCAAGAAATCTGCATCCAAATCAATAACTAAAAGAAAAATGAGAAATAAATGAGACACGTTTTGGTATTTTTATAACAGGTCCCTGAGTTTGAAGAGAGAAAAATTTGAATTCATCCTGGAATACTGAGGTCCATAGCATATGTACAAAAAACAAAAACCATTCTTCCTAACATTTATTTATATGCTGCTCCTCCTTCTTGTTTCATAAAAGACAATGTATTTCGGGAGAAAGAAAAATCACCACTCTAGAATCTTAGCTCTGCAACACTTTAATTCCTTCTTACAGTGAAAAACAAAGACCACAGCTGATGCTTTTGAAATTAAATTTACCCTAAGAAAAGATTTTAAGAAGACCTCTGGATGGAAAGGCCGTAACAGAATTTCTTTAAATCTTCTGAACTTCCCTCTACAAAGCATTTGAAGACAAGGGAAGTGGAAAGCATTATTAACTAGAGAAAAATTGTTGACTTCTTTTTTGTTAGCTCTTAATAAATTATGTGCTTTCAGCTAAAATAAATGGCACTTTGTGTTCATAACTTTTTCATAGTTCATGTTAACTCTTTTTCTTATTCATCAGCTCCATGTAGGCCATGCTCTTTATGAGATTAACTTTTATCTTCCCATGAGATGACCTAGAGTTCTAGATAATGAAAATTATCCATTTAAAACAGGGATGAGAAAATGAATATAGGTGAGGTACTTTTCCTCTGTTGCTTTGAATATAATTATAGTTGACACTAAAATGGATTGCAACTTCCCAGTTTTCTATTGTGTGAAATGAAAATATCTCCTGCCATATTAATGAACAAGAAATGTCACAGCCGTCAGTGATTTCTGTCCTCCAAATGCAAATGAGGGCTCCCCAAAACGTGATCCAGCAGATGCTGCCACCTACCACGGTGACTGCTGAGGAGTTGGGGGAATGCAATGATTAATTCCTTAACATGATACCTGATCTTTGATATTCAGACTGTCTGCTCCCTTTGTTGCAAACTTGTATGTAGCCTGATTTCCCCTCCTGCGGCTTTGAAACAGTCTTCTCAGAGATACTGAGGTGCTGTCTCCCAGCCTTAGAGTTCTAAACATTCCCATCAAATAAAATAACACTCTACTTTCAGGCTGTGACTGTATTTTTTAGTTAATAATTGGTAAATATTCAACAGTGATCTTTCCAGGAAAACCAAAACTAAACAAATAAAACTCTGCTTATTGTGTTTGCAAATTCCAACACTGATTTCAACCTATCACTGCTTTAACGGTTGGCCCAAAATTTCCTCCAAGTTTACTAGTTGGCTGCTATATGAGTTAGCTTTGTCACATCACTGATTTTACCTCTTTTAATTAGCCTTTCCCCGCTAAAGCTTGTCAGGCAAAATTGGGATAGTCATTCTAATAAGCAGCAGTCATCACCACGACCCACCTGCCAGTGCAGGAGGCATAAGAGACACAGGTCCAATCCCTGGGTCAGGAAGATCCCCTGGAGGAGGGCGCGGCAACCCGCTCCAGTATTCTGGAGAATCCCTTGGATAGAGAAGCCTGGTGGGTCACAGTCTAAAGGGTCTCAAGAGTCGGACACAACTGAAGCAACTTAGCACACGTGCATACATCACCACCATCACAAAAATACATTAAGAAGTCAGGACTAAGTATTGAGCCCCGCACCATATCATGAAGGACTAGATCCCAGGCTTACTCTTTATGTCCATTTGACATTCACAGAGAAGAGTGTGTATCGAAACCATGTCAGTTCTCATTTCTGGATGGCTGTGAATACTATTCAGTTTACTCCCTTTTCATTGGTTTATCCAAAAGGGAAAATATATATATATATATATATATATATATATATATATATAACCATACTTTCATTTAAACAAAAGTAACTTATTACTTTTAACCAAAATTCTATGTACTTTGGGAAAATATTGAAAGTGTCCATCATTGTATAGTTCCCTCTGAGTGTCTGCTTCCCCTGCCTGAAATGCTTTATCATACTTTCCACCTGTCACTGATACCTCTCCTTCCTGGTCAACAGCCAAAAACACAGTCTATTCTCAGCTGATAAGGCAATCTATAGATTTTAGCTATCCCCTTTCAGACCTCAGTTATTATTTTGTTTGTTGAGGAGTGAAAGTGACATGCTCAATGGCCACTCAGGGATCAACTATGGGAAATAATATTGATGCTCTTCTAATTACTAGTAATGCAGAGGAACTGATGAAATCTCCCAAAGCTGGACTTCAGGTACCATAAGGAGGTGGTTTCAGTTAGGGAGTGGTGGCTACTTTGTCAGGTCAGTACCAAAATCAGGCAGAGAAATATTTAGGGAGAAACTGGATGGTTAACAGCTGCATCTGTCAGCCAGAGCTAAAATAGTCAAGGCAAAAATTGTATTTCTAGTCCTAATTATTAGAGAAGGAAATGGCTACCCATTCCAGTATTCTTGCCCAAAGAATCCCATGAAGACAGGAGCCTGGCAGGCCACAGTCCACATTGGAAACAACTAAGTGACTAAGCAGCAGCAGTGCTAATTATTAACTGACATACCTTCCCATTATCTCTTAGCCTTGGAGCCAGAGTTATTTCCCTGGTAAATAACCAAACTATGAGGGTATATATAAGCAGAATATGAATCAGTTCAGTTCAGTCGCTCAGTCGTGTCCAACTCTTTGTTAACCCATGAACCACAGCAAGCCAGGCCTCCCTATCCATCACCAGCTCCTGGAGTTTACCCAAACTCATGTCCACTGAGTCAGTGACGCCATCCAACCATCTCATCTTCTGTCGGCCCCTTCTCCCCCTGCCCTCAATCTTTCCCAGCATCAGGGTCTTTTCAAATGAGTCAGCTCCTTACATCAGGTGGCCAACGATTTGGAGTTTCAGCTTCAACATCAGTCCTTCCAATGAACCCCCAGGACTGATCTCCTTTAGGATGGGCTGGTTGGATCTCCTTCCAGTCCAAGGGACTCTCAAGAGTCTTCTCCAACACTGCAGTTCAAAAGCATCAGTTTTTCTGTGCTCAGCTTTCTTTATAGTCCAACTCTCATATTTATACATAACTACTGGAAAAACCATAGCCTTGAGATGGACCTTTGTTGACAAAGTAATGACTATGCCTTTTAATATGCTGTCTAGGTTGGTTGTAACTTTCCTTCCAAGGAGTAAGGGTCTTTTAATTTCATAGCTGCAATCACCATCTGCAGTGATTTTGAAGCCCCCCAAAATAAAGTCAGCCACTATTTCCCCATCTACTTCCCATGAAGTGATGGGACCAGATGCCATGATCGTAGTTTTCTGAATGTTGAGCGTTAAGCCAACTTTTTCAGTCTCCTCTTTCACTTTCATCAAGAGGCTTTTTAGTTCCTCTTCACTTTCTGCCATAAGGGTGGTGTTATCTGCATATCTGAGCTTATTGATATTTCTCCTGGCAATCTTGATTCCAGCTTGTGCTTCTTCCAGCCCAGTGTTTCTCATGATGTACTCTTCATAGAAGTTAAATAAGCAGGGTGACAATGTACAGCAAACTGTATATTGTATTGACGTATTCCTTTTCCTATTTGGAACCAGTCTGTTGTTCCATGTCCAATTCTAACTGTTGCTTCCTGACCTGCATACAGGTTTCTCAAGAGACAGGTCAGATGGTCTGGTATTCCCATCTCTTTAAGAATTTTCCACTGTTTATTGTGGTCTACACAGTCAAAGGCTTTGGCATAGTCAATAAAGCAGAAATAGATGTTTTCTGGAACTCTCTTGCTTTTTCGATAATCCAGCGGATGTTGGTATTTTAAGCTCTGATTCCTCTGCCTTTTCTAAAACCAGCTTGAACATCTGGAAGTTCACGGTTCACATATTGCTGAAGCCTGGCTTGGAGAATTTTATCAGCCGCATCAAAAATTACATAACATGTCACAAAGTGACAGTTCTTGGAATTTGATCAAAATTGATAGTAAGTGTACTGGGCAATAAAATAAAGTAATTTGCTTTTTCATTTTTCATTTATCACTTTCTCACTTTAGTATCAGTTTAGTGATTTTTAAAAGAATATATGACTGTAATTTAGACAGATTGATTCTTAGAAATTTTTCATTTTTTATTTTCCCAGATCATTTATCCCCCTTAAGCGTCTATTTTCTCTGTAAAACCATCCTTTGCAGGAGGCCTATAATATTTTAGTGAGGTAGTATGTGTAAATAATCTGATCCATAGCTGCTGCTGTTGCTGCTGAATTGCTTCAGTCGTGTCCAACTCTGTGTGATCCCATAGATGGAAGCCTACCAGGCTCTGACATCCCTGGGATTCTCCAGGCAAGAACACTGCAGTGGGTTGCCATTTCCTTCTCCGTGATCCATAGCAGATATTCAATAAATATTGGTTCATTTCCCTACATTTTTTGAGCAGCATTGTTTTGATCATATCCAGTATTCTAGTCTCCCTCTCACACTGTGTTCATAATGATTAACCATGGTTTTGTAATCACATGTGTCAGCAACTTTTGTGGGAGACTGTGTTATGACATAGAACAGCAATTCATACAGTGAAGCTTCCGTTCCCACAATAGTAATACACAAGGTAGTAATGAGCAAATGTATTTGATTACTGTATAATATGAGGCTAAAGATGGATGTTCATTCAGTGCTTAAAATAAAATGAAAATATAATATGAATGAATCTTTTCATGTTCATTCTACAGTTTTTGAGTATTTATTTAGATATCTATATTTCTTTAAAAATTGACTCTGATCATTGTAAACCAAGTCAAGTTGCCAATCTTTATTGATTGGCTATTTGACTGAAGCTAGCCTGGATTAACTCTCAGCACATGTAGTAATGGAAATTAGTATGGGATACCAAATATAAATGCCAAATATAAAGAGGATTTTGAAAATATGTTTAAGTTCATAAAACCTCCCATTTTATTGAAAAAATTGATGTCAGAGTGGTGGTATCAAAATCACACAGAGAATTAGCAGCAATTAGTGCAAAGATTAAGACTATTGAGCTCCCAATCAAGATTCTCTCTACTTGATCCCCTGTTTTCAGAGAAAGATTCAGAAGGAGCTTGAAAGCAATGTCCTTTTCCCACATTCAGGACACAGTGACCATTTTTTTTTTAAGAGACAATACCTTTTATTTTATTTATGTATATTTGAGTTATTAAATATAGGGATATTGATCAGCCAAATGGAGGGAAAGCTCTCATATTCCAGCTTGAACAATTCCACTTGAAGTTTGCCATACTAATCAGTTTTCAAGGCCTGATCAATTGGCTGTCTACTCCTTAGTTGCCATGATTGAGTGATGGATGTCTATCTTAAATCTTGACTTGTTACATTAATTGCTGCTGTTGATAACTATCTGTGTAAACACATCCAGAGAAATGGGGAATTCTCCTATCAAGAAACATCAGGATAAAAGCCCTTACCCAATGATAGCCAAGAGAATCACAGTTCATTATCTAAAAATGTGACCCTGTCATGAATATTTCCGTTGGATTTACTACCAAGAAAAGAAGAGTATTTTTGGAAAATTAATTAGTGAAGGGGATTGTTCTCCATCTCCTCAATGATAAGTATGACAAAATTGCAAAAATATATGAGAAAATGCAGTGAAAGACAAAGGATTCATTACTGAAGCTCTCAATAGGGAAAATAGACCAATGTGGACCTTAGAACTGGTCAAGCATTGTCTTCTCTTCTGTTCTTTTTGTTTTCCTCACATACAGACCTCCAGAGTGATTTTAAATCTACTAATGTTGAAGGGTGTCTGAGACTTGTATTTATTTAGGGTCTGTATGATTCGGAATGTCAAGCCCAGACAAGGTAAAAAGGAGAGCTGTCTGCTTATAGAAGGCTTAGGAAAGCAAGGCTTAAAGGAATTAGTTTAAAGGTTTTTAAAGTTCCCGTTGATTAGTTATGGAGGTTTTACCATTTTCCATACATTTTGCTAGACATAAGTTTGGGATAGTATATGTTAGCTACTATTGCTAAACCATTCCCAAACCCAGTAGCTTTAAACAACAATTAGTTATTATAGTTCATATGTCTTGATATCAAGAGGTTGTTTGATTAGGTTGATACCAGCTAAGCAGCTTTTCTTCAGCCACAGACTTGTCTGGACTTGCTCCACACTAAATTCTTGGAGAATTTATATACATTTATATAATTTAATACAGAGAGGGGCCCCTCTCTGTATGTTTATTCTTGGGCCCAGGTTGAGGGTGCAGTGACTACCAGACAAAGCACTTCTCATGATGCCAGATGCACAAGAGGGCAAGAAGAAACACCGAATGCATTTTAATAGGCATTGGAACATGCACGAAACACCTCCGTCTCACTTTATTAACCAAACCGATAACTTTGGCTAAGTCCAAAGTGAAGGGGCTTAGCAGTAAACTTTATGGGAAGAACTGCAAAGTCACACGACAGAATTGGGGAGACAGAGTTGGTGCTAACAATACCACCTGTCACAGATTATCTGAAGATACAAAGATGATTAATATACAGTACTTATACTCAAGGAAATCATAATATTGTAAGAGGTAGGGAAGCTTACAAGCAATAATTATATAAATTGTCAGGTACCTCAGAGGTGTATCAAGCTATGTGGGCCTGTTTAGGAAAATGTACTTCATATGTACTTGACCAGTTGGTAAATAAATGAATAACAGAGATCCAGAGAGCCAAGTTTTGTTTAGAAAAAATGATTGTATGTTTGGTACAGTTTCCTCACATTCCTTCCTTCCTTTCTTCTAACTTTCACTTTTATTCCCTCCCTTCCTTTCTTTTCTTCTCCTCCTTCAGGTTGCTCCTCTTCCTTCCCCTGTTCTACCTCCTCCCCTTCTAGATTTTTTTCCTTCTTCATCTCCTTTTTTTTCATCTTCTTTTGCTAAAAAGTTTGGAAACCTAAGTATGGGAATTAAGGGGACTTTGGGTCCTAATTTACTGATGCAAATTTCTGTTCCTCCATATGGCCAATATGCATACAAACTATTATATGTATATAATACTTGAATGAACAAATAGTTGAAAAGCACGCTGAAGTTAAGATATGTGTGTTCAAAATTCACATGTGATGTATTATAGATGTGTTTTCCTTTCCAGTTATGCTCTGGAAATTTTGTATTCTGCAGATACTAGGCAACATATCACAGGACAGTAATTCTTGAGGTCTGTCTCTGATGATGTTTTCCCTAGAGGACCCAGAAATGAATAGAACAAGGAGTGCACTGTGTCCTAGATAGTATTACATGTGTGGTCTCATGGCTTCCTTCAGAGATTTGAGCTGCTTTACAGTTTGTGAGCAGAAAGATATCACAAACCCCTTTACTAGCCAGTGTAAAGGCACGGCTGGACTGTCTGTATGGGAGGAGTGCATGCTTAACTATGTGAAGTAGTATAGGAAAATTTCCTGTTTAAAGCGTTATTGATTATTTGCCTAGCACCAATGTCTAATAAATTCTTCTATAGAACAGGGGCTGGCAAACCATGACCAATGGTTTGTATAACCCAGTGACTATTTATAAAGTAAGTGTAAGTGTTAGTTGCTTGGATGTGTCCAGCTCTTTGTGACTACATAGTCTGTAGCTCACCAGGCTCCTCTGTCCATGGGGATTCTCCAGGCAAGAATATTGGAGTGGGTTGCCATGCCCTTCTCCGAGGAGCACATGGTACACAGTCTCATAAATTCATCTGCTTATTATCTATGTTGATTCTTGTGCTCTGACAGCAGAGTTGAGTCCTTGTGACAGAAGGTACAAAGCCTGCAAAGCTTAGAATATTTACATTTATAGATAAAGTCTGTTGACCTCTGTGTTAGAGACACATTTCATTGAACTTAACTTTATTATCCAGTTGAAACATAAATATTGGTGAAGAATTTTCATTATTTATAGGTAGGGGAGGCTGTAGGGAATATAGGATGAAACCAAAATGCTTCTTATTTGTAATATAATTTGACTTTTCCCCTTCAGTGTATACATTGAAATGTGATATTCCCCACTGTTTCTTTGTTGTGTCCATTATTTCTCAATATAATCATTATTATTCAAGTGATTTATCAGGTTTGAGGGCTCTCAGAATAAATTGTTTTCATATAAAAGTGATAAATGAAAAGAGCTGATCTTTTGAATTTCAGCAATGCCACTTGATAGTGATGACAATTTGAGAAAATTACTCAATTCCTCTCAGGGTCAGAATACTTATATTATTGTTGCCAATTTCATATTGCTGTAGAAATAGTTCTGAGTATTAAATATAATGACTATTTATATTTAATATAATTAGTATATATATAATATAATTAAATATATTTATTAATAAATATATTAAATATAATATATGAAATAAGTAAAGATATCATGAAGGGTAAGAAAATACATAATACAATGGAAAAAACATATTCAAACATAGAGACATGAAAATTAACTGTCAAGCTTAGGGATGAAAAATACATTCAGTAAAGTTTAAAATCCCTTAAGTTGACTATTTGCTAGTATTAAAATGAATAAGATTCAGATATATAAACATGCATGAATTTAAAGAAGTGCAACTATTTAGTGGCGCTTCACTGGTGGCTCAGCAGTAAGAAATCTTGCAATGCGGGAGACTGCCTACAATGCAGGAGATACAGGTTTTGACCCCTGGGTCAGGAAGATCCTGTGGATAAGGAAATCACAACCCACTCCAATATTCTTGCTTAGAAAAATCCCCTGGACAGAGGAGCCTACCAGGCTACAGTTCTTTGGGTCTCAAGAACTTTGCAACTAAACCACCACCACTGCTCAAATGTTGAGTGGAAAAACTACTTAATGATCCATATTTTATGCTAATTATTTGTATTGTTTTATAACAAGCCAAACAATATTATATATTTTAATCTATTTATATGCATACAATATTATGACATTTTATCACTTAAAAGGTCTGAATAAAAGGTCTGAATCAGTGGCTCATTTATTAACATTTTCCTCAATCATTTTTGTTTTATTGAGTGAGTTAATGTTGGAGGAATGTATTGCTTATTAATCAGAAAGTTTACTGAACTGAATGTGTAGAGATCTGAATATTTGTCTCAGTTCTCTCACCAGGGAATGTAGTAATTATGATACTTAAATGCTTTACTATTTGTAAATAATTTCCTGGATTATCTCACTTAATCATCACAAAAGCCAGATAAGGGGGAAATAATTTGCTGTTTTATTGATAGCAAAACTGAGGCTCAGCTATATTTTGTATCAAGCTAAGTTTGCCAGATTTAGTAAATATAAATATAGGATGCTCATTTTATATGAATATCAGATAAACTTTTTTTAGGGTAAATATATCCTATATAGTGATTTATCTTTTAACTTTATAAGTATTAAATAACTGCAAATGACAAAAGTAGTCCTGTCATATTAATCACTGGTTTCAGTCCTAGGTTCTCTCTACTTTATCAAAACTATGTTTTTGTTCATCCATTCAATGTTTATTCTTTAAAACAACAAATATTTATTGAGCCTATAGTTTTAAGTAGAGAGTGGCATGATTTTATTTAACCTCAAGAAAATCATTCAGATGACTAAATGAAAAATTAGTCAGAGCAAGATGATAAAGTAGAGAGAACCTAGGACTGAAACCAGTGGTTAATATGATAGTGTTTCCTACAGGTTCTAATATACTAGGAAAATCTCCAAGGCCCCTTCCTTCCAATGCCTTCACCATATGATTTTAATTTACTGAAATCATAATCCAAATCAATATTCTTTTCATATAAGTGCTTGGCTAGGGAAGTCACACACTTATTCCACTGAAACTTCCAATATCTAAATGTTCTTGTTTATAAATGTTATCATAAGGGCCAATATTCATACCCTGTTTCAAAAACCACATAATTAAATATATATCATAACTTTTACACTTTGTATTTTGTTTAAAGCTTTTTGATAGGAACCATTAATTTTTAAAAATGATCTTTGAGATGTCTGCTCAAGTTGAAGCAGATTTCTCCTATGTATTCAAATTTCCTACAGTGAAAAGTCAGAAGAATAAACTGAACCTGATGTTACGCTATTCATTTGTGATTCACTAAGTACTGACTTACTCAAAAGTCTGAGATTTATGTACATCCCTTGAGCAGAGTAAAATGACATTGTAAATAGAAAGCATCTAAAGCATTTCAGCAAACGTGTTTAAGTCTGATGAACAACAGACTCATATTTGGAAGGACTAGAGTTAAAGGGCATTCGTATCCCTCAATGGAAAGTGAAAAGCATAGGTTATCTTGTCTCTGCAACCACTGGAATATATTCCTTACATGAAGGTGGGAGAGAGGGAGCAGCAAATGAGTTAAGGTAAATAGTAGTGATAAGAACTGCCACTTTATTTAAGTACTACTCATTTATACTTGTGGAGAAGGCAATGGCACCCCACTCCAGTACTCTTGCCTGGAAAATCCCATGGACGGAGGAACCTGTAGGCTGCAGTCCATGGGGTTGCTAAGAGTCGGACACGACTGAGCGACTTCACTTTCACTTTTCACTTTCATGCATTGGAAAAGAAAATGGCAACCCACTCCAGTATTCTTGCCTGGAGAATCCCAGGGACGGGGGAACCTGGTGGGCTGCAGTCTATGGGGTCGCACAGAGTCTGACACATCTGAAGTGACTTAGCAGCAGCAGCAGCACCATTTATACTTAGAAAAGCCAGAAACTTAATTATGATTGCAAAAGGATATGGTTTCCTGCTCCAAAATGATTTTGTTTTTATTCATTCACTGCTTTCAGAAATACTTTTAACAACAATCTAAGCATGCCATGGTGATGTTAAAAGAAGGCTTAACAACCCTATTAAAGTGTAACTGTGACTTAAATCCACAGGAAGCTGAATAGGAATGATCTGAGAGTCTCCACTGGGAGCATTATTTGAAGAATATAAAGGGAGGAAGAGGAGGTAGTGAAAATGGAAGAAGTAGTCCATAGGTAAGAAACGTAAATAAGGCAAACCTAGGGTTTCCAAAAAGAACTGTGCTCAAATTCACAATTTTACACCTAGATTTTGCTCAAATTCACTTTCTTCTGAAAAGAAACTCTGGAAACCAAGAACAATAAGTATAGCAGTGGTTCCAATCTCTACAAAGTCCTACAGTCCAGCCTTGAGAAAGTTCTCTTGATTTAGAAACAAGTTATATAAAAATCCCATGGGTTGAAACTATTGTGACTTAATTATGGGATTTCTCTCCTACAAGGACCAGCCCCCAAAATGTACAATAGCAGAATCAGTCATCTATTGTGGGCCACATCAAGCCCAAGTCTCTGTGGACTTGGCGTAAGTGTCATTACTATTGGGGGAGAAATTAGCATTCTTAAGAAAATGAGGACTCTTCAGCCTATTCAACGTTGACATGAAGAAAAATACAATGCACAAAATGTTTATGACTTGACCCTATTGTTTAATTTTCTGAATTGTTTATAAATAACTGATGTTTTTCTCTGACGGACAAATCTAAGGTATTTCTATTTTGCAAAACATCAAAGGGGCTTGACTCTATTCCCTGTGGAGCTCTGGCTTGCCATCTCTGGATGATGCTGATAACTTCTTGGATACTTATTCAAGCAGTATCCCTCAGGCCCTTCTTTCAGAAAAGGCATGATCTCATCTTATTCTGTTGATACTTCAAGGTAAATACTATCCAGTCCAAGAGCTATTAGTAAAAAACACTGATTATGTTAGTTGTTAAGGATGATGCTGAACTTACTTGATTCATAAAGATATATATGCTTGATAATATATATATACATATTGATATATATTTTGATAAATATATATTTAAATTATATTCAGCCTTGACCAAGGATATTCAATGAAAATGAATATGCAAAATTTTTCTGCACACTCTGTAAAAGAAGGCTTTCAGTTTCCCATTTATGTGTAAAAATTCCAGAATAAGATTATATCACTAACGCTTATATTTAGTTTTAATTAGAAATCACCACTTCTGAGCTGCACAATGAAATGCTTCAGTAAAAGAAATGTAACATTTTAAGTCTGTCACTCTTGGCACAATTTTTCTTTTTTTAATTGCACAGATTCAAGAAGTATGCTGAAGTACAGATTTTTTATTTCTTCTCCAAGCCATAGATCTCTTTTCAGTCTCTGGAACTCTTAAAAGTTTAGCATGTGCTGGATTTACTCTTGGGTGCTCACAATCACTGTTATTCTCTTCTGAGCTCCTTAAGCCATGACAATTTTCATGTATGGTTGGGAAATTTCATTTTGTTGGCTAGAGCTGTGCAGGCTAGAAATAACTTTTCTCAAAGTAGCCTGGAAATAATTCTAAAACCTGGGCAGAGAGAGTGGAACATGAGGTTGCATAGCAGGATATCTGGGCATCATGGAGAAAGGAAAGGTAGTGCATAGACACAGTTTATCCTAGGAAAATAAAATACAGTAAATTTCATAAAATAATTTAAATATTTATTCAAGTGTATCTAAAAATAAACTGGGAGAAAGTGAAAATGTTATGCCTTATAGTTAAAGAATAGAAGATTAAGGCTCTTTAATTTTCATTTTTCCAATTAACTTGCATAATGGGCTTCCCCAGTGGCTTGCCAGTAAAGAATCTGCCTGAAATGCAGGAGACCCCAGAGACACGGGTTCCATTCCTGGGTTGGAAAGATCCTCTGGAGGAGGGCATGGCAACCCACTCCAGTATTCCTGCCTGGAGAACCCCCATGGACAGAGGAGCCTGGTGGGCTACAGTGCATGGAGTCACAAAGAGTCAGATAGGACCAAGCGGCTAAGCACAGCACAGCACAACCTACATAATAGGCAGAGCAATCAGCAATTATTTATTCATTCATGGGGTAATTCATTCATTTATTCATTGGGCAGCTATTCATAAGCAGTAACTGTGTATCAGGCCCTTCGGCAAGATGTGCTGTTTCTAGTCAGAATCAAATACTGTCCTTAACTGTGAGGAGCCCCTAACTTGAAGAAAAGAAGGTATATAAATAATCAGTTAGGTTAAGGATGGAGTGGCTTATAAAGACCCTGGGAAAATACAAAGAATAAAAGGGAGGTGGGGCACAAAGTGTCAGGGAAAAGCACAGAGATGATAACTGAAGTGAAGGATGAGTAGGAATTTATCAAGGAAGGTGGGAAGGCTATTCCAGACCATGATGGATGCATAGACATAGGCACCATGCAACAGGGATGGTTGAAGAGACTGGGAAGTCTGGTGTGATTTTAATAGGTGTCCTTTTGGGGGCAGTGGTAGGTTTTGTGTGTTCCAAGTCACTTCAGTTGTGTCTGACTTTGCAACCCTATGTACTATAGCCCGCCAGCCTCCTCTATCCATGGGATTCTCCAGGCAAGAATCCTGGAGTGGATTTCCATGCCCTCCTCCAGGGGATCATCCTTACCTAGGAATCAAACCCGAGTTGCTTATGTCATCAGTGGTGCTAATGATAAAGAACCCACCTGCCAGTGCAGGAGACGTAAGAGATACTCTTGGGTTGGGAAGATACCCTGGAGAAGCGAATGGTTACTCACTCCAGTATTCTTGCCTGGAGAATCCCATGGACAGAGGAGACTAGAGGGAGTCAATGGGGTTGCACAGAGTCAGACATGACTGAAGCAACTTAGTAGACATGCATGATGTCTTTTGAGGTTACAAAGGTAGGCAGGCATCAAGTCAGGAAAGACTTTTTTGCAAAGCATAAAGATTTGAGCATGATGCAGCTATCAACTGTCAAGTGAGACAACTCTTCTAAAAGTCACATTTTTTTTTTGCAGATTTACACATGATAAATACTAAATGAGAAAATATATAGTGATACAAAGCAATAATTTATTCAACACTGCCCTCTTGGAATCTATCCTTTATTAATCACAACCAGAATATTAATTGAACACTTACATTGTGCCATTCATTTGGCTCGGAAAGGGAGATGATTAGAAGAGATAATTTCTAATCTTAATTTGCTTAGTAAACAGTGAAGGGACCAATAGTTAGCAAGTCAGAGCAACACATGCTGATAACTCGTATAAGGAGGTTCCAGGTGGCTGCAGGATATGTGAGTTTGGTTCCTGGGTTGGAAAGATTCCCTGGAGGAGGAAAAGGCAACCCACTCCAGTATTCTTGCCTGGAGAATTCCATGGACAGAGGAGCCTAGCAGAAGATAGTCCTTGGGATTACAGAGTTGGAAATGACTGGCAAGTTATTGCACACACACACACACACACACACACACACAAATGTAAAAGAAATTAAACAGATGAGAAAACACTAGGCTTCCTTGGAGATGTGATGGAAAACATCAGTAAATAAAGTTTAATTTGCCTTTTGATAAAGGTGTAGGAATTTTCCAGAAAGAAGCACTGCTCTGAAGGAGAATAGAGGACATTCCAGAAGGAGAAAATAGCTTGTAAAAAGGTTTATAAATAGAGAAAAACAAAAGTGAGCTTACTGAAACAGGTAAAAAAAACTAAGAAATTATGATTGAGGAGTCCTCCTTTTGATCTAGTTTTGGAAAATTGAGATAGAAGTAGAGAATTCTCTAAATGTATAAGGAGTGGGAAGGTCCTTGACCTTATGATTTTATGGTAGGACTCCTAAGCATAAAAGATATTCTAATTAGAATATCCAGTTATTACTTAAATCTACAACAATTCTCTGCTTGATTGAAATATCACAATTAAAATAATAATGGAAGTAGCTTTATAGAATTAAATGTTATTATAAAATTGGGAATAAAACTGAAAATATTAATATATATGCTACTAATTTGAAAATACAGATCAGAGAGAAAATGTCAAAATGGTAACATCTACATTTTAAAAGCACTATTTATCACTATTTTGAAACCTACTGTTATTGGACAATTATCTTGATGATACTTTGGCCACCTGATGTGAAGAAATGACTCATTTGAAAAGACTCTGATGCTGGGAAAGATTGAAGGCAGGAGGAGAAGAGGATGACAGAGGATGAGATGGTTGCATGGCATCACCAACTCCACGGACATGAGTTTGAATAAGCTCCGGGAGTTGGTGATGGACAGGGAAGCCTGGCTTGCTGCAGGCTATGGGGTCACAAAGACTTGGACACGACTGAGTGACTGAACTGTACTGAACTGATCCTTAATGATTAAACTACTCAATTACATGTTGCATTTTATTAAACTTTATACAATCATTAATTAGTTCACTCATATAAAACCCAGTGAAGAAGCAGAGAGATTTTATTGCCTACTGTTTTACAGATGAGAAAACAAAGGCAGCAAGGTTAAGTGGCTTCTTGAATTTCCCTGTTGAGTCTGGAGGCAGCAGGATAGAAGTCAGGTCTCCTGCTTTCCACCCTGGCTCATCTTCCTCAGTTCTGCTCCCAGTTTTCCACTAATTAGGGATGGGTCACCCTGATTTTCTTAAAAATTCATGATATTCAAGGTTACAAGATGTTGTTTGCCTATGTTTATTTACTTGTAGCAATTAGTGACCATCTGTTCTGGAGGTGATGTTATTAGACCTCCTTCTCTGGAAGCGTTGACTTCTAGGAAGTAGAGCATTTTCAAAGCACCAGCTTCTCAGGGAAGGACAGTCCACCTTGGGTCCTCAGGAGGAGTCAGCGAGGCTGCACGTCAAACATGAAAAGAAGGAAGCAAACTAAGTTGCTCTGTCACCTACAAATTGGCACTTGCCATGACTGCTTGCCATCTACCTCTACAAGGACTGTATCTTGTGCTGTTGCAGCTGCTGACCATCGACACTCCCTAAAGGAGTTCAGGGCAGAGGGCAGAAATGAGTCACTCTCTGCTTAGGGAAAAAGATCTTCAGTTAGATATCCTCAGGAGCTGATTTTATGAGCCCAATTCTTGTACCTCCTCATACATAGAAAAACACTAAAATACTTCATGGTGATGACTGTTCCTTGTGACCAGCAGAAGCTTCACAAGACTAGTAGAAATCTTTTGGAAAAATAAATGCTTGATAGTATGTACTCCCCCTTTATTGAAATTACATATATATTCTCCTTTCCCTTACTTCTTTCGAACTCAGAGCTATATGAGATGCTATCTTCTGGGCTGCATTCCGCATATTGCCCCAGATAAAACTTAAGTAGAGACTTTTTTTTTTTAGTCAACAATTCTCTATTCTTGTTGCCTCTCCTTTTCCTCCATCCTCTCTTTTCAAATCATGCTTCTCTTTCTCAATCAGAGTTCCCATCAGAATTTAAACCTCTTTAAATACCCTCCAAATGTGAAGAGTTAATGTGGTCTCTTGGACCTTGGCTTCCTGCTCAATTGACCAAAACCAGCAATTTGGGGGACAAGGCTATCTCCAAATATTGTGTACCAAGGAGCTGATTGTGGCATGAAAATGGCAAGAAGGAGTCACGAGAGAGGAAAATCACAGGACCAGATAAGGGGCAGGATATGAGAAAGGAGTTACATAGTGATAAGGAATGCTACTAGTGACTACTTTGTGGTGTCGACTTGAAAAATAGTCACAACCTGATAGATGAGAGTTATATTTTGTTCAGTGGGAATTTTTAGGACTTCAAGACTGGGATACAGCATCTCAAGTAACCTTGAGAGAACTGCTTTGAGGAGGTGAGAGGAGTCAGGTTATATATTGGAGTTTTGCAACAAAGGGCAGGTAGTGTGAACATCAAAATATTATTATTAATTAAAGAAACAACATATCCCCAGTTAAGAAATTTAGAGCTTTTCTGTGTATGGGAAGATGCAAGAATCTGGGCTCACTGAAATCATTCCTTTCATAGAATCTCAGCTTTCTTGGGGCAGGGTCCTGTGTTTTTCACTCCCTGAGCTCCCTTGGGCTCACCTTAAGGAGTGGCTACAATTCTGATGGCTGCTAGTTCAGAGGTATTCTTCTTCCAGTGTGCCCTTAGGGTTCCGGGACTCACACTGGAGAGCTAGAATCGCTGATAACTGTGACACTCTTATTTACTGATATGGTAGGAAATATTATTTTTCTCAGAGGGAATGTTCTGCTCCTTCTGGGATATTGAATTGTTTTTTGGGCTCTGTCAGGTATTCTCACGCCAGCAAGAAGACCCAGCCAGCATATGAAATTATATGGAAGTACTTTAATATATGTATGTGCCTGTTAAGTCACTTCAGTCATGTCCAACTCTGCGACTCTATGGACTGTAGCTTGCCAGCCCCCTCTGTCTGTGGCATTCTTCAGGCAAGAATGCTGGAGTGGATTGCTTTCCCTCCTTTAGAGGAATTGAACCTGTGTCTCCTGCATTTCAGGTGGATTCTTTACTGCTGGGCCATCTGAGAAGTGTGAAAGTGCTGCACTCAATATGCCAGCAAATGTGGAAAACTCATCAATGGCCATAGGACTGGGAAAGGTCAGTTTTCATTCCTATCCCAAAGAAAGGCAATGCCAAAGAATGCTCAGACTACCACATAATTGTTCGCATCTCACATGCTAGTAAAGTAATGCTCAAAATTCTCCAAGCCAGGCTTCAGCAATACGTGAAGCTTGAACTTCCAGATATTCAAGCTGGTTTTAGGAAATGCAGAGGAACCAGAGATCAAATTGCCAACATCCATTGGATTATTGAAAAGGCAAGAGAGTTCTAGAAAAACATCTACTTCTGCTTTATTGACTATGCCAAAGCTTTTGACTGTGTAGATCACAATAAACTGTGGAAAATTCTTAAAGAGATGGGGATACCAGACCACCTGACCTGCCTCTTGAGAAACCTATATGCAGGTCAGGAAGCAACAGTTAGAATTGGACATAGAACAACAGACTGGTTCCAAATAGGAAAAGGAGTACGTCAAGGCTGTATATTGTCACCCTGCTTATTAAACTTATATGCAGAGTACATGATGAGAAACACTGGGCTAGATGAAGCACAAGCTGGAATCAAGATTGCCAGGAGAAATATCAATAACCTCAGATATGCAGATGACACCACCCTTATGGCAGAAAGTGAAGAGGAACTAAAAAGCCTCTTGATGAAAGTGAAAGAGGAGAATGAAAAAGTTGTCTTAAAGGTCAACATTAAGAAAACTAAGATCATGGCATTTGGTCCCATCACTTCATGGGAAATAGATGGGGAAACAGTGGCTGACTTTATCTTTTTGGGCTCCAAAATCATTGCAAATGGTGATTGCAGCCATGAAATTAAAAGACACTTACTCCTTGGAAGGAACGTTATGACTAACCTAGATAGCATATTTAAAAGCAGAGACATTACTTTATCAACAAAGGTCCGTCTAGTCAAGGCTATAGTTTTTCCAGTAGTCATGTATGGATGTGATAATTGGACAGTGAAGAAAGCTGAGCACCGAAGAACTGATGCTTTTGAACAGTGGTGTTGGAGAAGACTCTTGAACATCCCTTGGACTGCAAAGAGATCCAACCAGTCCATCCTAAAGGAGATCAGTCCTGGGTGTTCATTGGAAGGACTGATGTTGAAGCTGAAACTCCAATATTTTGGCCACCTCATATGAACAGTTGACTCATTGGAAAGACCCTAATGCTGGGAAGTATTGGGGGCAGGAGGAGAAGGGGATGACAGAGGATGAGATGGCTGGATGGCATCACCAACTCAATGGCCATGGTTTGGGTGGACTCCGGGAGCTGGTGATGGAAAGGGAAGCCTGGCGTGCTGCAGTTCATGGGTTCACGAAGAGTTGGATACGACTGTGTGACTGAGGAACTGAATATATGTATACATATACACAAATTCAAAGACATTATTATTATTTAATTTCAGCATACAAAACATACATCAAGTTCAGTTTGTTTAATACCTGGCTTAGAATTTTCAGTATTTATTTTTAATTGTGAAATACAATAGAGTTATTTTCAGTCCAGTCGAAGTTCACAAGACTGACTTACCTGACTAATCACACTTCTTAGACAGTTTTTCCTTCAGATAAATAATTTTTAGCAAAGTGACTGAAAATTGTTCCTCAAAATCTAAAGAACCTGAGTAGGTGAGGCAAGCCAGTGATAAACTGCTTTAATAGATGTGAGATGTGAGACATTATGGATTTTATTTTGGGTACTTGAAAGTTGTCATAAAAATGGCACTTGCAATCTAATTTCTTGGGGGTTGTTTGTGAGATTCTACAATTGTTCCCTTGGGAACTAACCTATTTACATTCTGGCTGAGTACAGGAATGTGCTTAGCTGATTCCTCTTAGAAATGTAAATGATGACTGACACACTTATATGCTACTAGGAAAGCTGCATCTTCATTGTCACGCCCAGCATAGAAAGCAAACAGGAAGAAATTTGATTATTATTCTGTGTGTATACCTTGAGGAAGCAACAAGACTCATTCCTAGTGAAAAAAAAAGATTCACCTATCAAGGTCATTAATTCCATTTCTTTAGGTTAATGCTGTACCCCGGACTAGAATTCAATCCTGAGATAGTTAGTATTGTGGAGTGGAGTAGCTCCTGTCATATCTATAAACAAGGATGTGACAGCCCTCCACAGCCTCCAAATGTAAAATTCAGAACCCAGAGGATCCCCCAAATGGAGAACAATACCTGGAATACATCTGCCTTCCCTCCCTAAGGATGATGGAGAGGTGGGGGTTGCAGAATGGGGAGGTCAGATTGATCAGACATCTCCTGGGGGGTGGTGGAGAATGAGGAACCTGACCACAAATGGAGGGTAGGGCTTCTTGTTTAAGTGATGTAGCAAGATGGTATGAATTGGACCGCACAGAGATAAACATAGAAATTCCCCAAATTTAGACTAGTTGGAAAAGAATTTGGAGTTTGGAGAATCCTGAGTTGAACTCAATCTATGAGAATCTTTGTCACTCCAAAGGTTACATTTGTTTATGATTGTCACAACAGTGACAGGTTCTGACAAAGGGATAGAGTTTGTAAAGAAAGGCAGAACTCAAGGACATCGCTCTAAGAGGTAGACCTGTGTGGCAAGGCTTAGACTTCCAGGTGACCTGTTTGTGGCAGGGGTGCGTACAGCCCAAGAGAGAGGAGTTTTCACTTACAAGGAGCTTAGAGATCTCCTGCCTCTGGAACTGCTTAGAATTTGGTGACTCTGCCTGGATTATAATTTAAAGATGGTGCCCTCACTTGAGCCACTTACCAGAGGAAATGAATCTTTGGACTGACAGTTCCATTTCCCAAATTTAAAATAAAAGGAAAGAGTGGGACTTTTTAAAAGAAAAAATGTTTGTGTGTTTTTTTTTTTTTAAAGCAAGACCAGCCAGATGGATAAAGATATATGGGTTAATTACTGAATCTACATGTACCTGCATCTTTTATGTGGCAGATATGAATGCTTTATAGGTAATGAGGTCCTCACAAGAGAGTTATCACCTAATGGCCTGACATTTACAAAGTTGTAAAATGTAGAAGGAGATTTAACAAGAAGAATGAGCTGCCCTCCTGCATATTAACACAAGGATTAAATAATATAATTATAGCATTAGAATTCTCCAAAAGATATTCAGCAGACATTGCAATTCACATTTTAATTTAATTTTATTTTTTACAAGAAAACCTTTCTATTTGAAACTTACAAGTGCTCTAAGCCTTTCAGCTCTTCCTGTGGTCTCTGCCATCTTGTTGTGCTTTGTAGTAGGGCTTGGCAGGACTAATGGTACATTGAACTTTCAACCTCTACTGTCCAAGATGGAAGCTAGGGTGGAGGTGGTTCAAACTTTTTAACACGGAAATGCTGTTTCACTGGGAAGGCAGAAGTTCTGGAAAGCCATAAGACTTTGATGCCCACCTCACATGTTTCTGACTATTAGTTCGCCTGTAATATTTGACATATCTGTTCCTTATCTGACTTCCTTCCTTAAAGCTTTGGGGGGACCCAGAAGTCTGCTAAAATAGCCTAACTTTTGAAGTATTTGTATTTAAAGTATGTGAAGAAAGTAACATTTTGGGGCCACTAACAGCAATGAAACAGGTTAGAGAGTCAGTTAAAAGAGGGAGAGGACATTTCATTACTGGTCTCTGCTTGAATGATGGTTTTTTTTCTGTCAAAACTGTGAAATCGCTTCCCTATCTGAGTTAAGCTCCCCTGAATCACAGGAGCTTAATACCTCTTCTTGCTTTCTGAAGTCCTCCAATCGGAGTCCCCTACCTCCTACAGAAGTCCTGGGGGGCTTTGAGCAGTTGGAAATCTTTGGTTTATTATTGATTTGAGTGGATCAAATGAAAGATGTGCTGTGCTGTGCTAAGTTGCTTCAGTTGTGTCTGGGTCTTGGCAACCACATGGACTGTAACATGCCAGACACCTGTCCATGGGATTCTCCAGGAAAGAATACTGAAGTGGGTTGCCATTTCCTTCTCCACAAATGAAAGATAATATATTGTGAAGTTGAGAGTTCAGAATTTTCTGTGTTTTTTTCTTACATATTCCTAATTTTCAGTGTTCTCCTATCTCCCAGTCCCCTATGTCTACCTTTCCTTTATCTGTATGGTTTACCCTGACAACCCCAGGTGATGCTGGTCTTCTTCACTAGGCTACCATAGCACGGTGAAGCAGGTATTCTTCAACTTATTTTGTTCTAATTCAGTACTTTTCGAGCTATAATGTGCCTGTATATCACCTGAGGATCTTGGAAAAATGCAAATTTTGGTTCTTAGGTCTGGAGTGAGGTCTAAGATTCCATATTTCTAACAGACTCTCAGGGGATATCCATGTTGCTGATCTTGCAGGTCTAACTGATTTGTGTGTGCTGGTCTTGATTACCCAGTTATGCATTTAATAATCGTGGACCATAAACACTTGGTCTTGCACTGCCTGTTTGGCATGTTGATGAGCAAGTGAAGAGGGCCCATGAGCTCACTCACTCATGGAGACAGGGGAGAAGATAGGTGTTTGGATGTCAAGGCACACAATATCAAGAACTGCGAAGCATCTGAGAGTTTACCCTACTTGCAGGCTTATAAATGCATCAGCCACAATTTCAGGAATGCTGACAGAGAACACAAGGCTCCTAAGTCAGAGACAAAGGGCAGTGTTTTACCCATACCAATAAACCGTAGCCAGAATATCATTTGTGCTGGTTTTCTGAGTCCTACTTGCCATTGGGGACAAGGACATGGTGACCCCTGCATACACAATTGTTAGAGGAAGCACAATGACTGAAAGCACCCACCCTCTCCAGGCATCACAGTAGCCATTTGCATGAGTTGTTTTATGACAAGAGGTTCTGGGGTGGAACTAAAAAGCATCTGCCAACCGAAAGAGTTTGGGAAAGGTCAAAAGGAGACACTACATGTCCGACCACCTCCCAAAATCCTCTCTGGTATCCATCTTGGCTGAACAAGGCATGCACCATCAGGAAGTACTCTGAGTCAGAATGATTGGCTAAAGACAACCCAGAGACTAATCCTATCACCATAAAACCGGAGACTGTGAGTCACATGGCAGAACTGGTCTCCTGGGTTCCCTTACCCTACTGCTCTCCACCCGGGTGCCCTTTCCCAATAAAATCTCTTGCTTTCTCAGCAGATGTGTCTCCTCGGACAATTCATTTCCTAGTGTTAGACAAGAGCCCAGTTTCGGGCCCTAGAAGGGGTCCCCTTTCTTGCAATACAATGGTCAAATTATAGGAGATACTTCAGGTTTAGTAAATTTATAAAGAGGCTGAAAGCAAATCTTCTCAACTTGCACTCTAAATACAGACATTGAATCTATCATCCTGGACAGCAAAATGTCTGCCATCTGCCCAGAGGTAGATTCTTTGTCTTTCAAAACTTTTTGCTATTTGAGCATCCTTGAAAAGATAGTTTGGATCAAAAGCTGTTAGTGCCTCTGTTCACAAGATATGCAGGAAAGTGAGACTCATGGAATGTTGTGCTTTGATACAGAGGTAAACAGAGCTTCCCTGGCAGTTCAAATGGTAACCAATCTGTCTGCAATGCAGGAGACCTACATTTGATCTTTGATTCCATCCCTGGGTGGAGAAGATCTCCTGGAGAAGCGAATGGCTACCTACTCTGCTATTTTTTCCTGGAGAATTCCATGAGGGAGCCTGGCAGGCTATAGTCCCTGGGGTCTCAAAGAGTCGAACATGACTGAGTGACTTTCACTTTCACTTTTAATTTTCACACAGGTGAAAACATAGATGGATTGGATGGTACTTGATGTATGAATTTGCTATGGTACTCAGACACTCAGTCTGACCCTTTACAGCCCTGTACACTGTAGCCTGCTAGCCTCTTCTGTCCCTGAAATTTTTGAGGCAAAAATACTGTATCAGGTTGCCATTTTCTACTCCAGAGAATCTTCCCGACCTGGGGATTGAACCCTCATCTCTGTGTGTCCTGCACTGGCAAGTGAATTCTTTACTATGAGTGCAACCTGAGAACCACAGGAATTTGCTCTAGCTGCTGTAACAAATTACCACAGTGAATTAAAACAGTGGATTTTTTTTTTCACAGTTCTGGAGGCTAAAAGTCCACAATCAAGGTGTTAGCAGGACCATGGTCCCTCTGAAGACTCTAGGGAAGAATTCTCCCCTGTCTCTTCTTAGTTTTTAATGGGCCCCAGAAGTCCTTGCCTTTCCTTGACTTGTAACTGTATTACTCTAATCTCTGTCTCTTTCATCACATGCTCTCCTTCCTTATGTGTCCATGTTACTATGTCTCTAAATATTCCTTTCCATTTAAGAACACTAGTCATTGTATTTAGGGCCCAGTGTAATCCAGTATGACATTTTCTTAGCTTGATTGTATTTGTAAATACCCTATTTGCAAAGAAGGTCTTCACAGATACGTTTAGGACACTAACTCCTGAAGCTTGCTCAAACTCATGTCCATCGAGTCAGAGATGCCATCCAACCATCTCATCCTCCTTTGTCCTCCTCCTGCCTTCAATCTTTGCCAGCATCAGGGTCTTTTCCAATGAGTCAGTTCTTCATATCAGGTGGCCAAAATATTTCAGCTTCAGCATCAGGCCTTCCAATGAATATTCAGGACTGATTTCTTCAGGATGGACTGATTGGATCTCCTTGCAACCCAAGGGACTCTCAAGAGTCTTCTCCAACAGCACAGTTCAAAAGCATCAATTCTTTGGCACTCAGCTTTCTTCATAGTCCAACTCTCACATCCATACATGATTGCTGGAAAAACCATAGCTTTGACTAGACGGAATTTTGTTGGCAAAGTAATATCTCTGTTTTTTAATATGCTATCTAGGTTAATCATAACTTTTCTTCCAGGGAACAAGTGACTTTTAATTTCATGACTGCAATCACCACCTGCAGTGGTTTTGGAGGCCAAGAAAAGAAAGTCTGTCACTGGTTCCATAGTTTCCCCATCTATTTGCCATGAAGTAATGGGATCAGATGCCGTGATCTTAGTTTTTTGAATATTGAGCTTTATACCAACTTTTCCACTCTCCTCTTTCACTTTCATGAAGAGGTTCTTTAGTTCCTCTTCACTTTCTGCCGTAAGGGTGGTGTCATCTACATATCTGAGGTTATTGATATTTCTTGTGGCAATCTGATTCCAGATTGTGCTTCATCCAGCCTGGAATTTCCCATGATGTAGTCTGAATATAAATTAAATAAGCAGGATGACAATATACAGCCTTGATGTATTCCTTTCCCAGTTGGAACCAATCTGTTGTTCTATGTCTGGTTCTAACTGTTCCTTCTTAACCTGCATACAGATTTCTCAAGAGGCAGATAAGGTGGTCTGGTATTCTCATCTCTTGAAGAATTTTCCACAGTTTGTTGTGATCTACACAGTCAAAGGCTTTGGCATAATCAATAAAGCAGAAGTAGATTTTTTCTGTAACTCTCTTCCATTTTCTATGATCCAGCGGCTGTTGACAATTTGATCTCTGGTTCTTCTACCTCTTCTACATCCAGCTTGAACATCTGGAAGTTCACAATTCACATACTGTTGAAACCTGGCTTGGAGAATTTTGAGCATTACTTTGTTAGCGTGTGAGATGAGTACAATTGTGTAGTAGTTTGAACATTCTTTGGCATTGCCTTTCTTTGGGATTGGGATGAAAACTGATGTTTTCCGGTCCTGTGGTCACTGATGAGTTTTCCAATTTTGCTGGCATATTGAGTGCAGCACTTTCACAGCATCATCTTTTAGGATTTGAAATAGCTCGACTGGAATTCCATCATCTCCACTGGCTTTGATTGTAGTGATGTTTCCTAAGGCCCACTTGACTTTGCATTTTTGGATGTCTGGCTCTGGGTAAGTGATCACACCATCATGATTATCTGAGTCATGATGATCTTTTTTATATAGTTCTGTGTATTCTGTATTCTGTGTATTCTTGCCACCTCTTCTTAATATCTTCTGCCTCTGTTAGGTCCATGCCATTTCTGTCCTTTATAGTGCTCATTTTTTCATGAAATATTCCTTGATATTAAATTAGAGCACCAGAACAAGCTTCTTACCTCAAAATGCCTTTTTAATTTGTGCACTGATAACTAATACCTACACTTCTTTTTGAGGAGGGACAGAGTCTTACTCTGTCACGAGACTGGAGGAGGAGATGGTTATATGGCTTGCTGAATTTTATGCCATTTCAATAGGTGTTTTCTTTGTTAAAGAATAGTTGTTTAAGGTCTGAGAAAACCAGAGTGAAATAGTTTTCCAGTTCCTGATAAATCTGGACTTCATCCCCAATTTTCACTCTGTCTTTATTTTTATCCTTTAAATGGACGTTCTTCTACCCAACCCTCTAGGCCTTATATCCATATTCCATTTTTATATTTTATTATGATTTTAAATTTCTGGTGCTTCCCACTCCCTCAGGAGTAATTTGACATTTGAAGTCACATTTCTTATGAAAGGTAAGACTCTGTGTTTCCTCAGAAACACACACTCTGGGGCTCTCTTCATCTCTACAGATGCCAGATCTGATCAATAAAGTTGCATGTGAGCCTGTTTATCACACTCAGTTATATAACCAGACTCTCTTATTTACCAGAATGCCTGTTTCTTTTGTCTCATATCTGTTTGAGATAAGACCCAGGGTATGCAATGGAAGGAGGGCAAAGCCATAGATGATCCCATAGTTAGGTTCTTCTAGCTCCCTCTTGTTTCTCAAGATTGTTTTTTTTATGATCCTTTGTATTTCTGTGTTTTCTGTTGTGATCTCTCCGTTTTCATTTCTAATTCTGTTGATTTGGTTCTTCTCCCTTTGTTTTTTGATGAGTCTGGCTAACGGTTTGTCAATTTTATTTATCTTCTCAAAGAACCAGCTTTATTCCACTCATGGGGTGCAATTGGAACAATAGATGAGCATATAGCAATTGAATGAGCAAGAGCATGGAATGGAGAGCTGCCTTATTTGCCCTCAAGAATCCTGCAAAGGGGTTGGAGCAGGGGAGAGCTGTACATCCTCTCATTATCTTAAAATTCCATGAAAGCAAAGGCCATTCTGACAAGAGTTCCATGCGTTGAAGCTGTGCCTTTGTTTCAAAACAGAAGCCTACAGTGAAAATTTACTAATATGGTTACAGTTCACTACAGTGAAAATCACAGGACAGATGATCAAAGGATTTATTCATAGTCCAGACCATGAAGCAGTCACTGTCTATAGCACAAATTTTCCTCTGCTCTTGGCACTGTTTCACAACAGTAAAAGATTCTATGGCTCTTCACCACCCTCCTTTTCTAGCTATCATGTTTATTCTTTTTACACACTCTCAACCTAGTAAAACGTTTGCCCAAATCCACTATTATCATCCCCTCAAATTGTACTCATAATTCATCTAAATTTGGCTGGAATAATGTTTATATCTTATTCACTCATGTGGAGACACAAATACAGTTTCCTTTTTTTACTCCTTTTTTGGGGAACGCTCCCATTAATGTTCAGGACACTATACAAACTAAAGACAGAAACAAGAATGTTGGTCTGTGTTTCTCAGGAGCTTCCTTCTGTGGGTGAGTGGATGGGGTGTGGTGCACATATAAGGAGGAAAGATGGAAATATGAAATGTAAGCAGGATTAAATGAATGATATAATGAGCACACGTGGTGAGGAACATACACTGTAGACTAAAAAGGTCAGGGAAGAAGAAATAGAGGACTGAAATGAGTTATGAAAAATAATTTACATATAACCATGTCAAACTGTGGAATGGAGTTTGGGGAAATAGTGCATGCAAAGGTTAGGAAACTGTACGCAGTGGATGGCAAGCAGGGCAGCTTAACTGTCAGTATACATTCAGTTTGCTGACTGATGTTGGGGAGGCCCTCTTTCTGGTCCAATTCTAGGTTAACAAAAGAATGTGAATGCCCAGTGGGCTTCATTAAAGTGGGTGTGAAATATGTTGCATGCAGAAATATGAGTGTACATTATGGAAGGTTGCAATACACTCACATATTTAAAAAATGAAAAGAAAAACTTGGTCTTCTGTAATTAGCTATATCACTTCTTTCCATTTAATGTGATTAAAGGCAATACTTAATAGTTCCACAGAGCTTTCAGTGCTGATCCATACCTCCTGGGTAGCAGCCATTTCCTTTTATTTTACATATTTTGGTGAAAGACAAAACAGCAGTATATTAATAACATCTGTTATAAAAAAGAATCTGGGGGAAATCACATAATACTGTGATTCTTTAAATTCAGAACTGTGAGGCATGTTCTACACATATGTGTTTCTCTTTTATTTGTTTCTATGAGAGGTCCCTGCATGTCCAGTTAACAAAGGGAAACACTTGGATACTTGGATACTCTTGGGTGTTGTCTGTTGGAAATGCTGTTCTCTAAGTTCAAAACTGAATAGTTTACAGCATTGCCAGCAACTTGATATTTCCATTGCTCATTTTCTGTGTCTCCTAGTCTTTAGTCAGTACGAATGAGCTTCGGGGTTGTGTGTTGAAGGTGAGGACACAGGACAGAGGCTTATAATCAGGTGAAATAAAAAAGGAGGTCTGTGTGGGTCTAATTGCCCTTGTACAGTGAGTCAGCTAGCCTTAGTCTTGCTGAATGGGAAAAAAAAAAAAAAACAGACTCTGAGAGGTGGCATGAAGGTGTGGGGAATCTTCAGAGGAACACTTTGAAAGTTAAAATACCCTCTTCATAAATCAGAGAAAGGGTTACCTAATGTTCAGATACAGTGACTTTTATTGCTTTGATTTGTTTTTGTATTGGCTTTGCTTTGCATATTTGGGAAGTTTCTGAAGAAATACCTTCCAGAGGCACATGTCTATAAAGATTCAACAGACTTGTCCAAGTTTTCAATTCAGTTTCATTCAAAATTCTATGTGCCTATAAAACTTTAGCTATATGTCCTTCATTATGCTGAAGGAGGTACAAGAGGAGAGGAGAATGTGTTGAGCTCACATTCCTGTTGAGGAAGATGAGAGTAAAAGCAGGCAAGTGCCTATTTGACAGTGTAGTAGTAAATTCAGTTCAATATTTCCCCAATAAATTAGTATTCAGTTCAGTTCAGTCGCTCAGTTGTGTCCACTCTTTGCGACCCCATGAACCACAGCATGCCAGGTCTCCCTGTCCATCATTAACTCCTGAAGTTTCCCCAAAATTAGTATTATTGAAGTTTTATTAACTATACAGTAAAAAAGAACATGATCATTGCCATTTTCACTTGATTTCTTCAGACTCTTTGAGCGTATATTTCTTCATTTGTACATAATAGAAAGCCTCTCATCAGATTCTAATATGTTGGTGGCAATTGGTTCAATAGTTCAATTCAGTCTCTCAATCATGTTTGACTCTTTGCAAAACCATGGACTGCAGCACGCCAGCCCTCCTTGTCCAACACCAACTCCCAGAGTTTACCCAAATTCATGTCCGTTGATTTGATGACACCATCCAACCATTTCATCCTCTACTGTCCCCATCTTCTCTTGCCCTTAATCTTTCCCAGCATCAGGGTCTTTTCCAATGAGTCAGCTCTTTGCATCAAGTGGCCAAAGTATTGGAGTTTCAGCTTCAGCATCAGTCCTTCCAATGAACACTCAGAACTGATCTCCTTTAGGATGGACTGGTTGGATCTCCTTGCAGTCCAAGGGACTCTCAAGAGTCTTCAACAACACAGTTCAAAACATCAGTTCTTCGGCACTCAGCTTTCTTTATAGTCCAACTCTCACATCCATACATGACTACTGGAGAAACCATAGCCTTTATGAGACAGACCTTTGTTGGCAAAGTAATGTCTCTGTTTTTTAATATGCTGTCTAGTTTGGTCATAATTTTCCTTCCAGGGAGTAAGCGTCTTTTAATTTCATGGCTGCAGTCACCATCTACACGAATTTTGGAGACCCCAAAAAAAGTTAGCCACTATTTCCACTATTTTCCCATCTATTTGCCATGAAGTGAGGGGAGTGGATGCTGTGATCTTAGTTTTGTGAATGTTGAGCTTTAAGCCAACATTTTTGCTCTTTTCTTTCACTTTCATCAAGAGGCTTTGTAGTTCTTCACTTTCTGCCATAAGGTGGTGTCATCTGCATATCTGAGGTTTTTGATATTTCTCCAAGCAGTCTTGATTCCAGCTTGTGCTTCATACAGCACAGCGTTTCTCATGATGTACTCTGCATGTAAGTTAGATAAGCATGGTGACAATATGCAGCCTTGGTGTACTCCATTTCCTATTTGGGTCCAGTCTGTTGTTCCATGTCCAGTTCTAACTGTAACTTCTTGACCTGCATACAGATTTCTCAAAAGCAGGTCAGGTGGTCTGGAATTTCCATCCCTTTCAGAGTTTTCTACAGTGTATTGTGGTCCACACAGCCAAAGGCTTTGGCATAGTCAATAACACAAAAATAGATGTTTTTCCGGAACTCTCTTGCTTTTTTGATGATCCAGCAGATGTAGGGAATTTGATCCCTGGTTCCTCTGCCTTTTCTAAAACCAGCTTGAACATCTGGAAGTTCACGTTCATGTATTGTTGAAGCCTGGCTTGGAGAATTTGGGGCATTACTTTACTAGCGTGTGAGATGAGTGCAATTGTGCAATAGTTTGAGCATTCCTCAGCATTGCCTTTCTATGGGATTGGAATGAAAACTGACCTTTTCCAGTCCTGTGGCCACTATGAGTTTTCGAAATTTGCTGAAACATTGAGTGCAACACTTTCACAGCATTATCTTTTAGGATTTGAAATAGCTCAACTGGAATTCCATCACCTCCACAAGCTTTGTTTGTTGTGATGCTTCCTAAAATCACTTGACTTCACATTCCAGGATGTCTGGCTCTAGGTGAGTAATCACACCATTGTGATTACCTGGGTCATGAAGATCTTTTTTGTACACTTCTTCTGTGTATACTTTTCACCTCTTCTTAATATCTTCTTATTCTGTTAGGTCCCTACCATTTCTGTCCCTTGTTGAGACCATCTTTGCATGAAACCTTCCCTTGGCATCTCTAATTTTCTTGCAGAGATCTGTAGTCTTTCCCATTCTATTGTTTTCCTCTATTTGTTTGCATTGGTCACTGATGTAGGCTTTCTTATCTTTCCTTTGTGTTCTTTGGAATTCTGCATTCAAATAGGTATATGTTTCCTTTTCCCCTTTGCTTCTTGCTTCTCTTCTTTCCACAGCTATTTGTAAGGCTTCCTCAGACAGCCATTTTGTTTTTTTGCATTTCTTTTTCTTGGGGGTGGTCTTGATCCCTGTCTCCTCTCCAAAGTCATGAACCTCTGTCCATAGTTCATCAGGCACTCAGTTGATCAGATCTAATCCCTTAAATCTATTTCTTACTTCCACTGTATAATTGTAAGGAATTTGATTTAGGTCATACCTGAATGGGCTCATGGTTTTCCCAACTTTCTTCAATTTCAGTCTTAATTTGGCAATAAGGAGTTCATGATCTCAGCCACACTCAGCTCCTGGTCTTTTTGCTGACTGTATAGAGCTTCTCTATCTTTGCCTGCAAAGAATATAATCAATCTGATTTTAATGTTGGCCATCTGGTGATGTCCATGTGTAGAGGCTCCTCTTGTGTTGTTGGAAGAGGGTGTTTTCTATGACCAGTGTCTTCTCTTACCAGAACTCGATTAACCTTTGCCCTCTTTCATTCTGTACTCCAAAGCTAAATTTGCCTGTTACTCCAGGTGTTCAGTACCCTATAATGAAAAGGACATCTCTTTTTGGTGTCAGTTCTAAAAGGTCTTGCATGTCTTCATAGAACCGTTCAACTTCAGCTTCTTCAGCATTACTGGTCAGGACATACTCTTGAATTACTGTGATACTGAACAGGTTTGCCTTGGAAACGAACAGAGATCATTCTGTCATTTTTGAGCTTGCATCCAAGTACTGCATTTCTAACTCTTTTGTTAACTATGATGGCTACTCCATTTCTTCTAAGGGATTCTTGCCCACAGTAGTAGATATAATGATCATCTGAGTTAAATTCACCCATTCCAATCCATTTTAGTTCACTGATCCCTAAAATGTCAGTGTTCACTCTTGCCATCTCCTGTTTGACCACTTCCAATTTGCCTCGATTCATGGACCTAACATTCCAGGTTCCTATGCAATATTGCTCTTTACAGCATCAGACCTTGCTTCTATCACTAGTCACATCCACAACTGGGTGTTGTTTTTGCTTGGCTCCATCTCTTCATTCTTTCTGGAGCTATTTCTCCACTGATCTTCAGTAGCATATTGGACACCTACCGACCTGGGGAGTTCATCTTTCTGTGTCCTATCTTTTTGCCTTTTCATACCATTCATGGGGTTCTCAAGGCAAGAATACTGAAGTGGTTTGCCATTCCATTCTCCAGTGGGTCACATTTTGTCAGAACTCTCCACCATCACCCATTGATTTTGGGTGGCCCTACACTGCATGGCTTAGTTTCACTGAGTTAGACAAGGCTATGGTCCATGTGATTAGATTGGTTAGTTTTCTAAAGCTATCTGATTCAACACACATCACCAAATGGGCACTTAATCTGCTCTGCTCAGTTGCTCAGTCCTGTCTGACTCTTTGCAATCCCATGGACTGTAACCCTAAAGGCTCCTTTGTCCATGCATTTTTCCAGGATAGAATACTGGTGTGGATTGTCACTTCCTCCTCCAAGAGGTCCTACCATACCTGGGACAGAAACTGCATCTGTTGTGTCTCCTGCATTAGCATGCAGCTTCTTTACCACTGCACCACACAGGAAATCCAGGCACTTAACAAATACTAGATTTTTTCCCTTGTCCCATGACTAAGTCCCTACATGGAACTCTAAACTTCCAGGGACTGAATTTCTCAACCTGAGCCTCAGGCTTTCTGGGAATAATCTTCTAATATAAGTGCCTCCACTGCTTTGGAATCACTGCTCCCTTAGCTTCTACTAGAAGAGACATGGGCTTCCCTGAAAGCTCAGTTGGTAAAGAATCCACCTGCAATGCCAGGGACCTGGGTTTGATCCCTGGGTTGAGAATATTCTCTAGAGAAGGGGAAGGCTCCAGTTTTCTGGCCTAGAGAATTCCATGGACTGTATAGTCCATGGGGTTGCAAAGAGTTGGACAAAGAATGAGTGACTTTCACTCACTAGAAGAGACATACTGAAACTTAGGATCAGTGGAGAAGGGGTACAACTACCAGGGTCATTATTTGCCTCTACTACTTGCCATGCATCTGGAAAATCGTAATTCACCATCTCTGTTATTTCACATTATTTCCTGCTTCCAAGATACCCATTTCTAGAAGTTGCTCCTGATTAATGCTATTTTTTGATGCCAATCATTTCAACCCTAATATTGACAATTCAATGGTTTGTCTTTTTCTATCTTTGTTTACACTGAAAGATGAGTTTATTACTAGCACACACTCTGTTTCCTGTATGTATGTGTATGTAACATGTTGAATAATAGTTCTAGTAATATTGTCATTTGCTTATGCACCACTTTGAAATTTTCAGTATATTCCAATGCCTTTAAGAAATGGAAGATCAGTTAAGATTTTAATTAACTGCAAAAAAGGATTCAACGGCTCAGATCAGTTAAATTGTTTGTCCAAAGTCCACAATTAGACTTAGAGCTTAGTTTACAGATCTAATCATTCCAAATTTAAAGTATGTGTTCTACACAAAATTTTTAAGATAATTTTCAGTGTGCAGTAAGAGGTAACCTGACTAGTGGTAGAGGTGCGCCTCTAGTTCTTTGGGTCATGATTTGGTACTAGAGACTGAGACTCTTCTGGCGACTGCAACCTCTGCAGGTGATGGCTGAGATTCTTGAAAGAGTAGCAGAGGTTGGCCTGGAGGAGGGGTTTCTGCTGTTAACCCAGCAGCTGGAAGGTGAATACAAGAGATGCAGAATATACTGTATGGAAAGATTTTGAAGATATCAAGCCCTGAGCCTTTGAAGTGGGAACATTGACTTTAAGACCCTAGACTACAAGAGAACTAACCCTAGGGAGTATCAAATAGTGAGAACTCACACAAACAAAATGACTTGAATACAAACCTGGCATCACCTAACCACCATTAGCACCTTGTGTAGGATGCCCTATCTAAACAACAAACAAAATAAAAATACAAACCCAATCATCAGCAGACAGGATTACTACCTCACTCAGCCTTACTCATCAGAGGAAAAACAAACAAATAAACAAAAACTCAGCACAAATATCACCCTAATCAAAGCTCACACAAACCACTGGACCAACCTTAGGTGGGAAGAAACCAAATGGAAGAAAGAATTCAAATTTCTTCAAGGAAAGAATTCAACTTTCCTTGAAGCCTGAAAAAAGGAGACCTCAAACACAATAAATTAAAAAAAAATGTAATGAAAAGGCAGAGAAATACTACACAAATGAAGGAACATCCTAGAAACACAGAAGTCCAAATAAATAGGAAATTGGCAAACTACCTGACATGGAATTCAGAATAATGATAGTAAAGATGATCAAAAACCTTGAAAACAAAATGGAGACAATGCAAGAATCAATTAACAAAGACCTAGAAGAATGAAAGAATAAACATACAGAGACAAACAGCACAATTACTGAAATTAAAAACACTTTAGAAGGAAGCAATAGCAGAATATCTGAAGCAGAAGAATGTATCAGTAAGCTGGAAGATAAAATGGAGGAAATAACTTCTGAAGAGCAGAATAAAGTATAAAGAATGAAAGGAACTGTGGATAGTCTCAGAGACCCCTGGGACAATATCAAATATGCCAGCATTTGAATTATAGGGGTCCCAGGAGGAGAAGAGAAAAAGAAAGTGTATAAGAAAAATTTTGAAGAAATTATAGTTGATAATTTTGCCAACATGGAAAAGGAAATAGAACAATTAAGTCAAGAGGCCCCAAAAGTCTCATATGGGATAAACCCGAGGAGAAACACACCAAGACACTTGCTAATCAAACTAACAAAGACTAAACACAAAGAAAGAGTATTAATATTCTTGCAGCAAGGGAGAAGCAACAAGTAACATACAAGGGCAACTCCATACAGTTTACAGCTGATCTTTCAGCAGAAACTCTGCAAGCCAGAAGAGAATGGCAGGATATACTTAACACACTGAAAGGGAAAAATCTATGACCAAGATTACTGTACCCAGCAAGGATCTCATTCAAAAGTGATGGAGAAACCAAAAGCTTTACAGAGAAGCTAAAGTAAGAGAATTCAGTACCACCAAACCAGCTTTACAACAAATGTTAAAGGGACTTATATAGTCAAGAAATACAAGAAAAGAAAAAAGATCTACCAAACCAATCCCCCCAAAATTAAGACAATGGCAATAGGAACATATATATCAATAATTACTTTAAATGTAAATAGATTAAATGGTCCAACCAAAAGACACAGACTGGCTGAATGGATACAAAAACAAGACCCATATATATACTGTCTACAAGAAACTCACTTCAGACCTAAAGACACATAGAGACTGAAAGTGAGAGGATGGAAATATATTCCCTGCAAATGGAAAGCAAAGGAAAACTGGAATAGCAATCCTCATATCAGACAAAATAGACCTTAAAACAAAGAAGATTACAAGAGATAAGGAAGGACAATACATAATTGATCAAGGGATCAGTCTAAGAGGAAGACATAACAATTGTAAATATCTATGCACCCACCAAAGGAGCACCTCAATACATAAGACAAATGCTAACAGACATAAAAGGAGAAAGTGACAATGACACAGTAATAGTAGGAGACTTTAAGACCCCATTCACACCAATGGACAGATCATCAAAACAGAAAATTAATAAGGAAACACAAGTCTTAAATGATACATTAAATGAGATGGATCTCATTGATCTATTTAGGACATTTCATCCAAATGCAGAATACACCTTCTTCTCAAGTGCACATTCTCCAGGACAGACCACACCTTGGGTCACAAATCAGACCTCAGTAAATTTAAGAAAATTGAAATCATATCAAGCATCTTCTCTGACCACAACACTATGAGACTATATATCAATTACAAGAAAAATACTGTAAGAAACACGAAGATATGGAGACTAAAAAACACATTTCTAAATAACCAACACATTATTGAAGAAATAGAAAGGGAAAAAAAATCCAGAAACAAATGACAATGAAAACATAACAACTCAAAACCTATGGGATGCAGCAAAAACAGTTCTAAGGAGGAAATTTATAGCAATACAATCTTACCTCAAGAAATAAGAAAAGCTTCGAATAGACAACCTAACTTTACACCCAAAGCAACTGGAAAAAGAAGAACAACAACAATAGCAAAAAAAAATAGCCCGAAATTGGTAGGAGGAAGGAAATCATAAAGATCTGAGCAGAAACAAATGAAAAATAAATTAAAGAAACAATAGTAAAGATAAATAAAGCTGAAAGATTTAGACATACTCATCAAAAAATAAAAAGAGAGAGAATAATCATATCAGCAAAATTAGAAATGAAAAAGGAGTGGTTGCAACAGACAATGCAGAAATACAAAGGATTATATCAGACTATTATGAACAACTATGTGGCAATAAAATAGATAACCTGTAAGAACTGGACAGATTCTTAGAAAAGTTAAATCTTCCAAGACTGAATCAGGAAGAAATAGGAATTATGAACAATCTAATTACAAGAACTGAAATTGAAGCTGTGATAAAAATTCTCCCAAAAAACAAAAGCCCAGGACCAGATGGCTTCACAGGACAATTCTATCAAACATTTAGAGAAAAGCTAATGCCTATCCTTCTAAAACTCTTTCAAAAAATTGCAGGGGAAGGAACACTTCCAAACTCATTCTACAAAGCCACCATCACTCTAATACAAAAACCAGACAAAGACAACACACAAAAAGAAAACTACAGGCCAATATCACTGATGACCATAGATGCAAAAATCCACAACACAATTTTAGCTAACAGAGTTCAGCAACACATTCAAAAGCTCATACACCATGACCAAGTTGAGTTTATTCTAGGGATACAAGGATTCTTCAATATACAGAAATCAATCAATGTGATACACCATATTAACAAATTGAAAGATAAAAGCCATATGATCATCTCAATAGATGCAGAAAAAGCCTTTGACAAAATTCAGCACCCATTTATGATTAAAACTTCAAAAATTGGCAAAGAAGACAAAGAAGGCCTCAACATAGTAAAGACCATATATGACAAGCCTACAGAAGACATTATTCTCAATGGTGAAAAACTGAAAGCATTTCCCCTAAGATTAGGAATAAGACAAGGGTGTCCTCTTTCACCACTATTATTCAACATAGTTTTGGATTTCTAGGTACATCAATCAGAGAAGAAAAAGAAATAAAACTAATTCAGATCAGAAAAGAAAAAGCAAAGCTCTCACTGTTTGCAGATGACATGATACTGTACATAGCACACCCTAAAGATAGTATCAGAAAACTACTAGAGCTAATAAGTAAATTTAATAAAGTTTCAGAATACAAAATCAATACACAGAAATCATTTGTATTTCTATGTACTAACAATGAAAAATTAGAAAGAGCAATTAAGGAATCAATCCCATTCACCACTGTAATAAAAATAATTAAATATCTAGGAATAAACTTACCTCTGAAGACAAAAGAACTGTGCACAGAAAATTATAAGACATTAATGAAATAAGTCAAAGATGATATAAACAGATGGAGAGATATTCCATGTTTTTGGGTAGGAAGATTCCATATTGTGAAAATGACTATACTACCAAATACAATCTATAGATTCAATATGATCCCTATCAAATTACCAATGGCATTTTAAAAATTTAATTAATTTATTTTAATTGGAGGATAATTACTTTACAATATTGTAGTGATTTTTGCCATACATTGACTTGAATCCCATTTTTCACAGAACTAAAAGAAAAAAATTCACAATTCATTTGGAAACACAAAAGACCCAGAATACCCAAAGCAGTCTTGAGAAAGAAGAATGGAGCTGGAGGAATCTACCTTTCTGACTACAGATTATGGTACAAAGCTACAGTCATCAAGACAGTATGGTACTGGCACAAAAACAGAAATACAGCCCAATGGAACAAGAAGAAAGCCCAGAAATAAACCCATGCACCTATGGCTACCTTATTTTTGACAAAGGAGGCAAGAATATACAATGGGGCAAAGACAACTTCTTCAGTAAATGGTGCTGGGAAAACTGGACAGCTACATGTAAAAGAATGAAATTAGAATACTTCCTAACACCATACACAAAGATAAACTCAAAATGGATAAAAGAACTAAATGTAAGACAACAAACTATAGAACTCTTAGAGGAAACACTAATAGGCAGAACACTCGATGACATAAATCAAAGCAAGATCCTCTATGATCCACCTCCTAGAGTAATGGAAATAAAAACAAAAAAGTAAACAAAAACAATTATTTTTAAAGTAAACAAGTGGGACCTGATTAAACTTAAAAGCTTTTGCACTGCAAAGGAAACTATAAGCAAGGTGAAAAGGCAGTCTTCAGAATGGAAGAAAATAATAGCAAATGAAACAACTGATGAAGGATTAATTTCCAAAATATATAAGCAGTTCATGCAACTCAATGCCAGAAAAACAAACAGGCCAATCAAAAAGTGGGGGAAAGGCCTAAACAGCTATTTCTCCAAAGAAGACATACAGGTGGCTAACAAACACATGAAAAGATGCTCAACATGGCTCATTGTTAGAGAAATGCAAATCAAAACTACAATGAGATATCACCTCACACCCGTCAGAATGGCCATCATCAAAAAGTCTACAAGCAATAAATACTGCAAAGGGTGTGGAGATAAGGGAATGCTCTTGCAGTGTTGGTGGGAATGTAAATTGATAACAACCACTATGGAAGACAGTATGGAGATTCCTTAAAATACTAGGAATAAAAACACCATATGACACAGCAATACCACTCCTAGGCTTATACCTTGAGGAAACCAAAACTGAAAAATACACATGTATCCTGTTGTTCATTGTAGCACTATTTACAATAGCCAGAACATGGAAGCAACCTAGATGTCCATCAACAAATAAATGGATAAAGAGATGTGGTACATATACACAATGGAATATTACTCAGCCATGTAAAGGAACACCTTTGAGTCAGTTCTAATGAGGTGGATGAACCTAGAACCTATTATACAGAGTGAAATAAGTCAAAAAAGAGCAAGATAAATACCATATTCTATCACATATATACAGAATGTAGAAAAATGGAACTGAAGAATTTATTTACAGGGAAACAATGGAGAAACAGACATAGAGACTAGACGGATGGTCATGGGGAGAGGGGAGGAGAGGGTGAGATGTATGGAAAGAGTAAAATAGAAACTTCCATTACCATATATAAAATAGAGAGCTGACGGAAATTTGCTACATGGCTCAGGAAACTCAAACAGGGCCTCTATATCAACCTAGAGGGGTGGGATGAGGAGGGAGATGGGAGGGAGTTTCAAAAGGAAGGGGATATATGTATACCATGGCTGAGTCACGTTGAGGTTTGACAGAAAACAACAAAATTCTGTAAGGCAATTATCCTTCAATAAAAATAAATTAAATTTTTTCCCATAAGAATTTATTAGAATAGGTCAACATTTTAGGCAGTGATCAGCTTTTAGTAAAGACCTAGGATGGCTTACATCAGGAGGGTCGTTTCACCTATACAGTATTCCAGATACCATAGTGCATGCTTGCATGCTAAGTTATGTCTGACTCTTTGTGACCCCATGAACTGTAGCCTGTCGAGATGCCATGCTGCTGCTGCTGCTAAGTCGTTTCAGTCGTGTCTGACTCTGTGTGACCCCGTAGATGGCAGCCCACCAGGCTCCCCCATCCCTGGGATTCTCCAGGCAAGAACACTGGATGGGGGTGCCATTGCCTTTTCCAGTCAAGATGCCATAGCAACCCGTAAATTGGGTAATAGAAATGGAGGGTCCTGTCCTCATACATTTGGTGTGCTGTCTATGCCATAAACTAGCCCTACTTATAATCTCAGCTGATTTCAATTATGTGTTCACAAATATTCTTGAAGAGTATGTTATGTGCTAGATTTATAAGCAGGATTTTGGTTAACCTTCATAATTTACATGCATGATTTTAAAGTAACTCTGTGAAGTCTATTACTATTTCCATTTTTAAGCTGCAAAACTGAGATTGAAAAATGTTAATTAGTCAGATATCAAGCAGGTGATTGAGCTTCCCAGATGACACAGTGGTAAAGAATCCACTTGCCAATGCAGGAGCCACAGGAGATGTGGGTTCAATTCCTGAGTTGGAAAGATCGCCTGAAGGAGGAAATGCAGCCAACCCCAGTATTCTTGCCTGAAAAATTGCATGCAAAAAAATTCCTGGCAGGCTATAGTCCATGGGGTTACAGAATCTGATATGACTGAGTGACTGACACACACACAAGCAGCTGACATTCGTCTTTACACACAAAGATTTGTGTGAAAGTAAGATTGCAATGACAAAGTAAAATTGCTTACTTTGATGTAAGCAATGCGCATGAATGCTTGTTACACTTCTGGCCTTTGTTCTTGATTCAGTAATTTAGCAGCAGCCCAGAGCTGGATAAATTTCTTGAGGCTGTTCCAGATTTATAGTTATCCTACCCTCTCTGCTAACATTCCCTTACATCCTGTAGTCTTTATTATCACCTGCAGTAGCCATGTTAAGTGGTAGTCCTTGTGCTAGGAGCCCCTGACCAATTCAGAAGTTCTGTCTTGATGTCCTTGTCTCCCTGGACTGGCCCAGTCTGCTCTGTGATGGGATCCCCTGCATACCTCAGTCCTATTTTCTCCAAACCAAAGCAGAACATGAAGCACCTAAAACCCTTTAATATCTGAGGTATTTCAGTTTGAAGTCAGACTGTTAGCCACAGCTGGGTGGTTCTTTTTGACAGCAGTTCCCATAACCAACATCATTCCTCCCCAATGCTCCCTGCTTTTGCTATATTTAAAGCTATCTTATTTTTTTTATATTAAAAAAATGACATCTTCATAGCAGAGTCTGTCTCTGGCTCCACTGAAGCATGGCAACCTCTAACTAGAGGATAGAATGTCCATGGATTGCTCAGTTGCAGCACTCAATTAGTCTTTGAATATACATATATATTTTCCCCTTTATTTCCCAGTAACACACTGTCAAATATGTCAAACACAGAGTAGCTTTCTGATGTGAACGTTGGCCCATTAGGTCCCAGCTGAGACCATTAAATTCTGTTTCTTTAAGACCAATGGAAAGGGCAGATTTTCAGTTCCTTTGACAGAGCTCATCTTAAATCTCCTCCCTACCGTGAGATGGATAGTTGGTGACAAATCAGTAATATTTCAGACCCCACTGGGAGCAGACTGGCTATTCGTTGGATTGAGATTTCTGGGATAGAACAGACAGCAAAGAGCCATTGAATGAGCATACATTGCCTATGTTGCCTCCGGCCATGGGTCAATTTTAATGGCATCATTTTGTTCCAATAAGAGAAGGTTTCTCAGTTTTGGAACTACTGTCATTTTGGGTGAAGTAATACTTTTGGGGGCTTCCCTGGTGTCTGAGATGGTAAAGAATCTGCCTGCAATGCAGGAGACCTGGGTTCAATCCCTGGGTTGGGAAGATCCTTGGAGGATTGCATGGCAGCCTACTCCAATATTCTTGCCTGGAGAATCTCTATGGACAGAAAAGCCTAGCAGGATACAGCTCACAGGGTCACAAAAAGTCAGACACAACCGAGCAACTAAGCATAGCAGAATACTTCGTTGTAGGGAGCTGTCCTCTTTATTGTAAGATGTTACCATATGTCTGGCTTATACCCACCATATACCAGTGGCACACTCTATAAATAGTGACAACTAAAAATGTCTCATGAGCAAAATCACACCCAATTGAAAAGCAATGCTTTAAGATATTCCAGGGGACTTTCCTGGTGGTTCAGTGGACATGGGTTTCATCCCTGATTGGGGAAATAAGATCCCATCTTCTGTGGGACAATTAAGCCTGCCCAGCACAACTACAGAAGCCAGGACACCAAACTCGAGAAAGCCTGAATGGTGTAATGAAGAGTACGTATGCCACAACCAAGACCCAGCACAACCAAAAATAGAAAAAGGTATTCCAAGACTCTGTCTCCCTCAAGTCAGCTCCGAATCCAAACAGAAATTTACATCATGTTAGTCACTCAATCGTGTCTGACTTTTTGGGGACCATGGACTGTAGCTTCCAGGCTCCACTGTCCATGGAATTTTCCAGGGAAAAATACTGGAATGGGTTGTCGTTCCCTTCTTCAGAGGATCTTCCTGACTCAAGGGTAAAACTCAGATCTACCAAATTGCAAGCAGATTCTTTACTGTCTGAACCACAGGAAAATACCACATTATAAGATAATCTATGCAGTCTATGCATAAAAGCAGTTTATCCATAAAAGTCAGTAAGAGTTTATGTATAAAAGTTACTAAAAAAGACATAAAAGTCACTAATATAGTCATACAGAAAAAACTACAAATCAGGGGAAAGTGTGTTTGCAATGGATTCCAAATTCTGCTTTGTTTACCATTCCTTCCACTCCTACGTTTACTACACTTCCACTTCCACTTCTATGCTGCTCACTGATATTTAGTGCTCAACTGCTATCTTGTAGTGTATAACAGTCCCTATTACAGGTTGGGTCAAAATCGTATCCCCTGGTGACTCCACACATTCTCATGGCTTTACTTTTCTTCCCAGAGTATCCATGAAACATTGCTTTTAGGTGTTCTCCAAGAATCCTGTAAGTAGAGAAAAAATGTACATATACACTTTCTTGTCGTTTAAGATTTTTGTGTATACATATGTATGCTTTCAGTATATAGCAACTAAAGAAATGGATAATGAGGGATTTAGACACCATAATAGGATTTCAGAGCAGTTATAAAATTAGAAAGCGATTCCCTGGTAGTTCAGCTGGTAAAGAATCTGCCTGCAATGCAGAAGACTCCCGTTCAGTCCCTGGGGCAACAAGATCTGCTGGAGAAGGGATAAACTACCCACTCCAGTATTCTTGGGCTTAGAATTAGAATTCTTGGGCTTAAAGTTAGAAAGTCTTCTAATCACATTTTTACATAATTATGAGACTAGCCTTGATTCTCAGAGTTCAGAATTAGGGTCCTTTGAACAGAGATAATATTTTCACTTATGATCATATAGGCCAGTGGTCTTTAAACTGTGTTATGTAGTATCAGTAATTTTTAAAGTATGTGCCCTCAATATATGTGATATTTATAAATAGGTGAAATTTTAAATCATACTAAATCTTAATGAGTCAAATTTTTAAAAATAGGTATCTTATAAGTTGAAATTATATTTTCTTTCTATATTTCCACAAAGTTATTTTCTAAGGTTGTTAGATCCCTATCCAAAAACCATTTTTTAGTCTTCCACTGATAAGCTTCAGGGATCCTGAATCTAGAATAATTTTGTGACCTTAGGCATATGGTATTCTCTTCTGCAGAGAAATTCATAACATCCATTTTAAAAGTCGTCCTTCATCCCTTACATGTGACATCTAAAAAGGAAATGAAACAAATGAACTTACTTACAAAACAGAAAGAGACTCACAGACTTAAAAAGCAAACTTACGGTTGCTGAGGGGAAGCATAATTAGGGAGTTTGGAATGGACATGTACACACTGCCATATTTACAGTGGATATCCAACAAGGACCAACTATAAAACACATGGAAACCTGCTCAATGCTATATGGCAGCCTGGGTGGGAAGGGAGTTTGGGGGAGAATGGATACATGTATATGAATGACTAAATCCCTTAATTGTTCACCTGAAACTATCACAACACTGTTAAGCAGCTATACCCTAATACAAGATAGGAAGCTTAAAAAAAAAAAGTTTTCCTTAATCCAAAAGATAGTAAAAAAACATATGGTAGTCCTTGAGAGGGATCAAGCATTCATATAGCGAGTTATGGTAGAGTCTATGCCTTTTTATTCAAGGATACAAAGCAGCCTTCTCTTTAAATATTGATGCACCTTGGTCCCCTGATCCTGAATTTGGGGAGATTTCTATCTCTACCATCCCTCTGTGATAATTATGAGCTAAACCTTTAAATTTTAATTTTGCAAATATGCAATAACCTGGATTTAGAAGTAGAAAAAATTTTAGAGATTCCCTTTTCTTTTATGTTTTCAGAGCTAATAATAGCAGAGTGCCCAAGATCATCCAAGTCTTCTCCTTATGTCCCTATGTCCATATGGGCCACATAGCTATTCTCTGAAAATTATTTTTATGGTTAATTCATGGTGCAGCAATTTGGAACCAGGAATGTTAGATCCATGAATCAAGATAAATTTAAAGTGATCAAACAGGAGATGGCAAGAGTGAACATCAACATTTTAGGAACCAGTGAAATAAAATGGATGAGAATGGGTGAATTTAATTCATAAGACCACTATATCTACTATTTTGGGCAAAAATCCCTTGGAAGAAATGGAGTAGCCCTCATTGTCAACAAAAGAGTCAGAAATGCAAAGCTTGGGTGCAGTCTCAAAAATGACAGAATGATCTCAGTTTGCTTCCAAGGCAAACCATTATCACAGTAATCTAAGTCTATGCTCCAACCACTAATGCCAAAAAAGATGAAGCTGAACAGTTCTATGAAGACCTACAAGACATTCTAGAAATAATAGCAAAAAAAAAAAAAAAAGATGTCCTTTTTATCATAGGGGACTGGAATGCAAAAGTAGGAAGTCAAGAGATACCTGGAGTAACAGGCAAATTTGGCCTTGGAGTACAAAATGAAGCAAGGCAAAGGCGAATAGAGCTCTGCCAAGAGAATGCACTGGCCATAGCAAACACCTTCTTCCAACAACAGAAGAAACAACTCTGCACATGGACTAGATGGTCAATACCAAAATCGACTGATTATATTCTTTGCAAACAAAGATGGAGAAGCTCTACAGAGTCAACAAAAACAAGACTGAGAGCTGACTGTGGCTCAGATCATGAACTTTTTTATTGCAAAATTCAGACTTAAACTGAAGAAAGTAGGGAAAACCACTAGATCATTCTGGTATGACCTAAATATATTGAAGGGATTAGATCTGATAGAAAGAGTACCTGAAGAACTATGGACAGAGGTTCTAAACACAGTGCAAGAGGTGGTGACTGAAATCTTCCCCCAGGGGAAAAAAATGCAAAAATGCAAAATGGCTGCCTGAGGAGGCCTTACAAATAACTGAGAAAACAAGAGAAGTGAAAGGGTAAAAGAAAAGATATTCATCTAAACGCAGAATTTCAAAGAATAGCAAGGAGAGATAAGAAAGCCTTCTTAAGTGAATCATGCAAATAAATAGAGGGAAACAACAGAATGGGAAAGGCTAGAGATCTCTTCAAGAAAATCAGCAATACCAAGGGAACATTTCATGCAAAGATGGGCACGATAAAGGACAGAAACTGGACCTAACAAAAGCAGAAGCTATTAAGAAGAGGTAGCAAGAGTACCCAGAAGAACTGTACAAAAAATCGTCTCAATGAACAGGATAACCAGGATGGTGTGATCACTCACCTAGAGCCAGGCATCCTGGAGTGTGAAGTCAAGTGCAACTCAGGGAGCATTACTTGAGCAAAGCTAGCGGAGGTGATGGGACTCCTGCTGAGCTATTTAAAGTCCTGAAAGATGATGCTGTGAAAGTGCTTCACCCAATATGCCAGCAAATTTGGAAAAATCAGCAGTGGCCACAGAACTAGAAAAGCTCAGGCTTCATTCCAATCCCAAAGAAGGGCAATGCCAGAGAATGTTCAAGCTACTATAAAATTGCACTCATTTCACCCACAAGCAAAATAATGCTCAAAATTCTTCAAGCAAGGTTTCAATAGTACATGATCCTAGAATTTCCAGATGCACAAGCTGGATTTAGAAAAGGCAGAGGAACCAGAGATTAAATTGCCAAATCTATTGGCTCAAGAAAAATCAAGAGAATTCCAGAAAAACATCTACTTCTGCTTCACTGACTATGCTAAAGCCTTTGACTGTGTTGATCATAACAAACTATAGAAAGCTGTTGAAGAGATGAGAATACCAGACCACCTTATCTGCCTCCTGAGGAACCTGTATGTAGGTCAAGAAGCAACAGTTAAAACCAGACATGGAACAATGGGCTGTTTCAAAATTGGAAAAGGAATATGTCAAGGCTGTATATTTTCACTCTGCTTATTTAACTCATATATAGAGTACATCATGTGAAATACCAGGCTGAATGAAGCTCAAGCTGGAATCAAGATTTCTGGAAGAAATAGCAATAACCTCAGATATGCAGATGACACCACCCTAATGGCAGAAAGCAAATAACTAAATAGCTGCTTAATGAAGGTGAAAGAGGAGACTGGAAAAGCTGGCTTAAAACTTAACATTCAAAAACCAAGATCATCGCATATGGTCCCAGCGCTTCATGACAAATAGCTGGAGAAATAATGGAAACAATGACAGGCTTTATTTTCTGAGTCTCCAAAGTCACTATAGACAGTGACTACAGCCATGAAATTAAAAGATGCTTGTTTCTTGGAAGAAAAGCAATGAAAAATCTAAACAGCCTATTAAAAAGCAGAGACATCACTTTGCCTACAAAGATCTGTCTAGTAAAAGTTATAGCTTTCCACTAATCATGTATGCAAGTGCTATTTGGATTATAAAGAAGGCTGAGTGCCAAAGAATTGATGGTCTCAAAATTTTCTGAAGAAGACTCTTAATAGTTTCTTAGACAGCAAGGAGATCAAACCTGTCAATTCAAAAGAAAAAAAAATCAACCCTGATTATTCATTGGAAGGACTGATGCTCAAGCTGAAGCTGCTGTATTTTAGCCATCTGATGGGAAGAGCTGACCCATTGGAAAAGACCCTGTTTCTGTGAAAGTCTGAAGACAGAAGAAGGGGGAAACAGAGGATGAGATGGTTGGATGGCAGCATTGACTCAATGGACATGTGTTTGAGCAAACTGCAGGAGATGGTGAAGGACAGGGAAGCCTGGCATGCTGCAGTTCATGGGACTGCAAACCATCAGACACTACTGAATGATTGAACAACAACAACAGTTTTAATGTTAAAAAACAAAAAATATAATAAATCAAAGCCCCCTGGTATGCAAATGTTAGCAATATTTAACACATTTCTAGAATTCATCTTGAATCTCACCCAGATCAGAGCAGTTAGACAGAGTGACTGAAACAACATTCTCATCATTCAGATGGATGTGAGTCTTTGAAGGGAAGCAAATTGAAAGGGTGAGTGAACCTCCATTTTCTTGAGGCACTAAGGAAACTCTCAATCTGTGAGGTTTCTGCTTAGGGATGTGACTGGGAGTGTGTACATGCATATGCCCAAATAAATCAGAATGGTTTTCAAGTTAAAAAAAATGGAAAACAGCACAAGTAACAGTGCTTTTTCATGCACTGTCATTGCATAATCATATGACCTGGAGCAGAAGGAATTTCTACTTGTTTCTGAGGCCAGTTGCTCATCTCTAGTGTTTCAACTTCTGTCCTTAACAGTAGGAGACTGTGGTTGTTGTCAAATCTGCTGCTCCTCTGGGGCAGGACAGTTGGTGATAACACATGTGATCATGCATCACTGCTGTGCTTCACTTTACTCTGCTCAGACTGCTGTTGTTCCATATTGCTACTGCTGGTCCACACACCCTCCTGAGACTCAGAGCTCATGTCCTCTTTCTTCCTTAGAACACTGTTCCTGCTTAGGGCAACAAAACATGAGGGGTAGCGCTTTTCTTATTGTGCTCCCAGCAGCTGCCGCCAGGCCATGGTATTCTTACCTGATGCACGTTGTGATTCTGAGTAACCCTGTCCAAAGTCTGAAAACTTCCGACTTAGTCCACCACTCTCACTTCCTAGAGAGGGACAGTGGTTTGTCCATAGTCTTCCTCTTATAGTCACTCCTCTGTAGTCACAGGGAATGCAAGTTCTCCATCCCCTCAGGTCTTAATTCCGGTAAGCTCCACAGCCTTTCTTTTTATTTTCCTATTTAAATTTGAAGCAAGAAAATGGATTTATATCTCATATGTCCAATCCTAGTTTCTGTAATGAGAAGCCCATGAAATAGATTTGAATCTAACCCTCAGCCTGGAGCCAAGCCCAGCAAATGCTTTGTAGGACTTAGAGGAGTGAAGCCAAGCAATAATAAGCCTAAGGATCTATGCATAAGAAACGTGTCCATTGTTTTGTTTTTAGTGTAACATCTGTGAAAAGTGACTAGTATAAGCACTTATTGTACATAAGACATTGTTCTGAATGGTAGTGATACAGTATTGAACTAAACAATCAAATTTCTCCCCCAGGGAAATAATTTTCTCTCTCTTTCATTTATCGTGTGCTTGTTTATGTGTATGTGTAGTATAATATAGGTTCATAAATATTTTCTATATAATATATGAATATGTATTTATACAAACGCTTGCAGACATGCAAGAAACTATGTTCACACATGTATCAGGAGTAGCTGATAGCAACTGAGGTACAAAGTAAATTTTTACCAGATCAGCCAATTTCCAAAAGCCTGTGCTCTCATCGGGAAGATTCCCCCTGGAGTAGGAAATGGTAATCCACTCCAGTGTTCTTGCCTGGAAAATCCCATGAGACTGTCAGGCTACAGTCCATGGGGTTGCAAAGAGTTGGACACGACTTAGCAACTTCCCTTTCTTTCTTTCTTCCCTCTACATTACACAGTTTGCACTTCTGTCTTTTCACGCTCTCTAACTTAGGAGGCCACCCACTGAAACTACCAAGGCAGGGGAAAAAAAAATCTCATTTAAGATGTTCAGGAACTGTCCTGCCCTCCTCTACATGACAGCAGGAGCAACAAGGTCGGCTCATGAGAAAAAAGAGCAGAAATGTCCTCCATCTAAGGGCAAAATGCTCCCATACTGGCTTCCCCACTGATAGCAGCCTGCATCAATTTTGATGTTTCATTACCATAAAGAAGAAACATTTTTGCTTTATACAAGTGTGTCAACTTTATAAGGTCTTAACACAGAGATGAAGACTTTCATTCCCAGGAAGCTGGTAAACGTGCATAATGGTGTGTCCTTGAGAACGGTAGCAGGTCATACAACATCCATGTACTGATCAAGCAGGCTTTAGTCCACTTGTCTCTATTTTCAGAGTTTCAGAACTACCACATCATCTGTAGCACTGTAATCACATGTCCCCTTATAGGCTTCCTGGTAATAATTTTGTAAATACAATTTCTATAGTTTGAACTCTATCTTTCTCACCCTTCAATATACTCAACACACACATACACATATGTGTTTATCTCTATAAAGCCTATTATGTTTTTGACCATTTTACATAGATTACTTCATTTCATCTTAATAGCAGCATTGTTATGTGGGTCAAGCAGGGATTATTTTGCAATTCATTAATGAGCCCAGAAAGTTTCAGTAGTTGGCCAGGCATAACACAGCTTCAGAAAGAAAATCCTTTTCCAACTCTGTTACCTGGTATTCTTACTATTTAAAATGCTATGAATAATAAAAAAGAATCTAAAATAATGAAAAAAAAATGCTATGAATATCTGAAGACTTCATCATTTTTTAAACCACAGTTTACTAAAAGGAAGAGAGAATTGCCATTTTCACAGGTAAATAGCACTATAGAATAGCCTTCCCTCTAAGGGCTGTGAAGTATGAACTTGGTCAGGGGCTAAAATGAGAAAACAGAGAGGAGAGAACCCCAGTCTGTAGGGTGGCAGGCTAGTCGTTAATTTTTATGGTGGGTGCCTCATGTAGAACCTGACCCAGGATGAGTACTTAGCCCTTTAATGTTGAATGAATGAATGAATAAGTGTATGTGAATAAGTTCTGTAATCTAACAACGCCTTGTGGTAAGCAAATCCAGTCTAAGCCTTGTGGGATGCATACCTTAGAAAATAATATGCTATGTGAAATAGGGCGAATTCCCTTTTCTAGAAACACAAGTATCTGCAAGGAGTAATCCCAACCAGCCTCCTAAGCCAATTCAGTTCACAGCATTTACTAGACATTGAACTATGTATTGAACTACAGCCAATGAACCTCTTAGGAAAACTAAAAGTCAGGTTTGTGGTATAGGAAAAGTATCCAAGGCTTTTTAAAATGTAAAACTCCATTTAAATGTAAAATAAAAGGTACTCTCTATTGAACATCTATGTATATGTCAGGTAATTGTGGTTTCAAAATCTTTAATTCTTATAAGATCATAAAATGAGATTTCTATTTTTATAGATGAGGAAACAGAGCTCATTCTTAGAGTGTCCACCCACTCTAGAATGTTTGGCTCTACTGATCATGGTCTTCCATTTGTCGAAAATATGGTTCTACTCAGGAGCTTCAAAATTTCCCCACTGAACAACTAATCCAAGCCAAGCCTCTCAGTTTAACACTGCAGACCCTCACATCAATATTTGAAAACTTCTATGCTTGTCTTCTGAACATTTTCTGACTATTTTCCAACTCCCTAAAATATGCCCTTGGTTCTGGCTACAACGACTTTTTTATTGTGCCATTCCCCTCCAAGTCAAATTCAAAAATATTATAAGCCCCTGCCTAAGACTTACATTTTTCCTTAAACCTGCACAGTATGAAACCTAGTCTGTTCTCTTACTCAGAATAAATGTGCTAAGGGAAATCAGCTAACTCACATGAACGTGCTATTGTTTCTAAAGTTTCTTAGAATTGTCCTGTTTTATGTGGACAGGAAATGCTGTTTCAGAAACGTATTTTGGTAATTTTCACTTTTAATGTTTATTCACATTTTCTAAGCTTAATTATAAACTAATCAAGAACAGGGAAAGTATTAATAACTGATTTTTTAAAAATTCCTTAAACCCTTTGCAGAGTACTTCCAATTTTAGACAGCCTTGCTCAATGAATTATTTATATGAACATATCTTGAAAGACAGAGTTTTCTTTGAATCTTCTTTGGTGACACCTACTTGCTCTCTAAGACTATTTAGCAGGAATGCTGTAAAATATTTCACATTCAAAAACCGCCTCCTCTTTTTTTGTAATTGCTACTTACTCTCAACAATCTCTTCATCATGCATTTACTGTAATTCACATTTTGCAGATGAAAAAACTGAAGTTCAGTAGCTAAAAGGATTGCTCAGTGTTAAAGAGAGTTAAAGAGAAAATCAGAACTGCAACAGAGGTCTTCTGATACCTAGTCCAAAGTGCTTCCCTCCATCCCATTATATCTTTCTACCTTCCATTGTATTGTACCCCTGTGGACCTCTATAGGTACCTTTCCATTTTGTCATGCTCTAAAGATGACATTAGCATAATAAAAAGTGACTTAGCTGAAAGACCAGATTCTACAAATTTCCTAATGATAAAAGCCTACTGAATTTGGAATTTATATTTTTGATAAGTGAATCCTTCGTACGTTTTTGTGTGAACACGGTTGCAAGAGATGTTTTCAGACAAGCTTGGTGGGTCCTCTGCCAGTTAGGACGTTTGGACCCAAAGCCGTCCTGTGCCCTGTTCCTTCTGCTCCTCTGTGTACGCGAAGCTCCCCAGTGAAGCTGCATTGTCACTCCTTCCAGCAGTTCTCTCAGCTCACTGAAGGGCAGTCAGTGGCTTTTCAAAGTCACATGCAGCATGTTCACAGCCCTCAGTGGAACCACTGGAAAATTACAGGCCTCGATAAAACCCACATGCCCCTGAATTCAGCCTATGTGCTACAATTTTCAGTTTGCTTTATAAGTGTGCTCAGGGTTGTGCTATTTGATCACATACATTTCACATTTTCCTACTTGCCCCAGTATTACCAGATATGTTAAAGTGTTTGCAAGTGCCATGTAATACTAAGGAATCTGAGAAGTAATAAGAAACATTTTTTAAAATATGTATGTACATATTCAAAGATTTTGCTGTTTTTTTAAGTAAAGTGAAAATTACCAAAATATTGTTCTGAAACAGCATTTTCCTGAGTTATCTGAGTTAAATCAGGTTAAGATTTCCAGAAATTTAATTTTAACCAGGATTTAATCAGCAACGTAATTAAACAAATAATATCTAATAATTAAATATAATATAAAATGTACATATGCTTGTTTGTTTTAAAAATATTTCCCTAGATATCTGATAGAAATAGAATTTGAGTCACATATTTAATTTTTACATTTTCTAGTAGCCACACTTTACAAAAAAGGTAAATAACAATTATAATTGATTTTAATAATTTTATTTAACCCAATATATATAAAATATTATTTCAATGTACAGTCAATATAAAGGTATTGAGATATTTTACATATTTTTATTTTTTCTTTTACTAAGTCTTCAAAATATGGTGTGTAGTTTACACTTAAAATGCCACCAATATGGACTAGCCATTTCAGTGTTATGTTGGAGCCAGCTTGCACTGAATTTCCAGCTGGTTACTACATTTTCTGAATTTCATGAATAAATGGTAAATTAATATTGGTCACTGTAAGAATATTTATTCCATAGGAATCTTCAATTACGGCAAATTTTTTGGAGGGTTGGTTGAAGTAGGGAGCTGATTGTTAAACATTTACCAGCATACCACTTCAAAATAGCCACTGTGGCTAGTGACTGCCATATTGGAATATGTATCCCTACATAATGCCAATAATTATATTATTTGATAAACATTTCTTAAGTATGTTTAGAACTCTTTAATTTGTCCTAAGTATGGTGATAGGATGGTGCTTTTCGTAATGGACACCACTTGGAAAAACACCAGAAGAGAGGAAAAGGGTAAAAGCAGTGAAATATTATCTATTAGCTATGAGACTCCATAGCCAAAACTGGCTAACCACCCTCTTCTTCCATTCAGTTCGTGGTTTGGGCTTGAGGAAAGGATTGCTTCTTCTGGTTTTTAAGAATATGTCTAGTCACAAATGCTGCTATTGGTGAGAAAAAGACTGGAAAAAGAGATTAGCATAAAAACATGAGCAAGATATGAACTTTCTTATAGATATCATAAATAACAGTTTTGTTTTTATGAGAAAATAGACATTTTTATAGTAAGATATTAGTTTATATATTTAAACCTCATTAAGGGTTATTAAATCCTATTTATTAAAAGGTACACAATTCATTAACTTTTTTAAGATTACCTAATATACTTCTAATATATTAAATGTGAATGATTAAGTCTAATTTTAGTGGAGGAAGATCATGGGGTAAGCATTCTAGGGTGTTTTATTATAGAAATCATTGATATCTATAACAAACATACACTCTTCCATGAAGACAATAATAGCTTGCTTTTATTGGGTTTACAACTATGTACCAGGCACTTTAAATATTTATTTCAATTGATTTACACAATGATGCCAAGTGGCGGATATTATACAGATTCTAAAGAGTAGGAAACTGAAGCTCAGGGAAGTTAGAGGGTTTGAAGTCAGCCATCTGGTAAATGATAGACCTAAGCAGGGAGCTAAGGCCCTTCTTATTCCAAAGTCTGTGGTTTTGTTCACTTACTACCCCGTGTAAATATGCCAATACTAGTATACTGTGTGTACTAAATACACACACACTAAATGAAGTTGTCCTCTCATAGCAAAGAAAAACAAAAGAAAAAAAATAACAGAAACAGCCCTTATCCTCCAAGTATGATAATGGAAGGTGGTGTTTCCTGAGAACTTACCAAGGGGCAGGCACTGTTCTACGCGCCTCTCTTGTATGAACTCATGTAATCCTCATCCATCGCATACGGTGGGTGCAGATAAGGAAAGTTGAGGCACATGGAGCCTAAGAAACCTCCCCATGCTACTAACGAGTAGCAGAACTAGGATTTAAACCTAAGCAGCCTGGATCCATCATGCATACTCTTAGTTACTACAGCATGTGGCAGACAAACCACAAGCAACTCAGCTGTTAAAAACTAATAAATAATGGACATATGGCAGCAAAATGCCTATGAAAAAGAGATGCATATAATACCATAAATCAGTTCAGTACTAATTGTCAAATTAGTAATAAGAAATTACTGCAAATAGAGGAATCATTCCCTACGCTCAAAACATGAAAGATGGAGGAGTTGGGATTTAAACAGGATAAAGGATAAATAGGATTTGCATACAAGAGAAAGAAGAATTTTCTCTCTATCCAGAGAGAACAATATGAGAATATATATGGAGAACAAATTTAAGTCAATATATTGGACTGAAAATATGGGACATGTGAAAGTGGGTAACAACAGTGGAAAGACTATTATAAACAAGAACAAGCTTACATCTGTCTCCTGTGCAGTGGAGAATTCAGGTTTTCACACACTACAGAGTATCAGGCTTCCCAGTTGGTGCTAGTGTTAAAGAACCCACCTGCCAGCGCAGGTAGACCTAACAGATGGGGGTTCAGTCCCTGGGTCAGGAAGATCCTGGAGGAGGGCATGGCCACACTCCAGTATTCTTGTCTGGAGAATCCCATGGACAGAGGAGCCTAGCAGGTTTCAGTCCATAGCGTCACACAGAATCAGACACAACTGAAGCGATTTAGCATGCATGCACACAGGACTATTTTTGTGGAACATTTATGACAGAATATTAGTGTGCTATAAGGTCAGTAACTATAATGCCCATCAAGCAAAGTGGCATAAAGGGAAAGAAGGAAAATATGAGGGTAAAAGTGGGAGATGTCATGTATTCTACTGAAGACTGTGAGAAAGGCTTAAGAGGCTATGCTGTGTTTAGAGAATAGCATTTGGTTTGTTTCAAGCATAATAAATTATGTGATGAGGAACAGTGGAAGGTCAGACTGGAAAGGCCATTGGAGTCTATACATGGAGAATGTTGAATGCTGGATATAAGGAATTTATAATTCATCAATAGCAATTGGTTAGTAGGCAGCCCTGCAGGATTTTAAACTTCAAAGCTAAAATTACATTTCCACTTCAGGAAAAGAAATCTGACAGTTGTGAGTGGAATAAAATATGGCGGAGAGAGCTGTAGGCTAGAATTTATATTGGTGGTTATTGTAGAAGATTAAGCTAGAGATAATGGTGTTTTGAGATGGGACAGTGGCAATAGACATGGAAAGAAGAGGGTGTGTAAAAGTGCTTTGGATACTAAAAGAAATATGTTCCAAGTATAAAGAGGAAAAACCCGAGATGTGAGAACAGAGAATTAGCAAGATCAAAATTATGACTTTCCAATTCGCTTATTCTCTCCTGCATCCATTAATCTGTTCTGAGATTCAGAGAAAGCAAGTGTGGTGAAAATTTAAGAGTTTAGGGTTTATCAGTGAGTATCTGTAAGATTAACTAACCTTCTTTTGAGTGGGTGGACAGTTGATTACTTATGGCACAAATGTAGGGACAAGGGAAAGTATATCCAAGAAAGAATACCCAAGGTATTCTCCCAGGATATAGTGTGAGAATAAATTAGTCTTTTTTACTTAAAAGACTATCTCACTATTTGCTTTAGCAGAAATGCTACAAAAAATTTAGATTCATTTTTTTTTCTTGGTCTCATCTATATATCAAAATATATCTAGGTGTAAACCTCATGTCTAGATAAAATACGTATCACTACTTCTTAAATTATATGTGGTTAAAGCCCCTTCTTTTTAAAAAAAAAATTCTGTCCAACACTGAATTGTATAAATTCCTCTAAAAAAATGAACAAATAATTGATATATATATAATTGATATGATCAATGTGCTAGTTTTCTCTATAATTGCGATCATGTTACAATATATAAATTAGAAAATTAATATGCTGTGTATCTTACATTTATGTAACTTTATGTCAAATATATTTAAACAAAAAACTGACATATAGAGACTCCAAAGTTTTAATTATTTTATTCAACAAATATAAGATTATTTTAAAATTTCTACAACAATTCCTTAATGCCTATTGTCAATTTCTGAGCTTCTCTTATCATGCGAGTAACAAACAACTCAGGTATCAGCTCCTCTTTGCACTGTCCAGGCTTCAAATAAAAGTGGTCTAGAGGATCATTTCTACAATATGATTTCAAAGATGTCAGCAAGGCCCAGAGATTCTCTTTTCTCCCTTTCTAATCCTCTAGTTATACTTCTCCCGTCTCCTGAATATTTCGGAGAACACTAAAAGTTTTATTTTTATATCTATATTTTTGGCTTAAGGATTCAATGCAAATACACAGACCTTTACAATGACACATAGTTGCACTATCCTTATATATACCTTACTGAAGGGAAGTGAAATTAATAACTAGATAGAAAGAAAACAAAACAGTCCCATTATTGTACGCAAATGTGCTATTGAAGCCACTGTTCCGTGTTCATCATGTACTAAATTATCTTTCAGCATTTTCCTTCTTGTGGCATTTCCATTTTGCAAGCTGCTTTTTCTTCCCACCCACTAGAAGTTTATCCTCCTACAACTCCTATGATAAGTTCTGGCTCCTTCATTAATATAATTCTTGACCGTTGCAGCCTAGAGTCATTTCATTATTCTCTGACCTTTCAAAATTAACTGACTATACTCTTACTTGGTATTATTTATAATTTATCGCTTCTTGCCATTTCTTGCTTGATTATTATTTTCTCTGTTTTAAAAAATGTTTTATATGTTACCTACCTATATTTGTCTTGTTTTCTTTTTACATACATACAGATAGGGAGAATAAACTGATCACCTTTATTAAAAACACCTGGTGAGGAAAAGGACACTTATTAATAGCATCCTTAATTGCATCCCACCTTTTCTACCCTAGAGGTGACTGCTATCCTGACCTTTGTGGTAACTATTCTTTGTTGTTTTGGACAGCTTTTCCACTTAGAAAAATATTTACAAATAAATTGCTAAGTATACATAAATATAAACACATCACTTAAGTATCATGAATATGTTTCAGTCTAAATATCTATATACTCATGTATGTATATTCCTGATACTGTTTATAAATATGCACATGTATATATGTGTACATATAATACAATTTTGCCAGCTATAAGCTGAATCATTTTTTATATACTGTTCTTTCCCCAATGTTGTATTTACTATATTTATCCATGTTGACCTAAGTAGCATAGGTCAGTCATTCATTTTCACTGCTCTATAGAATTTCTCTATATAAATACATTTATTTTCTATTATATGATAAATGAATTTTTTGCAAACCTGCAAATGTTTGGTGAATGTTTACTATTGTGAAAAATGATTCTGTTCACATTTAGGTTCAATTTGTCCTAGTACACATGTATAGTAATGATTCTATAGTATATACGCAGAGACAGGATTACCAGATAGCTGGGCGTGGGCATGTTTCACTTTATTTGTTGTAATTGCTCAGTCACTCAGTTGTGTCTGACTTTTTGCAACTCCATGAATTGCAACTCCATGAATTGCAGCACACCAGGCTTTCCTGTCCCTCACCATCTCCTGGAGTTCGCTCAAACTCATGTCCATCGAGTCAGTGATGCCATCCAACCATCTCATTCTCTGTTGTCCATTTCTCCTCATGCCTTCAATCTTTCCCAGCATCAGAGTCTTTTCCAATGAGCTGACTATGTTAGCTGGCCAAATTATTAGAGTTTTAGTTTCAGCATCAGTCCTTCTAGTGAATATTCAGAGTTGATTTCCTTTAGGATTGACTGATTTGATCTCCTTGCAGTCCAAGGGACTCAAGAGGCTTTTCTAGCAACACATTTCAAAAGCATCAGTTCTTCGAAACTCAGCCTTCTTTGGTCCAACTCTCACATCTGTGCATGACTGCTGGAAAAACCATAGTTTTGACTAGATGGACCTTTGTCAGCAAAGTGATATCTCCACTGTTTAATAGGCTGTCTAGGTTTGTCACAGATTTTTCTCCTCAGGTCAAATATCTTTTAGTTTTGTGGCTGCATTCACTGTCTGCAGTGAGTTTGGAGCCCAAGAAAATAAGTTCTGTCACTGTTTCCATTGTTTCTCCATCTATTTGCTATAAAGCGATGGGACCAGATGCCATGATCTTAGTTTTTCTAATGTTGAGTTTTAAATCAGCTTTTGCTCTCTCCTCATTCACCTGCCTCAAGATGCTCTTGAGTTCCTCTCCACTCTGCCTTTAGAGTGGTATAATTTGCTTATCTAAGGTTGTTGATATTTCTCCCAGCAACCTTGATTCCAGCTTGTGATCATCCAGCCTGGCATTTCACATGATGTATTCTGTGTATAAGTTAAATAAACAGAGTGACAATGTATAGTTTTGACATACTCGTTTCCCACTTTTGTACCAGCCCATGTCTGGTTCTAACTGTTGCTTCTTGACATGCATACATGCTTCTCAGGAAGCAGGCAAGGTGGTCTTGTATTCCCATCTCTTTAAGAATTTTCCACAGTTTGTTATGCTCCACACAGTCAAAGGCATAATCATTGAAGCAGAAGTAGATGTTTTTTCTGGAATTCTCTTGATATTTCTATGAGTCAACAGATGTTGGTAGTTTGATCTCTGGTTCCTCTGCCTTTTCTAAATCCAGCTTGTACATCTGGAAATTCTTGATTCATGTACTGTTGAAGCCTAGCTTGAAGGATTTTGAGCATTACCTTGCTGTCATGTGAAATGAGTGCAGTTGTGTGTAGTCTGAACATTCTCTGGCATTGCCCTTCTTTGGGATTGGAATGAAAACTGACCTTTCCCAGTATTGTGGCCATTGCTGAGTTTTCCAAATTTTCTGGCATATTGAGTGTAGTACTTTAACAGCATCATCTTTTAGAATTTGAAATAGGTCAGCTGGAATTCCATCACCTCCACTAGCTTTGTTCATAGTAATGCTTCCTGAGTCCCATTTGACTTCACATTCCTGGATGTCTGGCTCTAGATGAGTGATCACACCATCACACCATCATGGTTATCTGAGTCCTTTTAATTAATTTTGTGTAGTTCTTCTTAATATCTTCTGTTTCTGTTAGGTCCGTACTGTTTCTGTCCTTGATTGTGCCCATCTCTGCATGAAATGTTCCCATGGTATCTAATTTAGTTGAAGAGATCTTTATCTTTCCAATTCTGTTGTTTTCCTCTATTTCTTTGTGTTGTTCACTTTCTAGGCAACACAAAACTTTTATAACTTTTTTTTGTTTTTTACAAATTGTAACATTTCCAGAAGTGTATGACAGTTTCCATTGATCCATACGGGACCCATCTTTTGATGTGATAGATATCACTAGTGTCATTAATATTTCCAGTGCACTTCTTCTTTCATGAACAACATTCACTCACCTCTTAGAAGTGAGCCAAAAGCATGAGGCTAAGTTTTTCCTTGATTTAAATGATAATTTTTATGTCTAGGTGAAAGCATTTAAGACCTTTAAAGTAATTCTCAACATTCTTTCTGTGCTGCAGCAAGTGTAGATGGCAATGCCTTGCAACAGTAAAACTTGTTGGCCCCTAAGTTATTATTATGTATAAAACTCTTAGTCAACTCTTGCATTGAATGGCACATGGCTAATAAATAATCTTTCATTGTTTGAAGCAGAGGACTTTTATTTTTAAATTACTGTTTAGCCTATGCCATCCCAGCTTAATACTCATTATATCATCAGACTTTAATTTTTGACAGCCTGGTAATTGTGTAATGGTGTCTTGCTGACAGTTTAATTTGCAGTTGTCTGATTATTGTGAGCTGGTATTTTTCATATATTAATGTTTATTTTAGTTTCTTCCTCTGTAAAGTGGAGGAAATAGTCTGCAAGTGTCAGACATTTTTTATCTCTCTCTTAAGCGGCAGGCGGAAACAAACTACATGTCAGATTATTGGCTTCCATGAAAGCTCAGTTGGTAAAATATCCCCCGGTGATGTAGGAGACCCAGCTCAATTCCTGGGTTGCGAAGATCCGCAAGAGAAGGGAAAAGCTACACTCTCCAGTATTCTGGCCCAGAGAATTCCATGGACTATACAGTCCATGGTGTTGCAAAGACTTGGACATGACTGAGCGACTTTAAATGTAAATATAAAAAATTGTCTTTTCCTTATTGATTTATAAGATGTCATCATATGTTACGAATAACACCCTTTTTTAGTTACTTGCTTTCAATTAGTTTTGTTTTTTCATTCTGTGGTTGACGTTTGAAGTCTAGAGAACCTTAACTTTGAAAGTGATTAAAAATCAATCTTCACCTTTATGGTTAGTGTATTTTGTGTCTTGTGTAGTCTTTCCTTGCTGCAATATTATGAAGATATTCTGCCTAATCTCGTCTGAATTATTCAAGTTTTGTTTTTTAGAATAAAATCTTGCAGAATGCACAATTAAATTTTATATATCTTGGGAAATAAATATCTCACAAGAATTATCAATTGTCCCTGCACCTTTGTAATACAGTCTATCCTATCTCCTTAGGCCTGCATTACAATCTCTGTCATAAAGCCCATCTGGGTCAATATTTTATGTCTGTCCATCTCCATGTCGTTCCAGTGATCCACTTATCTAACCATCATTTCCACACTGCCTTATTTGCAGTGCAGTCGCTCAGTTGTGTCCAACTCTTTGCAATCCCATGAACTGCAGCACACCAGGCCTCTCTGTCCATCACCAACTCCTGGAGTCCACCCAAACCCATGTCCATCGAGTTGGAGATGCCATCCAGCCATTTCATCCTCTGTCATCCCCTTATCCTCCTGCCTGCAATCCCTCCCAGCATCAGGGTCTTTTCCAATGAGTCAACTCTTCGTATGAGGTGGCCAAAGTATTGGAGTTTCAGCTTCAACATCAGTCCTTCCATTGAACATCCAGGACTGAACTCCTTTAGGATGGACTGGTTGGATCTCCTTGCAGTCCAAGGGACTCTCAAGAGTCTTCTCCAACACCACACTTCAAAAGCATCAATTCTTCAGTGCTCAGTCTTTTTCACTGTCCACCTCTCACATCCATACATGACTACTGGAAAAACCCTAGCCTTGACTAGACAGACCTTTGTTGGCAAAGTAATGTCTCTGCTTTTCAATACGCTATCTAGGTTGACCATAACTTCAAGGAGTGAGTGTCTTTTGATTTCATGGCTGCAATCACCATCTACAGTGATTTTGGAGCCCAAAAAAATAAAGTCTGACACTGTTTCCCCATCTATTTCCCATGAAGTGATGGGACCAAATGCCATGATCTTAGTTTTCTAAATGTTGAGCTTTAAGCCAACTTTTTCATTCTCCTCTTTCACTTTCATCAAGAGGCTTTTTAGTTCCTCTTCACTTTCTGCCATAAGGGTGGTGTCATCTGCATATCTGAGGTTATTGATATTTCTCCCGGCTATCTTGATTCCAGTTTGTGTTTCTTCCAGCCCAGTGTTTCTCATGATGTACTCTGCATATAAGTTAAATAAACAGGGTGACAATATACAGCCTTAATGTATTCCTTTTCCTGTTTGGAACCAGTCTGTTGTTCCTAGTCCAGTTCTAACTGTTGCTTCCTGAAACCTGCATATAGGTTTCTCAAGAGACAGGTCAGATGGTCTGATATTCCCATCTCTTTCAGAATTTTCCACAGTTTATTGTGATCCACACAGTCAAAGGTTCATGTATTGCTGAAGCCTGGCTTGGAGAATTTTGAGCGTTACTTTACTAGCGTGTGAGATGAGTGCAATTGTGCGGTAGTTTGAGCATTCTTTGGCATTGCCTTTCTTTGGGATAGGAATGAGAATTCACCTTTTCCAGTCCTTTGGCCATTGCTGAGTTTTCCAAATTTGCTGGCATATTGAGTGCAGCACTTTCACAGCATCATCTTTTAGGATTTGACTAAGGATTTCCTAAGCTTTATAGTAAATCTTGTCATGTAATAAGTCTCCCATCCTTAATATGTTTCTTTAAAATATTCTGACCTTTCTTTATATTTGTCAAATGCCTAAATTAGCTTGCCCACAGTAAATCTGTTGGAATTTACATTATGTTTATAGATCAGCTTGGAAGATGACTGACCCAGGACTTATGAACATAGCCTACAACTCCATTTATTTAAGTCTATTTTAGTATTTCTTAATTGTCTCATAATAATTTCCATATAGCACTTGTAAACCATTTGATATGCCTGTTTCCAGGTATTCATATTTTTGAAGTTATTGTAAACAACTTTTAGATTTTTAATTTTTTTTCTATTTATTTTTGGCATATAGCTCTCCATTTTATTTTACTATGGAGTAATTTTGTATCCAGTAATCTTGTTAAACTCTCTTACTAATGCTAATATACTTCCTGTAATTATTTTTGATTTTTTAGAGTAGTACAAACACATCATTGCCAATGAGGCTTTCTATCCTTTACAAATTTTATGTTTCATTATTTTTAAAAATGCATTACTAGGTTGATAAATAAAATGATGATAAAAGGCACACAAAATTTCCCTGATAAAATGCTTTAAATGCATCAATATTAATTATTGTAGTTACTTTAAGATTGTTTATTTTTTCTGAAGATGCTTATATCAGAATAAAGAAATTTTCTTCTGTTTGTAGTTAACAAAAGCTTTTTCTTCATTACAAATATCTGTTGACTTTCATTAAATGTTTCTCCAATAGCTGTAGAAAAGGTCCTATAATTACATTTCTCTATGCTTGCTGCGATTGTGTTACTTTCTAATGTTAAACCAATCGTTAATAATTATGGTAACCAAATTTGGTCATAATTTTTGTTCTTTTATAAGTTGTCATATTCAGTTTACTAATATTTTTTCCTTAGTTAATTATATCTAAGTTCATAAGTCATACTGGGCTATACCTTTTCATAAACAATAGTGTTTAAAGTCCAGAGGGGAAAGGATCAAGAAAGTTAATTGTCATAATATCAATAACCTCAGATATGCAGATGACACCACTGTTATGGCAGAAAGTAAAAAGGAACTAAAAAGCCTCTTGATGAAAGTGAAAGAGGAGAGTGAAAAGGTTGGCTTAAAGCTCAACATTCAGAAAACTAAGATAATGGCATCCGGTCCCATCACTTCATGGGAAATGGATGGGGAAACAGTGTCAGAATTTATTTTTCTAGGCTCCAGAATCACTGCAGATGGTGAATGCAGCCATGAAATTAGAAGATGCTTACTCCTTGGAAGGAAAGTTATGACTAACCTAGATAGCATATTAAAAAATAGAGACATTACTTTGTCAACAAAGGTCTGTGTAGTCAAGGCTCTGGTTTTTCCAATAGTCATGGATGGATGTTAGAGTTAGACTATAAAGAAAGCTGAGTGCCGAAGAATTGATGCTTTTGAAGTGTGGTGTTGGAGAAGACTCTTGAGAGTCCCTTGGACTGCAAGGAGATCCAACCAGTCCATCCTAAAGGAGATCAGTCCTGGATGTTCAATGGAAGGACTGATGTTGAACCTGAAACTCCAATACTTTGGCCACCTCATGCGAAGAGTTGACTCATTGGAAAAGACCTTGATGCTGGGAGGGATTGCAGGCAGGAGGAGAAGGGGATGACAGAGGATGAGATGGCTGGATGGCATCACTGACTCAATGGACATGAGTTTGGGTTAACTCTGGGAGTTGGTGATGAATGGGGAGGCCTGGCGTGCTATGATTCATGGGGTTGCAAAGCGCCAGACACTACTAAGGACTGAACTGAACTAAACAATAACTGTTCATTCCTTATAATGAGAGAAGTCTTTGTAGAATATATCCTGAACAACTTTTATGGGCAAACAACAAATTAGATTTTGAGTACTCAGTGTCTTTAAACAGCTCACATTTTAATGTAACAACAGATGTAAAATAAATAAGAGCATTACAGTGTAACAAAGAGCCAAAGAGAAACATAAGTAAAGCATTATGAGAGTGTATGGAACAGGAATTAAATAATATGGCAAATTATTTCAACACTATATAGAAAAAGTGGTACTTAAGATGTAATTGGTATGACAAATCATAGGTATCCACGAGAAAAATTACTGTGAGAAACAGTTTGCTTTTAGTCTTAACAAAAGCTGTGTTCACATGTACATGATGTCATTTATCTAACAGTGAGGGTTTTGTAGATACTGGAGAGAGATGTAAAAGTGTAAGTCTTAAAAGGTGATGAGGTAGATTTTGAAAGACGCCATATACCAGTCTAGGACCTTAGATTTAATCTTTTGGTTAAGAGGTAGATATCAAAATTATACAAACTGAAGAATAATGTAATGGCATGATGTTTTCTGGTGTTTTATTGAAATTGCCATGATGATACTTTGTAGGATGAATTTTAGGTGAGGAACGTAGTATGTTAAGGACAGTCAAAAGGCACATGAAAAGGTGTTAATCATTAGAGAAATGCAAATGAAAGCTACCTCACACCAGTCAGAATGACTATCATCAAAAAATCTGCAAATAATAAATGTTGGAGAGGGTTTGGAGAAACAGGAACACTCCTACACTGGTGTGTGTATGTGTGTGTGTGTGTGTGTATAGTTCAGTATAAGATAAAAAAATTTTCTTAAATAAAAAGAAAAAAGGAAAATCTCACCTGTGAATGGCCTTTCAGTCCATGTTCAAGGTGCCAGCCTGCTCTTCTCAGTAGGCTGCACTGTGGATTTTCTTCTTATTGAACCAGGCCCCACAATTGTGTAACCAAGTTCCTTGCAATAAATAAATAAATAAAACATATATGATTATATGTAAGGGAAATGCATAGAAGACTTTATTTCAAGTCCAAGTGTGCAGAAAGAGCTTTATTTAAGACAGTGAAAGTAGTGATAGAGAGATATATGTATATCTGAGTGAAGTGATGGAAAAATGTGGAAAGTGAAGAGGTAGAGATGTCAGTAATCATCTACTTAATAGTTATAACTTGTTTTAATCACTGCTTCTATTAATTAAAATAAAGCATGCACGTGAAGCTTGTGGGGAGAGAAATTATGTTCTGTTTTAGAAATGAGTATAAGTGATCAGCTTTCCCTAAGTGAGGAAGACTATATGCCAAGGGCAATTACAGATGAGAGACTGAGAGAAATCTTCCATGGCTATGCTTGTATGGGGGTTGTCATATCCACAGGAGTTGAGACCTAGACAGTCAGTGTACTTCACCAGAGATAGACTTATCAATAAGGTTGGAGGGACAAGCATTATCCCTATTGGAAGTGAGAACTTAGATGTGCCACCTGTATTTAATTAAATTAAAAGGTAGACTGGATAGAATGAAAACAAAAATGTTTCTCTATAAAGATTATGCAGGAATTCCTTGCACTAGTCTTAAAACTTTTCTCTAACTTTGAAATTGTATTAAAATGAAAATGTTACTAAGGGTCTTTTCCATAAATCTATCAACAGAAATTCTACCAAAGAATAGCCCATGAATAATTCAGGTCTAAAACTTTGTGTAGAATGGAGCCAGTTGACCTAGTTGATGAAATGTTTTTCTTTAATTATCTCTATTGGTCATTTTTGCAATGTTGCCAATATAAGATTTTAGCTTTAACTTTAAGTTCTCTGACAAGGATTAATAAAAGTTAAGTAGTCATTTGATACTGTGGAATTTACTTGTCATGGAGAGTGAGGACTTAAGTGAACTTGTTTTTGTTCCAGTCAATGAATGTCAGTTACATTTCTTCAGGAAGATGTGGGAAGGAATAGAGGCATCGTTGTAGTTATGGAAATTCAAGTATATAAGTTTGATACCGCTAGGTGAATATTCATATTAAGAGGACTCAGTTCACTTACAGTCTCTGACTTGGGGCTTTTTTTTTTTTTTTTTTTTGGTAAATGCCACAAAAATGACAGAGCCCATTTTTTTTCTTTAACACTTTCCCATTTCATTTAGCTTGAGAACATCTACCTCCATCCAAGGGATTGAAGGAACACCATATTCTTATCTGTTTTCTGTGGGAGAATAAGGCAAAGGGACATGTTATTTTGGTTCTCTGTGCATGATCATAATGTTCCAGCCAGAAGAGGTTTTTTTGTGTGTTTTTCTGTACAAGATGTAGGGAATTTTGTTATTAGAATATCAGTACCAGTATAGATATCTGTCAAAACTGGCAGTTTAATAGTGTCTTCTGTCATCTGGCCTTTAAACACAAATGCATGCTTGAAAATAAAATTCATAGAATTAATTTTTAGCAAGTTAAAACATCCAGAAGAACAATTTCTTTTAAACTTACTAAAAGTTTTCAAAGAGAATTTTATTTTAAAGTCTATTTTATATGATATGAGTATTGCTACTCCTGCTTTCTTTCAGTCTCTATTTGCGTGGAATATCTTTTTCCAGCCCTTCACTTTCAGTCTGCCTGTGTCCTTTGTTTCCAGGTGGGTTCCTTATAGACAGCATATTTAGGGGTCTTGTTTTTGTATCCATTCAGCCAGTCTTTGTCTTTTGGTTGGGCATTCTACCCATTTACATTTAAGATAATTATTGATAAATGTGATCCCGTTGCCATTTACTTTGTTGTTTTGGGTTCAAGTTTGTACACCCTTTCTGTGTTTCCTGTCTAGAGAAGATTCTTTAGCATTTGTTGGAGAGCTGGTTTGATGATGGTGAATTCTCTCAGCTTTTGCTCCTCTGTAAAGCTTTTGATTTCTCCTTCAAATTTTAATGAGATCCTTGCTGGGTACAGTAATCTGTGTTGTAGTTTTTTCTCTTTCATCACTTTAAGTATGTCCTGCCATTCTCTTCTGGCTTGAAGAGTTTCTATTGAAAGATCAGCTGTTATCCTTATGGGAATCCCTTTGTGTGTTATTTATTGTTTTTCCCTTGCTGCTTTTAATGTTTGTTCTTTGTGTTTGATCTTCGTTAATTTGATTAATATGTGTCTTGGGGTGTTTCACCTTGGGTTTATCCTGTTTGGGACTCTCTGGATTTCTTGGACTTGGGTGACTATTTCCTTCCTCATTTTAGGGAAGTTTTCAACTATTATCTCCTCAAGTATTTTCTCATAGTCTTTCTTTTTGTCTTTTCTTCTGGGACTCCTATGATTCGAATGTTGGGGTGTTTAGCATTGTCCCAGAGATCTCTGAGGTTGTCCTCGTTTCTTTTAATTCTTTTTACTTTTTTCCTCTCTGCCTCATTTATTTCTACCATTCTCTCTTCTACCTCACTTATCCTATCTTCTGCCTCCATTATTCTACTGTTGGTTCCCTCCAGAGTGTTTTTCATCTCACTTATTGTATTAGTCATTATTGATTGACTCTTTTTTATTTCTTCTAGGTCCTTGTTAAACATTTCTTGCATCTTCTCAATCCTTGTCTCCAAGCTATTTATCTGTAATTCCATTTTGTTTTCAAGATTTTGGATCATTTTCACTATCATTATTCTGAATTCCTTTTCAGGTAGACTCCTTATCTCCTCCTCTTTTGTTTGGTTGAGTGGGCATTTATCTGGTTCCTTTACCTGCTGAGTATTTCTCTGCCTTTTCATCTTGTTTATATTGCTGTGTTTGGGGGCTTTCCCGTATTCTGGCAGTTTGTGGTTCCTCTTTATTGTGGAGGTTCCTCGCTGTGGGTGGGATTGGATGGGTGACTTGTCAAGGTTTCTTGATTAGGGAAGCTTGTGTCTGTGTTCTGGTGGGTGGAGCTGGATTTCTTCTCTCTGGAGTGCAATTAAGTGTCCAGTACTGAGTTTTGACATGTCAGTGGGTTTGATGTGACTTTGAGCAGCCTGTATATGGAAGCTCAGGCTATGTTTCTGCATTGCTGGAGAATTTGTGTGGTATGTCTTGCTCTGGAACTCATTGGCTCTTGGGTGGTGCTTCGTGTCAGGTAAGTATGGAGGCTTTTGGATGAGCTCTTACCAAATAATGTTCCCTGGAGGCAGAAGTTCTCTGGTGTTCTCAGGTTTTGGACTTAAGCCTGCCTCTGGTTTCCATCTTATTCTTATAGTAGCCTCAAGACTTCTCCATATTGCAGGTGGATTCTTTACCAATTGAGCTTCTACTCTTCATAGGCACAGCAAAAATATGATCCTGGATGACTTATTCCACTTCTTTCTTCCTCACTTTTCTAATATTATTGTGGAGGCTTGGTGAATCCCAATCTGACTGAGTAGGAATACAGACTACAGACTCCAGGAAGAGGTGCAACCCAAAGGGAATTTTAATAATAAAAATTTAATTTGATGTGGAAAGCTTTTTTTTTTATAATTTACATCAGTCTTTACCTTTCTTCCCAATAACCTCATCTTGTGATATACAGTATTATATAATTATTTTGTGCAATTTTCAGACATCTCTTGGTGGAAAATCCCCAAAATGTTCTCTTTAGCTATGTGATCTTGTGTGAGTTATACAACCACACTAAGTTTTAGTTTCCCCCAAATGAAGATATTAACAGCACCTGCATCATAAAGTTATGGCAGACATTAAATGAGGTAATACACTTGAAATATTTAGCAAAGTGCCAAGTCTATTTTAAGTGGTCAATATACGTAGCTAGTATTATCTTAACATGAAAATTTTAGCAATTTTGTGTTTTCTGAATAAATGTACATTTTAGTTTAGTAACACAGTGAATCAAAATAATCACATTGATCAGTAATCTGAATTTATTCTTTTTTTCATTCTCTAGTCAATTTAATTGTACTCAAAATGATGTTTTTACCAAAATCAATTAATTATATCATAAGTCAGTTCTTGAAAACTAACTTCCTTCATAGCCATCATAGAAGATACAATATTTGCACTTCACCCTTTTATCTAGGAACTGAAATCATACAGTTATTGTTTGGATGTTCCATGATGAACTTGCTACCCATCTCAATTATTTCAGTATTGTTTAACTCAATATGATCTATTTTCATATGTGAGGGATAAACAGATTATAAAGGCTCAGGCACTATCCTCAAGAGTTAGTCTGATAGGGAAATAAACAATCCTATTACAGCATTATTTGTAGCACAATAAAAGTAGATATATAGTAAGATGTTAGCAGAGGGTGAAAGAGATGAAAACTAGTAGATAAAGAGAGCTAGATTTGGAATAGAGAGCTTGAGCTGGTGTCTGAAGGACTGAGTAAACACTCAGTTTGGAATTCTAGGCAGAAGGAAGAACCTATGTAAATGCATGGAGGAGTGAAACAGCAACTATATGCAGAATGAGAAATAATTATCTAATTATTATTTTTTTTGCAGAGCATCAAGTGTATAGAGAAAAGAATTTAGGCATAGACAGTGTAAGCAAAATGATATAATATTTATAGATAAGTTACATTTTTACCACATTTCTTTATAAGAAATGTAGTTCTCCTTTCTCACTGAGCTTATGGTAAAATACATTTTCCCCCATCTATTATTTCCCTGTTTAATGTAAGACAATTATCTGTGTACTCCATTGTGGGTAATTTCATGCATAGGAACTTGGAGTTAGGTCCATGAATTAAGGTAAATTGGATGTGGTCAAGCAGGAGCTAGCAAGATTGAATTTCATCTCAAAATCTTAGGAATCAGTGAACAAAAATGGACTGGAATGGGAAAATTTAATTTGGATGACCATTATAACTACCACTATGGGCAAGCATCCCTAAAAGAAATGGAGCAGCCTTCCATTAAACAGAAGTGTCCAAAATGAAGTACTTGGGTGAAATCTCAAAAACAACAGAATAATCTCCATTCTTTTTCAAGGCAAACCATTCAACATCACAGTAATCCAAGTCTATGCCCCAACCACTGATGTGAAAGAAGCAGAAGTTGACCAGTTACATGAAGATCTACAATGCCTTCTGTTAATAGAACTGGCTACAAAAAAAAGTCCCTAATCATCATAGGAGATTGGAAAATGAAGCAGGGAAAAAGCTAATAATTTTGCCAGGAGAACACATCAGTCATAGCAAACATCCTTTACCAACAACACAAGAGATGACTCTACACATAGACATCAACAGATGGTCAACACTGGAATCAGGTTGATTACATTCTTTGCAGCCAAAAATGGAAAACTCTATACAGTCATCCTAAACAAGACCTGGAGCTGACTGTGGCTCAGATCATCAGCCCCTTATCACAAAATTCAGGCTTAAACTGAAGAAAATAGGGAAAACCACGAGGCCATGAATGTATGACATTTACCAAATCCCATATGATTACACAGTGGAGGTGATGAATAGATTTGAGGTTTTAGACCTGGTAGACAGAGTGCTTGAAAAACTATGGACCTTTTCCAGGAAAAACTTTTCCAGGAAAAACTATGAACATTTTCCAGGAGACAGTGACCAAAACCATCTGAAAGAGAAAGAAATGAAAGAAGGCAAAATAGTTGTCTGAGGAGGCTTTACTAATAGCTGAGGAAAGAAGTGAAGTGAAAGGAAAGAGTGACAGATTTAATTTTCTTGGGCTCCAAAAATCACTCTGGACAGTGACTGTAGCCATGAAATTAAAAGATGCTTGCTCCTTGAAAGAAAAATTATGACAAACCTAGACAGTGTATTAAAAAGTAGAAACATCACTTTGGCAACAAAGTTCCATAGAATCAAAACTATGGCTTTCCCAGTAGTCATGTACAGATATGAGAGTTGGACCATAAAAAAAGGCTGAGCTCTGAACAACTGATGCTTTCAAGCTGTGGTCCTGGAGAAAATTCTTGAGAGTCCCTTAGGGTTCAAGGAGATCAAACCAATCAATCCTAAAGCAAATCAACCCTGAATATTCATTGAAAGGACTGACTCTGAAGCTAATACCTTGGCCACCTGGTACAAAGAGTCAACTTGTTAGAAATGACCCTGATGCTGGAAAAGACTGAAGACAAACAGATAAGGGGCGGCAGAAGATGAGTTGGTTAGATACCATCACCAACTCAATTGGTATGAATTTGAGCAGAGTTTGTAGATAGTGGAGAACAGAGGGGCCTGACATGATGCAGTCCATGGAGTAACAAAGAATTGGACATCTTTTAGCAACTGATCAACAGCAATTTCTCTGGAAGTAGGCATGTAGAAATGGACATCTCCAAATATAAGATATAATTTTTTAAATATTTCTCTGCTGATCTTTAATGGAACTTCCATTAATTATGTCATTATTCCTAGAGCTGTGTGGTCTCCTCCTGTATAATTCTGATAGTCTTTTTTTTAATCTCCACTCATAGAGTCAAATCAACTTTTAATTCTTCCTAAACGACTACTCTGCATAGGTTTCTAAGGAGCTCCATATAGTAGCTGTTTGACATCTCTTACATTTTAGGAAATTGTCTAAAGTTTCCTATCTCAACCTCTGAGAAACAAGTCTATAAATAGCCCATGTTGTCAAAATCTTTATTGACTTTCCCTTATTTTTCCTCTGTTCCAATTAGGGTCAAATTTTACCACAGTAGCTAAGAGAAAGTTGTAAAGTTATCTACAGGAGCATGCTGAGGGGGATGACTTCTTGGCAGCACACTATTTCAGTGCTGTGAAATATTTGGCTAAAGTACAAATGTAATTTTTGCATAGTTATTTCTCCATTTAATAGAGCAGAGAAATACATGTAACAATGTCTAAATTAGTTCTGAATTTCCAATTTTCCTTCACATTGGACTGGCAAATAAGTATAGATTTCTCAGCCTTACTCTAGATCTCAAGCAGGGATACAGAATCTGCTCTTAAAACTACCCCATAGCGAATATTTCTTTGGCTTGATAAAATTTTAGGAAGTCTAATACAAAGCAAAAAAATATGAGGGCAGTGAGGAATTTTGAAAGTTGTGTTTTGCTAAGATTAACGTGCTAGTATAGTGTAAGTTGGCTTGGATAAAGCAGAAATTGGGGCCTATAAGACAGAAAGTTATTGCATTTCTGAAGCAGGTGTAAGGACACAAAAACAGATATTAATCTTGGAGTTTGGATGGATATATGCCTCTAAACCATGGTAATTAATTGAGGAGGTCTCAGTAAAAAGCTTTATTTTGATGTGCTTAAAAAGTGTCCTTTAGTATACTAAAGCATGCTCCATCATTAAGAAATAGGGAAGCTATGGGCATGTGCTATAACTTAAGAGCCAAATATTCCCATGAGTGTTGACAGGATGGTTGGAATTGATTATGATCCCTCAACATCTTAAATAAAATCATGCACTGAATTAATAAGATTGAGAAAGCATCATCTTGCCATAATTCTGTGAATGTGACCAGATGGTCAGTCACACGTGCCAATGAGAAACACTGACGAAGTTTGCTTTCTTTTTTTTTTCCCCAAACTAGCTTTTTATTATTCCAAGATAAAAGCTATTATGGGAAAAGACCATAGAGATAGAACAACAATAAAATCCACAGAATAATAGCAAGAAATAAAAATTAGAGTTCTCATATGAACAGGCATAACGGTGAGAAACTCTCCCTAATTATCTAGGTAAATGTAATTTCAGAATATAGTTTCTGGAAGTCATTATTGAAGGCCCAATACCTTTTACTCTACAGATTATGAAACAACAATTCAGAGAGGTCAATAACTTTTTCTCAAGTTTCCAAACTAGTTAATGACAAAGCCACAAAGATGTTTCATCTTCTGAGGATTTCCTTGTGTCTTTTCATCTGCACCACAAAGCATTGCTGCTGTCTTCAAAATTAATACATATCATGTTAACTTAAAGTTTTTTTTTTTTTTTTTTTACTTTATTGATTGTAAGTAAATCTTTGTTTATTTACTAAGGTTTACTGCATTCTGAGAACCAACCACAGAAAAACAATGCAGTAAGGCAATCTTGACCCCAGCTGGTGTTTCATCAAGTGTGGCATTTCCCAAGATGCTTTCTTCATATAAGTTAAATAAGCGGGGTAGCAATATACAGTCTTGACTTCTACTTTCCCAATTTGGAACCATGTCTGGTTCTAACTATTTCTTCTGGGCCTGCATACAGATTTCTCAGGAGGCGGGTCAAGTGGTCTGGTATTCCCTTCTCTTGAAGAATTTTCCAAAGATTTTTGAGATCTACACAGTCAAAGGCTTTGGCATAACCAATAAAGCAGAAGTAGAAGTTTGTCTGGTATTCTCTTGCTTTTTTGATAATCCAACAGATTTTGGCAATTTGATCTCTGGTTCCTCTGACTTTTCTAATACCAGCTTGAACATCTGGAAGTTCACGGACCACATACTTTTGAAGTCTGGCTCGAAGAATTTTGATCATTACTTTGCTAGTGAGTGAGATGAGTTCATTGTGTGGTAGTTTAAACATTCATCAGCGTTGCCTTCCTTTGGTATTGGAAGGAAAATTGACCTTTTCCAATCCTGTGTGCAGCACTTTAGCTGCAGCATCTTTTAGATTTAAAATAGCTCAACTGGAATTCCATCACCTCCACTAGCGTTGTTCATAGTAATGATTTCTGAAGTTCACTTGACTTTGCATCCCAGGATGTCTGGCTCTAGGTGAGTGATCATATCATCATGATTATCTGGGTCACTAAGGCCTTTTTTGTATAGTTTTCCTGTGTATTCTTGCCACCTCTTCTTAGTATCTTCTGCTTCTGTTAGGTCTGTACATTTTCTATCCTTTATTGTGCACATCTTTGAATGAAATGTTTGCTTGGTATCTCTAATTTTCATGAAAAAATCACTAATCTTTCCTATTCTATTGTTTTCTTCTATTTCTTTGCCTGGATCACTGAGGAAGGCTTTCTTATCTCTCCTTGCTCCACTTTGGAACTCTGCATTGAGATGGGTTTATCTTTCCTTTTCTCCTTTGCCTTTAGGATCTCTTGTTTTCTCAACTGTTTGTAAGGCCTCCTCAGACAACCATTTTGCTTTGTTGCATTTCTGTTTCTTGAGGATGGTCTTAATTCCTGGGAAACCCCATATAGTTGACAGCTCATATTTCAACAGAAACTCTGTAGGCAAGAAGGGAGTGGCAGGGTATATTTAAAGTAGTGAAAGGGAAAAAATCTACATTGAAGACTACTCCACCTGGCAAGGATCTCATTCAGAATTAATGGAGAAATCAGAAGCTTTACAAACAAGAAGAGGAGACCATAACACCAGCAAATGAGCTTTACAACAAATGTTAAAGGGACTTCTATAGACAGGAAGCACAAAGGAAGAAAAAGATCTACAAAAACAAACTCAAAACAACTAAGAAAATGTCAATAGTAAAATATACATCAATAATTATTTTAAATGTAAATGGATTAAATAGTCCAACCAAAAACAGTCTGGCTGAATGGATGCAAAAGCAAGACATATATATGTCCTGCTGTCTACAAAACATATATAGTATATATACTATATATATATTTATTTATATATATGTATGCTGTCTACAAGAGACCCACCTCAGACCTAGAGACACGTACAGATCGAAAGTGACAGCATTGGAAAAGATACTCCATGCAAAGGGAAATCAAAAGAAAGCCAGAATGACAATTCTCGTATAAGACAAAATAGACCTTAAAATAAAGAATAGTACAAGAGATAAAGAAGGACACTATATAATGATCAAGAGATCAATCCAAGAAGGAGCCATAACAACTGTAATACTTATGCACCCAACACAGGATCTCCTCAATACATAAGGCAAACAGTAACAGACATAAACTAAAAAAATTGACAGTAACACACTAATAGTATGAGACTTTAACCACTCACACCAATGGACAGGGCATAAAAACAGAAAATTAATAAGGAAACAGAAGCCTTAGATGACATATTAGACCAATTTATGATAAAAACTCTTCAAAAAATGGGCATAGAAGAAACTTGCCCCAACATAGTAAAAGCCATATACAAAAAAAACTCACAGCAAACATTATTCCCAATGATGAAAAACTGAAAGCATTCCCTCTAAGATCTGGAACAAGACAAGGATACCCACACTCACCACTATTACTCAACACAGTTTTGGAAGTCCAAGTTATGGCAATCAGAGGAGGAAAAGAAATAAAAGCAATCCAGATTGGAAAAGAAGAAGTAAACCTGTCACTGTTTGCAGATGACATGATTCTGTACATAGGAAACCCTAAAGATACTATCACAAAATTACTAGAACTAATCAATTAATTTAGTAAAGTCACAGGATACAAAATCAAAGCACAGAAATAACTTGCATTCCTAATCACTAACAATTAAAAAAATCAGAAATAAAAATTAAGGAATCAATCCTATTTGTCACTGCAACAAAAAGAATAAAATATCTAGGATTTAAGCTACCTAATAAACGAAAAGTGCTCTTCACAGAAAACTATAAAACACTGATGAAAGAAATCAAAGATGACATAAACAGAAAGATATCCCATGTTCCTGGGATGGAAGAATCAATATTGTGAAAATGACTATACTACCAAATGCAATCTACAGACTCAATGCAATTCCTATCAAATTATCAATGACAGTTTTCACAGAACTAGAACAAAACATTTCACAATTCATATAGAAACACAAAAGACCCTGAATATCCAAAGCAATTTTGAGAAAGAAGAATGGAGCTGGAGGAATCAACCTTCCTGACTTCAGACTGTACTACAAATCTATAGTCATCAAGACAGTATGGTACTGGCACAAAAACAGAACTATAGACCAGTGGAACAAGATAGAAAGCCCAGATATAAACCCACACATCTATGGGCACCTTATCTTTTATAAAGGAGGCAAGAATATACAATAGGGAAAACACAGCCTCTTCAATAAGTGCTGCTTGGAGAACTGGACAGTTATGTGGAAAACAGTGAAATTAGAACACTTCTTAACTCAATACACAAAGACAAGCTCAAAAAGGATTAAAGATCTAAATGTAAGATCAGTAACTACAAAACTCTTAGAGGAAAACACAAGCAGAACCCTGTATGATATAAATCATAGCAAGATCCTCTATGACCCACCTTCTAGAACAATAGAAATTTAAATAAATAAATAAACAAGTGGGACCTAATTAAATGCAAAAGATTTTTCACAGTCAAGGAAACCATAAACAATGTAAAAAGACAACCCTCTGAATGGGAGAAAATAATAGCAAATGAAACAACTGACAAATGATTAATTTTCAAAATATACAAGCAGCTCATACATCTCAATGCCAGAAAAACAAACAGCCCAATCTAAAAGTGGAAGAAAGACCTAAACAGACATTTCTCCAAAGAAGACATAAAGATGCTCAACATCACTCATTATTAGAGAACGCAAATCAAAACTACAATGAGCTATCACCTCACATCAGTCAGAATGGTTGTCATAAAAAATATCCACAAAAAAAGCCATTATTTCATGGCTATATTCACCATCCACAGTGATTTTGGAGCCCAAGGGAAAAATCTAACATTTCTCCCACTTTTTCCCCATCTACCTGCCATGAAGTGATGATACCGGATGCCATGATCTTACTTTTTTTTAATGTTGAGTATAAACCAGTTTATTCACTCTCCTCTTTCATGCTCATCAAGAGGCTCTTTAGTTCATTTTCACTTGCTGTCATTCGAGAGATATCATCTGCATATCTGAGGTTGTTAATATTTCTCCCAGGAATCTTGATTCCAGCTTGAATCTCATCAAGCTCAGCATTTTGGGTTATGTACTCTGTATATAAGTTAAATTAACAAAATGACAATATACAGCCCTGTCATACTCCTTTCTCAATTTTGAACCAGTCAGTTGTTACAAGTCTGGTTCTAACTGTTGCTTCTTGACCCACATACAGGTTTTTCAGGAGACGGGTAAGCTGGTCAAGTATTACTATCTCTTTAAGAGTTTTCCACAGTTTCAAACTGTGATCCAAAAAGTCAAAGGCTTTTGCTTAGTGTGAAGCAGAAGGATACATTTTTCTGAAATACTTTTGCTTTCTCTAGGATACAATGAAAACTGGCAATTTGATCTCTAATTCCTCTGCCTTTTTAAATACTGCTTGTACATCTGGAAGTTCTTGATTCACATACTGCTGAGGTCTTGTTGTTGTTGTTCAGTCGCTCAGTCATATCCAACTCTTTGCAAACCCATGGGCAGCAACACAAAAGGCTCCCCTCTACTTTACTATCTCCTGAGTTTGCTCAAACTCATATCCATTGAGTCAATGATGTCATCCAACCATCTCATCCTATATCACCTGCTTCTCCACCTGTCCTCAACCTTTCCCATCATGATGGTTTTTCCAAATAGAGTCACATTTTTGGACTATTCACATCAGGTGGCTAAAGGATTGGAGCTTCAGCTGCAGAATCAGTCCTTACAATGAATATTCAGGATTGATTTCCTTTAGAATTGATTGGTTTGATCTCTTTGCTGTCCAAGGAACTCTCAAGAATCTTCTCCAGAACCACAGTTCAAAAGCATCAAAGCTTTATTTGGAGGATTTTGAGCATTGCCTTGTTAGCATGGAAGAAATAGCAACAACCTCAGATATGCAAATGACATCCTTATGCAAATATGCAGAGATGTAAATCACCATTATGGCAGAAATCGAAAAGAAACTAATGAGCCTCTTGATGAAAGTGAAAGAGGAGAGGGAAAAAGCTGATTTAAAATTCAACATTAAAAAAACAACAACAAAATAACAAAGATCATGGCATCACGTCCCATCACTTCATGGCAAATAGATGGGAAACAATGGAAACAGTGACAGACTTTACTTTCTTGGGCTCAAAAATCAATGCAGATGGTGACTGCAGCCATGAAAGTAAAAGACCCTTGTTCCTTGGAAGAAAAGATATGATCAAACTAGACAGCATTTTAAAAAGCAGAGACATTACCTTGCCAACAAAGGTCCATCTAGTCAAAGGTATGGTTTTTCTAGTAATCATGTGAGAGTTGGACTATAAAGAAAACTATGCGCCAAAGAACTGAACTGTGGTATTGGAGAAGACTCTTGGGAATCTCTTGGATTTCAAGGATATCAGACTAGTCAATCTTAAAGGAAATCAGTCCTGAATATTCATTGGAAGGACTGATGCTGAAGCTGAAGCTCTGATACTTTGGCCACCTGATGTGAAGAACTGACTCACTAGAAAAGACCCTGATGCTGGGAAAGATTGAAGGCAGGAGGAGAAGAGGATGATAGAGGATGAGATAGTTGGATGGCATCACCCACTCGATGGACATGAGTTTGAGTAAGCTCTGGAAGTTAGTGATGGACAGGGAAGCTTGGTGTGCTACAGTCCATGGGGGCCACAAAGAGTTTGACTCAACTGAGTGACTGAACTGACTGACTGGTGTGTAGAGTCATCTCCTGTGTTGTTGTGAAAGGGTATTTGCTATGACCAGTGAGTTCTTTTGGTAAAACTCTGTTAGCCTTGCTTTATTTTGTACACTAAGGCCAGTTTGCTTGTTACTCCAGGTTACTCTTGACTTCTTACTTTTGTATTACAATTCCCTATGATGAAAAGGACACCTATAGGTCTTGTAGGTCTTTATAGGACTGTTTAACTTCAGGTTCTTCATCATCAGTCATTGAAGCATAGACTTAAATTACTGTGATATTGAATAATTTGCTTTGGAAATGAACTGAGACCATTCTGTTGTTTTTGAAATTGTACCCAAGTATTGCATTTCAAACTCTTTTGCTGACATGAGGGCTATTCCATTTCTTCTATGGGATTCTTGCCTGTAGTAGTGAATATAATAGTCATCTGAATTAAATTCATCCATTTCTGCCCATTTTAGTTCACTGGTTCCTAAGACACTGATGTTTCCTCTTGTCACCTCTTGCTTGACCATGCACAATTTGCCTTAATTCATGGACCTAAGATTCTATATTCATATGCAATATTATTCTTTATAGTATAAGACTTTACTTTTGCCACCAGATGCATCCACAGCTGAGCATCATTTCCACTTTGACCCAGTTGCTTCATTCTTTCTGGAGCTGTAATTCATTGCCCTCTGCTCTTCCTCAGTAGCATATTGGACACATTTCAACCTAGGGGCTCATATTTCAGTATCATATTATCTTGTCTTTGTATACTGTTTATGGGGCTCTCACTGCCAGAATACTCGAATGTTTTGCAATTCCCTCCTCCAGTAGACCTTGTTTTGTCAGCACTTCCCACTATGTCCCATCCATCCTGAGTGGTCCTGCATAGCATGACTCATAGCTTCATTGAGTTTTGCAAGCCCCTTTGCCATGACAAGGCAGTGATCCATGAATGTACAATAGGGGAAGGATAACTTCTTTGGTAGATGATTTTTAAGAAAACTGTACATTTATATGGAAAAGCATCTAACTGGACTGTTCTCTCACACGATGCAAAAAAATAAATTCAAAATGGGTTTAGAACTTAAATATGGGACCTGGAAACACACATTCTAGAAGAAAACATAGTCTTTAGGCTGTTTGCCATCAGTCTTGGATAAATAGGTATATGTATATGGATAGATATAGATCTATGGAGAGACATTTCTTTTTCTTGGGAATAGTCTTAATCACTGTTTCCTGTACAATGTCATGAACCTCCAACCATAGCTCTTCAGGCACTCTATCAGGTCGAATCCCTTGAATCTATTTGTCACTTCCATTGCATAATTGTAAGGCATTTGATTTAGGTCATACCTGAATAGTCTAGTGGTTTTCCCTACTTTCTTCAATTTAAGTCTAAATTTGGCAATAAGGAGTTCATGATCTAAGCCACAGTCAGCTCCTGGCCTTGTCTTTGCCAACTTTATAGAGCTTCTTCATCTTTGGCTGCAAAGAATATAATCAGTCTGATTTTGGTATTGACTACCTGGTGATGTCCATGTGTAGAGTCTTCTCTTGTGTTGTTGAAAGAGGGTGTTTGCTATGACCAGCTCATTCTCTTGGAAAAACTCTGTTAGCCTGTGCCCTGCTTCATTCTGTACTCCAAGGTCAAATTTTCCTGTTATTCCAGGTATTTCTTGACTTCCTACTTTTGCATTCCAGTCCCCTATGATGAAAAAGACATCTTTTTGGGGTGGTAGAAGGTCTTGTAAGTCTTCACAGAACCGTTCAACTTCAGCTTCTTCAGCATTACTGATTAGGGCATAGACTTGGGTTACTGTGATATTGAATGGCTTGCATTGGAAATGAACAGAGATAATTCTGTTGTTTTTGTGACAATCAGTGATCAAGGCCATCCCCAAGAAAACAGTATGTGAATCATGAAGTTCCAGATGTTCAAGTTGGATTTAGAAGAGGCAGAGGAACCAGAGTGCAAATAGCCAACATCAGTTGGATCATCGACGAAGCAAGAGATTTCCAGAAAAACATCTACTTATGCTTTATTGACTACGCCATAGCCTTTGACTATGTGGATCACAACAGACTGTGGAAAATATTTAAAGAGGTGGAAATACCAGACCGTCTTACCTGCCTCCTGAGAAATCTGTATGCAGGTCCAAAACAACAACAATAGAACCGGATATGGAACTACAGACTGGTTACAAATTGGAGAAGGGGTACATTAACGCTGTATGTTGTCACCATAATTATATAACTTATATGCAGAGTATTTATCATATGAAATGTCAGGTTGGATGAATCACAAACTGGAATCCAGATTGCTGAAGTATCAGTAACCTCAGGTATGCAGACACACCACCCTTATGGCAGAAAGCAAGCAAGAACTGAAGAGCCTTTTGATGAAATTAAAATAGGATAGTGAAAAAGTTGGCTTAAAACTCAACAGTCAAAAACCTAAAATCATGGCTTCTGGGCCCATCATGTTATGGCAAGTAGATGGAGAAACAGTGAAAATACTGACAGAGTTTTTTGAGGGGAGCTCCAAATTACTGCATATAGCACCACAGAAGTAAAATTAAAAGACATTTTCTCCTTGAAAGAAAAGCCATGGTCAACCTAGACAGCATATTAAAAAGCAGAGACATTACTTTGCTGACAAAGACCCATGTAGTCAAAGCTATGGTTTTTCTAGTAGTCATGTATGCATGTGAGAGTTGGACTATAAAGAAAGCTGAGATATGAAGAATCGATGCTTTTGAACTGTGATGTTGGATAAGACTCCTGAGCGTCCCTTGGATTGCAAGGATATCAACCCAGTCAATCCTAAAGGAAATCAGGTCTGAGTATTCATCGTAAGCACTGATGCTGAAGCTGAAGCTCCAATACTTTGGCCACTTGATACAAAATAACTCATTGGAAAAGTCCCTGATGCTGGGAAAGATTGTAGGCCAGAGGAGAAGGGGATGACAGAGGATAAGATGGTTGGATGGCATCCCTGATTTGATGGACATGAGTTTGAGCAAGCTCTGGGAGTTGGTGATAGACAGAGAAGCCTGGTGTGCTGCAGTATACGGGGTCGCAAAACGTCAGACATGACTGAGCAACTAACTGAACTGTTCTACCCATGATTTTGCTAATTTTCCAGTGCCCAGACTCCAAGCTCTTGGGTCAAATGGTAAAGAACTCACCTACCAATGCAGGAGATGCAAGAGATGTAAGTTCGATTCCTTCATCGGGAAGATTCCCTGGAGAAGGGAATGATTTCCCACTCCAGTTTTCTTGCCTAGTAAATCTCATGGACAGAGAACACTTTCGGGAAATCTTGTTTCAAAACTCATACAAGAGAAAGTTCTTGCTTTTATATAACTTTAGGTTATTGAAAGTAAAACATACTAGAATAAATAAAATAAAAATCAAATGCACCCAGAATATAAGAATTGATCTTCTTTGAGAAGGTTCAGTATAGGTATTAAAGAAGTCTTGTTTGAAAGGGAATAAATAGTAGAAGTGAATATATTCCTTTAAACACAGTATTCCACAGCATCTAATGGACTATTGAGAATATTAGAAAGAACAGCCTTTTGTTTCTTCAGGATAGAGTTCTGGTTTGGTCTATTTTTCTAAATAACTGAACAATGTTTGCAGAGTATCTCAAAGGGTTTAGTCCATTTTTTACTAGGTATAACAGTCTCTATGTCCATCTTTATCTTGGATGGCCTCAGCCTACAGCAGCTTGAAGCACAATTTCAGTTCCTGGCCAGAAACTGAAGTCAGATCACTGCAGTAAGGGGAGTGAGGGCACTGAATCCTAGCCATTAGACCACCAGACACCAGTGAACAGCAACAAGGCCTTTTGGTTTTGTTGAAATAAATTCCCAGAAAGATCGAATGTAGTGAGACAAGTAAAGTATTTATTAAAAGGAAAAAGATCACAAGTGGATAGACACACAGGCAGACTCAGGGAGAGAGAGTCACACCCTTGTGCTGTTTTGAATCACGTATATGGGGCATTTCTTCCAGCTTCCTTTGGCCAGTCACCCTCCTTTGCCTGGTTCTGAGTCCATATTTGGTTTATCTCTGGATTCTCCCATGTGTGTACACATCTCTTAGGCAGGATGGATTCTAGTGAAGAGGCCTCCGGGTTGATTGACATCACTTGCTTTTTGACTTCCAAGGAGCCTTTCTGTGCATGTATAGTTGACTGGAAAGGCCTCCTTGACCTTGAAAATAAGAAAGAAATATGTGGTCTCTATTTTCCATCTGGGCAAGGCTCAGCTTTTCCCTTGTTCCTGCTGTTCTGAAGCAGGGGACAAACTCCAGCTGCTCAACTTAGGGGCCCATCTATCTTCTGCCTCAATATTACTATATTTCTATCAGTTCAGTTCAGTTCAGTTGCTCAGTTGTGTCCGACTCTTCGTGACCCCATGAATCGCATCACCCCAGGCCTCCATGTACATCATCAATATCCTGAGTCCACCCAAACCCATGTCCATCGAGTCGATGATGCCATCCAGCCATCTCATCTTCTGTCGTCCCCTTCTCATCTAGCCCTCAAGCTTTCCCAGCATCAGGGTCCTTTCCAATGAGTCAGCTTTTCACACCAAGTGGCAAAAGTATTGGAGTTTCAGCTTCAGCATCAGTCCTTCCAATGAACCCCCAGGACTGATCTCCTTTAGGATGGACTGATTGGATCTCCTTGCAGTCCAAGGGACTGTCAAGAGTTTTCTCCAACACCACACTTCAAAAGCATCAATTCTTCAGTGCTCAGCTTTTTTTATAGTCCAACTCTCACATCCATACATGGAAAAACCATAGCCTTGACTAGATAGACCTTTGTTGGCAAAGTAATGTCTCTGCTTTTTAATATGCTGTCTAGGTTGGTCATAACTTTCCTTCCAAGGAGTAAGCATCTTTTAATTTCCTGGCTGCAGTCACCATCGGCAGTGATTTTGGAGCCCAGAAAAATAAAGTCAGCCACTGTTTTCACTGTTTCCTTTTCTATTTCCCATGAAGTGATGGGACCAGATGCCCTGATCTTAGTTTTCTGAATGTTGAGCTTTAACCCAACTTTTTCACTCTCCTCTTTCACTTTCATCAAGAAGCTCTTTAGTTCTTCTTCACTTTCTGCCATAAGGGTGGTGTCATCTGCATATCTGAGATTACTGATATTTCTGTATGTTTCTTGATAAAATATAATCGTCTTTTCAAAGTTTTATAGAAATCAAAAGATTTTTTTATAGTCCAAATGTATGTGACAGACTGAATTTGTAAATAGATAATACCAAGGCCATATGTAAAAATAGAACTCTATTCTACAACCTGTTGCAACCTGGCCTGGAGACCATCCCCTTATTAAAATAGACAACCCAGGAAGCCAGCCTTCTGTGAGTCACACTTGTAGGAAAGCAGATTGATTTTCTAGTAATAATCCAGGAAGCAAGGCAAAAACTTTTTAACAATCAGTCTGAAATATCCAGGACCTGATAAGTAACTGAGGCCTTCATTAATTTTCGTCCCCACTTTCAACTTAGGGCTGACCAAAGGAAGCCAGTTATTTTCACTTAACCAATACAATAGATGCACTATTTTTGATTATCACAACCACAGCTTCTCTAGGTCAATAGTCAACAAGGCATTTCTGAAACCTCTACTTTCCCTACTATTAAGTTTTTCCACTCCTACGTTGGAGTTTCTGCAAAACACATGTGAATGTAGCTGACTCCCTTACTATAGTAAGCTGTGAATAAATAGCCTTTGCTTTTCCCATTTTGTTGGTCTATTTCCACATAGGTGATACTAATATTTCCTTTTCCTCCCTTAAAACAAGACCCCGATGCTGGGAAAGATTGAAGGTGGGAGGAGAATGGGACGACAGAGGATGAGATGGCTGGATGGCATCACCGACTCAATGGACATGAGTTTGGGTAAACTCTGGGAGGTGGTGATGGACAGGGAGGCCTGGCATGCTGCAGTCCATGGGGTCTCAAAGAGTCGGACACGACTGAGTGACTGAACTGAACTGAAAAGATGGTATGTCCCAGATACTTAAATATACTCCGGTTTTGCTTGTTTGTTGAGTTTGCTTTGTTTTTTTGTAATGAAGAACCATGTGGAATCTTAGCTACAATTTACAGGCCATTTCTTTTATTTTTAGATATAGTAGACTATATTTAAAATCTGGTTAGATTGCTTTAACGTAATAGCTCATTTTTGTTCCCTCTCTTTTATTCTCATTGTTCCTGATTACCTAAACAGCAATTGTAGCTTTAATTATACTCTAATCTTTTCTGAAGATCAGGAACCTTGTAAAAGAAGAAAAAAAATGTAGTTATCTCTGCTCACAAAGGATCTCAAAATATGTTTCATTATATGAGTCAACAGTCTCCAGTTGTTCTTTTTTTACAAGCCCTGTTTGAAAAGTTTCTTGATAGATGAGGAAACTATAGTGCAGAGTGCTAGAATATGCAAGCTGTAAATACTGATAGGTAGACAGTTGCAGTGTAAACTCCTTTGATACACAATGCACAAGCAACAGAATTGGAATGTGATTCTGGACTAATTGTTCCCCTTGGTAGATGGCTTCCCTTGGTTGCTATTTTAGAATCACTATAATCCTGGGGATTTTGTTCATGAAATCTCTTTACAGCTAGTGTGCTGACTTGTATATCATATGTGTTTTCAGTTAAAGTGCTCTACATCCTAGTTAGGTTGAGGGCTTCAGGCTATTTGTAACTAAATTACAAATGCTATGCAAATTTGTTCTTTTTCTTTCACAGAATATATTTAGCAACTACTGTAGGGAAATAGCAAATTAGCCAAGATGGTGTGGTCAGGTTCTCTCACCCCACATTTTGTAAATAATGACTATGAAACAGCTGAGATGATTTATAGCACTGCAAACGCATGTCACAAGGGGCTTGCTTGGTCGCGAACTACTTTGTGATGTATGCATGTGTGAGCTCTACCTAGAAAGCGGTGGCATTTATGGCTGCATCACAGCCGTGTCCCTTGGGTCAGCCAGGAGAGGAGAGAATGTAGTGTGTCTGTTGCTATGCCTGCTGCGGCAGCCAGGAGAGAAAAAACATGTCTGCAGTTCCTAAGGCTCTTTGAGTTTCCTTCCGGCCTCTTAGCTCATACTTTGCCTATCCTGGGTTCAGTGAACAGTGCAGACAGAGTGAACAGCGAAACTTCGGCTTCACAAACAGGATCAGCAATACAGTTGGTATAGTGGGCAGGATGGAGAGCAATTCACCTACCTTGCTGGGTCTCTGCAAAGATTTAAAGTGTAAAATGTATAGTTTGGTGTATGCTCAAAGCTTAGCAATTTGTGTTTTTCCTGGTTTTGCTTTTCATCTTGCTAATGTCTTTAATTTTGAAGACAGATACCAAAGCATCTTTTTTTCACTTGGATTAAACTAAGATTCCTCAAAATTACAAACATTAAAACATTCTAAATCAGGGCAAAGAACTATTCCTTTTTGTTTGTTTGTTTGTTTTCTGTTACTAAATAACTTGAGATACTTCAAAGGTTATCTGATATTGCAAAAAAAAAAAAAAAATGACACGCTCAGTTTTGAGGGGTGAAGAAAGAACCACTTGATCTGAAAACTTTCCTTAGCAACCATTAATCAGTTCAGAGTCAGGAGTGGAGAAAGACTTACTGGCTTTGAAGTTATGAAACTGATGAAGTTTTTCTTTAATATCCTGCCTCCCAATTCTGCCACATCCAATGGCTTTTTTTTTTGTTGAAAATTCATTAGAGACTAATAGTTATTCAAACACCAGTCATTATAAATTACCAAATTCCTCCCCTTGAGAACATTTATTTACATTAACAACTTTCATGTAGGAACAGAAACAAGATTGGTAACTGATTGAAGGAATTTGAGCCATTTGCAAGTAGAAATAGAAAATGTTTAGAGTAAAAGGGAAGGCTTTTTCTAAACCTCTAGAATTAGCCACTAGTAATGGTTAAGTTTGAGTTTTTTTCTTTTCTACTGTCAATAATTTTTTTAATCCACTCAAGTAAAAAGATTAGCAGATTTAAGTTGAAGTGTAGGCGATTTAAAAGCTATGCATGCTTCTAAAAAGACCATGAGAATGAATTTCAGGGCATATGCAGCAGCCCAGATATAGAGCAGCACAGTTTTTAAGTAACTTCAATAACTATAAAAGTAAGTAAAATTATTAAATATGAAAAAACAAGACAACAAATGTGAATATAGTTTAAAAGCAAGTCACACCTATGGGGCAGTAGCAATGGAGTTCTCATTAATGAGAAACCATCACATCTATCACATCTACTAAAATATAAACTTTCAAGAACAAAAGGAACAAGCAGCTCTTCTTTTTTTTTTTTTTTCTTCTTACATTTTATTGGAAGTTAGTGAAAAGACAGTAAGCTTAAATGTTGCTGCAGTAATATTATTTATTTAGGTAACTATAGTAGTAACATTACACAGTTTATTTGCTTTACACTTTTGGTATATAACATTTCTTTCTATTTATAGTAAAACAGAATTTATTAAATAGAATGCAGTATTTTTAGATGAGTCCATTTAAATGAATTTATTTATAGTATTTGGGATTAATCACAAAAAGAAAATCATAAGAAATTGCTTTGGTCATTGTCAAGGAAGAGATTTGAACTCTGAAAAGGATAAACTCTGCAATATGATTGAATTGGATTTCCTTGTTGATTTTTATCTTAAAGGCTTATTGTTGGTTTCAGCAAAATCTTTTTCCTTGATTGAAATTGTGTTTATATGGATATGGCTGGTGAATATGTCTTTAGATATGCATGCAGGCCTTAAGAAATTTACCTATATTTGAAAAATGCAAAAGTATGTATGTTATATGTGGTATGTGTTTAGCAATAAGGCAAAGTTTTTAAATAGATAATTAGCTTATGGAATAGAAATAAGGACATAAATGTTTATGTTAAATTTCTAGCTATTTTTCCTAGACACATGGCCACTAGCCATATGTGATCAAGTCTGCTTCTACATTCTATATATCAGAAAAGTGCAGAATAGTAGAAATCTTTTGAATTTAAAACAGCAGTAGGACTCTTTATAAACCCAGGAAATTTTATAACCTCTGTTCTACAATGACACTAATGGTTCTACAAGTAACTATTTATACAAAAAGAGATTGATTGTCCACTTATTCACTATGTATTGAGCGCACCCTGAGCCAGGTACTAAGTTAGGTGCTCAGGATACACTGATGACTGAGATTCAGTCCTTAACCACAGGGAATGTAGAGTTTAAGGAAAGACTGACAGGAAGGCAAAGGCAGTCGTTACAGATAAGATCTTTGAAATGAAACTATCTCCTGCCTTATCAATAAACAAGAAACGCCACAGACATCAGCAGTTGGAAGTGAAAGTGAAAGTCACTCAGTCATGCCCGACTCTGCAACCCCACGGCCTATACAGTCCATGGAATTCTCCAGGCCAGAGTTCTAAAGTGGGTAGCCTTTCCCTTCTCCAGGGGATCTTCCCAACCAAGGTCTCCTGCTTTGCAAGCAGATTCTTTACCAGCTAAGCCACAAGGTTGCTTTCCTCCAAATGTGAATGAGGGCTCCCACAACTGCGATCCAGCAGATGCCTTTGCCCACCACGGTGATTGCTGAGGAGCTTGGGGAACGCAAGAAGCAGCCATCTGCCATACCTGCCACTCCTTCAGGTGAACAGGAAATAGGATTTGGCCCCAGACAGCTGAGGTGCATATGAAAGAAATGAATTCAGTGGGCCCAGAGACCTGCATCTTTTCATATATAGAATGCTTAATTCCTCCACCTAATATCTGATCTCTGATGTTCAGACTGCCTGCTCTCTATGTTGCAAATTTGTATATAGCCTGACTTCCCCCACATCCTCCTCCGCACCAACCCCCTGCTATGTCTTTGAAGCAGTTTTCTCAGAGATACTGAAATTCTGCCTTCCAGGCTCAGAGTCCTGAACATTCCCACCAAATAAAACAACTCTGCCTTCTGATTGTGATTATATTTTTTAATGAACAGCTTTGGTGACCAACATGAAGGGACCCAGAGCAGATTCCTCTCCTCCACCTGAGCTCTATGAGAAACCAGAGCCATGGTACCTACCAATGCTGCTTGTACTGTTGTGCCCAGATCCCGATCTCCACAAACCACCAGGAGGCCATTCACTGATGCAAGCGCAAGAGGGGGTTTATTGCAGATCCGGGTCCGGACCGCACCCCCCCCCCATGGAGCGGCCCCTAGCCGAATGGTACAAGGCTTTTAAGGGGAAAAGAGAAAGGGAAGACCACAAATGGGGTGATTGGTCGGGACGTGAGGGGAAGTCAGGGGCTTTATGCGCTGCATTAGTCCCTGATAGGTATATTTAACCACAAATAGCCCTGGCACTTCCCCGGCATGCGGTGATTGGTCGTGTCTAGCGTGGTGACCTGGGGGTGGGGGAACTTGGGTGTTGCCTTCTATCGCAAGATGGTGGCTCCTTTTCTTTTTTTTAAAGACCGAGTCACTTAGGCTCTATAGTACCCATCCACTTCCTCTGGAGTTCAGGATGGATTTGAGTAAGTCTCTCCTGGTTCTTGGATTTCCCATATTGGTTGAGATTCTGAGTTTTTTATTTGGTGGGGAATAGCAGGTATCTGCCCCCTCTCAGTTAAGGTACTGGGGGATGGGGCCTTTGAAAGACACTGGGGATATATCCACCCAGGGTCTATATACTGGGTGGTGCTCAGTTGAAAAGATACTGAAGAGTGCCCACCCTGTTGAAAGACACTGGGTAGGGGAGGGAGAATACCTGGGCCTCAGTTGAAAGACTCTGATGGTGGCTCCATTGTAGAAAGACATACAGAGCTGATAATTGCAAATATCTAGTTAACTGGAGAAATTAAATCTTGTCCTAAGTATTGAGTGGGCTCTGTAATGCATATGCAGTTAAAAATTAATAACTGACTTGGTAAAACCTTAAACAAGGCCTTGTAGGGGAAAGCTCAGATTTCTCTGTGTCTTTGAGATCTAAATGTTCTATCTGATCTTCTTAGGTTGGTCTGTTGTGATTTTATTCCGTTAGCCCTATAAAAGGTCTTTTTGCATTATTAATGATTTGCATCTCTGTGGAGATGTAATTTATTGGTGGCCAAATGATTGATCCTTTTAAAATTAGAGAAACAAACAAACTATTAAATCTAGAGTCCTCTCATTGTAAACAACTGTTTTGTTTGAATCTATAAAACAAAAGTCAAATTAACCTAAGAACTTTTTTTTAGAATAAGAAAAACAAGTTTAGGAAACGTCATTGAGGCCTTCTTCTCAATGGGTCTTATAGATGCTAATAAGAGCAATTAAGAATATTAAAAACAAAAAACTTGGGGGAAAAAAGTGTTATTTCAAAGAGGTAAAAGAAAAAAAACTAAGGAGTTATTTCAAATGAATAAAAAATTCTTTGAATAGTTATCTAGAATGGGATAAATAAAACACATTTACATGATTAAAGAAGATTTGATATTGTTAGACTACCTAAAGTTAATGAGCCAAAAGGGACCCCTTACTGGTCCCCAACATTAAAAGATAAACAAGTCTGTTGTATTTACCACAGTTTTAAGTTGTATATTTAAGGGACTAAAAACATTTACATTGAGCTATCTGACCAATTATTTCAGGACAAGTAGGCCAAAGGACCTGACTTAATCAGTTCTATCTGACTCTAGGGATCCCAGAGCCTTTTATATAAAAATAGGCAAAATGGACAGGGAACAAAAAGAAAAAGTCCCTAAACTCTCCTCTAAGAACAGAGCCTGTAGATTGGAAACTTATGAAAAGTAAAATTAATGCATAGAAGTTGGCAGCATTTAGATAAAGGTATATAAATTGGTATATCTAAATGGGCATTGTGTAAGGTGGTTATAGGTCTTATTTAATTTATATTATGGGATAAACAAGGCATATAGTTTGCCACTAAGGAAATATTAGCTAAACCTACTGAGGAAACCAATAGTTACCTGAGCCATACAACATTAGTATAAACTGAGTACTAATAATTGAACTGTGGCTTTGGAGAAGACTCTTGATTGTCCCTTGGACTGCAACGAGATCCATCCAGTCCATCCTAAAGGAGATCAGTCCTGGGTGTTCATTGGAAGGACTGATGTTGAAGGTGAAACTCCAATACTTTGGCCATCTGAGCCGAAGAGCTGACTCATTGGAAAAGACCTTGATGGTGGGAAAGATTGAAGGTGAGAGGAGAAGGGGACGACAGAGGATGAGATGGTTGGAAGGCATCACCAACTCAATGGACATGAGTCTGAGTAAGCTCTGGGAGTTGGTGATGGACAGGGAAGCCGGGCGTGCTGCCGTCCATGGGGTTGCAAAGAGTCGGACATGACTGAGCAACTGAACTGAACTGAACTGAATATCTGAAGGCTAATAAAATAAAAATAGTAGTTTTGCTTTGGTTTACTTTAAAAACTCAAAAAGATCTTTGCTAAATGCCTTATACAAACCTTTGAAGACATGATAAGTTAAAACTCTAGTTATAAAACATAGCACTTCATAAATTAAATTTCAGTTTGATAAAAATCTTGCCATTGATTTTTGCAACTTTAGGCAAAAAAATAGCAAACACATTATTTGACTCTCTGCTAAATACATTCCCTATTTGGTGTTCACCCTTACCTGCCCCTTGTACTTACTTATCAGAAAGAAGGCTTTAGAGCACAGAACTGCCAGGCTCAATTACTGGGTTACTGACACCGGTTTATGGCTGTCTTTGAAACAATGCAAGAGGAAGAAATCAAGATCCTGTCACCTTTATTCCTCATCACGGACTCCTGACTGTGAGCCCTTATGTTACAGAAGTCCCTAGACTCCTCATGGGTGGGGGCGCAGATCTTGAGGCATGAGCATACTGTGACTCCCTTCCCACCCACAGAGAATGAAAGCTACCTTTCTATTGCCTCAAAAAAAAAAAAAAAAAAGAAAAACTAAACAACTGCCTTCATCTCACAAATGTCTAAACCAGAACATGAATGCAGGCTGCAATGACCTAGATTAAGCCCAATTAAATAGGCAAGACTGATAAGACCATGGGCGGGGGCGGGGGGAAGGGGGGGGGGGGGGAAGTGGCAGTTTTGAATCTAAGCTTCTGAAAAACGATGTTTCCTCAGCCTGAGGTGGGAACCCCCAACTAGAATACCAACCTCCATCCAGATACAACTTTCTGCCTTCTGCCTCTGTTATCTTGCTGAAGCAGCTTTTGCTCACCACTCACTACTTCGTTTCTGTAATCTTGCTTTCTCATCACATCTGCACGAACATAAGCTGCTTGAGGACAGGGAATCTGAACTGCTTGAGCAGGAAGTCCTGACGACAAGGAAGTCTAGCTGTATATAAGATACCCAGAACAAAGCCCTGGCCCTCAGCCTCTGGAGGAGATGCCGCTGAGCCGGCGCCAGTGCTGAATAAACCCTGTTGTTCTGCATCTCTGAGTGCCGCTTGTCTCTCTCTGCCACCACGGTTTCTATAACAAGCCAACACTTATAGATAGTAAGCCTTAGTCATCTGAGCAAGCAACTTTAAAGTATTCAAACTGTTTGTTAACTAGTAAGTTTACGTAAATATTGTAATACCTGGTTCATATCTAGCCTTTTAGTAAAGCCATGAGATCCCTAGTTTGTACCTGTGTACACATTATACAAAGGAGATATTTCTGCTTCTAAAAGGGATTATTAGAATTGGATTTATAAGAGCTCTATTAAATTTTAGTAAAAAGTACTTATGTTGCAGTGAAGTGAAGTGAAAGTCAGTCAGTCGTATCTGACTCTTTGGGACCCCATGGACTATACAGTCCATGGAATTCTCCAGGCCAGAATACTGGAGTGGGTTGCCTTTCCTTTCTCTAGGGGATCTTCCCACCCCAGGAACTGAACCAGGGTCTCCTGCATTGCATATAGATTCTTTATCAACTGAGCTATCAGGGACGCCAACCTTTGAAAACCTCAGATTATCTCCATTTTCAATTGCAATCCCTAGCCCTTTTCAGTGTTTTTCAGATGCCTACCACTCTTTCAGCCTTAAATCCAAAATGAAAATATCCAGACATAGCATTATCCAATAGAACTTTCTGCAATAATGGAAATATTCTGTGTCTGCACTGTCCCATATGGCATCCACTAGCCCCGGATGAACACTGGAGTGCTTAACATGTAACTAGTGTGACAGAGGAACTGAATTTTTAATTTCACTGAATTTTATTTAACTTTAAATAGCCACCTGTCCCTAGTGGCTATCATATAAGAGAGTGCATGTCTAGAGGAAGAAGAAAAACCTTGAGTGTCAAGAGTAGGGAAGTTTTTCCTAGAAGTCCCCCAGCAGATTTTCCCAGGTGTCTCTTTGGTCAAAAGCCAGTCGCATGCCTACTCCTAAATCAAATATTGGCCAAGAAAACCATTTCCACAGGTAGCTTAAAATAATCAGGATTCAGTGCGGGCTCAGTAACCCTGGCCCTGGCAGGGCTGGGTGGGAGCAGGTAGCTGGATGCGGAGGGGCTTGGAGGAGCTGAGCTGCCGGTTGTGGGCAAGGGGCTGGGCTGGAGCCAGAGCGGCAGTGGCGAAGCTGCTGGGTCCTTCATGGTCTCTCTCGTTTGTGTAGTTGATACTTTGGGCGGTAAAGAGATGGCTGACAGTGTCAAAAAAGAGGAAGCCAATTCTGACCCCATGATGGAACAGTTTCTTTGACTTGCTTTCCATTGCTTTTGTTATTATAATCATACAGAATGGTTTGCCTCAGAGAATCCTGCCCTCTGCCTGATTGTTAAACTGAAATGCCTTTGTTCAGAACCCTGTCCACCTGAGGATGGCAGGAATGAAAAAATTAACACATCCCCTGCCTGAGGCTTGCCATTCTAGATATTTGCAAGATGGATGTCCTTTTTACTTTGCTCTGTCTGTGATCTTTAAGAGAACCTAACATCCAGACCCTGACAAGATGATTATTTTGAGGTGCTAGCCTGCCATCCTCTCTGACAGTTGCTTTCTGAGTGAAGTCATTTTCTTTGCTCAACACCTCATCTCTCAGATTCATTGGCCCATTGTACAGTGAGCAGAGGGAGCTTGGACTTGGTAACAATTTGGTGAATCAGCCAGGAGACTTGCTGCATGTGGTTGGCCAGCCCCAGTCAGGGAATATTGGGAAAAGACCCTAGCAGCTACCTGGGCTATTTGTCCTGAGATTCGTTCCAAGATTCCCTGAAGTGGCATTGGCTGTCCCCAGTGCTTGGCAGTCAATATAAGGAACCAACAAACTTCTACTCAATTTCATTTGTAGGGTAAGTCTACCCAATTTGATAGCTGGTTTAGTTGGTTCACTTGTGTGTCCTTTTGTGTTAAGAGCTGACAGGCTTGATTTTGGAGGGTAAGTCACTCCGTTGTACACACTGGGAACATTTCCCCACCCCCCACCCCCCACAATCTGAGCCTTTCCTTTACAGGGCAAACCACTGGTTGAGATACCAATTTACAGAGGTGAGATGTTGTTGGACTCTACCCTGAACTGACTCATTAGGAACTATTCCTTGTGGGGCAAGCCCACCCTGGTTGAAATTGGCTCTTTTCTAGGGTAAATTTATTTACCTGACTTGGGAATGGGCCAGTTGGAACCAGTTCTTTTGGGATATGGTTCTTATGGGAGTGGGTAGCCTAGTTGGAATTAATTCATTTGTTTTATAGGGTAAATTTATTTACCCTATTGGGGAATTTGTTTGTCTGTATGCATTAATGCTGGAATCTGTTTATGCTGTTTTTGTTGGAATTTGTCTGTGCCTTTTGTGTTTTGTTGTTATAAAGCTTATAAAAATGGGAAATAGATCATCTATTCCAAAGAAAAGATATCTTTGGAGTGCGTATTAGGTATGTTAAAATCAGAAGAACAATGATCCTGAATCACTCACAGCTGAGCAATCTGACAGTCAGAAATACTTTACAAAGGAGAGGAATACTCTGATAATGAACATGCTCAGGGAGCTCCCTTAGACTTGAAGCAATCAATTCTAATTTCCTCTACAGGAGCCCCAGGTAACTTTGACAGTGGGGAACAAGTTGATTGACTCCCTGATAGATACTACTCTCCTTTGTAAATTTAATGCTCAAATAACCCTTTCCCCCAGAAGAGCTTGACATCAGGGTCCTACTGGAGCCTTTTCAACCTTGGCCAATCTGTGGAGCTTCAGCTCCCATCCGGGGGACTCTGACTACTACTTGGGGTGTACTCCCTTTAAAGGGAAGCTTTCTTTATAAGGCACCTTCGAGAAAGGCCACCAGCCTAATGGGACTGGAAAGTCATGTTAAGGTGACTGTCTGGCTTTTTAGGTTTTGGTTTATTCTGGTTACTTTGGTAATGCACAGACATATAGTACTAACTGCTTCCTCTGTGTCTTCCTCTACCGTTTCTCATTTCTTTCTCTGTGAACCCTCTGTAAACACGTGAGTAGCTATGGAAGCAATTAGGGAACTCTGGCCAGGGTTCCCTCTGATGTGTTCCGAAGGCCCGCAGCCCACTGCCACCCAAGCGGGTGAGAGCCCTCCTTTCCTCCACCGCCCTTAAGCCGAGGATCAGGTCAGTGGGATTACAGGGAGGATTCCTCAGTCAGGCTTCCCTATCTTTCCTGTTGCCTTTATTTCTTTCCTCCTCAGTCCACTTTGATTTGTGGGAGCCTTACTGTTGCCTCTAGGCTTCCTGAGAGGCCATCTCCCTTAAGCTAGAGGAGGAGGGTAAAACTTATCAATCCTTACTGGGGGGGCCACCCAATTCTTTGGGGAAAGGAAAGAAAAGAGAAAACTGTCCTTGGCTTACAAAGGTAGTCTTTATAAGGCCAGAAAGGTGGTTCCAAAGAATCTTTTTACCTCTCCCCAAACCGTCTCTGCTCATCTTATAAAGCTTGTAAATATTAAATAAAGGGGAAACAAAGTCATCTTAAAGAACCTGCCAGTGCCTTTGAGACGCAAATGTCCTCTCCAAAGTCTTTATCTCTGCTGTCTTTTGAATACAAATTTTAGAAAGGGTAAAGAAATTTAGAAATTTGCTTGTCCAAGGTAATAAAAGTTGATTTTTCTACAAATATTGATATTTAGTCATCAAGCCAAGTGAGCCTGACTTGTTTCATCTGTGAGAATCTCAATTATAATCCAACCTCTTTGGTAAACTGTTGGGTTTTACATTGCTGTACCTGACTCAGAACTGAAATCTTGATGTAAACTGAGGCCTTGTTTACATGTTTATATCCTTTTTTGTATAGCACTGCCAGGGTTGATTTATCAAAAGAGCTCTATTTAACTGCCTTAAATAACAGTAATAAGTACTTATAAACAAACCAAAAAAAAAAATCTCATTACAAGAAAATCAAGTTAAATGAGTTTCAGGTTCATGTGAGCTGGAAAATATTTACTATTAAATTAGCATCTAGCATTAATGTTTAAGTTTGTTGATCTAATTACATTAATATAAACAGGCCTTGAGTCATCAACATATTTAGTATATTATTATTATTTTTATTTATTTATTTATTTTTAATTTTCTTTACTTTATTGTGTTGGTTTTGCCATACACTGACCTGAATCTGCCATGGGTTTACATATGCTCCCCCTCCAGAACCCCCCTCCCTCCTCCCTCCCGATTCCCTCCCCCTGGGTCATCTCGGTGCACCAGCCCCGAGCATCAACCCTGGGCTGGCGATTGATTTCACATATGATAATTAACATGTTTCAATGCCATTCTCCCATATCATCCCACCCTTGCCCTCTTCCACAGAGTCCACAAGACTGTTCTATACATCTGCGTTTCTTTTGCTGTCTCGCATGCAGGGTTCTCGTTACCATCTTTCTAAATTCCATATATATGCGTTAGTATACTGTATTGTTGTTTTTCCTTCTGGCTTACTTCACTTTGGATAATACGCTCCAGTTCCGTCCACCTGAGTAGAACTGATTCAAATGAATTTTTTTTTTTAATGCTGAGTAATATTCCATTGTGTATCTGTACCACAGCTTTCTTATCCATTCGTCAGTTGATGGTCATCTAGGTTGCTTCCATATTATTAAGTATAATACTCTCATTGTACCTAGGTTTTAATATAAATAAGGTATTATATCTGTTACAGATTTGTCAACCAAAATGTACCTAAGTGTGGAAAAGCTTCAATAAAACTAAGATATGTGTTTTCAGTAGAAGAAGGTGTGAGAAATACAAAATACTGAAAAGAGTTATGCATGATTAGAATTTCCTAAGACTTGGATTTGGATTTTTTCTTTCTGTTCAGATAATATTTTTCTAGTTTTTGTTAAACAAAGAACATTTAAGGGAAAAAAAGAATATATATATATAAATGAGAAGAGTTTTGAGTAAACTTTTAGAAATATATGTTTTAGACTCTCTCCAGATAATCTACAACTTGAAATTTAAAATTGTGCTGAAATAAGTTAAATGATGAAAGGTTTGTGAAAAATGGACCCCAGAAAGGATTTTGTACATGATCAATCAGGATTGACTAAACCTAAAATAAGTTTCATTCAGTAAATGAACTTTTAAATTAAGCTGGTGCAAAATGTAAATTTGCTTTTTCTCTCTGTTAAAACAGACAAATTTTCTGAAGATGCTTAACTGCCTTTGATAACAGAAATCAAGTTTTTTACCTTTTAAATAATCTGTATTTGCCTTTGAAATCTTCTATTGTCACTTTGGCTAAGTTTCACAGTGATCTATGGTCCTGCTGTAATTTAAAATGTTTTGGTATTCCTCTGATAGGGTTTCCCAAACCAAATTATAATAAAGTTCCTTTGACCTCTAGCTAACCTTGGGATGCTTCAAAGGGCCGCTGAGGGAGCCCAAAGGGAGATATTAAACTAATCAGTTTTACTTGGTATGTTAAACTAGTTGTCAAATGAATAAAAAATTTTAAGTTATATGGTAAATAATACAGATATTTTGCAGATTATACAGAGTTCCTAAAAATCTGACATGTATTGGTAAAATATCACCAGCCATAATTTTAGTTATTAAAGGTGTTATATGTAACAGCAGTAATCAGATTTAAACTTGCCTTCTTTAAGTCTTTTGTTAGCATACACAGTTATGGTTTCATTCTAATGCCTTTGCAAAATGTCTCCTCTTCAAGAGTTATAAAAAGGACTTTAAAAGTTTCTGATTTTCAGAACATAATCCTGAACAGAGTAAAAACTCTGAAAAGTTCTATTGAAAGATCTGATGACTTCATAAAACTGTTAACAAAAGGATTATCTACATAAAACTGAGTAAACTAGTAACTGTGGTTTATGGTTTTTATGGTTTCTATCTGAAAGGATTATCAGTTTAAATCCGTGTTTTCTAGGTGTAAGAAAAACTTCTCCTTCAATTAATTAGGACTTCCAATAGTTTGGTAGATTATGCCTTTTTGGAACGTATATCTTTTTCTCTCTACCTGGTTGATCCTGCCAGTAACATATGCTGGTCTCAAAGGTTAGGCCATGCATAAGTGTACATGGCAATACAGTGAAACTGCAGATAACTTATTACATCAGTTACGGCTCCTTTGGTCACTCGATTATTGCAACTGGATTGCAACTAGCTATAATATGATATTATAGTTCTATGTTTTCAAATTGTACTTTGTATCTCTCTGCTGCACTGTCTCTGTCTTCATTACTTATATCCTGTTTAATTTATAAGATTGCTATCTCTTGCAGTAACCAATGTGCAAACAGACTTCAAACAAAATTTCTATGGCTAAACATTTTGAGGAAGTCACATTTGCAACATAAAATAATCACAGTAGTGTGATTCTAGGTATCACACTAGAAGGGAAAATGTCTCCTGGATTAAAGTTAGAATCCAGAGAATTTTTAATTATTGACAGGGCCTGGTCCAAAACTTAACACCTGGAACGGCATAACAAGAATATTTGCTGAACTGGGAGGAGCCTCCCAGTGCCATGGGACAAGAGTTGATCGTAAAGTATTTCACAATGATCAGATAATGATCATTCATGACCAAGAGAGGGAGACCTGAGGAATGGAACCAGTGATTACAGCCCTTCAGTGTGAGCCAGTGAGTCCTCAGGAAATGGAATAACTCCCCCCTACCAATCATTAGACTTCAGCCTCTCTAACCAATCCCTACGGTGAGCCTTCAGGGAACTCTGAGAATGCAGGATTACAAGCCCAGATAGCTGAGGTAAATACCAAATAACTTTAATGAGCCCTAACTTGCGTCTTCCCATACATAGAAAAGTACTAAATTTCTTAACTTGAGATGCTATCTTGTGGATTTGAAGTTCAGTATCTCTTAGTCTACAGTTGTAAGATAGATACCTTCCAAAAGTGGAACAAAAGAAAGAAAAATTTCAACATTTGAAGCACTGGTAAAAATGGCAGACACTCCTAGAAAGATCCATCTGACTGAGCAGAACACTTGTCACCCCTTTTACTACAAGAATCTGTAACGTACGTTGACAGTGGGGAATGGTTGCATTTCAGTTCAGTTGCTCAGTCGTATCCGAATCTTTGCAGCCCCATGAATCGCAGCACACCAGGCCTCCCTGTCCATCACCAACTCCCAGAGTCTACTTGCCGGGAGCCGTCAGGATGCCTGCTTGCTCAGATGACAAGGTCACAAAACTAAGAAGGAAACTGCAAAGTGGATTTTCCTTATCAGGGCATCCCGGGGCGAGGCCCCTCCTGGTATTTTTCTTGGGAGGTTCTGTTCATGCTCGGAACATTAGCTCATTTCAGTAAGTCAGTTCCAGTTAGAAAGAATTTGTCCTGGGGGTCATGGCAAAGCCACCACCAGATGGGTTTGTACTTGGGTCACCTTTCCACCTCCCACTCCCCCTACCACTCCATGGTGGAAGCTCCCTTCCTTGAAGAGACCAGGAAGGATGGGACTTACGAATGCTCATAACTGTCGCCAGCATAGTTGGAGACACTGATTGCTTTAGGATTCTGTAGACATAGGAATTCATTATACTAGTTATATAAGGTTAATAGGGTTTTATTGCTAAAGCAGTGCTGCTAGACTGTCTCATTGTCCTCTTTCCTCATAAGAACCGGAGTGTCAGAACAGAATGAGACAGGCAGTGGTTGAAGTTACTAGAATAAAAACAGTTTCAAGCTTAGCCCTTCCCTCTAGCCTCTACACAGCTGCACCTGACAATAGAAAAATGTAACCTTTCTGCCTAGATTGATGTATTTATCATGATTGAATGATATATGCTAAAGACAATAAAATAATAAACATACTATTGTTAAATCTGATTGAGTAGAAATCTGACTTCTGCAAGGGGAATGTTTCAATGACAGATTGGGGAATAAGCTCAATGATAAGGTTGCTATGGAAGGTAGAAAACAGAAGATTGTATAGAATGATATGTGAGGCAATCGGGATGTTTTTGGGAGTATAAAACTGTAAACCAACAACAATAAAGTGAGAGACTGCTCCATCAACACACTGACTCAGCTCAGTACTTCGCCAATGCCACTCATCCCTCAGGACCCCTGGACCCGCTGGGACTGGACCCCGGTATCTACCCAAACCCATGTTTACCGAGTCAGTGATGCCATCCAGCCATCTCATCCTCTGTCGTCCCCTTCTCCTCCTGCCCCCAATCCTTCCCAGAATTAGTCTTTTCCAATGAGTCAACTCTTCGCATGAGGTGACCAAAGTATTGGAGTTTCAGCTTCCACATCAGTCCTTCCAATGAACACCCAGGGCTGATCTCCTTTAGGATGGACTGGTTGGATCTTCTTGCAGTCCAAGGGACTCTCAAGAGTCTTCTCCAACACCACACTTCAAAAGCATCAATTCTTCAATGCTCAGCTTTCTTTATAGTCCAACTCTCACATCCACGCATGACTACTGGAAAAACCATAACCTTGACTAGATGGACCTTTGTTGACAAAGTAATGTCTCTGCTTTTCAATATGCTATCTAGGTTCGTCATAACTTTCCTTCCGAGGAGTAAGTGTCTTTTAATTTCCTGGCTGCAATCACCAGCGGCAGTGATTTTGGAGCCCCCAAAAAAGAAAGTCTGACACTGTTTCCCCCATCTATTTCCCATGAAATGATGGGGCAGGATGCCATGATCTTAGTTTTCTGAATGTTGAGCTTTAAGCCAACTTTTTCACTCCTCTTTCACTTTCATCAAGAATAGAGAGGAAGACAATTCTGACTCCATGACAGAACTGTTTCTCTGACTTGTTTTTCATTGCTTTTGCTATTATAATCATACAGAATGACTTGCCTCAGGGAATCCTGCTCCTCTGCCTGATGCTAAGCCAAATGCCTTTGTTCAGTATCCTGAGCACCCGTGGACTAGAAGGAAGAATCTAATGCATCCTTTGCTTTTACTTTGCTTCCTCACCTCCCTCTATCTCTGATCTATAAAAGAATCTGACATCCAGACCCTGATAAGATGGTTATTTTGAAGTGCTATCCTGCCATCTTCTTAGTCAGCTGCTTTCCAAATAAAGTCATTTTCCTTGCCACAACATCTTGTCTCTTACATTCATTGGCCTGTTGTGGGACAAGCAGAGCGAGGTTGGATTTGGTAACACTTACATTTAAATAAAACTGGCCAAGGTGACTTTCAGGTTCATGTGAACTGAGAAATATTCAATTTTTAGTTGATACCTGATATTAATGTTTGTTGATCTAAAAAAATAGAAATGTCATTGAATCATCAAAATTAAGTGTAATACTGTATTGTACTTAAGTTAATAAATAAAAACTTACTAATCTCTTGTAAGAAAATAACTCAACATGATAAAACTTTAAGGTAAATATGAAGGAGACAAGAACTGTTGGATAAAAGTGTCAACTATAAAAGATGCACAACTTGAGAATTTTGAGCTATGTTTTATTTGGGACAAAATGTGGACTGCAGCACTGGAGACAATACCTCAGAGAGCTCTGAGAGACTACTTCAAAGAGGCAAGGAGAGTACACTGCAATCAAGCTCATATTTTGCAAAAAGTTTTCTGCTAGTCCTGAGGAGTTGTTGTCATTGTGGCAGCTTTAGTGCTTGTCCAGACATTGTTGTTCAGTCGCTCAGTCATGTCCGACTCTTCCCGACCCCATGGACCACAGCATGTCAGTCTTTCATATCCTTCACCACCTCCCAGAGTTTGCTAAAACCCATGTCCATTGAGTCGATGATGCCATCCAACCATCTCATCCTCTGTCATCCCTTTTCCGGCTGCCTTCTACTTTTCCCAGCATCAGGATTGTTTCTAACGAGTCAGTTCTTCCCACTAGGTAGCCAAAGTATTGGAGCTTCAGCCTCAGCATCAGTCCTTCCAATGAATATTCAGGACTGATTTCCTTTAGGACTGACTGGTTTGATCTCCTTGCAGTCCAAGGGACTCTCAAGAATCTTCCCCAATATCACATTTCAAAAGCATTAATTCTTTGGTGCTCAACTTTCTTTAGGATCCAACTCTCACATCCATACGTGACTACTGGAAAAACCATAGCTGTAACTAGAAGGATTTTTGTTGGCAAAGTAATGTCTCTGCATTATAATAAACCATCTAGGTTTATCATAGCTTTTCTTCCAAGGAGTAAATGTCTTTTAATTTCATCACTGCAGTCACCATCTGCAGTGATTTTGGAGCCCAAGAAAATGAAGTCTGTCACTGTTTCCATTGTGTCCCCATCTATTTGCCATGAAGAGATGGTACCAGATGCCATGTTCTTAGTTTCTTGAATGCTGAATTTTAAGCCAACTTGAATGCTGAGTTTTAAGCCAACTTTTTCATTCTCATCTTGCACTTTCATCAGAGGCGAATTAATTCCTCTTCACTTTCTGCCATAGGGGTAGTGTTATATGCATATCTGAGGCTACAGGTATTTCTCCCAAAATCTTGCTTCCAGCTTGTGATTCATCCAACCCAGCATTTCACATGATGTATTCTGCATATAAGTTAAATAATCAGGGTGACAGTGTACAGCCTTGATGTACTCCCTTTCCAGTTTTGAACCAGTTGATTTTTCCATGTCCGGTTTAAACTGTTGCTTCTTGATTTGCAGACAGATTTCTCAGGAGACAGGTAAAGTGGTCTGGTATTCTCATCTCTTGAAGAGTTTTCCAATTTGGAAAAGATCATAATTTGTGTAATCCACACAGTCAAAGGCTTTAGCATAGTCAATAAAGCAGAAGTAGATGTTTTTCTGGGATTATCTTGCCTTTTCTATGATCAAACACGTGTTGGCAATTTGATCCCTGGTTCCGCTTCCTTTTCTAAATCCTCCTTGAACATCTGGAAGTTCTTGATTCATGTACTGTTGAAGTCTAGCTTGGAGAATTTTGAGCATTACTTTGCTAGTGTGTGAGATGAGTGGAATTGTGCAGTACTTTGAACATTCTTTGGCATTGCCTTTCTTTAGATTATAATGAAAACTGACCTTTTCTAGTCCTGTAGCCACTGCTGAGTTTTCCAAATTTGCTAGGATACTGAGTGCAGAACTTTCATAGCATCATCTTTCAGGATATGAAATAGCTCAGCTGGATTTATATCACCTCCACTAGCTTGTTTGCAGTGATGCTTCCTAAGGCCCACTTGACTTCCCACTCCAAGATGTCTGGCTCCAGGTGAGTGATCACACCATCATGGTCATTTGGGTCACTAAGATATCCTTTGTATGGCGTTTCTGTGTATTCTTGCCACCTCTTCTTAGTATCTACTGCTTCTGTTAGGTCCATACAATTTCTGTCCTTTATTGTGCCCATCTTTGCATGAAATGTTTCTTTGGTATCTCTATTATTGTTGAAGAGATTTCTAGTCTTTCACATTCTATTGTTTTCCTCTATTTCTTTGCATTGGTCACTTGGGAAGACTTTCTTGTCTTTCCTTGCTATTCTTTGGAGCACTGCATTCAGATGGGTATATCTTTCCTTCTCTCCTTTGTCTTTTGCTTCTCTTCTTTTCTCAGCTATTTGTAAGGCCTCCTTAGGCAACCATTTTGTCTTTTTGCATTATTTTTGCTTTGGGATGATTTTGAACACTGCCTCCTATAAATGTCATGAACTTTCTTCCATGGTTCTTCAGTCACTCTATCAGATCTAATCCCTTGAATCTATTTGTCACTTCAACTGCATAATCTTAAGGGATTTGATTTGGGTCACACCTGAGTGGTCTAGTGGTTTTCCCTCAGTTCAGTTCAGTTCAGCCACTCAGTCATGTCTGACTCTTTGTGACCCCATGTATCGTGGTTTTCCCTACTTTCTTCAATCTAAGTCTGAATTTTACAGACTTCATTTGTGAACTATGCCTATTTTTACCCTTAGAGAGAGTGATTGGTATAGAATTCAGTGGATTTGTGGTAGTTATTTATGGCCTTGCCCTGTAGCTTGATGGGTAAGAAGGTGTAGCCTAGGATGCCCATGAACTCAAGATCATATATGTAACAAATTAGATGTAATTCCAGCCAATGTAATTTTGATGCAGTTTTGATGAGTCAAGAGATCTGAATTCTACAGTTATGACAATTTAGCTGCTAATTTTGTGCCTTTAATAGGATTGTAGGATGTAATTGGCCGTATTGAAACTTTAACAACTTTCACTCACCAAGCTTTAAATGATAGTAACCAGGTTATTAGCCTATTGAATTCTGAGATCTCTATGATGAGAAAGGTGATGCTACAAAACTGCAAGGCCCTTGACACCTGACAGCATCTCAGGAAGGTACCTGTGCCATATTTAAACTGAATGCTTTGTTTTCATACCTGATGAACCCGGTAATGTAATGCATTTGGTGAACCATAGGAACAATCGTATTTCTGTCTTAAGTGACCTGATCCCTAATCTTGATGATCTTTTAAATAATTGGTTTGGTGTGGGAGGCTCCTGGTTGAAATACTTACTTATAATTCCACTACTTATTACCTATATTATTTGCATTTTTCCTGTTTTTCAAGGTTGTTTTTCTTTTACTACCAAGTGTGTGGCTGTGCCTCCAATGAAAATAATGAGAGCTAGACTTGAAGAAGTTGATCAAATGTATAGCTTAATATGTGGTCAATGACTGTAATAGTGTAACTCTAGGTATGAGAAGATATAAACAGAGAGAATATTTTTCTAGACCATAACGAGAAGACAGGTTTCCAGGGATCTTTGAGTATTAAGACCTAGTCCAGTAAAAGCACATTGAGGGGTCTATTAGCAACCGTTCTCCAGAACTAGGAGTGAGCCTTCCTAGCAAATGGAATGAAATGGTCATGAAATACCCCCCAAAGTATGATTAAATTTCTTATCATGAGGGGGACATTTCAATTACAAATTGGCAATTGCCAAGAGCATTGCAAGCATCTGAACAACAATGGCGTTTGTCATCTGCCTTGGCAAAGATTGAACTCTGTACTGTTGCAACTGTTGACCTTCAATACCCATTGGGGGAATTCATAGTGGACTCAGGCACTCTGTGCTCTAGGGAATCTGGTGGAACAAGTTTTAGATAGTTAGTTCGATAGTTAGATATTTTCAGGAACTGATTTCATGATCCCAATCTTTGCTTCTCTTCATATCTAGAAAGACAGAGAAGCTCTATGCAGTCAGCAAAAACAAAACTGAAAGCTGACTCTGGCTCAGGTCATGAATTCCTTATTTCAAAATTCAGACTTAAATTGAAGAAAATAGGAAAAACCACTAGATCATTCAGGTATCATCTAATCAAATCCCTTACAGTGGAAGTGACAAATAGATTCAAGGGATTACTTCTGATAGACGGAGTGCCTGAAGAAGTATGGATGGAAGTGCATAAAATTGTACAGGAGGTGGTGATCAAAGCCATCCCTAAGACAACGAAATGCTAAAAGGCCATGAAATTAAAAGATGCTTGTTCCTTGGAAGAAAAGCTATGACAAACATAGACAGCATATTAGAAAGCAGACACATTACTTTGCCAACAAAAGTCCCTCTAGTCAAAGGTATGGTTTTTCCAGTAGTCTTGTATGGATGTGAGAGTTGGACCATAAAGAAAGCTGAGAGCTAAAGAATTGATGCTTTCAAACTGTGGTGCTGGAGAAGACTCCTGAGAGTCCCTTGGACTGCAAGGAGATTAAATTAATCAATCCTAATGGAAATAAGTCCTGAATATTCACAGGAAGGGTTGACACTTAATCTGAAGCTCCAATACTTTGGCCACCTGATACGAAGAAGTGACTCATTGGAAAAGTACTGATGGAGGGAAAGATTGAAGGCATGAGAAGAAAGGGACAACAGATAATGAGATGGTTAGATGGCACCACTGATTCGATGGACATGAGTTTGAGCAAGCTCCGGGAGTTGGTGATGGACAGGGAAGCCTAGTGTGCTGCAGTCCATGGGGACACGAAGAGTCAAACATGACTGAGTGACTGAACTGAACTGAAATGATAAGGCACCCAGTCTTGTTTCATAATATTTCTAGGCTGATCATTCTTAGTATGATTTAATTATTCTCAATATAGAGGGACTTTTAAACTTAAAAGACTATAGCCTAGTATTAACCATATATATCCATCCCATATGTGTGGGAGTTTTACTTTTAATATACAAGATATTACAGTTTTTGACCGAGACTTAGCTCATCACTCTGATTGAGTTTGAGTGACCCTAAGAGAAAACTTAAATCTATAGCCAGGGTTAGAACAGGTATTTTTAATTGACAAGGTGAGAAGATCATCTCTAGTTATGCTGCTGCTGCTGTTGCTAAGTCACTTCAGGCATGTCCAACTCGGTGAGACCCCATAGATGGAAGCCCACCAGGCTCCCCCATCCATGGGATTCTCCAGGCAAGAACACTGGAGTGGGTTGCCATTTCCTTCTCCTTTCCAATGTATGAAAGTGAGAAGTGAAAGTGAAGTTGCTCGGTAATGTCCGACTCCTAGCTACCCCATGGACTACAGCCTACCAGGCTCCTCCGTCCATGCTATTTAACAGGCAAGAGTACTGGAGTGGGTTGCCAGTGCCTTCTCCAATCTCTAGTTATATAATGAGTAAATGGAACTGGGCTGAAATCTCCTGCAAAATAAATTGCCTAAGGAGAATCCAATCAGATTCCTGGATGGGAGAAATCCACCAAGGTAACCCAGGAATACTAGGCACATGTAATTGGCCACAGCCCAACAATTGGACTGAGTTTTAAACTAGCATAGAATCAAGCATTTGATTTACATTCAAAGGTCCAAGAAGTAAAAAAAACATTATAAATGATCATACAAATCAGATCGAGCAACTTGGGCAAGCTATCTCTTGATATCATCTTCTTCTCCTCCTACTATAGTGCAGATTTCTCTGAGTCTCATTTTAAGGTGAGTTTGAGGTCAGCAGTTCTCACTATAAACCAGTCCAGTGTAGGAGCCTTTGAAAGTTGGAATTAATCGAAGAATCAATTTCATTGTGCATGAGCTAGTTAAAAGCACCTGATAAAAAGGTTTTTCCATTCAGATTGGAGTCAGTCTCTTATATAATGTCTTTCTCCTGTCTTGGTTGCAGGTTGGGAGGCATCTGATCTTCATTCAAAGATAAATTACTAAGATCAGCTTCAGAAGCAAACTTGAAGTGTCTTTAATAATTCAGTTAAATTTTACACTAATACAGCATAGCAGCAAAGAACTATTTAGGAAATGTGTTAGTAGATACAGACTTCCATTAACAAATTGAGATTTAACATTCATTGAAACATATATTCTCCCTAAAATAACCTTTGTTTTGATCAAACATAACCAAATTAAGACTAATTTATTTGCAAAATAGAGCTAGTCTCAATAAACTTGGCTTGATGATTTTTAACCATAATTTATCATAGATAGTTTTGCTTCGCTGAAACTTTTATAAAGAGTCTCAGACTGAACTTTTAAAATAAAACCTCTCAGGGGTAGGAAAATCATGCTAAAGTCTTAACATAGATTTCATATAACAGATCGAGGTGAATTCCTCCTTTTTCAAGGTCTCCAAAATTCCTTGAGATTTCAGTACCTGTTAGTGAGATAACCTTTCTAACTTATTTGATAAAGTTACTGGAATCCTAGGAGTTCCCATTCTCTGGAGGGGTCAGATACAGAGAAAAGATAAATATTTTCAATTTGTTTACAAAAGCATAATTTTAACAAATTACTGTGAGTCATAATTAGTTTGAGGGGAATGTATTCCAACCTAGAAAACAGAGATTCAAGCCAGTAATTTTTCAGAGAGAAATTAAATTTATAAGCATATTTGTCGATTCATTCAGTCCTTTTGTTAACCTTTGTGAAGTCATCAAGTTTCCAGTCCTTCAATTTCTTATCCAGTTCAGAATCTTGTATTTATCCCAAAGTTATTTCTATAAATCTTCTTGAAGAGGAAGCATTTGCGAACAACTTGGTTAGTGCTGTGACAACTCTTGAGGATAGTAACTAGAATTATGCTAATGACATTATACCTGAACATATCTGTATTTTAGGAGCTCCATCTAATTTCTAGAATATCTATATTAGTAACATTAGCCATACAATATAAATCAAGATTTATTACTCAATTGACAATACTTCATATGTAATTCAGCATATAAAATGAACCTAATTAGTGTAATATCTCTCTTTGGGATGTTTCAAGGGCCCTCTGAAGCATCCCAAAGTTAGCTAGAAGTCAAAAGTCAAAACTTTGATTATAATGATTAGGAAGTTTTGTGAATAAATGGCAAAAGGGTTTTGAACACTCAGTCAGATGGGATAATAGGTCATTTGAAACAATAGCTATTCACTTAGCCAAAGTCACAATAAAGGATTTCAGAACAAATTAAGAGAAAAATAAACAAATCTTAAATCTATTATCAAAGGCAGTTCAGCATCTGAAGATTCCTCTTAGAAAAATCCAATTCAATTTTTTACACCAGCTTACTTTTAAATTCATTTAAAATAAACAATTAAATTTAAAACTTAGTCCTGACCATGCACAAAACCCTTCTCTTAAGGGTCAGCTTTCCAAAAAACTTTTTTTTTCAGCTTCTGTAGGTAGCCATTACCTACAGTATTTCTTTTCCCTTTGTGAAATACAATTCCATTCCTCATACTTCGTTTATGGAAAACACACATCCTACTTTCCTTAAGCAGTCAAGAGTTGACCTTTATTTTAGCATTATATAGAGCATAAATACTAATGATAATTAAATTTTTTTTCTTTCTTATAAAAAACATCTCAGGATGGCACCAAACATTTTTCATTAGTAGATCAAAATCTCTTTAGTTTCTCGGTAAGAGGATATTAGTTTCCAGTAATCAGTGTTTCAGAATCTTATTTTATTTTATTTGGAAATGACCTAGCTATTGAATAAACTTTCATAACTTAGTTTAGCACAACCCTAGAAATACAGGTTACCAAAATCGGAAGAGACTATTTTAGACAGATATTCCTAAAGCATAATTGTTCTTAATAGAGTTTATCCAAAAGCTCCAATCTCATTTACATTTTCTACCCTTAAAAGTTTCTTCACTTGAGTTACTTTCCTTGCTGACAAACTTGTGTCTACTAAAAACTATGCACAACTTGAGAGTTGTAAGTTATATTTGGAGCAAAATGAAGACTGCAGCCTGGGAAGCAGCATCTCAGACAGCTCTGAGAGGCTGCTCCAAAGCAACAGTGGGGGAATGTCAATATATAAGGTTTGGGTGAGGGGGTAGTTCAACACCATTAAGCACTCATTTTACAAAAGGTTTTTTGTTAGTCTTGAGGATCTGATGTCAGCATGAAGGGACTTAGTGCTTCTTTAGATATGAGGAGATGCAAGGATTGAAATAATAAAATCTGTTCCTAAAAACATCCAACTACCTAAAAACCTGCCCCACTAAATTCCCAGGAGCACAGAGTGCCTCACTCCACCCTGAACTGCCTCAGGGGTTGTTGAAGCTCAACAGCTATAGCAGAAAGGGGTTCAATCTCCATGGAGGCAGATGGCGAATGACTTTGTTGTTGTCACTGACAATGCTCTAGGTAAATGTCAATTGTAGTATGGCCCCCTTGTGGTCATAAATCTGACCATATTTTGGGGGAATACTTTCATGACCATTTTGTCCCATGTTGCTGGGAAGTCTCATTTCCAGTTCTGAAGGTTTTTGCTGATAGGCCACTCACTGTGATATTACCGGGCTAGGCCTTCATAGTCAAAGATCTCTGGACATTTGTCTTCTAGTTATGGTCCAGGAAAGTATTCCCTCTTGTTGCATCATCCCATATCTAGAGTTACACTGAAACAATCATTGATTCCATATCAAGCTATACATTTGATCAACTGCTTCAAGTCTAGTCATCATTATTTTCACTGGAGGCTCAGTCATACACTTGGTAATACAAGAAACAATAATCTTGTGAAACAGGCAAAATACAAATAGTATAGTTGATAACATCAGTGGAATTAAAAGTAAATACTTTAGCCATGAGCCTCCCACACCAAACCAGTTTTTTTTTAAAGATCATCAAGACTAGAGAATGGTCACTTAAAGCAGAAATCTGATTTTTCATATGGCTCATCAAATGTGTTACATTAAAGGATTTATCAGGTATGAAAATATAGCATTCAGTTTGAATTATAGGACAGATATCTCCCTAAGATGCTATAAGGTGTCAAGGGCCTTGCAGTTGTGTAGCCCTGCCTTTTTCATCAAAGAGATCTCAGAAGTCAATAGACTAATAGCCCAGTTATTATCATTTAAAGCTTATGAAAGTTGTTAAGGCTTTGATATGGCCAATTACATCCTCCAATCCCATTGAAGGTGCACATACACACACAAATAGCTGCTAAATTGTCATACCAGTAGAATACAGATATTTTGACCCATTGGGATCATATCAATGGCAGATAGGTTGGGATTACCTCTAAATTGTTAATGGTACAACCTTAAATTCATAGACATCCCAGGCTACACCTTTGTATCCACCCCTGTCGATGTCAAGGCCATAAATTATGCACAAATCCACTGAGTTCCATACCAATCACTCTCTCTAAGGGTAATAATAGGCATAGTTCATACAGAACCCAATCTTGTCTCATAATATTACCAGGTTGATCATTTTTAATATGATTTAATTGTTCTCAACATGCAGGAGCTTATAAACTTGAACGACCAAAGCCTGAGCTAACCATAAAGATCTATCCCATAACTGTGGGAGTTTTCCTTTTAATAGATAAGAGATTAGTTTTTTGACTAGACTTAGTTTGTCACTCTGATTGAATTTGAATAACCCTAAGAGAAAACTTAAATCTATGGCCAGCATCAGAGCAGGTATTATTAATTGGCCAGACAAGAGGATACCATCTAGTAATATAAAAAAATAGAATAGAACTGTACTCTCATCTAAAATAAATTTCCTAGGGAGTATCCAATCAGAGCCCTGGAGGACAGAAATCCATCAAAGTGAACCAGGAGTACTAAACACAGGTAATTGGCCACAACCCAACAACTGGATTGAGTTTTAGAGTAGCATAGAATCATGTCCATGATAGAAAACATTTGATAGGAATATGTCCAAGGACTCAAGAAAACATTATGAATGGCCATACAAGTCAGATAAGCATCTTGGGTAAGCTGTCTACTTCTGATGTCATCTTTTTCTCATCCTACTCTAGTTCAGTTTCCTCTGTTTGAGCCTTGTTTTAATGTGAGTTTGAGGTCAGCAGGCCTTTCCATAGACCAGTCCAGCTTAGGGGCCTTTGGAAGTGGGAGTTAGTCCAAGAGTCAATATCCCTTCAATTTTGCTGTCCCTGACAGAAAAGTGATTCCATCCAGATTGCAGACAGTTTCTTAAATTATGTCTTTTTCCAGTCTTGGCTGTAGATTGAAACATTTGATCTTTATCCAATGACAGATTACTGAAATAAGCTTCAGAAACAAACCTAGAGTGTGGTTTAATAATTTAATTAAATTTTACATAATATACTCTAACAGCAAAGATCTATCCAGGAAATGCATCTTAGTAGACACAGGCTTCCATTAAAAAACTAGGATTTAACATTCATTGAAACATTTTTTCTCTGTAAAATCACCATCATTTTAACCAAATATAACCAAATTAAGACGTGAATTCCTCCCTTCTCAAGATCTCCAAAATTCCTTGTTAGTGAGATAACATTCCTAATTTATCTGATAAAGTTACTGGAAACTAAGAGTTTCCAATCTCTGGAGGGTTCAGATAGAAAAGATAAATGTTTCAATTTGTTTATAAAATTACTGTCATAATTAGTTTGAGGGAAAGGTTTTTTCTTACACCTGGAAGACACAGATTCAAACTGGCAATTTTTCAGGTAGAAACCATGAAAGTGGTAAGCATATTCACCAGTTCATTCAGTCCTTTTGTTAACCTTTGTGAAGTCATAAGGTTTTCCATTAGAATCCTTACCCAGTTCAGAAACTGGTATTTATCCAAAAATCCTTCATATAAATCTTGTTGAAGAGGAAGCATTTTTGTGAAACTTGGTTAGTGCTATGACAACATTTTGAGATTGCAACTAGAATTATGACTGATAACATTTTACCCAAACATATCAGAAGTTTAGGAACTCCACATAGTTTCTAAGATAACCATATTAGGAACATTTACCATACAATATAACCTGAGACTTATTACTCAGTTGATATTTCTGTATACAAAATGAACCTAATTAGTGTAATATCTCTTTGATATTTCAAGGGCCCTCTGAAGCCTCCCAAAGTTAGCTAGAAATCAAGTTCTTCATTAGAATGATTTAGGAAGTTTGTCAATAAATATCAAAAATGCTTAGAACACTCAGTCAGATAGGATCATAGGTCATTGTGAAACAGCTATTCACTTAGCCAAAGTGAAAGCCAAAGGATTTCAGAACAATTCTTCGTTTAAGAGATAGAGAAACTTAAATCGAGTATCAAAGGCAGTTCAACATCTGAAGAAAAGGTGTCCTCTTAACAGAAAGAAAAACTAAATTCAAGCTTTTGCACCAACTTACTTTATTTAAAAGGTAAACTTAATCAAATTTATGTTAAGCTTAGTCCTAACCACATATAAAACTCTTTTCTCATGGTTCACTTTCCACAAAACTTCTTTTCAGCTTCTATACTCTTTACTGTGTTTTTCCATCCTAAAAAGTCACCTGTAAGTCAAGCTTACTTCCTTTTCCCTTCATAAAATGCAATCCCATTTCTCATAACTATTTTTTTTTCTTACCAAAAAAAACACTTGTTACTTTTCTTAAGCAAAAAAGAACTGATTTTTAGCATTTTATAGATTGGTGAGCATAAATACTAGTGATAATTTCTAAAACCTTTGTTTTCTTGGAGAGAAAATTTTAGAATGGCATCAAACATTATTCATTTTTTAGTCCCAAATCTCTTTAGTTTCTCTCTAAGAGGAAATTAGTATTCAGTAACAAATGTCTCAAAATCTTATTTGGAAATGACCTAACGATTCAATAGACTTCCAGCACTTACTTTAATACAACCCTTAGAAATTCAAGTTACCCCAATACGGAGAGACTATTTTAGACAGGTATTCCTAAAGCATGCTTAATAGAATTCATCTAAAAACTCATATCTCATTTACATATTTTAGAAGTTTCTTTGCTCAAGGTAATATCCTTGCTCACAAACTTGTAGCAAATATGATAATATTTAACATATTAAGCCTAGGTACAATGAACATATTTTTCTTAATGTTAATTACTCTTAGACAGGTCTATATTAGTTAGGTCAACAAGCAAACATTAATATCAGGTATTTAATACTGAACATTTCCCAGTTCACATGAACCTGAAATTATTTAGATTAATTTATCTTGTACTTAGAATTATTTGATTTGTAAGCACTTACCTTTTTTTTTTAAGGCCAATTAGATTAGAGCTCATTTACAAACTGATCTCAGCAATCAGCAATATTATCCAGAAAACAAAGTCACACACTGAGACATAGGTATTTCCAAATAGACACAAAAGAAATCCTATAGCTTTGTTTTCCAAACTTAGTTATGAATCAGATGTCACAATACAAAACTTAACTAGTAGTAAACAATGGTTGGAACAAGATTTTAAAAAATTTTGTCTCCTTTCCCTTTCTTTCTTTCTTTTTCTTTTTGTTTGTTTCAGGAATTACAGATGGTCTAGATAAGTGATCCAGAAAGCACTAGTCTAAGGGTAGCCTTCCCAGCATTAGGGTCTTTTCCAATGAGTCAACTCTTTGCATGAGGTGGCCAAAGTATTGGAGCTTCAGCTTCAACATCAGTCCTTCCAATGAACCCCCAGGACTGATCTCCTTTAGGAAGGACTGGTTGGGTCTTCTTGCAGTCCAAGGGACTCTCAAGAGTCTTCTCCAACACCACACTTCAAAAGCATCAGTTCTTCGGCACTCATCTTTTTTCACCGTCCAACTCTCACAACCATACATGACTACTGGAAAAACCATAGCCTTGACCAAACAGACCTTTGTTGGCAAAGTAATGTCTCTGCTTTTCCATATGCTATCTAGGTTGGTCATAATTTTCCTTCCAAGGAGTAAGCGTCTTTTACTTGCATGGCTGCAATTAAGCAATTTCTTGTTGGTTTCTTGCAAAAAGTTACTCTACTGTTTACTCTTTTAGAACTTTCTAGATACCAAAGTAAGCATTCCATTCACTCTGTTTGACCTTACAGCATGCTTTTTCTAACTGTGCGTGCAAAAATATCAATTTTGGAATATCAAGAGAACCTCAGTTTGGGCACTTTGTTGAGATCTCATTTGGTATAATTTCTCCAATTAATTAAGTACTTGCAAGTGTGAGCTATATATGTATTGTACTGAATCTGGCTAGAGTGTTAGTCAGAGGTTGGCTTTCTAACATCCTTCATTTCTGCTTTTGAGATTCTGTTTCCCACTTTAAGTTGAATTTTTCAGGGATTAACGATAACTAGTGAAACTGTTTGATGGCCTTGCATGCTGCTTGTGAGCTTAACTCCTCCAAGAGTCACCCCTGAATCATTTCAACTCCTCTTACATATCCCCAATTCTGCCTCTGGCAATCTAAGACCACCGTGGCTGCTCAGGTTGCTGAATGGCCAATTCATACTGTGATCCCCAAATGAGCTAGTGTTTTCATTGAGTGGGTTTCCCTATGGGACCACTGCAAAGTAGGAGGACCAGGCCTCCACCACTCTTGTAGGTTTCTTAATCACCTGAGAAAGCCATAACTGGCTGGAAGGAGTCTTGTCCCTTTTCTTTGGAGCAAAGCTCTCATGTATTTTCCTCACTTTTATCCTAACAAATTCTATGAATACAGACAAATTGAAGAAAAAGTGTGTCAGATCAGCCTCTTACCTAACCACTCAGCCAAGACCACTCAGTCCCCTACAATGGAGTAGCCACACTATCTTTTCAATTGAGCCACAGGTAACCCTCAGATTTCTTTCAATTGAATCCCCTACAGTACATTTCCACTGGGTGGGTATTTCCCTGGTTATCTTCAGCCAGCATCTCCACCCAGTATCTTTTGACTGGGTGGGGATTTCTCTGTCTTTCAACCAAGTCCCACTGAGTGTCTAGAGCATGTATGGGTATGCCCCTGATATTTCACCTGCCCCCACCCAGTCTTTCCAACTGGAAAGGAGCAGGTAACCTGCTCCACTGCCAAATAAAACCCAGAATCTCAATGAATATGGGAGATTTGAGAACCAGGAGAGACTTACACAAATTAGTCTACACTCCCTAAGGAGGCAAATGGGTACAAGGAGCTGCTGCTGGTCCCAAAGCTCTGGTTGCTTCTGGGGTTCAGGCAAAGGAGGTAGGTCTACTCTGGGTCCCTTCAGGATCACCATAACTGTCAAATAAAAAAGATGCACAACTTGAGAATTGCTAGTTAAGTTTTATTTGAAGCAAAATGAGGACTGCAACCTGGGAGAGAGCACCTTAGATAGTTCTGAGATATTGCACCAAAGAGGTAAGTAAGGGATCGGGGAAAGGTCAATATATAAGATTTAGGTGAAGCAGGAGTTCAATGCAATCAAGTGTTCACTTTACAAAAGGTTTTCTGCTAGTCATGAGGATCTGATGTCATCATGAAGGGATTTAATGTTTTTCGAGGTATGAAGAGATGCAAGGATTGGGATCATGAAATCAGTTCCTGAACATATCTATCTGAAGATCTATTCCACCAGATTCCCCAGAGCACAGAGTGCCTCCCTCCACCTGAACTCCCTCAGCGCATGTTGAAAGTCAGCAGCTGCAGCAGCACAGGGTTCAGTCTCCGCAGAGGCTGATGGCAAATGCCCTTGTTGTTCAGGAGCTGGCAATACTCTTAGCAAGTGCCACTTTGTAGTTGACAGGCAAGTGCCAGTTTGTAGTTATCAAAATGACCTTTCCAAATGTTTGATAATTCAAGATACTAAAGTTGTGCCCATTTAAGCTAAGTGATGCAAGTTTATTTAGAAGATACTGAGACATCAATTACTAAATGAAAAAATTATAGGTATTTTGAGAATGTTAATGAAAATGTCTGCATGCATGCTCAGTCGCTTCAATCATGTCTGAGTCGTTGTGATCCCATGGACTGTAGCCCTCCAGGCTCCTCTGTCCATGGGATTATCCAGACAAGAATACTGGGGTAGATTGCCATTTCCTTCTCCAGGGGATCTTCCTGACAGGGATCGAACACGTGACTTTTACATTTCCTGCATTGGCAGGCAGGTTCTTTACCATTAGTGCCACCTGAGAAGCCCAGGGAAACTGTTTGGTATCACCTAAAATGTTCCCTACAAGATGACAAATGATTTTAAAAATTATTGCTGATATTTAAGCTCACTAATTTATAAAATGCCAATGTAAAGACAATTCATAATTGCTTGCTTCTTAGTTTTAGTAAACTTAAGGTTTTAATAGTTGGGGATTCTAATTCAAACATGTAATTAAGGCTATTAGAAATAATTCAGCAACTTTTCAGGATACAGTAGGAAATAAAATGTATGTTTTTAGTAAAGGAGATATGAGAAATTAAATTACACTTTAGTGAGAACAAATAAGTTGGTTAATTTTATTTAAATGAAAAATGAAAGGCTGGATACAAATAGTAATGAGAGATTATGAAGAGGGACCCTGAGGAAAAAGTTTTATACTATGAAATGAAATGTGTTCTGCTCTAAACTCTTTCAGTAAACAAGACTTTTCCAAATGCAGATTTCTGAGCCCATGTGAAACAAAGTCAGTTCTTTGGAAGCCATCAACTACTTCCTCCCCAGTAAGAGCTGAGATGCTGAGGGGTGGGTGGGTGATATGAGAAGGGGCCATCAGCCACATTTTCCATCTCTTAAAGGAAACAAGAAATTAGTATGTGAACAATAAAGAAAGCAGGATTGGCTTCAAATAACTAGATACATATGAAAGAAATGATTTCAGCAAGCCCAGAAGTTTGCATCTTTCCATACACAGAAGACTGCTAAATCTCTTTATGTAAGAGATTTAGTTTTCTCTTAATTAGCAGTAACCTTTCAATATTCAGATGACCTGTCTCTCACTGCAATCTTGTATATAGCCTTGCTCCTCTCCTGCTTTCTTGGGATCACCTGAGATGCTGTCTCCTGGAATCAAGTCTTAACATTCCCACCAAATAAAACCAAACTCTCAACTTTTAGATTGCACATATTTTTCTAGGTCTATAATACACAGTCAAGATTAACTAAATTTAGATTGAAGTTAACTTTGTTAAGTGAGCTAATGCAAGATTGGAAATTTTATTTTGTCTAAGTGCTCCTTTGCAAAAAGGCAAAATGGTTGTCTGAGGATGTCTTACAAAAATAGCTGTGAATAAAAGAGATGCTAAAGGCAAAGGAGAAAAGAAAGATAAACCCATCTGAATACAGAGTTCCAAAGAAGAGCAAGGAGAGATAAGAAGATCTTCTTAATGGACCAATGCAAAGAAATACAGGAAAACAATAAAATGGGAAAGACTAGATATCTCTTCATGAAAATTAGAGATACCAAAGGAATATTTCATGCGAAGATAGGTACAATAAAAAACAGAAATGGTATAGACCTAACAGAAGTAGAAGCTATTAAGAAGAAGTGGCAAGAATACACAGAAAAACTATACAAAAAAGATCTTCACAACCCAGAAAACCACAATAGTGTGATCACTCACCTAGAGCCAGGCATCCTGGAGTCCGAAGGCAGATAGGCCGTAGGAAGTGTCACTATGAGCAAAGCTAGCAAAGGTGATGGAATCCCAGCTGAGCTATTTCAAGTCCTAAAAGATGATGCTGTTGAAGTGCTGCAATCAGTATGCCAGCAAATTTGGAAAACTCCACAGTGGCCACAGGACTGGGAAAGGTCAGTTTTCATTCCAATCTCAAAGAGAGGCAATGCCAAAGATGTTCAAACTACTGCACATTTGCACTCATCTCACAGGCTAGCAAACTAATGCTCAAAATTCTCCAAGCGAGGATTCAACAATACATGAACTGAGAACTTCCAGATGTTCAAGCTGGATTTAGAAAAGGCAGAGGAACCAGAGATCAAATTGCCAACATGTGTTGGATCATTGAAAAAGAGAGAGAGTTCCAGAAAAATATCTACTTTTGCTTTATTAACTATGCCAAAGCCTTTGACAGTGTGGATCACAATAAAGTGTGGAAAATTCTTCAAGAGATGGGAATATCAAACCACCTGACCTGCTTCCTGAGAAATCTGTATGCAGGTCAAGAAGTAACTGTAAGAACTGGACATGGAACAACAGGCTGGTTCCAAATAGGAAAAGGAATACGTCAAGCCTGTATATTATCACCCTGCTCATTTAACTTACATGAAGAGTACATCATGAAAAATGCTGGGCTGGATGAATCACAAGCTGAAATCAAGATTGCCAGGAGAAATATCAATAACCTCAGATATGTAGATGACACCACTTTTATGATAGAAAACGAAGAGGGATTGAAGAGCCTCTTGATGAAAGTGAAGGAGGAGAGTGAAAAAGCTGGCTTAGAACTCAGCATTCAAAAAATGAAGATCATGGCATCTGATGCCATCATTTCATGGCAAATAGATGGGGAAACAATGGAAACAATGACAGACTTTATTTTCTTGAGCTCTAAAATCACTGCAGATGGTGACTGGAGCCATGAAATTAAAATACGTTTGCTCCCTGGAAGAGAAGTTATGACCAACCTAGACAGCATATGAAAAAGCAGAGACATTAGTTTGCCAACGAAGATCCATCCCACCAAATCTATGGTTTTTCCTGTAGTCATGTACGGATGTGAGAGCTGAATCATAAAGAAAGCTGAGCGCTGAAGGATTGAGCTTTTGAATTGTGTTGTTGGATAAGATTCCTGGGTGTCCCTTGGACTGCAAAGATATCAAACCAGTCAATCCTAAAGGAAATGAGTCCTGTATATTCATTGGAAGGACTGATGCTGAAGCTGAAACTCCAATCCTTTGGCCACCTGATGCAAAGAACTGACTCACTGGAAAAGACACTGATGCTGGGAAAGATGAAGGCAGGAGGAGAAGGGGTCAACTGAGGATGAGATGGTTGGATGGCTCACCAACTTGATGGATATGAGTTTGAGTAAGCTCCAGGAGTTGGTGATGGCCAGGAAGGCCTGGTTTGCTGCAGTCCATGGGATATCAAAGAGTCAGACATGACTGAGCAACTGAACTGAACTGAAGTTCCCCTTTTAATAACAGAATCTGTGAGTTTATGTGCCCTTAAATGATCTATATTTATTTTCTTTGTGATGTTGGTTAAATGAATAGGTGTTGTTTCAGCAACCTACGATCCTGTGTTTTAGAATCTTCTTGATATTTCTAATGACATCTCCAAATATCAAAATATAGCTAAGTTTTTTAGTCTCCACCTGACAGTGGGATGGATGCTTTGAAGAAACATCTTTGAGGAACCTCAGAGACAAATGTTGAGCTAAGTTTGCTTGATATTTTTACTTCAAAAACATTGTCAAGTGATTGAAAGCAAATTTTAGGTTATAATATATAGATAAATATCATTATAGATATCCAAAATTTATATGGAATCCCTAACATCTGGTATGTCCTGATTTAATGTTTTCCACCATAATTCTAGAAATTATACTAAAATATTACACGTTGCAGAAATATGCAAGTTTCCTAATTGCTTTGTACTCAAATCTTTAAGCATGCAGAAGGGCCATGGCACAGTCGATAGGGAAGTTGCTTTTAAAAAGAGTAATTTACATCTAGGGAATCTCCTTCTATCTACTTAGTGATAAAAGGTCCCATTTTACTGGACAAATTATTTAGGAAATTAATAAATGTTGACCAATTATGCAACATTTCCACTGTGCCTATCACTCCCAGTCTTCTGAGTTTGTGGAAAGGACAAATGGAACAATTAAAACTCAGTTGGCTAAAATTATGGATGCTTATTCCTTACCTTGCCCTAAATCCCTTCCATTGGTTCTCCTCAATCTCATATCCACTCCTTTGGCAAACATCACTTATTTCCCTTTGAGATTATTACAGGGAGACCATTGAGATTGATTGAAGCACTATATGATCTGATATTACTTAAGGGATATTCAAGGGTTTAATCAAATTATTGACAAGTCATTCTAAACTTGTTTCTGAAGATTATCACAATAATCTATTCTCAAATGAAAGTCAGATTTCCCATGACTAACAACCAGGAGATTATGTACATTGGAAAAGACATCATTTAAAAGACTCCTTCCAACCTAAATGGAAGGGCCCTTATAAGATTCTTTTGACTAGCTCATGAGCAGCAAAATGAAGGGAATTTAATCTGGGATTCATATTTCCCACCTAAAAAGGGCTCGTGTACGATTCTGATCTATAGGGAGAACTGCTGAGCTCAAACTCACCTTAAAGCAGCTCTCGGATAATAAGGAAACACCAAAACCAGGATGAGAATCAGACAACAGAAGTACACAGCTGTCCCACAATTCTGCACCTAACACATATGATTATTCATAACATTTTCTTACTTTCTTGGACTCTTATACAAATCAAATGTTTTCCTATCATGGCATGATCTCATGCAAATTTTAGAAACTAATCAAATTATTGGGTTTGTGATCAATTACCTGCATCCAGTACTTCTGGTTTACCTTAGTGGGTTTCTTTCTTCTAAGGCTCTGATTGGCTGGTTCTTAGAAAGTTTGTTTCAGAATTATAGCTGTCTGGGCTACTACTGGTATTACTAGATGGAACCCACTTGGCCTATCAAACATATTTATTCTGATCCTGGCCATGGATATGAATTTTCCCTTAAGGTTATTCAAACTCAGAGCAACAAACAAAATTTCAAACAAACAAAAATGTAAACCCTAGACTGTTAGAAGGGATGTTGCTTCAGTTATGTATGGGACTGATTTATCTGCCTAACACCAGGTTATGGTCTTCTACGCCTAAAGGTCCTCCTACGCTGCTGCTGCTGCTAAGTCTCTTCAGTGGTGTCCGACTCTGTGCGACCCCATAGAGGGCAGCCCACCAGGCTCCTCCGTCCCAGGGATTCTCCAGGCAAGAACACTGGAGTGGGTTGCCATTTCCTTCTCCAATGCATGAGAATGAAAAGTGAAAGTGAAGTCGCTCCGTCGTTTCTGACTCTTTGCGACCCCATGGACTGCAGCCCACCAGGCTCCTCCGTCCATGGCAGTTTCCAGGCAAGAGTACTGGAGTGGGGTGCCATTGCCTTCTCCATACGCTAGTAAGAATTAAATCATATAAAAGATAACCAGCCTAATAACACTAGAAAATTAGGCTAGGTGCCTTATGAAACCTACAAATATACCATTTCTCTTAAAGAAATCGGTTATGAAACTGATTGGGTCAGATGTCCAGTAATAAACTGGATGGCAGGCCCCTAATGGGACTCATTGGCTTTGCAGGTTTAATCTATGGCCTTGGCTTCCACCAGACTGGCTTGGAAGGTATACTTTCTTGGGCTCCAGGCCACTTGCGTACAAATTTAGAAGTGACTCCAGCATATTTACGATAAATACAAGCCTGATGAACCAAGAGACCTGTATTTAACTGGTATGATCACTTAGAAGCTATTTTTGTACCTTCAGTAGGATTGGAAAATGTTATTTCTCACACTGAAGTCATAACAAAATTCACTTTAAAAGCATTAAGTGATAGCAACGAGGCTATTAGCCTACTAAATTTTGTGGTCTTTATGATGAGAAAAGCTGTATTATAAAACCATATGGCCCTTGGTGATCTTTTAGAAAGATGGTTTGGTTCTGAAAGCTCATGGCTTAAATCCCTATTTGTAACCTTAGTTATGTTGTTATTAGCTGTATTATTTGTAATCTTTTCATTTTATAAAACTGTTGACTTTTGTATTACATGATGTATAACCAGGCTTCTGGTCAAATTAATGATAGCTAGACATCTTGAAAAAATAGATCACATATATAATGTAGAATAATTGTAACAGTGTGATTCTAGGTATGGTAAGAAGCAACAAGGGAAATACCTCCTGGATCCTGTTAGGTTAGAAGTTAGAAGATTCAGAGAATCTTTTATTATCAATGAACCTAATGTGAAAATTAACACCTGGAGTGACATATCAATGAGAATCTCCGCCTCATCTGGGATAAGCCTCCCAATGACTTGGAACAAAAAATAAAATACAAAGATCATCAAATGTCTCCCAAGTATGGTCGAATTTGTGATCACGGTGAAGGACTGTGAAATGAAAATATCTCCTACCATATCAATAAATAAAAAAATGTCACAGCCATCAGTGATTTCTGGCCTCCAAATGTGAATGAGAGGTCCCCAAACTGCAGTCCAGCAGATGCCACTCCTGCCATGTCCCCCAACCAGGTGATAGGTGATTGCTGAGGAGCAGGGTCGGGGGACAGGGATGCAAGAAGCAGCCACCTGCCACTCCTTAAGGTGAACAAGGAAACAGGATTTGGCCCCAGGCAGCTGACAGGCACCGGAAAGGAAAGAATTCGGTGAGCCCAGAGGCTTATATAGAATGTGAAATTCCTTAACTTGACATCTGACCTTTGATGTTCAGACTTCCAGGTACCTTTGTTGCAAACCTGTGTATAGCCTGACCACACACACCCCCACCCCCTTCCTCCTTGGAGCCAGTTTCTCAGAGCTGCTGAGATACTGTCTCCTGGGCTTGGAGTCCTAAACATTACCATCAAATAAAGTAACTCTGTACTTTGAGGTTGTGACTATATTTCTTTTAGTCAACAGATCCATATTCTGTGATGATACAGCATAAGGCACATAACTACCTTTTAGGAATTTATGGGAGTTATCCAAGAAAATCAAAATATAAAGTGAAAATAAGTAGGAAGAGAGAGTAACATCATGGACAGAACTTTAGGTAGAATATGCAAATGCTCAGCTACATGGCATATTCAAGAAACTATATAAAGTTGAAGGGCAAACAGTGAATTGAGGTTGATAAGGAAAACAGGCTAATTCATAAGAGTTTTGGTAAGTGGTCTAAGTAATTAGGACTGTACCCTCTGACAATAGCAATTCCTTGAAAAATACTAAGTGGGGAAACTATATGACCAGACTGGACCCTTAAAAGTTCAGTTGAGCTGGAATGTATTAAATAGATTACTGGGTATCAGGAGTCGAGGTAGAGTACAAACTGCTTTGAAACTGTGTAATGTGGGAGAGTATAGGTAGCCTGAAATAAGGTTGTGTACTGTTGGTGCAAAGAAATGTATATATTTCAAAATACTACGCATGAAAGTAGAATCTAAAATGCTTTATAAGAGCTTGGACAAAGTAATTGAAAAAAAAAATAAAAGTTGAAACTAATACCAAGTTTCTGGGTTAGGCAACTGGATTTATAGTGGTGCTATTCAATAAGTGGGCAGGATCTTAAGAATAGTTTATTAGGATAAATAAAGTGAGTTGTTTTGTCAACCCATACCTGCCCCTGGGAACTAAAGGAAGCTTGTTTTGGTTTATTTCTAAGCTTATTTTAAAGCACTTGGCATTTGTCAAAGATGTTTTACAGCTGTGTTTCAAGAGATATGCAATGATCAACTACCCTGAACCAACTCTGATTTGATCAAAGAAGCATGTCTGGCATATGAGGTTTGGAGGTGACTAAAAGTTACCTTTGCTTCATTACCATGCTGAAGTCTCTGTCCACTGGGAGAAGCTTATATTTTGCTAGGCACAGTTTGTGCCATGTACAAAGAAATGTAGAAGATTGCACACACCCTAGCTGCCCCTGAAAATCTCTGTCCCTTTCCTAGAGTTCTGATGATAAGACCCCCTCAAAGTTCTTAAAATTCCTCTACTCATCTCCCCTCAGGAAGGAGATGTTTTTAAAGCACTTCCTTTCCTCTCAAGGAAGGATCAATATTCCTTGATCAAAGAGTATTTCTTCCTCTGCTATACTGAATCCAATTTTGTTTGATTGGCATGTCAACACTGGGCAAAAGACCCATTGAGAAGTCACCAACCTATTGAGGATTGTTAAGAATTAAAACAACAATTTTCAAATACAGTGGCTTCATATAATAGAAATACTTTGTGTTGATCACTATGCAATATGATGAAGAAAAGATAATTCACCTAGTGGCAATTCAGGGCTCTGTGTCCCTTCCATCATGAAATTCTTCAACTTCAGAGTCCTTTAATTCTATTTTCATTGGTGAAACAGATTTCTTTAATTAGTTTAAGCTCTTAACATTTGAAAAAATAGCAATTATTATCATCCTGACTAATACAGAAGTAAGGTGCTACTATAGCAAACACTTAAAACCTGTGGCAAAGGTTAATGGTCAGGCAGGAAAAAAAAGCAGGAAGCAATTTGATATTACAGATTTATTTATTTATTTTTTATTGTTTTTGCCATACATTGTCATGATATCACCATGGGTTTACATATGCTTCCCCTCCGGAACCCCCCTCCTTCCTCCCTCCCTCCCGGGAAATCTCGCTGCACCAGCCCCGAGCATCAATCCTGGGCTGGCGATTGATTAGACACATGACAATTAACATGCTTCAATGCCCTTCTCCCATATCATCCCACCCTTACCCTCATCCACAAAGTCCACGAGTCTATTCTATACATCTGCGTTCCTTTTGCTGTCTCGCATGTTGGGTTCTCGTTACCGTCTTTCTAAATTCCATATATATGCGTTAATATACTGTATTGTTGTTTTTGCTTCTGGCTTACTTCACTCTGGATAATGGGCTCCAGTTTTGTCCATCTGAGTAGAGTTGCTTCAAATGAATTTTTTTTTAATGCTGAGTAATATTCCATTGTGTATATGTACCACAGCTTTCTTATCCATTCGTCAGTTGATGGGCATCTAGGTTGCTTCCATGTCTTGGCTATTGTAAACAATGCAGCGATGAACATTGGGGTACACGTGGCTCTTTCAATTCTGGTTTCCTCGGTGTATATGCCCAGCAGTGGGATTGCTGGGTCATATGGCATCACTCATTATCAGAGAAATGCAAATCAAAACCACAATGAGGTACCACTTTACACCAGTCAGAATGGCTGCCATCCAAAAATCTACAAGCAATAAATGCTGGAGAGGATGTGGAGAAAAGGGAACGCTCTCACACTGTTGGTGGGATTGCAAACTAGTACAGCCACTATGGAAAACAGTGTGGAGGTTCCTTAAAAAGCTGCAAATAGACCTGATATTACAGATTTAAAAATTCCTATACACATCATGCAGTGAAAAAAATATTAGAAAAATCGTCTTCTGTAATAACTTGGGAAACATACTATATTGCTGATTCAGCTCATGGCACAAATGATCTTGCTGTTCACAATATCCACACTGGTCATTGAACTCAAGGTAGGTAAGGTTTGAGCTGAGAGGCTGGAAGAAGACATGAGGGGCCATAGGAACTGCAGGCACGTTTATTCCCCCTTGGCTGGCATGGCAGCCCGACACAGCCTCTCTCCCGGCTGACAGCGGCCGTAGCGGCAGCCGCAGCGTACCCATGACAGGGCCGTGACATAACCTCACGTGACATAATCAGTATGTTGCCCCGGTGTAGCCCCGATGCAGCAGCAGCCTGGCCTTTCATGGTGAAGCTCACACAGGTGAACCACACACAAGCCGTGACCAAGCGGATACCTCAGGGTGCGCATGCACAGAGCTATCAGTAATCTCAGTTGTTACCTTGTGGCATGTACGTGCAGCGCAATCAGTGAATTCAGCTGTTTCATAATCATTATTTACAAAACGTGGGGCAAAAGTGAGGGGCTGTGGGGCAAGGGCCTGACCACGCCATCTTGGCTAATTTGCTGTTTCCCTGCATACACTATATACCCCAAACTCTCAGGAAGTATTGTAGTCTTGTGTACTTGTTTTTAGTGGCTGTTTGGGGCAAGTGGTGCAACGCAGACAAGAACTCAGGAACCAATAGCTTTTTAAGGATCTTGACTAAAGTTAAGTAACAAGATAATACTGTAACTAGATGAATGTGTGGTGTCAATGGAGACTCTAAGGTATGAGAAGATAAGAAGGAATGATTGCAGAGAATCCTGTCTTATACCATATTCTAGCACGAACTCTGCTTGTAATCCTAAAATAATTTCTATACTTTATTCTAAATCCCCACAAGTTAGCTTTTAAACCGCATCAATGCACGGGGTGTCTCTGCTGTCTCAGGGCTAAGTAGAGATTGAGCACGCATTCATCAAACATATATTTCATAAATGGCTTAAAGACAGTGAAGGTTTGAGGAATACCTCCATCTGAGAAGCCCATTCAAATTGCCTGAAGGTGTTTTCACTATACCGGGCTGGCCCTTAAAGTCTTGATTCTGTGTCCAACCTCAGAGTACTCTGGAAATCACATTGCACTTGATGAATTTTAGAAGCACCACAGTACTTAGCAATAATTTCTTTCAGTCAATATGTAGAAACTGTAGGGTTGTGGTATTCTTTTAGCCCCTGGAATCACCCAATGTCAACTGTTGTATATAACTGCCTACTTGCAAAGTAGAGAAAAAGAGGTGACATAGGTGAAAGAACTGGATTGGTTTTCAGTTATGGTTTCAAACTATAGCAAAGCTTAATTTTCAGAGATTGCATCAAGAATTATATTTACTTTTTGTTAAAGTGCATGATACTAAGTGAAGTTACAATATGGTAACTTCTTTTTAGTAATGGTCAAACTGCATTTTAATTGTACCTTTTTTGGTCAAACTGCACACAACGACCTGTTCTTCTCATGGGAATAGAAAAAAAGTAAGCCTTTGGAGACAGACAGGAACATGGTCTAAAAAGGATTTCAAATGAGTGCTGCTGAGCATTGAGTTTGCACCCAGTTCTGTATTCCAAATGTTACATTCTTAGTGTCATATATTTTCAAAAATTATGTTTAAATTATGGGGAAAAAGATAATCAGGTGTCAGCTGGAGGTATTCTAGAGATTTCCATACTAATTTTGAACTAGATCTTGCACACAACTTCCAAATACTTTGAAGTAGTGTTTATATTGGAGAGCTAATCTTTCTCAGAGAATATTATCTATTAAGTCTCCAAGTAAGGAGTACCCCTTAGGATATATCACCTGGCTTCAATTAAAGAGATTTGGACTGACCAGAGGTCTGAGTTTTGCAATTAGGCTAAACTAATATTTTTTTATACAAATTTTTTAACTACTCCATGTCAGTTTCTTACATATAAAATGGGAAAGTAATTCCTCCTTTTAAAGGAATTCTAGGGTGTCAAACGTACATTTCCATAGAGATAAATATATAGAAAATATCTTATTTAATAACACAGTGTTTCTCATTCTTATGTATAAGAATGTTTATATATATATATATATATATATTCCACTAGCTATTGTGGACCTGGTGTACTCTGAAATGTGGTACACTTTTTGTTTTAACTTTCTATTTTCAAAATTGGCTCATAGCTTGGATATGGTTGAGTTAAACATCTCTTCCTTATGGTAACAATTTTATGACTGTTGAAGATATACGGAAGGATATGAAAAAAGATGATGAGAAAACAGAACAATAACAATTCAAACTGCTTAGCCTTTTCATGAAGTATTATATCTGAAAAGAAAGCTAGAGGAAAAAAAAAAGAAAAACACCAGTGTCTTTTTCCTTTTCATTTTAAAAATATTTTCTGTGGTTAAATTTACTTATATTTTTTTAACTTTCATTAAGTGCCAACAAGAAATTATATTATATTAAACTTCATTAATCTCTCCTGAGTTCTGACACATATATATGCAGGTTGAAGCAGGAGAGCATCTGCCTTTAAAAGGAAGAATTCCTCCAAATGCCTTTTTTCAAATTGATGTCCCTGTTTCAGATTCTGGTTTTCATTTATGTCACAGGCTAACATGTACTAACTCACAGAAATGATCACTGAGGGAATACACACTCTTTGGTTGTAATTGCAGGGATGCAAACCTAGAAAATAGAATTTAGTTTCTTAGAGAATGATGCCATCTCCCTGGCACTTATGAAGACAATGAAATATTCATGAATTTCTTAAGTTGTTTTGGAAATAACATGTGCTGGAGTGGAACATTAATGAGCCAGTCTCTTCTGATTTCATGCCAGGCAGGGAATGTTAAATAATTAAGGTGTGAGAAGCCCCAGAGTTTACACAGGAGGAGGTGGAAAGAAGCATTCCTTCAGCATTGGAAATGTTCCCCTGCCATATTGAAATGAACACTCATCTGCTCCACATTCTTTTACATTATTTTGAATATTACCTTTAAAAACCTCACAGTACCTGATGTATTAAATTGTTTAAAAAAAAAAACTGCTAAAGGCACAGTGAACTACTTCAAACATGTATGGAAATCATTCATGTTAGTTTTATTGTGAATAGCACTATAAGGCAGTAGGGAGGAAAATAAAACAATCATACTTCAAGATTCTTGCATTTGAGTACACTCATACTAATTGAAAAGCTATGGAAAAATTACTCTGTAATCAACTGTTAAATTGCACAGGGATTTAAATGCTTAGGGGAGAGAATACCGTGAGCACTGCTGAGTCAATGAAGTTTTCATGGTTAAGGAGGGACTTACATTGGGGCTTGGAAGAGTAATAAGAAAATGAATAAACATATGTAGAGAGGAATGCACAAATATAAATGATACAAATATTACACAATCTCATATCATCAGAAGACAATATAGAAAATAATATTCATATTTTTCACATTGCCAAATACCACTGGATAGTGGAAAATACAAGAGAGTTTCAGAGAAACATTTACTTCTGTTTTATTGACTATGCCAAAGCCTTTGAGTATGTGGATCACAAGAAACTGTGGAAAATTCTTCAAGAGATGGGAATACCAGACCACCTAATCTGTCTCCTGAGAAATCTGTATGTAGATCAAGAAGCAACAGTTAGAACTGGACATGGAACAACAGACTGGTTCCAAATTGGGAAAGGAGTACATCAAGGCTGTATATTGTCATCTTGCTTATTTAACTTATATGAAGAGTACATCATGAGAAATGCTGGACTGGATGAAGCACAAGCTGGAATCAAGATTGCCAGGAGAATTAACAATAACCTCTGATTTAAAGATGACACTACACTTATGGCAGAAAGCTAAGGAGAACTAAAGAGTCTCTTGATGAAAGTGAAAAAGGAGAGTGAAAAAGTTGGCTTAAAACTCAACATTCACAAAACTAAGATCATGGCATCTGGTCCCATCACTTCATGGCAAACAGATGGGGAAACAGTGCAAACAGTGACAGACTTTATTTTGGGGGGCTCCAAAATTACTGCAGATGGTGATTGCAGCCATGAAATTAAAGATGCTTGCTCCTTGAAAGAAAAGTTATGACCAACCTAGACAGCATATTAAAATCAGAGACGCTACTTTCCAACAAAGGTCTGTCTAGTCAAAGCTATGGTTTTTCCAGTAGTTGTGTGTGAATGTGAGAGTTGGACTCTAAAGAAAGCTGAGCACCAAAGAACTGATGCTTTTGAACTGTGGTGTTGGAGAAGACTCTTGAGAGTCCCTTGGATTGCAAGGAGATCCAACCAGTCCATCCTAAACGGGATCCATCCTGAGTATTCATTGGAAGGACTGATGCAGAAGCTAAAACTCCAGTCCTTTGGCCACCTGATGCAAAGAAAAGATTCACTGGAATGACCCTCGGGCTGGGAAACATTGAGGCAGGAGGAGAAAGGGACGACAGAGGATGACATGGTTGGATGGCATCAGCGACTCAATGGACATGAGTTTGAATAAGCTCCAGGAGTTGGTGATGGACAGGGAAGCCTGGTGTACAGCAGTTCATGGGGTCACAAAGAGTCGGACATGATGAGTGACTGAACTGAACTGAATTCACATATTATTGTTATTGAGCTGGTAAGTGTATTGAAACTTTTGACTCCATGGATTGGAGTCCATGTTCTTCCCTGTCCTTTACTATCTCCCAGAGTTTGCTCAAATTCATGTCCATTGAGTAAGCGATGCTATTTAACCATCTCCACCTCTGCCACCACCTTCTCCTCCTGCCCTCAAACTTGCCCAGTATCAGAGCCTTTTCCAATGTGTTGGCTCTTCATACCAGGTGGCCAAAGTATTAAAGCTTCAGCATTAGTCCTTCCAATGAATTTCCTTCAGGATTGACTGGTTTGATTTCCTTGCTGTCCAAGAGACTCTCAAGAGATTCTTCAGCACCACAGTAAAAAAAAAACATCAATTCTTCAGTGATCAGACTTCTTTATGGTCCAACTCTCATATCTGTGCATGACTACTGAGAAAACCATTGTTTTGATTATATGGACTTTTGTCAGCAACTCACTGTCTCTGTTTACAATACATTGTCTAGGTTTGTCATAGCTTTCCTTCCAAGCAGTGTCTTTTAATTTTATAGCGGCAGTCACCTTCACAGTGATTTCAGAGCCCAGGAAAATAAAATATGTCTCTGCTTCTACTTTTTCCCCTTCTGTTTGCCATGAAGTATGGGACCAGATGCCATGATCTTAGTTTTTTGAATGGTGAATTTTTAGTAAGCTTTTTTGTTCTCCTCATTCATCCTCATCAAGAGGCTCTTTAGCCCATCTTCACCTTCTGCCATAGGACTTCCCTCATAGCTCAGTTGGTAAAGAATCTACCACCATGCAGGAGACCTGGGTTTGATTCCTGGGACAGGAAGGTCCTCTGGAGAAGGAAATGGCAACCCACTCCAGTATTCTTCCCTGGAGAATCCCATGGACAGAGGAGCCTGACAGGCTATAGTCCATGTGATCGCAAGAGTCAGTCATGACTTAGTGATTAAAACACCATCACCTTCTGCCATTAGAGTGGTATCATCTGCATAATATGAAGTTGTTAATATTTGTCCCTGCAATTTTAATTCCAGCTTCTGATTCATCCAGCCTGGCATTTTGCATGATGTACTCTGCAAAGAAGTTAAATAAGCAGAAGGACAATAAACAGCCTTTCCCAATTTTGAACCAATCCATTGTTCCATGTAAGGTTTTCAGGTCAGTTCAGTCACTCAGGCGTGGCCGACTCTTTGCGACCCCATAAACTGCAGCATGCCAGGCCTCCTTTTTCATTACCAACTCCCGGAGTTTACCCAAACCCATATCCATTGAGTCAGTGATGCCATCCAACCATCTCATCCTCTGTCGTCCCCTTCTCCTCCTGCCCTCAATCTTTCCCAGCATCAGGGTCTTTTCCAATGAGTCAGCTCTTCGCATGAGGTGGCCAAAGTATTGGAGTTTCAGCGTCAACATCAGTCCTACCATTGAACATCCAGGACTGATCTTCTTTAGGATGGACTGGTTGGGTCTCCTTGCAGTCCAAAGGAATCTCAAGAGTCTTCTCCAACACCACAGTTCAAAAGCATCAGTTTTTCTGTGCTCAGCTTTCTTTATATTCCAACTCTCACATCCATACATGACCACTGGAAAAACCATAGCCTTGACTAGATGGACCTTTGTTGGCAAAGTAATGTCTCTGCTTTTTAGTATGCTGTCTAGATTGGTCATAACTTTCCCTACAAGAAGTAAGTGTCGTTTAATTTCATGGCTGCAATCATCATCTGCAGTGATTTTGGAGCCCAGAAAAATATAATCAGCCACTGTTTCCACTATTTCCCCAACAATTTGCCATGAAGTAGTGGGACCAGATGCCATGATCTTAGTTTTCTGAATGTTGAGCTTTAAGCCAACTTTTTCACTCTCCTCTTTCACTTTCATCAGGAGATTCTTTAGTTCTTCTTCACTTTCTGCTATAAGGGTGATGTCATCTGCATATCTGAGGTTATCGATATTTCTCCCGGCAATCTTGATTCCAGCTTGTGCTTCCTCCAGCCCAGAGTTTATCATGATGTACTCTGCATATAAATTAAATAAGCAGAGTGACAATAACGGTTATTGATGTACTCCTTTTCCTATTTGGAACCTGTCTGTTGTTTCATGTCCAGTTCTAACTGTTGCCTAATTTTTGCTTATTAACCCACATGCAGGTTTCTCAGGAGACAGATAAGGTGGTCTGGTATTACCATCTCTTTAAGAATTTTCCACAAAGTTTCTTGTGATCCACATAGTCAAAGGCTTTAGCATAGTCAGTGAAGCAGAAGTAGATGTTTTAATGGAATCCACTTGCTTTCTCTATGATCCAACAAATGCTGGCAATTTGATCTTTGGTTCCCCTTCCTTTTCTAATCCCAGCTTGTGCATCTGGAAGTTTTCTGCTCACATACTGCTGTACGTTTTTGGGCATAAACTTAGTAGCATGGAAAATTAGTGCAGTTGTATGCTTGTCTGAACACTATTTGGCACTTCCCTTCTTTGGGATTGGAGCAAAAACTCCAGTTTTGGGGAGTTTGTGGATTTTTCCAATTCTTTGGCCACTGCTGATTTTTCCAAATTTGTTAACATATTGAGTACAGAACTTTCTCAGCATCATCTTTTAGGATTTGAAATTATTCATCTGTAATTCCATCACCTCCACTAGCTTTGTTCATAGTAATACTTTCTAAGGCTTGACTTCACAGTCTAGGATGTCTGACTATAGGTGAAAGACTGCACCATCAAGACCTTTTTTATACCTTTCCACAAATTAAAATAGGTAAATAAAATTAACCTATGCCCTAAGGAAACATTGAATTATTTGAGCTAAGTAATGTTTCACCATAGTGTTCAGACTTTCTGAAAGTTACGGTAGCTTTCCAGGAGACACTGATTCAGTCTTTCAGCAAAGAAGAGAAATTGGACCCTATGAGATTTTTATGACTATGAATCTTTCATATCAGATTATGAAAACAAACATTTTCAAAGGTTTATTAAACATGTAAAATGTCCTTGTTCTTTCATAAGAGTAAAATATTCATGCTTCTCCCCTTGGTTACCCACACATTATCTTCAGGATTGTTAGTCTGCAGCTTTCTTTATGTCTGGGCTTTGCAGCTATTTGACAGATATATTTGCTTATTTACATTTCTACTTTCACTTATCCAACTAAAATCCCACTGCTCAGAACACTTTAAAAGTCCATCTTTCTCTCCCTCTCTTTAGCTTGCAATCTAGGTTAGAGAAATATTTTAATAAAAAATATATTAATAAGAATGCTCATTAAAATTCACCCATAAGAAATCAAAACTAGTATTTTGGTGAATTTCCATTCAGTTTCTTAAACCTGTATGGTGTATATATTAATACTTCATTTAAGTATTTATATATTTATTACAATTGCAAGCCTGTCAAATGTATAGTTGGTATCCTAATTTTTTTTTCTTGCTTTTGTTTTAGTTAAAAATGTTTCCTGTGCTCACTTCAGTAGCACATACACTAATATTGGAATGATGCAGAAATTAACAAGGGCTCTGCATAAAGATGACATGCAAATTCATGAATCATTCCATATTTTTTAAGATATCCTTTTTTTAAGTTAATTTATTTTTTATTGAAAGATACTTGCTTTACAGAATTTTGTTGTTTTCTGTCAAACCTCAACATTGTAAAGCAATTATCCTTCAATTAAAAAGAAAGCAAAAAAGTTTCCCATGCCTTTTTCAAAATACTCTTAATCGCCATACAAAATACTATAATTTTTTGAAATTTCCTCATTCTTGAATATTTTCATTTTTATAATATGTCATTATTATAATTAACACTTTGATAAGTATCACTCAACATCAGGTGGCAAGAATAACAGACGAGCTATACAAAAAAGATCTTCATGACCCAGATAACCACGATGGTGTGATCACTCACCTAGAGCCAGACATCCTGGAATGCAAAGTCAAGTCCATCTAGTCAAAGCTATAGTTTTGCCAGTAGTCATGTATGAATGTGAGAGCTGGACTATAAGGAAAGCTGATGCTTTTGAACTGCGGTGTTGGAGAAGACTCTTGAGAGTCCCCTGGGTTGCAAAGAGATCCAACTAGTCTATCCTAAAGAAAATCAGCTCTGAATATTTGTTGGAAGGACTGATGCTGAAGCTGAAACTCCAATCCTTTGGCCACCTGATACGAAGAACTGACTCACTAGAAAAGATCCCGATGCTTGGAAAGATTGAAGGCAGGAGGAAAAGGGTATGACAGAGGATGACATGGTTGTATGGCATCACCTACTCGATGGACATGAGTTTGAGTAAGCTCCAGGAGTTGGTGATGGACAGGGAAATCTGGTGTGCTGCGGCCCATGGAGTCACAAAGAGTGGGACAAAACTGAACTGACTGACTCAACATCAATAATGATTTTCCCTGGTGGCTCGGATGGCAAAGAATCCACCTGCAATGCAGAGATCTGGATTCGATCCCTGAGTCGGGAAGAGGATCCCTGGAGAAGGGAATGACTACCTACCCCAATATTCTTGCCTAGGAAAAGTCATGACCAGAGGAGCCTGGAGGGCTACAGTCCATGTGTTGCAGAGTTGGACATAACTGAATGACTATCACTTTCACTTTTCAACATCAATCTATAATTCAATGCTTATTTTTTCAGCGTAAATCCCAGATGTGAAATATCTAAATCAAAATGCATCGACATTTTTGTAACTTGGACACATACTGATAAAAATAGTCTCCTAAAAATGCCAACTTGTAATCTATTCAGTATATTAGAAAGAAAGAAAGTGTAGTCGCTCAGTCATTTCCAACTCTTTGCAATCCTGTGGACTGTAGACCACCAGCCTCTTCCACCTATGGGATTTTCAAGGCAAGAATTCTGGAGTGGGTTGCCATTTCCTTCTCTAGGAGATCTTCCAGACCTAGGGATCACACTTGGGTCTCCCACATTGCAGGCAGACTCTTTACGCTCTGAGCCACCAGGGAATGATCCATCTATTTCATAAGAGATTTCTTGTCAACTTGGATATTACCTTTTAAGAATATATTTGCCAATTTGATAGGTGAAAATAATGTCTTTGCTTTTATTTGTATTATTTATAAACTTGAACATTTTCTTTTTTATTTAATGGATACTTTTGTGGATAATTGTGTGACTCTGTGTGTGTGTGCATATGAGAGAGAAAAGGCTGTTCTCTCATGACTTTTGTCCCCTTTTCTATTTCTGTGAGTAGGCTTTAATGATTACTAACATCAATTATTATTTTTGAGGTCCCCATGATAGTTCTAATCATGGATAAATTTAATCTGGAGATTAATGAAGAATCATAGCTAGGAGTTGTTTAGCCGAAATTCAACATTACAGGAAGAAAATTGAAATCGAAGTACTTTTTTCTTTTTACTGAAAATTAAAATATATTCAATTTAAACTTTAAAGGCTGATTACTTTCTTCTAATAAATGGCTTGATTTCTAGAACCAAAGTTTGTTTCTTGTTCCATACTGCTTTATAACATATGATTTTCCACCTAGTAGGAGCTATTGAAATTCAGACATAGACTTCTTCTGGAAGAAAATATCTGATTCTGTTTTTTCTTTTTTAAAGATAGCAAATTATATATTTCATCATGTTATAGAGATAATCTTTAAGTGCAGGGAAATACTTAATAAACATAATTGCAACTTGGGAATATTTAGCTTGCTCATTCAGCCCTCTGCTCCCCACAAGACTGGGGTGAAACATTATTCGTTTTGAGCATAATTTCACTCCTCCATTGCATACTTCCTCTTCTCCTATAGTCATCCATGAGATTGTTGTTGTGGTTCAGTTGCTAACTGTTTGAGCCTCCCTTGAACTATAGAATGCCACGATTTTCTGTCCTTCACTATCGCCTGAAGTTTACTAAAACTCATGTCTTTTGCAAAAAAAGCAATGGCACCTCACTCCAGTATTCTTGCTTGGAAAATCCCATGGACGGAGGAGCCTGGCAGGCTGCAGTCCATGGGGTCGCTAAGAGTCAGACATGACTGGGCAGCCTCACTTTCACTTTCATGCATTGGAGAAGGAAATGGCAACCCACTCCAGTGTTCTTGCCTGGAGAATACCAGGGAGAGGGGAGCCTGGTGGGCTGCTGTCTATGGGTCACACAGAGTCGGACACGACTGCAGCGACTTAGCAGCAGCAGCATGTTCTTTGAGTCAGTGATGCCGTGCGACAATCTCATCCCCTGTTATCTCCTTCTTCTCTTACTCTCAGTCTTTCCCAGCATCAAGGTCTTTTCCAGTGAGTCAGCTCTTCCCATCAGGTGGCCAAAGTATTGGAGCTTCAGCTCCAGCATCAGTCCTCCCAATGAATATTCAAGGTTGATTTCCCTTAGAATTGACTGGTTTTATTTCTTTGCAGTCCAAGGGACTCTTGAGAGTCACTGCTTGAATAGCAAGCACTGCTATTCAAAAGCACCAATTCTTCAACACTCAGCCTTCTTTATGGTCCAACTCTCACATCTGTACATGACTACTGGAGAGACCATAGCTTTGGCTATATGGACCATATAGTTCATTTTATTGCTAATCCTTCAGAATAAAAACCTCATTTTCATTTTTTATGGCATTTGTACCTTTAAAAAAATATTTTTTTCCTCAAACAGGAAAAGAAGATCTCTGGGCTCACAATATCTTGCACATTTTTAAAAATAACAATTTATAGAGCCAGGAAGAGGACCTGTTACTATTTTGGGATGAATATTCATTCTAGAATAGTCATCATTCACTAAATTAAAATGCAACAAATAAAAGATGTTTTCATGTTAAAACAGTTTATATCTAGTCTCATAAATAAGATCCTTGATGCATCTAGCTTAACATCATGTTGTTACCAAAATACCTTATTTTGAAAAGTTACTATTAACAGGGAAATAATGTCTGAGGCTCTGGAAAGCAAGACTATTTAGCTTACAGCTATAAATGAGTTTGCTCTGTTGTGGGAATATCAAAACTCAGCCTTGATTTTAGCTAGTGTGATGGGAGTAGTAGTTGGGGAGGTAGGGATAGAAACCCTCCACATATGTCACTGCTTTTTAAAGTTCACTGTCATTGGGAATGTCTGAGTAAATACATGAAACCATGCAGGATCCTCCCAGGTAAAAAGCCCCTCTATGTTCCTTATTTCTTGTTTGTAAAGAAACAAAGCCTTTAGTCTCCTAGGCTTTCTGTGTGTTTCAAAAAAACAGCCTCAGGTTGTTACCACTATTAAGACAAATGATTCACAGGACTATCAGTCTCTCCTAAAGGGATAAAGGTAATAATCTAATGCATATTTTTAAGTTCTGCAGAAACCGAGACTCCCATCTGGTGAAGGGTGGCAACTGCATATTGACAGAAAGCTTGCAGATCCCATACTGGTTGGTGTAATACTACTTGGTTACCTCACCACCAGCCAGTCAGAAGAAAGGCGCACATCATGTAGCTGTCACCCTGTATTATGCTGTTAAAAACTGCTCCCTCAAAACCATTGGGGAGTTTGGGCTTTTTGAGCATAGCCACCTAGTCTCCTTACTTGGCCCTTGCAGTAATCCTTTCTCTGCTTCAAACTCCAGATTTTTGCTTTGTCTGGCCTAACCGTGCATTGGACACAGGAACTTGGGTTTAATCACAAACACAGATAAAATGCCATCATATCCATGAAAAAGTAAATGAATAGGATTAAAAAATTATCTAGAATATAATTAACTCTAAAGAAAATCAATCCTGGAATCCACATAAGGAAGACTATTTAGTTTTACTTTGCTTGTGGGTTTTTATAAATCAGTTTTGTTAATAAGGAAGGACCAAGGCCAGAATTTTGTAGGAAGCTTTCTGATGAAGGGCCTGCATTTATGTAAGGCAGTGGGGAAAACCTGATCCTACAGTTGTAGTCAGTACTTCCTAGTCATCAGCAATAAGCAAATAGACCTTGTGTCCTCCTAAGCTTAAAATAAGGCTACTCTCGATCCTGAGATTGCTTTTTTCTATCTCCTTATCCTTATTTCATTGTTTACCTACTCCTTCATTCCTGGCTTTTATCCAAATCCACATTTGCATATTCAAGTTTCACCCTTGCTTGATTTGTAATTTAGGTGATTGGTTAAGGCATTATACAGTGAATACTAGGGTGGGCATCCTTGCCCAGTTTGGGGTGAGGAAGCTGCTGGTGATGATGGGAGTCAGTCAGTGTCAGAGGTGATCTTCACACTGGCCTCTGCTCCCGTGATCTTAGTGTGTGGCCTTGGGATGTGACTCAACAATCCCCCCTCTTTTTATCTATGGGCCACATCTTTGCCCACAGAACACCCTGCTCATATCAACCTGTCTGTCCTCATCTTGGGCCATGGGGACCTGGATCACCAGACAAAGGGGCAAAGACTAGCTCTAGCTTCTAGACCGGGCATTGTGGGGTCCTGGGTCTCTGTCAGTGTGCATTTACAAAAGGAGAGGAGAGTCCATGGAATGACAAGGCAGCTTGTTCTAGTATAGTCCATGTGCTAAGTGGCTGGTATTCTTGTAGCATCAACTGGAAAAGTATTTGTTGTATTCAAGAAGAAACAAGCTTAATTAAATGGTTAGAGATATATGGCTCAAAGGTTAATAGAAGTAGAAAAGCTGTCAAGGGGCAGGGGGCTAGCTAGGAGAACCCGGACTAGACGGACATTGGCCCATGATGTTAGTGTTTCTCTAGGTATGAGAAGATGCAATAATTGGGGCTTATGAAAATCTTTACCTGAAAATATATAACTATTTGAAGGCCTGTTCTGTCAGCTTTTCCCAGAGCACAGAATTCCTCATTTCTGATTTCCACCCTGAACTCCTTTCAGCGGGTATTGAAGGTCAGCAGCTGAAGTGGTTCCTAATTTAACCTTTGTAGAGGCAGATGGAAATTGCCAATTCCCAGTTGGCAGGACACCTTCATGGCCATAAATTTGACCATGGTTTCAGGGGCATCTCATGTTCATTTTGTCCCATGGTGCTAGGAATGCTCATTCCCAAGTCTGGCAAAGATTTTTCTGATAGGTCACTGACTTTGCTCTTACTGGATTAGACCATGAAAATAGCAAAAGTTCTGGACCATACTTGCCTTGCTGGTAGTCTCTTGTAGTCCAGGAAAACATTCTCCCTTTTTGCTTCTTCCTGTATCTAGAGTTACATTATTACAATCATTGATCTCATCTGGAACTATATAACATTATTTCATTAGAGGCTAAGTCACACATTTGGTAGTGTAAGAGACAACAATTTTCTGAAATAGGCAACATAAGAAAAAATATAGCTAGAAGTAATAGTGAGGCCACGAGTAAGAATTTAAGAACTTTCATTAGGTATGCTGCTGCTACTGCTAAGTCGCTTCAGTTGTGTCCGACTCTGTGCGACCCCATAGACGGCAGCCCACCAGGCTCCCCTGTCCCTGGGATTCTCCAGGCAAGAACACTGGAGTGGGTTGCCATTTCCTTCTCCAATGCATGAAAGTGTAAAGTGAAAGTGAAGTCGCTCAGTCGTGTCCGACTCTTTGCGACCCCATGGACTGCAGCCTACTAGGCTCCTCTGGCCATGGGAGTTTCCAAGCAAGAGTACTGGAGCGGGGTGCCATTGCCTAGTATTTATCTAGGTAGTCTGACTTTGTTAAATAATTATAGCCTGGTGTTGAACTGGTTATAGCTCATGAAGCAACTGGTCTTTATTCAAAGACTGATTTTGAAGTTAAGCATCAGAAACAAACTTGGAATGTCCTTTTCTTAACTCAATTAAATCTTGCAATAGTATAATGTAACATCAAGGAATTAACTGGGAAGTGAATCTTGGTAAATGTAGACCTTAATTAACAAAACTGGAATTTAATATTTAGTGAAATGTATTTTTTTTCTAAAATTACCCCCATTTATATTAAACACAGCTAAGACTAATTTGTCTTTAAAATAATTTTGGTCCATTGACTATAGATACCATAGGCCTGTCATCACATTTCGCCTAGGTGATTTTTCTTTTTTTTCTTCTAGAACTTCCCAAAATACTTTCATATTTCTGTACATGTTGAAGGCAGCCTTTTAATTTACCTGATAAGGCTTCCCAGAACACAAGTGTCTGCCATTTCTGGAGAGACAAGACAGAGAGAAAAGGAATATGTTATAATTTCACCCACAGATGTAAATTACCAAACTGTTTTAAATAGCTTGAGTAGAAGAGCTTCTTTATATCTGAAAACAAAGACTAAAGTCTGAAAACAAAGACTAAAACCCAGTAATATGTCAGATAAAAAGTCATGAAAACTATAATCATATTTAGCAGTCTATTTAACCCCATGTGGTTAATATTTGTTCTGCTGTCTTTCCCTGATGACTGAGGATGATTAGGACAGCAATTGTTTTAAGAAGTTTGTGAAGTTTTTGTTAAGGCTTGTATGATTTGTTCAGTGAAGTGGGTCCCCTGATCATTGGAGACTGTAAAAAGTCTGTCACAAGTGGAAGACAAATGTTTAACCTTTTTTTTTTCCCCCTCCAGTGTTAAAGCATCAACACTGCAACCAGGAAAGAATTTATCCCATCAAATTAAAAGGTGACATTAGTCAGAGAGCAGGGAAAAACCAAGTGGCCCTCTTGGATTTTTCATAACCCCGACTGTGATTTACAACCATTGTTTACTCATTTTAAATTCCCTGATTTAGGAGTAGACCATTGCCATGTTTTAAGGACATTGGGATAGCAAAAGTTCGACAATGAATAAGGAATTAATTTTTATAGATGCAAAATGTACTTTATTTACATATGCCATAATTTTCATAGATCATTGTGAAATGGTGTTTATTAATTTTACCAAAGTAATAAAATATTTGAAAAAACAAATATAAATCACTTATAGGCAAAGTAATTCCCATAATCTGTTATCTAAGCAGCATTCCAAGAACACTTTATTCTCTTAATAGAGAAAATTAAATTCTAGATTAGTAGCAGCTTATATTCACTGTGAAACAATAGTTATTCACTTCAAAGTAACAAGAAAATATTTCAGAGGCAGTCTTAAGAAACTTGTACCATGCACAAAACTCTTTTCTTGGGGTCTACTTTCTGCAAACATTTTTTTCACTTTCTGTATTCATCACTTTGTGCATTCAGTCACCCGTAAGTCATACGTACTTCCTTTTCACTTAATAAAATGTAATTCATTCTTACATATTTTATTAAAAACACATCCTATTTTCTTTAAAAAAAATATATAAACTGTCCTTTATGTCAGTACTCTGAAGATTGGCAAACATAAATCATGCAAAACTCTTATCACATTTGCATTTTCTTTCCTTAAAAGTTTCTTCACATTGAGTTACTTCCCTTGCTGGAAAATTTGCGTAGATGTAACAGAATCTTCTTTTATTTTTACTGAATCTAAGCCACAATGAAATCATTGCTCTTAATGTTGATGATTTTTCAGATAGGTCCGTATTAATGAGTTTAACAAGCAAGCCATCAGGTATTAACATTCAATATTTCCCAATGCAATAATTCATTGGAAAATACCGTGATGCTGTGAAAGGTGGAAAGCAAAAAGAGAAAAGGGTAGCAGAGGATAAGATGCTTAGACAGCATGACCAACTCAATAGACATGAATTTGAGCAAATTCCAGAAGAAAGTGGAAGATAGGGAAGCCTGGCATTCTGCAGTCCATGGGGTATGGAAGAATCAGACACACCTTAGTGACTGAATGACAACATTTCCCTTTTCACATGAACCTGATATTCATTTAGTTTAATTTCTCTTGTATTTAGTATTGTTTGATTTGTAAGTGGTTACTTTTCTTTAGCCCAATTGAACTAGAGCTCACTTACAAATTAACAGCAGCAATATTATCCCAAGGCACACACCGAGAGATACATAAATCAGGACAGACAGAGGTCTCATACTTTTCCATGAGCGATTTAAAATGTCTCTTTGCCCATTCTCCTGTTTTTCTCTTGGCTTGAAGTTCTACTAATTTGCCCACATTTGCAATCTCAGTCAGAGTGGGCTGTGCATCTCAAGGACATAAGGACTTCAGGCTTTTTCCTAGGCATGTTTCTGTTTTCTCAGGGATGGAGCTCCAAAAAATGTATTTCAACAAGCCAGCTTTTTCTAACAGCACATGTGAAAAGAACCAGTTTTGCAATTTCAAAAAGATTTAATTTTAACCAGTTTTCTCTGGAGTTTAAAGAATATCATAGCTCTATTGTCTTTTTTCTTTCTGTAGTCATGATCTCATAGTTAAATTTTTTAAATGTTCAAATTGGCTCTGATAACAGGGGCAGACTGAATGATAAGATGTTTTCCCAGCAGGGCTTGTCCCTTTGGGGAGATGGGGTCTTAGTTTGATCAGCAGAATCTGAAGGAGTAAAGGAACTTTCAAAAATGGGGGGAGTTTGATTCATTCTCTGTCCTCCCCCTCCAGAGACATAAGGCATTAGAAGGGGATTCTTTAGAATATTAGCAGAATTTTTTCAGTATTTTGATTACAGGAGAAGTCTTGGGCCAGAAAATCTGATGGAGAAGGAGATAGTGAGGAATGCGGAATAAGACAACAATAGGAAGACACATAAGGCATGAGTCACTCAGATCTGGATTCTAACTAAGGGCCATGAAAGTTTGAACATAAGGAACACCAAAAGAGATCAAGTTGGAGGATTGTGTTATAATTTAGTGTGCCATTAAAAGACCATTTTTCTTGGTCCCCCTATTTGTAGTGGGGTCAAGTTTCATTGGACAATAATCTGAAGCCTTTTGTTTTTAAGATTTTCAGCATCAATTTTCTTTTCCCCCAGTTCCTGAGAATACAGCCTAGATGTGAGTCTGAGGGAGGGTTCCTGAGATGCACCTGAGCCTATTCTAAGAATGAGGGTACCAAGAGCTCACCAGCTGCAGAAGCTGTAGCAACTGTCCCAATGAACCTTCTGTGTGAGATGAGGCACTGTGCAGCTAACAGCACAAATGGCCAACCATCTCAACAATTGTGTTCAACAGTAAAAGGTGACTGACCCCTGAGCATGTGACAGAGAATGGTACAAACTGTGCGACCAGTTACGAGCCTAGGCACAAACCATGTGAAAATGCACCTGACAGCTAAGGCAGGAAAGGACAGAAAAGACGTTCCCAGAAACAACCACGACTCACCTTTTGACAATTCCCTGAAATGAGGAAGACAGATTTGGGGATGATTTAGAGGCATCTCTTAGGCTCCTCGGGCTTCCCAGCTGGTTCAGGGGTAAATAATCTGTCTGCAATGCAGGACAAGTGGAACACACAGGTTTAGTCCCTGGATCAGAAAGATCCCCTGGAGTAGGAAATGGCAACCCACTCCATTATTCTTGTCTGGGAAATTCAATGGGCAGAGGAGCCTGGCAGGCTACAGTCCACAGAGTCTCAAAGAGTCAGACATGACTGAGTGACTGAGCATGCACACTGGTGAGGAAAAGTAAAAGTAGCAGAGACAATAGACTGAGGAATCTGCCTTATAGTCCTTCCACAGAAGTGGTGGTCAGGGGAGAAAATTTAGTGTTTTGCATGAACCAACATATGCCTAACTTTGAATTGAGGTTGTCTTGCTGAGGGAACACACTAATAGCTTGGTCTGTTCCATGACTCCTTGATCCTGTCATGGGAATCTTCAAGTGGTAGGCAATGATTTTAAGTGCCTGACCCATGTCTACACAATTTTAATTGGCCTGGTCCTCAGTGTAAGGGAGAAGTAGAAGAGGAAAGGAGAGGTCTCACCTGCTTAGGTGGTAGCTACTGGGACACGATGGACTGTAGGTCCTTTGGAACATGCCAGAGAGAAACCCTGGCCAAAGTTCCTCAATTGCTTCCATAGTCACTTGCCTATTTGCAAAAGGTTTGAGGAAAAAGAAACGAGAGGAAAGAAGAGTTGGGGAGACCTTTCTAAGAGCCCCATTTGTGTCACCAGATGTTGAGGCAGTTGGAGCATGGTTTGGAAAAAACTTTCCAGACACAGAGCATTTCATAAAGAAGTAAGTTTGTTAAGAAAGAAGAGCAGAGTTAAAGTGGGCACTGTGAGAGAAGCAGGCTGACAACTCTTGACAGACCAGGGAGAGTCAACAGTTTATGTAGGTTAGTAGTCAATTTTTATCGTTCCTGCTGAAAGGTTGATATTAGGTGACTGGTTAGGTCACTGAAGTTGATCAGTTCTATTAAGATCTAGAAGACCTCCTAAAACTAACATCTAAAAAAGATGTTCTATTCCTCATTGGGGATTGGAATGCAAAAGTAGGAAGTTAAGAGATACATGGAGTAACAGACAAGTTTGGCCTTGAAGAACAAAAGGAATCCGGACAAAGACTAACTGAATTCTGCCAAGAGATGCATTGGTCATAGCAAATACCCTTTTTCAACTACACGAGGAAACTTGATGCATGGACATCACCAAATGGCCAATACTGAAATCAAATTGATCACATTCTTTGTAGCCAAAAATGGAAAAGCTGTATACAGTCAGCAAAAACAAGACCTGCACCTGACTGGCTCAGATCATCAGCTTCTCATAGCAAAAGTCAGGCTTAGATTAAAGAAAGCAGGGAAACATAAATCAAATGTTGACCAGCCAGGTACAACATAAATCAAATCCCTTATGAATATGCAGTAGAGGTAATGAAAGATTGAAGGGATTAAAACTTGTAAATAGTGTGTCTGAAGAACTATGGATGGAAGTCTATAATACTGTACAAGAGGCAGAGAACAAAACCATCCCAAAGAAAAGCAAGAAGTTACAGTGGTTATCTGAGGAGGCCATATAGTTAAAGAAATAAGAGAAGCAAAAAACAAGGGAGAAAAGAAAAGGCATATCCAACTCAATGCAGATTTCCATAGAACAGGACGATGAGACAAGAAGGCCTTCTTCAATAGACAGAGCATAAAACTAGAAGAAAACAAAAGAAGGAGAAAGACTAGAGGTATCTTCAGAAGAACTGGAAATATCAAGAGAACATTTTGCCCAAAGATGGGCACAGTAAAGGAAAGAAATGGTAAAGACCTAGTAGAAGCTGAAGAGATCAAGAAGAGATAGAAAGAACACACAGAAAAACTGTACATAAAAGATCCAAATGAACTGGATGAGTATGATGGTGTAGTCAGCCACCCAGAGCCAGATATTCTGGAGTGCTAAGTCAAGTGTGCCTTAGAAAACACTGTTGTTAGTGTGGATGAGACAGAATTCCAGAAGAACTATTCAAAACCCTAAAGTATGATGCCATTCAAGGCGTTGCATTCCGTATATCAGCAAATCTGGAAGACCCAGGAGTGGCCATAGGACTGGAAAAGGTCAATCCTCATCCCAGTTTCTAAGAAGGATAGTACTAAAGAATGTGTTAAACATCAGACAGTTGCACTCTCCTCTCTCATGCTAGTAAGGTCATGCTTAAAATCTTGCATGCTAGGTTTCAGCATTATGGAAACCAAGAACTTCCAAATGTCCAAGCTGGGTTCAGAAAAGGAAGAGAAACCAAAGATCAGATTGGCAACATTTCCTAAATCATAGTGAAAGCAAGGGAGTTCCAGGAAAACATCTACCTCTGATATATCCACTACACCAAAGCATTTGACTGTGTGAATCATAATAAATTGTGGAAAATTCTTAAAGAGATGGGACTACCATTCCATCTTACACGTCTCCTGAGAAACTTGTATGCAGGTCAAGAAACAACAGTTAGAATCCTGCACAGCCCAACTGATTGGTTCAAGATTGAGAAAGGAGTATGACAGGGCTGCCTGGTGTCACTCTGCCTGTTTAATTTATACACTGAGCACGTCATGAAAATGTGGCCTGAGTATGAGTTACAAGCTGGAATCAAAATAGGTGGGAGAAAAAACAACCTCAAAGTTGCAGATAACACTCTAATGGTGGGAAGTGAAGAGGAACTGAAGAACCTCTTAATGAGGGTGAAGAAGAAGAGTGAAAAAGTCGGCTTAAAACTAAATATTAAAAACAAACAAACAAAAAAACCTAAGATCATGGCATCTGATTCCTTTACTTCATGACAAATAGTGGGGTAAAAGTGGAAGTAGTGACAGAATTCTTCTTCTTTGGCTCTAAAATCACTGCAGATAATGACTGAAGCCGTGAAACCACAAAATGTTTACTTCTTTACAGGAAAGCTTTGACAAACCTAGACAGTGTGTTAAAAACTAGACATTATTCTGCTGACAGAGGTCTATATTGTCAAGGATATGGTCTTCCCAGTGGTCATGGCTGTGAGCAACGGACTGTGAAAAAGGTGGAGTGAGTAAAAGTCACTTAGTCATGTCTGACTCTTTGCGACTCCATGGACTGTAGCCTGCCAGGCTTCTCTGTCCATGGAATTCTGCAGGCAAGAATACTGTAATGGGTAGCCATTCCTTTCTTCAGGGGATCTTCCCAACCCATGGATCAAACTCAGGTTTCCCAGATTGCAGGTTGATTCTTTACCATCTGAGCCACCAAGAAGTCCATAAAGAAGGTGGAGCACTGAAAAGTTGATGCCTTTGTACACTGTGTTGCTTGAGAAGACTTCTGTGACTCCCTTGGACAGCAAGGAGATTAAACCAGTCAATCTTCAGGGAAATCAACCCTAAATACTCTTTGGAAGGACTGGCATTAAGGCTGAAACTCCAGTATCTTGGTCATCTGATGTGAACAGCTGACTCATTGGAAGAGTTCCTGATACTGGGAAAGATTGAGCTAAGAAGGAGAAGAGGGTGTCAGAGTATGAGATGTCTGGATGGCATCACCAATACAATGGAGATGAACTTGGGTACACTTTATGGGATGGTGAGGGACAGAGAGACCTGGCATGCTGCAGTCCATGGAGTCACAAAGAGTCACACACACAGAAAAACATAGGCCACTTGAGGGTGACTATCAGAGTGGACATTCTCGCCTAATTTGCAGTTAGGAAGCCTGCTGGTAATGATCAGAGGCATTTTTGGCAATGGTTACACTGAGGCTCAGTCAGTTTTGGAGGTTACCTTCAGGTTCTGCCTCTGTGTCCTTGGTACAAGACATTGCACATGTGGTCTTGGGGCAGGAGTCAACAATAATTTCTTGGTAAACCCAGCAGACTTTTAGCAAATTGCTACTCTAACAAGCCTGGCTATTTAGCCTCTACTTTAAGCTGCCAGTGCAAACTAGAACCCTATTTGCTTCAGGGTCAGTTGATATGACAGGCTATCCCAGTACTGACCCTGAAAACTAGCCCTCTAGTCAAATGTGTTACATCTTGAAGGATCATTTCAGACACCCCAACCACTATTCCCTGGATCATTCCCTAACACTTGGCCTGCTCTTTTTTACTGATGCAGTAGACAGTATGTTTTACCGCATTTGAAAGACAAGGTGAATTCAGCAGAACTAAGTTCTGATACTCATCAGGAATATGACCTTGCAAAATTATTTAACCTCTCTGATCCACAGTCTGTAAGAATATGCCTTGCTCTAAAGGTTTCTATAGAGGTCAAAGAAGATGAGAGTTTACTGTATCACAATGCCTGGTATAGCAGGTTCTGTTTTCTTTCTTATTTCGTGTGAACATAAGCAGGGCCAGTAAACAATGCCTAAGAGAAGAAAGAAGCTTAGGGAAACTGTAAAAGAGGTGAATGGTTCTACTGGAGAGTACCACTTAGGTAAATATTGAAAACTATAATTTCTTTGCAATGTTTGGGAGGGAGTGATCTATTCCTTGGGAAATGTAGATGATGATGTAGTTTTCAAAATCACTCTTGCATATTATCTTGTATTAATTTCACACTTCAAAATACAGTGACCTAAATGTCATATAGAAATAAATTTATAACAGCTGGGAACCACTACAATTATCAACTGTTTTAAATTCAAATCTATCAAGATGCTTTTTAACCTATTTCTGTACAGCATCCATAAAAATATTTAGCAATTAAATATAAAATCATAAAAAGTGCCTTTCCAGAAAGAGGAAAAAATATTTATCTCATTTTCCTTTGGATAGTGCCAATTTATGTGTGTATTTCTGAATAGGACTGAAGTTTGGGGTGCCATTATACTCTTATACTGTTGATTTGCATTTGAAGTCCTCTAGCTGGTGCATTCTGAAGTGGTGATCTAATTATATTTTTATGCAGTCAATCCCCCTTGCTAGTTTACACTTGATGTTCCTGAGGCTATGAGTTTTTATTAAGGTTATAAACTGCTTTGACCTCCATAAAAGACACTGTGACTTCCCATGAGGTTTAAAGCATTAATGATGAGATGGAATGCAAAATTATTATCTGAGTGTAGTATCTCTCTTGCCACAGAAACTATTCAAATCGTCTGATTGAAAGGCAAACCTATCCAAAAGCTAATAAAGAATTCTCTCTGGTGATTGAAATATTAGACAAATTGCTTTCCACCCTGTGATAGGATGTTAACTGGATGACAGCGAAATGATGTTGCTGGTTCTCTATATTCCACCTCTGTAAGCGGGGTAATTGACAGTCTTTGGATCCAGAGGTCAAAAGCTGTTGGTGAGTCTGCAATGAGAAACTTCACCATAGAAATGCACGAGTGATAAGAATTTCTTACTTGCCACTGTCTCAGTACCAAAGACAGAAAACCAGTTTATAAACACCAAGACTTCCCTTCTAAAGCAAAGCAGTATGCAACATGTAGGTAACACCCATAGGTGATGTTGGTGACAAGTAAGTGTCTCTTGCAGAACTAATCTTTTTATTTCATCCTAGGTTTAAAGCCTGTATTAAAAAGAGGCTTAAATATGTAAAAATTGGAAAGTTCATCTTTATCAGTCTTTACCATACCTTCATATATATGAACTTACTTTTTTTTTATTTTTTGCATGATGGAAGTGAAAAGTTCTTTATGATTAAACCATACTCAAAATTCTTTAGTGTCAATTAATGAGATAAGTGCTCTTGGGCTTCTATTGCATAATATAATGATTTGATATGTACTGTCAGAAAGAAACAAGGAATGTTAAAGTGATCTAAAACCCTATATGTTTCATGAATCCACAAAAGACAAAGGTACACCAATATATAAAGGTGGAAATGTAGGTTGATAATCATTGTCAATGTTTCATGAAACTTGCTGGGAATTATATATTTATTGGTTGTTATAAATATCAGCTTTAATCTACTTTTGACTACTTTTACATCAGCTCAGGGTACACCTAATACAATTAGCTGTGTTCTCCATGGTATTCAGAAACTCTGGTTAGCAGTAAAATAATTTGTGAAAAGCACATAGAATAAAACTTTTCTGTTCAAGCTAGAGAACTAAAGTGAAAGTGGAAGTCACTCAGTCATGTCCAGCTCTTTGCAGCCCCATAGACTATATATTCCATGGAATTCTCCAGGCCAGAATACTGCAATGAGTAGCCTTTCCCTTCTCCAGGGAATCCTCCCAACTCAGAGATCAAACCCAGGTCTCCACATTGCAGGTGGATTCTTTATCAGCTGAGCCACAAGGGTAGCCCAGGAACCCTGGAATGGGTCACTTATCCCTTCTCCAGTGGATCTTCTTGACCCAGGAATTGAACCAGGGTCTCCTGCTTTGCAGGTGGATTCTTTAACCAACTGAGCTATCAGGAAAACCCCAAAAGTTTACCTTCTCCAGGGAATCTTCCTAACCCAGAGACTGAACCCAGGTCTTGTGCATTACAAGTGGAGATTCTTTACCAGCTGAACCACAAGGGGAGCCCAAGAATCCTGGAATGGGTTGCTTATCCCTTTTCTAGTGAATCTTCCTGACCCAGGTATCAAACCGGGGTCTCCTACATTGCAGGCAGATTCTTTACCAACTGAGCTATCAGGGAAAAGCCCATGAGGTAGGTTCCTTCTATGCCCAATTTTTGAGAATTTTTTAAAATCATAAATGGGTGCTGAATTTTGTCAAAGGCTATTTTTGCATCTATTGAGATTATCATATGGTTTTTAATTTTCAGTTTAATATGGTATATCACATTGATTGAATTGCATATATTGAAGAATCCTTGCATCCCTGAAATGAACCTGACTTGATCATGATGTATGAGCTTTTTTCATGTGTTGTTGAATTCTGTTTGCTAGAAATTTTTTGAGGACTTTTGCATCTATATTCATCATTGACACTGGCCTATAATTTGTGTGTGTGTTTGTGTGTGCATGTGTTGTCTTTGCCTGGTTTTGGTATCAGGGTGATGGTGGCCTCATAGAATGAGTTTTGAAGTGTTCTTCTGCAATTTTTTTTGAAAGATTTTTAGAAGGATAGGCACTAGCTCTTCTCTAAATGTAATTCACCTATGAAGCCATCTGGTCCTGGGCTTCTGCTTCTTTTGGAGATTTTTGATCACAGTTTGGATTTCTGTGTTTGTAATTGGCTTGACATAATTTCTATTTCTTCCTCGTTTGGTCTTGGAAGATTATGCTTTTCTAAGAATCTATATTTCTGCCAGGTTGTCCATTTTAATACCATACGTCATAAGATCTCTTATAATCCTTTGTATTACTGCATTGTCTGTTGTAACCTCTTCTTTTTCACTTCTAATTTTGTGGATTTGATTCTTCTCTCTTTTCTTCTTGATAAGTCTGACTAAAGGTTTGTCAATTTTGTTTATCTTCTCAAAGAACCAGTTTTAGTTTTTATTAATCTTTAGTATTATTTATTTCACCTCCTTTTCATTTATTTCTGCTCTGAAATTTATTATTTCTTTCTTTCTCCTAACTTTGGGAGATTTTTGTTCTTCTTTTTCCAGTTGTTTTACACCTAAAGTTAGGTTGTCTCATTGATTTTTTCCTTGTTTCTTGAGTCAGGATTGTATTGCCATGAATTTCCCACTTAGAACTGCTTTTGAGGCATGCCATTAGTTCTGAGTTGTTGTGTTTTCATTGTCAACTGTTTCCAGGATTTTTTTTTAATTTCCCTTTTGATTTCCTCACTAACCTGTTAGTTATTTAGAAACATAAAGTGTAATCTCCATGCATTTGTACTTTTTACAGTTTATTCCATGTAATTGGTATCTAGTCTCATAGTGTTGTGGTCAGAAAAGATGCTTGATATGACTTCACTTTTCTGAAATTTACTGAGATTTGATTTGTGACCCAAGATGTGGTCTATCCTGGAGAATGTTCTACTTGCACTTGAGAAGAAAGTGTATTCTTTTGCATTTGGGTGGAATGTCCTGAAGATATCAATGAGATCCATCTAGTCTAATGTGTCATTCAAGGCTTGTGTTTCCCTATTGATTTTCTGCTTTGATTATCTGTCTATTGGTATAAATGGTGTTAAAGTCTCCTACTCTTACTGTGTTGCTGTAAATTTCTGCTTTTATGTCTGTGTTTGTTTTATGCATTGAGGTGCTCCTATATTGGGAGCATGTGAAAGTGTGAAGGTGTTAGTCACTCAGTTGTGTTTGACTCTTTATGACTCCATGGACTGTAGCCCAGCAGGCTGATACGACAATTGATCCCTCAATATTTATGTAGTGTCCTTCCTGTATCTTAAAATATTCCTGGATCTTAAAATTCTGTAAAGCATTCTTGATTTTAAGGTCTATTTTGTCTGATATGTGGATTGCTATTCCAGCTTTCTTTTGATTTCTTTTGCATGGAATATATTTTTCCATCCTCTCACTTTCAATCTATATGTGTCTTTAGATCTGAAGTGGGCTTCTTGTAAACAGCATACATATGGGTCTTATTTTTGTATGCATTTAGCCAGCCTGTGTCTTTTGATTGGAGCATTTAATTCATTTACATTTAAAGTAATTATTAATATATATGTTCCTACTGTAATTTGCTTGTTTGGGGTTAGTTTTTGTAGGTCTTACTTCTCTTGTATTTCCTGACTATATATATCCTTTTAACACTTGTTGTAAAGCTGGTTTGGTGGTATAGATTCTCATAACTTTTGCTTGTCTGTAAAGCTTTTGATTTCTCCATCAATTTTGAATTAAATCCTTGCTGGGTAGAATTATCTCAGTTGAAGATTTTTCCCTTTCAGTACTTTAAATATATCCTGCTATTACCTTTTGTCTTGCAGATTTTCTACTGAAAGATCAGCTATTAAATATAAGGGTTTTCCCTTATATGTTACTTGTAGCTTTTCCCTTGCTGCTTTTAATATTCTTTCTTTTGTTTCAGTTCAGTTGCTCAGTGGTGTCCAACTTTTTGTGACTCCATGGACTGCAGCATGCCAGGCTTCCTGTCCATCACCAACTCCTGGAACCTGCTCAAACTCATCTCTTGAGTTGATGATGCCATTCAATCATCTCATTCCCTTCTCCTCCTGCCTTCAATCTTTCCCAGCATCAGAGTGTTTTTCAATGAGTCAGTTCTTCCCATCACGTGGGCAAAGTATTGGTGCTTCAGCTTCAGCATTAGTCCTTACAATGAACATTCAAAACTGATTTCCTTTAGGATTTACTGGCTGGATCTCCTTGCAGTCCAAGGGACTCTCAAGAGTCTTCTCCAATACCACAGTTCAAAAGCATCAATTCCCCAGTGCTCAGCTTTCTTTATAGTCCAACTCTCACATCCATACATGACTACTGGAAAAACCACAGCTTTGACTAGATGGACCTTTGCTGGCAAAGTAATATCTCTGCTTTTTAATATGCTGTCTAGGATGGTCATAGCTTTTCCTCAAAGAAGCAAGTATCTTTTAATTTCATGTCTGCAATCACCATCTGCAGTGATATGGGAGCCCCCCAAAATAAAAGTGTTTAATCTTTGTGTGTGTAATTCATTGTTTAAATAGTATGTGTCTTGGCGTATTTCTCCTTGTGTTTATCCTGTTTGGGACTCTTTGTAGTTCTTGGACTTAATTGACTATTTCTTTTCCCTATTGGGGGAATTTCAACTATAATCTCTTCAAAAACTTTCCCATACCCTTTCTTTTTCTGTTCTTCTCCCGAGACCCCAATAATTTGAGTGTTAGTGCATTTAATATTGTTCCAGAGGTCTCTGAGACTATCCTCAGCTGTTTTCATTCTTTTTATTTTGCTTTTCAGCAGTTATGTCCACCATTCTGCCTTCCAATTCATTTATCTGTTCTTCTGCCTCAGATATTCTGCTATTGAGTCCTTCTAGAGTATTTTTAATTTCAGTAATTGTGTTATTTGTCTCTGTATGTTTATTCTTTATTCCTTCCAGGTCTTTGTGAATTGATTTTTGCATTTTATCCGTCCTAGTTTCAATTTTTTTATCATCTTTATTATCATTTTTCTAAATTCTTTTTTACGTAGTTTGACTATTTCCTTTTCAGTATCTGGACTTGTGTGTTTCTAGGTTGTTCCTTCATTTGTGTAGTATTTTTCTGCCTTTTTATTTATTTATTTTTTAACTTATTGTGTTTGAGGTCTCCTTTTTAGTTTTTATGTTGAATTCTTTCTTCCTTTTGGTTTCTGCCCTTGTATGTTTTGATCAGTGATTTGTGTAAGTTCATGTAAGGTGTGACTTGTCCTTGTGTTTTGGTGTGAGAAGGTGAGGTTACTGGGTTTTTTTTTTTTTCCCTCTGATGGGCAGGGATGAGTGATGTGATAATCCTCTCTGCTGATGATTGGGTTTATATTTTAGTCTTATTTGTTTGGATGAGGAATTCTGTACAGGGTGCTTCTGGCAGTTGGGTGATCCTGGATTTTGTATAAAAGTGATTATCTTTAAGGGCGTTCTCACTGTTTGTCTGGATTCTACACAACCCCATGTACATAGACACAGGACTTTTTCTAACCTCTGGCAGCTCTTTCCCGGTGGGAATCATGCCAGGTGGTTACATGGTTGCTTGGATCACAGAGACTCTGGCAATGCTGGCTACGCAGGAGCGCTGGTAGCTATTGTCACAGGAGATATGGTACTATTACTGCTTTTTTCTAGCAGCTCTGTCCCAGTGAGGGTTGAGCTTGAAGGCGGTGCAGTTGCTTGGGTTGCAGGAATCCTGGCTGCATCAAGTGTGCAGGGACACAGACTGCCTCAGCTGCAGGACATACAGCCTGATCAGCTACTTTTTCTCACCTCTGACAGCTGGGTATTGGAAGGCCTATCTGACTAGTTCTCCGCCATTGCTCCGCCCATTCAGGCACTTTGAGGGCTCCCCTGGCTGGAGTCCTCTGGTGCTCGGCACTTCGGACGTAAAAGTGGTCCCCTGATTAGGCTCCTGCTCTGTTGTTCCATGTGTCAGGTGTTTGAAGGGCCTGCCTTTCTATTTTTTTTTTTTTTTTAAGAGATGAGAAAAAAAGAGTTTTATTAGTTTCCTAATTCTAAAACTTGGATTTAAATAATCACAAGAAGATAAATAATATTATTTAACCATTGAGGGCTTCAGTTCAGTTCAGTCACTCAATCATGTCCAACTCTTTGC